>OX465585.1:28471582-29671582 GCA_950022655.1 Alentia gelatinosa | reverse complement strand
AAGTTCAACTAGATGATTATTGTAAAGACTAATCAATGGTATGACTTCATATAAAGTTCAAGCTGTGATGGTGAAAGTCTCAGATAGTTTTTTTTTTATTGTACATGTATATCAACCGAGAATACATCGAAGTTGTCCATGAAGTAGGCTGGTTGTGCAGGTCTTATCTCACCCCTGGTAAAGGTTTAGCCATAGGAGTAACATTAAAAAACTTTCCCATCGATCACTCCAGTAAAGTGACAATACAACGCCATGGCCGTGCTGGAGTGAATTTGAGATGACGTCATATACGATTGACCAATCAGCGGCCAGGATTTCAAAGAAAAGACAAGACATCAACATGGAGATTTAAACGTTCCTAACTGGATTTGAATTATTCTGATATTATAATGCTATTTAATGTCATGACAGTGGTGAGATAAATTCAGAACCGCTCTCGAATTGTAAAATACACAATACTGCACTCATTTGGATGTGTCGTAATTGTCACTTGGCTTTGCCTCAATGACGATTGCAGCGCATCCAAGCTCATGGAGTATTGTGAATTTATACGATTCTCAATCCAGTTCTTTATAAAATATGGTTAGAAAGCTTTTTTTATTCTTAAACCAGGTCGGATATAATTCATGTCAACAAGTTTCAGGATAGTGATATATATTCCATAACCTCTGGGCGAACTGATTCTAATCTGTTAAGCATGAGTTAGACGGCAATAGTACACCTTTTAATTACTTTCTTTGTGAAAGCCACTGCAGCTTCTAGATGCTCACAATGGTGAAGATCGTGTTACTGCAGCTTATGTCACTCTGCATATTTTGCAACACTAGACATATCAAATCAACCATTGTCCTTCTATTGTTCATAATTCGCCGGGATAAAATTCTTGAATCCTCAATAGATTGAGTGTTTCTTCATTTACGATCTATTATATGCACCCTTCAGAAATCTATGCTGAAACAGAAAAGACTAGAGTATAGAGCAATGTGTGATTAAATGGAGAAATATATGTTAATACTTTGTTAAGGCATTGTTGGGACTCAAAGAGTGGATGCCTCGAATTATGAGAGTGCCAACTGCCATTTGTTGCTTCACTTTGAAACCATCTTCAGCAGAGAATACATCAGTGAGGTGTAAGTATTAATGACATATCCTACTACTTGCAATGGCTCAAGCTGGAGATTTTTTTTATATATTATCATTTGTCTATTTAAATTGGTTCTTTTGGCATATCCCAAAACCAAATAAACAAAATTTAAGTTTTATCAAGTTTTACCTGACCCAATAGGTAAAATAGGTCCATTTGCATTTGTCTGATTTATATAGGAAATGTACTAGGAAATATGGGTTTCTTCAATTCCTTACGAAAACTAGGGCAGTAATCCATAGCTTCTAAACTTAAATGTGTAGTACTATACAATTACCACATTAGGTGAAAGTCTGAAGAAAATTACATGGGATTTTCTCTATAAAAATACACTTTTTAGAATTTCTATATATTCCATTATAATTCACGTGAAAGAATTATCATGAAAATTACATAAAACAAAAAGAGATACCAGGGTGAATCCCAATTCTTAAGTTAGATATGTGTTCTATAATTCTCTAAGTTCATCCTATTCAATTTTCAGGAAAATGTCATGGGTTTCAATTCATAATACATATTGTCGGATATGTCTTTAGGTGTGCTCTTCCCACCTGCCCAATGCCGTGCACATTCCCTGGGAACTACTTAGCACCCTTCTTGCACTCTCCCATTTGGGCAGACGACATTTACTCACACCTGGGTGGCGGGCTGCAGCAGACGCCAGCTGAGTATCTGCGCAGACACTTGGTGACGCGCCCAATGAGAGGAGGTGATGAGGGGGACGTGGATGGAGCAAAAGTAGGCACCACCACCACGCCTTCTTTTAATTATTGCGATTTAATTATCCTGGGAGGGCGAGGAGTGCACTGCCGACGGTCCCAGCCTGACAGATGCCCTGCTTACAGTTACACTGTCTAAACAATACTAACTCCATTAGGCGATCGCATAACATGGACAAAATGGCATAGGCAGGCCAATATTCAGGGATAATTTAGATTCAGTGCCTTCTAATTGAGCAGCAGGACACTGCACTACGTTGTTAAAAACTCTCGTAAATTATGGATCGTCTTCGTGCATTTGGCATTGATTGGTATTATGCTAGATAATGTTGTGACCTCATGGCAATAGTGTGGAAACCAATCCTGATTAATCTAGCTTCTTGATTGTATTTTTATTTTTTGTGATATCACATGTTATATCACCTTCAAATACACATTTTAGATTATAAATTGATCCCAATTCAGATCTGAGAAAGGTGTTAACGTCATTTCCACCACAAAGGAATTGGATTTTTACAAAACATAAATGGAACTACAGTATGAACGTTAAGTGAAGAGAGTAATTATAGGAAATTTTATATTGTTCTACAGTCAACATTATAATCGGAAAATACCTTCTGAAATTGCCCCGAAGTTGATATGTTCTAAGGAAACATTATACATCTTCAATATTTACCATTGATGTTGTTCCTAAAAATGATAAATGATAACTGAAAACTCCGGGCAATCTGTAGCTGACTGGGAAATGCAGTTGATATTCCACTTCTATCTCACCCCTGGTATTGTTGTCCCATAGGCTTAACATTGAGAACTCGTTCTCCATGCCCCTACAAGTATTGCAGTCCATTCTCCATAGTCTATATCCTGTGTGTCGCTCATTCTTTTAGTGTGTTCAAGGGTGAGATAAATACAGGAAACAACTCATTTTCGTCAACGAAGTTGTTCTCCCACTCGTTTAACTGCTACATGATATTCACTCTCCGTTGCCTTACCCGGCGTTTACATTAGACGACTAAAACGTGGCGACTGTAGATCGTCAAGCCACTGGTGGTAGTGTCCACCTCAAAATCGTCGACCTCAGAATATGCCTGAGCGTTTACAATAGATACTACAGATTTTCAGAGAATCGCCGCCCGTGTAGACGACTAATTCAAGGCCGCTTGAAATAGTCGCGGGCGTCATAGCGGGCCAATAGTCATCAGGTGGTGCCGAATTGCGTGATCAGATGTAACCAGACGATCTGCAGTCGCCACGCGCTTGGCGTTTACATTAGACGATTTCTATCATTTACTGGTGAAAATCGTCAGGCAGTGCAAAATGCCAGAATCGCCGGCCAGAATCGTCTAGCGCAAACGCCGGGTCATTCATATTAAGGGGGGCGTCCACCAACCACGACAAGGCTATGACAATGGCTTTCTGACAAGGTCCACGACAGCTCTACGATTGGAAGCCTTGTCGTAGCCTTGTCGTGGTTGGTGGACCCCAGTTCACGACAAGAGGCTACAACAAGGCCATGACAGGCTGAGACATGAAGCTTGTCGGGGGCCTGTCGGGAGCCTTCCGACAAGGCTACGACAATATCGAACATGTTCGATTTTTGCTACAACTGGACCTTTGTCGTGGAGTGTTGTGGTTTCCTCGATATCACTGTTGTAGTGTGTCGAAACCATGGGCGCCTTTTTTGTGGCAACCAGCAACATCTATGACACGCCCCGACACCGCTGTCCCGACACTGCTCTTCTCACGACAAGGCTGCGACTAGGCTGCGATTGCAACTTTCATGTCGGCACTTGTCATAGCCCTGTCGTGGTTGGTGGACGCCCCCCTTTACTCAGCATCAAACTCGTAGAGAACAATGACTTTGACCAAAACTTGTTGGTTTCTTCTTCGGAGCCTACGTGGAGAAGGCATCTCTATTGATGTTGGCTACAATGCAAAACGCTCCATTAATGCATTTTGTAGTCTGCTGGGAGAGGAGAAACGGCTGTCCTGCAGGTGGAGGGGTGGGCCCGCAGTCAGCATCCCCAGCAATAAACCTACTCTCATGTTTCCATCTGGGCCCATCTATCTCTAAGCACTGTGCTACCATACTGTGCGGCTTAGTAGTAGGCGGCGGTTCACCTCTACTGGAGTAGCTTATATATATACTTCTTGATCAGCAATTCTCTATTAGCTCTCTATATTCTACAGTCATACTGGCGTACAAGTTTGGCGTATTTTCTGTTGCCCCAGTTATGTCGTCGTAAAAACGACTTTTTCCGTGTATGCACGTTTACGATCGTTTACGTATTTTGAAAGATAAAAATGGCTGCCTATTGTGAACATATCTCTTTGCCTTGATTGCGTAGTTAAAAGTAAAAGCGTTGACTTTGCATGTATATACTCAAAATTCGCTTTTTTCTAATTCTTACAAGAAACTCCGAAATTATACGCCAGTGTGACTGGGGCATTATAACGTGTACCATGGGCATAATGAAGCCCATGGTACTCAAATATCTAGGCCAAGACAACACTGGGCCATACACTGCTTGTCTCTACCGTCTGTCTATCACACTTGTTCTTTCTCAGTATTTTCTTAGCATTTCGCATTTGTACATGTTCCCATCTATCATAATCCAGAATATTTTCAGATGGCCTTCCCATCGAAGTTAGCATAGTGACATGCCAATTATTTAGCATTTTCTATCTGCTGATATATAACATATATTATCCAGAGTTATTTTCAGAATCAATATAATCTTAAAATCACCCAACTACCAGCACTTGTCTTTAACCTGACCAACCCCTATATCGTAGCCTAGTGTAGACAGGGGTTGGTAGCCAAACTAAGAGAGTCCATCAACTAAATGAAGGCGCCAGAGTACCACACGCGCTGTCAGATGGCAGGACGTGGACATGGTGAGACAAGGGGAGCCCGCACAGCCCCGGGCCATTTACATATAGATTAAGACCCCCTCCCCGCAAGCCGCATTGTCTGGCCACCGCACGGGCCAACGCCAATCCCGGTGACAGCGAAAAATCAAGTTTGGACATCAAATCTATCACGGCTCCACTTCCCGGCCCAGATAATCCGGTTTTGGCGCCATCTAACGGACAATGCCGCGCTACAAATCGGACATCCGGCTGACCTTTGACCCGGCCCTGATCGAGTTCAGACTCTCTCCAGGGTGCCTGCTCCAGTGCTCGCTCCAGGAGGGGCGACAGGCGTGGGCCCCGGCCACTCCAACCCCTGTGATCCAGATCCGCCAATACAGGAGCACTCGGGTGGTTTGTGACGGGAGCCCGCTGTCTAGTTTACCCCTCTCAGCCACCTAACCTTGTGTCCCTCATCCCCACATCTCCCATCACCCAACCTCACAGCTATAAACTATACCACTCTCCACACATAGGGCTACTCTAATGCTATAGGCCAGGAAGACATATATAATGGACTATAGTGGGATCAGGATTCAAATAGTGTTTCCCTTAAGAAATCTTATAGATTGACTTGTGTTGCATATCTTATTAGTTTAACTAAGTATGAATATTGCATCATTTCCAAACAAGTTTTTTTTCTACATTTCTCGCCCACCATGATATGCTTTGAGAAAACAGTCCATTTTGACTTCTTCTGTGAATAAAACAAAAGTTAAGGTATCAAAACGATTGTAACAGAAATCTCCACTTAATTAAACTGGGTTTTCTTTAAACCTCCACATGAAATCATATAGAATCTTTACTCATATTCTAGAAGTAAAACTACCTTTTGCAAATCTGAATCTAGAGCTACTCCACTGCTAGTCATTTAAAAATCTTTATCTCACCCCTGGGTTTTTTTCCAGGGACTTAATATTGGGAACTCATACCTAATGCATATGGAATATTTAGATAAAATGCTCAAAGTGGGATTATTTCACTCATTTTAGCCAATTAATCAATGTGAGGTGGTGAGAAAACCTCAAGGAACCTATTCAAGTTTGCAGTCAGAGCTCGATTCCATCTTGTTTGAATCGCTCAGTAACTCATACGACTTTGCCTTGTGAATTACTACGCTATTCAAACTCGATGGGACACAAGCTCTGACCATTTATAAACTTTCCTAAGTGGGATTCACACGACAGGATTTATGTACCTCACAGGGTGTTTATCTGAGACAAATCCTGCTGAGATTCACTACTCGAACACGATTTCTTCATCTAAATTTTAGGATTACATTTCCCTGAGACATGTTTTTCCCCTGTAATTGCTAGAGACATTTACCCCTACAAGGGATCAGAATCTCATGCAATTTTTAACCCTGTGAGGTACATGAATCCCACCCTGTAAATTCCACTTCAGGGAGGGTGGTTGTGGCCCACTAGATTCTAGGTCAACTATAGACTGTAGAACCGTCCCAAGGCGCTATAAATATCATGTAAGGAGGTCTGGGTGAAGGTCGTGGTTTGCTCCGAATTCAGGCATTGGCTATTGGGTCTACTCGATTCCTTTTATGGTAGTTAATGCAGGGGGACAACTCCGTGCAGCAGGTAATACCAGGGTCCACAGAAATCAATATGAACAGCTAAATAGTTGAATGAGATACAAATCGTTTTGATTGATAAGGAGAAGTTGAAGGTAACTACAAGGTCGTGGCTCTGTTCACCTAATCACCTTCACTTCCACACCCATATTTATTGATATCATAATCACTGGTCAAATGTGAATCATACGTACTGTCATTAGGAAATTCTATAAAATTTGTCTGGGTTCTGTTCCTTGTTTGCCGTCTTTGAAATTATGAAAGGGAAAGCAGTAGACGTTTGACAATTGAATGCACAGATACACACACAGACACACACAATATGAATAATGGCTCTCGACATGGCATTTAAAAAAAATGTTTCTGAGAAAGATTGGATTCATCAAAATGTTTTCTTTCAAATGAAATGATAGGAATACGCTTATTTAAGGAAGTGTTGCATTATGAGGTGGAATTATTTGTAGACGTCAACAATAGGCTGGCCATAGCCAAAACAGATATCGGGTGACATAAGATATATGTCCATAGTGGCAGGCAAACGAAGAAACCAACAAGTTTTGGTCAAAGTCATCATTCTCCACGAGTTTGATGCAGAGTGATATGAATGAGGTGATAGCCGAGTGATATATCATGTAGTTTCCAAACGAGTTGGAGTACGACTTTGTGCAAAACGAGTTGCTTTCTGTATTGATCTCACCCTTGTACACACTAAAAGAACGGACAACATACAGGATATTGACCATGGGGAATGGACTGCACTACCCGTAGGGGCATGAAGAACGAGTGCCCAATGTTAAGCCTATGGGACAAAAAACACCAGGGGTGTGATAAAGTATCATCTACAAATACAGAGCACTCGCAAGGTATTGAATGAATCTCACTGTCAGTCATTTGTCAGGACTTGATGTGCGAAGACTTAATGTGCACTCCACAGTTATAGAGTGCCACAGATGTTATTTGATATAATTTTTGACGCAGCACTCTGTTCAACCAAAGCTCCCAGGCCTTTGCGAAGTACAGTTCCCTTTCATGTATTGTAGAACACTGTCAAATGAATGATGAAAAACATTGCAATCATTGTGGCCAACGTGTTGGTGGTAATGTGCGTGGGAGAGGGTTACACTCTCCAACCACTTCTCCCTCCCCTCCGCATCCCGAAGGTCACGTGCTCCTCACTCTACCTTCACCTCTCAATGGACTAAGGGATAAGGAAAACATTCCCACCCACACACCTTAAAAAACTATATTTTCTCCTCAACTCTCTCTCTATCCTCATTCGTAGTGATTCAATAGTCAGTAATACACGGACTTAGACTACTCCATCAACTACTCCAGTCGTAATCCTTTCTCCTGAGAATATTTAATAAACTCAAATATTCTCCACCCTCTCTCCGCGTTAGTCATTAGTGTCTGCCCTGAGCAATGAACAACAGCATAAAGAATCAGGTACTAACCTTGCAGTATCTAAAGTATTCACAACAGTGATGAATCAACTTTCTTAAGTCCGCGAAAGGGTTCATTACTTTCCCTCATTTGATTACAATCAGGTTTTGCTTGGTAAGAATCGTGGATAAATCGAGCAGTTCCTGGTTAGAGTTATTGCAGTATTTATAATTACCTTGAGCAGCAAATGGTAGCAGCGCCTAACATATTCCAGGGAGGTGTTTTCAAAACTAAGATCGATAAAAGAATTCATCTTATCGTGGTCTTTGTTACATTCTCATTACCTAAAGTGATCTGCCTCGATGGAGGTCCTACGAGATGACCAGGAGGTAAGATCTCGATGAAAAAGCCACAAGTTTTAGCTTTTTTCAGAGGTGGGTTCGATTCTTCATATCAGAATGTCCTCCGCTAAGATAGGAAACAGTAGTGATAAAAACTGCATAAAATTCCATGGAATTTTGATCACTTTTAAAAAGGCACACTGACACCCTGATCGTGGTCATTGTCGCCTGTTAATCGAAATCGTTCAGCCAGTATCGCTCTTAGGCCCTGCACCCACCGTTGCCAATGGTCTATGATAGAGCTGCCGATAGGCTACGATTGGAAATGACAAAATCAGGAGGTATTTAAAGTGGCCTTGAATCGCAGAGCTCTCTCGTGATCCAATAGGTGAATCATGCTGCATAGCTATGATTAGCTACTGATAGGATACAATAGGGTCGGATTTTTGAAACCTGCTAAATTACGCTTTCTTCCTGGGGTCAGACAATAAAAAAATAATTTTAGAATACTACTTCTTTTTACATTTCATATTAGTCTCCTACAGTATACCTTCCAGAAAAACATTATTCCAACAAAATCAGACAAATGGTTCAGATTTGAGAGCCTTTTGAAGTTGTGTATAATACTGCATGTTGTCCACCCCCTAAAATAATTGAAATTTCAAGAAACATTATAAAAGCTTATAATTTGAGAAAAACTAATATTATATGGTGACATATGTCATATTTGACCCAAAACACCTCTATCATATATCAGATTTGAAACAAAAGCTCTGAGCCATATTTGGGTTTGGGCCAGGCAGGGGTGTCGGACAACACGCGGGGTGTCGGACAACACGTTTTTAAAACTGCTCAGAACAATAAATAAAATAATATCAGTAACTATAATCCTTTTTATTCTTAATGAAATGATAGAAAGCTATGTTTTTCAAAGCAAATCACTCAATTACTGATAAGAAACAACCCCAAAATCAGGATTTATATCAGAGCATGTTGTCCGACACCCGGGGTGTCGGACAACACGTTTTCAGTTTTTGAATCACAAGAAGTACATTTTTTTTATTCAGGAAGAAAGTAAACTGGGTATTTAAAAGTGGTAGGAATACTTAACATATACAGGGGTATTTGTTATTCTATTATGATTATTATTTCTTCAAGACATCTTTTAACAGGGGTGTTGTCCAACACCCCATTTTTTGGAAAAAAATATCATCATGGAATCACAATGTTTTAATATCAGAATGGATAATCTGATTGTGTTGAAACTTTCAGGTCTCACAGTCAGGATATTGGTCAACATTTTACAATAAAGAAAAATTAATTTCTCATTGTATATCTCATTAGTACAATCCTCTCAAAATTGGGGTGTCGGACAACATACTCTATGGGGCTCTCAGTTGGAAAATTTAAAGGTCCTGGATAGTTTTGACCATTATTATATTTTTTCAAACTTTAACCAATTTTCAAAACTATATAGTCTACACTTCTCATGACATATGCTTTAAACAAGTTAATAGAAACAATTGGCTCAACATTGTGCCTCCAAGATTTTGAAAAAAAGATGAAAACAATAGAAAATCACAGTTTTTGTTGATTTTCAGAAGGAAAAATTCCTCAGAGCTATACAAAACCCTATGTTGGAATGAAAGACCATCTCAAGATGCACAAAAAAATGCCATTTTTACATCGATGAGATACGTTTATACAACATTAGCTTTAAATAACCCTGTTTTCGGTAATTTAGCAGGTTTTAAAAATCCCACCCAATAGGCTACGGAAAATCCAACAGGTTGGATCTTATCGGGAGCTCTACGATTTGTGTTTCTAATCATAGCCTATCGGCATCCAATTGTGGGCTATGGTAGAGTCAATCATAAAAGCAGGGTCCACTGCCACAATTTTGTCTGACCTCCCGATGAAATTTGATTCCAGTAGGAAAGTCAATCGAGACTAAAGTAAAGCCTATCGAGACCAGAATCGGCGTTGGTGGGTGCAAGGCTTTAGCTTTAAAAGCACCTCCCAGGTTAAAGTGCCTACCTGTATCTCAGAGCCAGCAATGGAAGTGGAAGACGGGGGTAAGGGAATGGAGCGAGGGTGGGGGAGGTGGGGGAGGGGTGTGAGCCCTTTCCTATTGGCCGATTAATCTGCACTGGGAGTCCAAATGAGTGAAGTATTGTTTATTTTTCGATTTGAGTGCGGTTCTGGATTTATCTCACCCCTTTCACTATTAGGGACGGTTAAATCTCTTGTAATGCCTTGTCTTCTCTCTGAAATCCTAGCCACTGATTGGTCAATTGCCTATGACGTCATCTCGTATTCACTACGCCACGACCATGGTATAGTATTTTCACTTTACCAGGGTGATCGTTGAGTATTTTTTCAATGTTATTCCTATGGCTAAACTTGTACCAGGGGTAAGATGATATAGAAGTTTTGGTCAAAGTCATCGTTCTACACGAGTTCTCCACAAGTGATATGAACAAGGCGATAGCCGAGTGAATATCACCTAGCATTTAAACTCGTTTAAAACTCTTTTGAATGCTGATTGAGAACAACTTCTTTGAATGAAATGAGCTACTTTTTGTATTTATCTCACCCTTGTACACACTAAAAGAATGGATGACACACAGGATAGAAACCATGGAGAATGAGTTGAAATACCCATGGAGGCATGGAGAACGAGTTCCCAATGTTAAGCCTATGGAACAAAAATTCTAAGGGTGAGATAATGGCCAGGCTTCCAGGTACACCATGCCGAGTACGGTTCGCAGACGGGCGGCCAAATAAAAGGCAGCGGCCGGGAACGTTGCCCGCGTGAGGGATGAGGTCAGGAGCGAGTTTTAAAATGAGCGAGGAGCCGGTATGCATAATAGAGGACGGACGGAGGTAAAATTAAAACTAAGTGGAAACCAAAGATATATAGGCATGTAAAACATGGCAGGAGCCCGGGCGAAGCGGCTGGGTCTGTGACAAGATGTAACTGTAATACCTTTTCTTTTAACCTGACCTGCTACCAGGTACAGTGGAACAACGCGTAAAGGCGTCTCCACTGTGCGACTCGGGGGGCTTGCGATCCGGTACCTCTAGTCTCAGACTGGAGGTACCAGCTCGGCGTAGCTAATGTACCTCGGATCGCAAGATAACATCGATTCTGTGTGTGGACTACCCCACTACACCCTACATGTTTGATATTAAAAAACGCTTGCGATCCGGGGTACATGCGGTACCTCCAGTCTGAGACTGGGTGTACTGGTACGCCCAGTCTCAGACTGGAGAGAAACTTGCTGTCTCCACTGTGCGGTTTGCTGCGTTGCGATCCTGAAGGTACGCCCAGTCTCAAGACACCACACAGGATAACAACTCAGACACTGATATCACAGAGAAAAGGAAGACACTTTAGAACCAGATAAATAGGATTTGTATAATGTATTGTCGCTACAAAAGTTATTCTTGTGAAGCTCCCACGACAGTCAAAAAGGCAATCAATGTATTGCATATACCACACTCTCGCGCCTTGAGAGATATGTTTGTGTGATTCGACCCTAGAAAATACCCGAGAAAATCTGTAATTACTCGATGTTAAACGGATGATCGAAAATGTTCATATAACTGAGCATCCAAGTGCATATGTATATTATCGCGCTCATAACTAGTTCTTTAATGCGATTCATATTATTCACTGTTTCCCGCGTGGAAGGACAACGTATATATAGTCGAATGTTCTGTGAATAAAACAATCAATAGTAAAGAATGTACCTATATAGACACCCCACAAACGCCTACCTGACGCCTACAGGGGCCTACGCAGGCCGTTGCCTGGTGTCTGATTGTCTAGACAATAGTGTACCCGCCCCGCAAACACACAAATAAACAAAGTCAAGATCATCCGGAGTTTTGTCCCCACATCAGCCAGTCGATTTTGATAAGGTGCCCCATGGACGTGCCCACTTCCGCGGGGTTAAATGGCTTTTCGTACCGAAATAACTGTCTGCTTACGCGGAGTTGCCGCTCACACGAGGTTGAGATAAACACCTAATAGAGCGTAAAATTACCGTTCCGAGGAAACTGTCTGTTAACGCGGGCTGTTCGCTGAGGCCGGGTGTCCGTTAGGCGGGGTTTTACTGTATGATTTTTTTTTTAATTAGGCACATTCAAATGTACATTTGATTTTCAATGAGCCTACCTTATTAGGCGACATCAGCGCAACGCTTTTCAAACGAATATGTCTATCTGTCTAGCCGTATGAAACAATTGGTGTTATTGGTAATAATGCTAACAAGTAGTTTTACCAAATCATTGATGGAAATAAATGTTGATGATATGTGATGACATGATTTTTCTTCAGACAGTAGAAGGTAAGGTTACAAGCAGTGTACATGCTTCCCTTTGAACAAGTCACCACATTCCAGTGTCTTGTTCACAATCTAATTCACATTCAATGTGGCTACAATGATACAACAATAGTATTTTTAATATACATTATTATGACCAGGGTCACTGTGTACTCAAACAGACCAGCTTGTGATGGTGTCACATCATTAGGGCCATTTATCAGATATCTGTACTAGATTTTTTTTACATGTTTCTTAAATGCGTATTTAGTGGGTTCTTCCTTTAATTCTTGGGCGTTCCATAGTTTGGAAGCTCTATATTCTGGGAATTTTCTTTATTAAATTCACTTCTCGGCCTGTTTAAGATGAAATTATGTTTCCTACACGAACGTAAATTTCTCGCATTTTGTGATTTATCTCACCCCAGATATTTTTCTCCATAGACTTAACATTGGAAACTGGTATCTAACACCCATTATATATTTAGGAAACATATCCAATGGGGGATAATGTCACAAATGTTAGCCCATTAGTCAATATTAAGGGTGAGATAAATTCAGAAACCCATTCAAGTTTAGGGTCAGAGCTCGATCCCATCTCATTTGAATCACATAGCAATTCACGCGGCTTCGCCTTGTGAATTACTACGTGATTCAAACTCGATGAGATACGAACTCAGACCCTAAACTTTCATGGGTTTCCTCTATAGTCTCCACCTGATTATTTTGAGTATCCAGTTCCCTCTCCTGTATAGATGGTGCTTCAGCTGGTGACAGTGTGGGTGGGTGGTGTGGGCGGACACGTGGGCAGCGCGCATTCATAGTGCATACTAACATTGTTGAGAACATTCTTATTTTAATACAGAATACTGATATTGGACAAAGATTGATATAAGGACTTAATAATTTTTCCAAGAATAAAAATTGGGAAGATTGAATTACGACATTTAATGACCCCTCAAATACTATCAGAATGCATGATAGATTTCCCCCAATCTATTAATATGTTATTTCTCATTATTTACATTTAACAAGTCACGTATGGCTTCGCCTCGGATTATATCCTGCTCAATAAGATCTACCTATCACTTGGGTCTTGCACGCACAAAGCTTGAAAATAGTACCAAATACTCTTTGGCATTGCGCAGTATTTGACCCTTTAAAGGCGGGGGTCTGTGGCAGAGTCCTCTTTGTTGGGGCGAGTACTTTGGACTGGTATAACGCCAAGGGACGGGTTGATTTTCGTCCAAACCGATATTCGATTGTTTGATCATGTGAAAAGACCCGTCATCCTTATTTTTTTAAATTGTTTTACCAAATATCGTTAACTACTGTCTCATAGGTATATTCTCTGAAATTTTCATATTTATTACTTGATTATTTCTTCATAAAACGATGACATCGAAAAAAGTAACAGACCACTTAGTATCACATAATAGATCTTCAAGTTTCAGTAGTATACAAGATGGCATATTGCATAACTAATGCATCAATGGCATTCAGGAGTTCACAAAGGTGATGTCCCTTCCGTAAGCAAATGATAAATCCGCTATAAGAGTTTACTAGACCCCTATGGTTGAACATGTTTGAAATACTACCCGCTGCTAGGGGTAAACTATAAATTCGCGCCCGCCGTGATAGCGGGCCGTAGTGAATGGCCGTAGTGAATGCCAGTGGTTTTCGTGGAGCCGTAAATTTGATAAAACGGCGTTTTAAACGATTAGGAGGTGTATAGTAATAAGAAGACATAGTTTCTGAGTCAGTAGGGATGGCCGTTCTCGGTGTTTTGACTCAAAAATATGGCCCTCTTGCCGGGCCACATTTTTGAATCAAAAGACCTCGAACAACCATCCCTACGGGTTCAGCAACCCTGTTTTCTCATAATGCTGATTTTATTTATTACTATATACTAGGTATTCTAGGTATATGATAATAAAGAGACACAGTGAGTGTGACTGTATTCCATCTGTTCCTCAATATTTTGGTTAAATGTCTTTGAACAGATTCCATTTAGTCTCATTGACCTTGGCTCTATATATTATACACGCACAGTACAAGTCAAAGGAATAGGGAAAAACTGCAGACATTATTAAACAGACCCCTGAGGGCAGACCTCGGTATAAAAAGCGCCAGAGACATGAAAACGCGTACCTTGCATGAGAAATGCAAGGTCAGAACACTCACCATTAGGAGGGCAGGGCGAATATGAACTTGAGTAAAATCGTGGACTTTGGATAGAAGCACATCTATGAAGAAAGTAGAAAACGCACACAAAGAAATATGAAAAATAAAACTGTAAATGGCTAAACCAAAGTCAGAAAAATTCAGACACTCACCTATTTACATAGATTTCAAAATGGATGGATAAGTTCAATTGATACCGCTTGGAGATCCGTGTAGAACCAAAGTAAAGGAGGTGCTACACATAGTCAATTTCTTTTTACAAATTTCTTTCTTTCTTTCACCAATGAAGGTGTTATTCAAAGTGACAGTCGCACGACCATGTTACAACCTGGAATACTCATACAAACCACCACAGGGTGGTGGCATGTAGTTCAGGTTCTCTAAAATTTACATCTTAAATCTAATCTTGTGTACTCAACAATGGTGAACTATACAAAATAAATTTGGAGACCACTTTCAATAGATCATCTTTACATTGCTAAATGCTCTCACCATTTTCAATAAAAAAGTAATCATGTCGGTGTATGTAATGATGATGTAATGTAACGGACCAGTTAATGGACGAGTTGTTTTTATTTGTATTCAATGAATAAAAAAGGGTCAATGAGTATGCTTCTTAAACGAAAGAAAAAGAAATATGACAAGCTGTCCATCAGGCATGAAGTAGTTCACACAAGTAATTGGAGACTAAATTGCGAGTTGCCTGATATTCAGCTCGGTTTTCCTCTTCACATTTACCATGAGTCACTCATCGGAAGTGGTATTTAAAACCTGATGCCTGTGACATCTCTACACCTAAATGTCGGTAGTAATGAATAACACTGAAAGGTCTACAGGAGTGTGGGCGTGTCGATTGTAGGCTGTTAACAGACTGGCTTTTTAACAAACGTAACAGGCTTTTACAATAGATAACTAAAAACGTGGCGACATTAAAACGTCTAGGCAATTGTCGTCAGGTGGTTCTCGATTGTCCAATTTCTGTGGCAAATGTCGTCGACCCAAGAAGCACACCAAACGCTTACACTAAATGATTTTCCATCTCTTAATACAAGTGTTGCCGTTCAACACCACGTAACGGTGCGTTGGTTCGTTAGGCCATTACTTGGACAAACACGGCCGAGTCCGGCCACATGCCTATGACGCATCGAAATGGAGTTGAAATACTATAGAATACGATGTAATCGCTGTACTTTTCTGAAAAACAACAACACTGGAGCCTATACCCTCAGTCATCCAATGCTAAAAAATATGTTGCCAGGCCTATGTTTGGCTGCAGGCATTGCGTAACCAAGTAGATAAGGTGCGAAGCCAGCCTATGGAAAAAGGTCTATAAACCGCCGGCGTCAGAGCGTGTCCAAAAGTCGTCAGGTGGTGCCATATTACCTAATATGATGTAATCCAACGATCTGCAGTCCCCACGCTCTTGGCATTTATGCAAGGTTGACATCATGTCCCCGGCGACCCTGGCAGCTACAATTACACCAAAACGTGGGAGACCATTGCAGATGGCATGGAAGCATAAATATGCGTTTACAACATGATCCTGGCATCCCCAAGCAAACACCTCTTTTGAGGATGTTCAAGGGCCCTGTTTTGACCACGGTTCCCTGCATGGGGCACATGCATCGTTGCACCCCTCTCACAAGATCTCACACTCTCTAAGTGGTATTCTGTATTCCAGTCCAAATAAAGCCATTAGGGTGCCAAGTACACAGTATTCCCGCTAGGTGGCATCATTATAGGAAGCTGCTGTACGCCAGGCAGGCCAGTGGATTTTCACGGCTCTAAGCCTAGTTCGTTAAGAATTCTTCTCCCATAGAGTGTAGTGAGAACCTTGTACAGAATACCACTTAGAGACTGTGAGATCTTATGAGAGGGGTACACCGCAGCGGTCATCATCTCCCATTATGATTCTCATTAATACCATGGTGTACTCTGGCCAATGGGCCAAAGAGCATCGCACTCTCCGGGCGGTTCCCAGAGATTCCCAATGGCCAGGGTGAGCCATCGTCTCTCATGGCTCCCCGGCCCGTTTACCACTGAGCTAACTCCCCCTACCGGGGTGGGGAGTTAGCTCAGTGGTAAAGAGCACTGGACTTGTAATACCAAGGTTGTCAGACTTTGTTGATTCAGGTCCCACTGCAGCCAATTTTCTCCTTCACCCTCAGCAGTGGTAGATTTACTGCTATATCAAAGGCCAATCCTTCTCATACCATGTCTATGTGGTATGGGAAGTAAAAAAAACTCTCACCTCGTTAGATGTCTAGGGGTGAGGTTTCTACCTAAATTCATGTCATAGATTCGATCACCACCCTTGTGGTGTAAAATAACCTTGAGAAAGTCTGGTGAGAACATGCAATGGTTAACTGGACGTTAAAACAAACCCACAAACCACACCCGGCCCGTCTCCTGCCGTTGTCCTACGTTCTTCCCGCTTCGGCCCCGGTGCATCCCCGATGCTCCACGGTCCTCCTCTACCAGGCTCTACCGAGGCGCCAGGACTGCTGTGGCCCAGGTGTAAATGTAGCATAACACCACACAATTTCAGCCTTTTACTGCTGAACGTTATCAGGTACTGAATTCAAGAATCGCCGCCTATAATCGTACAGTGTAAACGCCCTATTAGGTGCGCAATAGAGAAATACCGCCAGAATAATTGTTCGATCTATACCCTACCTCATGCAATATTCATAGGCGTATGCGATGCTACCTCTCTTTCGACTCGGAGATGCATTCTGATAGGGTCGTCTGGGTCGTATAATGACTCATAATAGTTATGTCTCTGCTATTGCCCCTAAGAAAGGAAGACTTAGATCCCCTCTGCAAAAAGCCCTCGGCTCGTTTGTGTGCAATGATTTTCTTATGCGTAAGCTCCAGATAGAATTTCAATGGGAATAGCCTTTTTCACGACTGGCATCCCTACCTGTAAAAAAGACGGTAACATTTATAACATGGACCTGCTAATTGAACCCAGCAGTGATGGCCTTAATATTGATAACTCGTATATATATAGTGGCCCGCTTTTTGGGTGGATAAATGCGTCAAGGGAGCACTCCTGTATGTGTTAATATCGTGTAAGATGGGTATCTTAGCTTGAAGCATCACAGTTAAGTACTATCGCGACAACACAAGAAATAATTCTAAATATTTCAGGATATGGTAAGTAGCCATTACACTTTAAATTTGAAAATATTCTGATTCTCGGGAGTGAAGATCCCTACTTGGAATCTAAAAAAAATGTATTCATTGCACTTCATAGTCTGTTTTTTGTAATTTGATTCAGTATCGCAATTGAGAGAAATTGGCGGAAATATATCATAAATCTGATATGGTACACTGTGCAGTGTACGGTATAAAGAAAGAAATGCCTGGCCAGAAGAGACATTCTTATATACCTATGAGCGAACAACCTATGATTACCTAACGCTGCTTGGGGTGGAATAACTTTTGTTTACTGCCCAGGTGGACGTTTACTGCCCAGGTTGACGTTCAGAGACGTTCGGTTTTTATCGATATCAGCCGACAATTGAAGGTATATAGGAAATGGGAAACCACGTACCGGTGGAAATAAGAGGATACCTCAGAGGGTTAAAAATCCCATGCGATTCTGTTCCCTTTTAAGGGTAAATGCCGCCAACAATTGTAGGGGAAAAACATGTCTCACAGAAATGGGACCCTACAATTTAGATGAAGAGATTGTGATTGAGTACAGAATCTCAGCAGGATTTGTCTCAGACAAACACCCTTTGAGGTACATGCATCCCATCATGTGAATCCCTCTTTACCAAACAGGCGTTGGTTTATAAATGTGCAACCACTACCCGAAGTTGTAGTTTATATCTTAAATCTACGAATCAAGGCATCTTTTAAATGCCTCCCGATAAGCTATGATTTTGCCATTTCAAATCGTAGCATATCGGGAGCTCTATCGTAAACCATCGGCGTTGGTGGATGCGAGGCCGTAGACTAATTGCCCTTTCGTGACTTGAGTTATAATACCAAAGCGGCGTGTTTTATGTGTAATTTTCCACAAGAGAAGGGCGTTCGTCTTGCTAACTGCTACAATCTGCAATGACAGCAATGGCGTGTGAGTGACATGCTGCAGTACGTTTTTTGCCGACTTGCTGGAGTTCATCGTGTAATTGGAATGACACTAAATGGAAATGGAAACTTAATGAAAGGTTCACAGATTGGCAGAAAGAAGAATGGCAGGACAATGTCATCCGTGTGGGGCCATCCATAAGTATGTACCCACTGAGGAGGGGGGGGGGGGGGGGAGATCAAGCATTTTCGAAATTTTACGTATGCCCCTTCTTTGTTCCATTACGCACAAGATTGGGAGAGGGGTGGGGGTCCGAAATTTCAGAAATTCTGCTACGTACTTTATGGATATCCCCTGTGGCGTACGAGAAAAATGTTGTCTGCTGTTTTATTATCCACTTGATACAAATAGTCCATGGGAAACACATAGGGAGTGTGTATGGTCATACCCAGCGCATACAGATTTGTTGTATGCTCCAAGACAGCATACGAAAAAAAGTGTGTATGGAAAAATAGTGCAAAACTCGAGCCGTGTTTGTGGCGCGAGTGCCAATCCCCGCTGTGCGGTAAGGCTGGCAGACCTGTGTATGCAAATACCACGGGGTCACCCGCATTACGTAACTCAGTCACTATATAGGCTGAGTCTGCAGCAGGTCGACAGGTCTTCTCGCAGTGCCTCTCTTTTGAGTGAACGCCTGGAGCCTTGGTGTTAGTTAGGTTTCCCCGTAAAGCTTTCAACGGTGAAGAGACCAGAATCTCTTCCCTTGCATTACTTGGTGCCCCGCAGCACCAAGAGACTGTAACTTCTCCAGGTATAATAAAGCCTTAATACCTAAATAGTCTGGAGTCTGGTTTTCTGTCCTAGGCTAAACTTGGTAGTAGATCCTGCATCTCCCAGCCTATCTCGGATCAATCCGAACCAACCCGTGCAGAAGTGCTAGCACTGGGTAGCGACTTTGTCTCCGCCACTGGGAAGGTAGGAATACAGCCGAGAGTGGTCATACACTCTCAATGACTAGTGGGCTGCTACATTAAAAAGAACTGACATTGACATACCACTTGTCCAGAAAAGGTGGATGATAAATACAATATAGACTGGTTTCAGGTAAAAGCAGTTGTATGCTCCTCGGAGTTGCCTCGGCGCAATATCCTCGCATACGCTCGGATATTACTGCGAGTCAACTCCTATCTGATGGTTGTATCTGAAACCAGTCAATATTGTGTCTTTATTTCATATGCGTTACATTCTATCGTCGGGGATAACATACCATATATGTTTTCTACATTTTTACTGTATACACAAAAAACACTGGCATGCCATCGCCCGTCCATGGTATTGGGACTCTTTTTTTTGTTAATCAGAGTGTGAGCAGTGAGTAATTAGGGCAATATGCTGACCTCTGTCTATTCGCAGTGATAAATAACCATGACGTGAACAGGCTGTTGCTAAGTGACGCGTTAGAGCCGGGAATGGTGCAGAGAAAAGGTCAGAATATACCATGAGTACCTCAGAGGCCATCTGACGAAGGAGTGACTCCAAACTAGAAAACAATGTGCCTCAATACACACATATGTGAGAATTTACAGAAAATGCTACCTGTAAGATACTAGGAGCACATGGTATGTTCACCATTGGTGAATGAGCATGCAATTATAAATAAATAACTATATGCTCCTGCAGTATCATTTTCACCACTGTAGTACTCTGGCACTTTTCACAATAAATACAGAGACGTCATTATGTCACACCTCCATGGTAATCCAAAATGATTAGGATGTTATACAATGGTAGGCCTAATGATATTAACTATAATATAGTTTTACATAGTTTGGAAAAATATTATCGAAATATTTGCTTTATTTCATTCAAAAATAGGATTTACTTAGATTTCTGAAATAATTCTTCAAGGCATCATAGTATACTACACCTTGGAATTCCTCCAGGCATCACAGTGTACTATGACCAGGAATTCCTCCAGGCATCATAGCGTAGCTAAAGGGTTAAAAGGTTTTGGATGTATTCAGTCTATTGATAATTTTCTCTAATGTACTTGCACCCAGTCAACTTGCCTTTTCTGCAACTATCTGAGTCTAGGATCCAAACATATCAACCACTAGTGGGTCAATGAGGCATTTTGGTCTCGGGTGATTGGTCATGGTCAGCTGGGCGCCCCTCTGAGACACTGAGACACTGGGCTTCTGCTTCTTTCACAATATCATTGCGAATAGCACACAGATAGTGAAGGGATAGTTCTTTTTGCAGTAAGCTGGAAGTCCATGTGAGCACTCTAACCTTTAGGCAATGCTTAAAAGTCCGTTCAAGCGCGCTCTAGTAATAAACGTGTTTATCCTCAGAACTTAGAAAACACCTCCCAAATGCCTGTCTTTGTAATATTTCCCGGAGGGGCCTAAAAATATCATGATATTGATCACAAGTATGTCATCTTTCAGAGCAAGAGTTCCTGCATCTTTACTCATACCTTACTTTGGTTTTATTACCCACCTAAAACGGAGTCTCCACACTAAACCAATGAAGCCTACAGATCGCTACTGAGTAGAATATGGAAAGCTGTATTATCGTCAGAAGAATACGGCTTTTTCTGCCATCTTAGGGCAATTTAGGAACTATTTCATATAAACAATGCACAACCTTTACGTCAAGTTCCTAATCATATACAAAATTTTCTTCTGATATTTAGTCGAAAGATGAGGAATGAATACAACATTGCCATGATTTTGATCTGTGTGGCCGTATTCTCCTTGTAGTTGACACTACGCAATTCTCGTCGCTATCGCTCGGAGTTTTACTACGCCTCAACTACGTGGGAAAAAACCACTCAGGTCAAAATCATAGTGATAGTGTATATATATTCTAGTACTCTTAAGTGATTTATACTCAGGCTGTCGACCCGGAAATAGTACTAGTCAGCGTGTACATGGCTAATTTCGTGCAACGAAGAATCATGTGATAACAATGGTAATCATGGGATGACATCATGGGATTAATGTTACGATTCATCATGACGTTCCCGTAGATGATGTGTGAAGGTAGCTGCGGGGACGTTATGAAATAAAATCACGTTCATAATTTCAACAAACTCTCTGCTTAATCCGTTGGTCATTGCAACAATGTCAGCATCACTTATGTGCATATCTTGTCAATGATAACATTACCAAATTACTGTTGATGATATGAAGCAAATATAATCGAGGTATATCGTTCATCCACTATAGGGGCTATATAGTATGTTATTACCTTTAACATAGCTATCATTATCCTATCCTTCATATAAATCTCCCTAGACTTAACATGGTGGGCCTGTATGCCACGGTTATGCCATAAAATATTTATATGCCACTGGTGACATATGAAGTTAAAAACATGTGACAGGGTAGGATAAAATCTAAACATCACTCAATTCCATATAATTGTATACATGCCATTCGTTGTCTTCCGCTACAGATATCACTCAGCTCCGCTTCGATATATCATTTTGCGAAGACAACTCATGCCATATCAACAATCATATGAAATTTCGTGATGCTTCATGATAGTACGGCTATCACAACTGACCATACAATCACAAAGACCCAACTGGATCTGTTTTCCTTCGTCTACTTTTTCAAACAACTGCTCGAGTTCAAGCCGCCCAAAGTTGGCCGTGTGAACACGACCAGAGTGTCCTAGTGTAAACACCCCTGGGCGCCCGCTTCGCCCACTGTGTGCGCGAGGTGCGTCGTACGGGCGCCAGACGTTGTCTGGGTGCTTAATTGTGCAGCATGTGGTCCGCCGCCGTTTTTAGTGACTGACCACCGGCGAGTGGCACACTCCGAGGGCCGGATGAGGTAATTGGCAGCCAAATCAATCCAAATGGGATTTGTGAGTGTGTTCGGGTGACGGAAACACGCCCGAATTGCCAAGGTGGTGCCAATAATTAGACGGACGGGCCCGCCTATAATAGCCTCTACAGGATGCGCCACTAGCAATTGCCTGCCGCCCGCCCCACCGCCTTCCTCCCCGCGAAGCCACAGCTTGAATTGGACGAAGCCACTTGATTGCAGCGCCATGGAAACACATCCTGACCCTAGCACTGGCCTTTTGCGTTTGGGGCGCTGGTGGTGGTAGGGGAATGGGGAGGATAGTTCCAGTAGCAAACTCAAGGGACCACCATGGACCACCCATGGTCCATACATGGTCCACTTGATCCACAGCGAGCGGACGGCAATATTCTCGCGGTGGCATCAACGTCTTAAAGGAGAACATCTTTGCACAGCACTCTTTAGGTCTAATCTAAAGGCATCAGATTAAAATTAGGCTTGCTTGTCAGACTAATTAATTGGGACCCCGGCGAAATACGAGGATTGGTAATGGATCTATTGCGGCCATTTGCATTTGGAAGCCATTAGTGTTCATACAGTATCTTCCACATGCTAAGCTTCCTGTCTGTCTGAAATTGAATGGTCGTTATGGTAGAGGGTGTTTATATGTTTATGACAAAGGGCTCCATTAGTTCATGATTGAATAGCATAAACGTCCCAGACGCATATTAAGGCACATATATTCCTAGGTCTTTCTAGGCACCAGAATTAGGTATCCTTAAGATACACAGCAAATAAAATAGGCCAGAGTGTGTTAGATGAACCAAATTAAGAGGACATTGGTCATATGAAGCAATCTTTTTTTCTGAATCATGAAGTGGATCACCAAGTTGCCAAGTTTATTACACCCACACCATTGTTGGGTGCAGACATTATTGTCTCAAGCCACATTTCTTGTAAATGTGTTAAACATAACAAGGACTTTATAACGTCATCCTAGATGATCACATATGGCGCTAACCTAAGTATTTATTCTATAGAAGGACAGGAGAGTTAATATATATAGGATAGACTTATTGTAAGAATGGATACTCGTGCATAAAGATCAACATGGGTAAAATATCAGATTTTGTCATGATGGGATAGCCTATGAAATGAGTTTTATTATTTGAAGTATAAACCTTTTATATCAATTCCTAATTGTGCTTAAAAATTACTATTCCTACAAGAAAGATCGCAATTACATACTCTATACTTACGCCCATTTGTCAATCTGAGTGTAATGTTTTGATTTTTGATTGAAGAGATGATATTTGATTTAGGGGTTATCAAAGTTCCGTAATATAATTCACAACGTAGAGGAGGAGCGGATGAGGCGCTTGTAGTCGCACTATTCTTATACGGGGATACAATTCATAGACAACATTTTTTTGTTTTCAACCACGAGAGGTTGATGTGTAGTAATACACGAGCTCTAGCGAGTCTATAACGAAGTCAACTTTGAGTGGTTTACAGAGCCGCCTGTCCACAAAACCATCCATTGTTATATTTATTATCCATCCTCTCTAATTAAGGAAACCCAGGAATTGCCATATTTTAGAGTATATTATTAGGGACAATTTCTTTTGTTCTCCAGCATAAAGGCACTATTTCCCCGTAATCAATGGCTTTGAGTAATCGATTATTTCAAATCTGTAATAAATGGTTATGGTTTCTAACAACTTAGAAACAATAGATAGTGGTTTACTGTGGTCCAATACATTTTCGATTGGGACTTTCGAAGCTACAGATTGTAAAAGTACTCACAGGCATACCTCGGAATTAGAAAGGGTAAGATATATGCAGCTCTTTCATCCATTCATCATAGTACACTTAAGTAAAAACCTTGACTGTTTGGAGTGAACAAATACCTTTAACACATTTTTCGAATTGAATTTTAAAAAAAAGGCTTGGTATCTTCAGCGTGTGAATCCCGCAAAGAAGAACTGAGGAACCGATACAACTCACTAGAGAAAGTACATTGTATGTTCGGGGTCCTCTGGGAGACCCTATCTCGATTCTAATTGCCATGGGATGCACCCGATCCCAGTCCTGCCCTAATAACTGAATACCTCTCGTACCCTACCGCACAGCCTCCAGTGAAAGCCCACAGCGCAGTACAAGTTGAAGCTACCACTTCTTTCAACACCACCGCCGCCTCCCGGCCTCCGCCCGCCGCCGCCCGTCTGTTTCCTTCCCCCTTGGGTCCAATGTGCAACAGTCCCGCGGGAGCAATTGAGAACTTAGTGGGAACACATGTAATCCAGTGCTTTCTGGGAGGTTATTCCGTTGGTGTTGTGTATACACAGCGCCCGCTGTGATGCCCGCTAGGTGGCGAGTAGAAAGGCGCCCCTGACAGGGCAGCAAGGCCCAGCGGAACCAAGGGCCGCCAGGCTTTGTAGAAAGTGGCCTCCAGGGCTTTCCTGTACCCAGGCAAATAGAATAGCGCCTCCGGTAGTGCTGTGTCCCTGGAGGGATAATTCCTCCGCCCTGGAGGGATGGGCTTCAACAGGTAGCCTTGAGTCGTTGGGTATGTACACTCAGAGTTCTATATACTCGTGTGATGTACGCTTCCCGTCCTTTATCTCACCCCTGGTACAAGTTTAGCCATAGGAATAATGGCTCAACGATCACCCTGGTAAAGTGATAATACTACGCCATGGTCGTGGCGGAGTGAATATGAGATGACGCCATAGGCTATTAAGCAACTGGATTTGCGAAGTAATTTGGATTATTCTGATAGTGTGGTGCCATGTAATGTTAGTGAAAGGGGTAAGATAGATCCAGATCTGCACTTGATTAGTAAAATACACAATACTCCACTCGCTTTTATGGGCCATAATCGTCACTTGGCTTCGCCTCGATGCCGATCGCGGCCAATCCAAACTTGTGGAGTATTGTGTATTTATACGATTCTCGACGGAGTTCCCGGGTGTGGGGAGTTAGCTTAATGGTTAGAGCACTGGACTTGTAACCCCAAGGTTGTAAGACTTTGTGGGTTTGAGTCTCATCCCCGGCAGTGGTAGATTTACTGCTATATCAAAGGCCATCCTTCTCATACCATGTCTATGTGGTGTGGGAAGTAAAAGAACTCTCACCCTGGTAAATGTGTAGGGGTGAGATTTCTACCTGAGTTCATCACATAGATTCTAGTGGTGTAAAAGAACCTTGAGAAAGTCTGGAAAGGACCTATAATGGTTGACTGCACTGTAAAAAATTTCCCGTGAATTTTATGGTATTTCCCAGGCAACTGGGGTGCCAGGGAAATACCGTAAATTGTACGGGTGACCGTAATATATTTTTGACCGTAAGTTATAACTGTCCTAGACAGTATTTTAAACCTGGTTTAAACCTGTAATATATTTCAGACCATGAATTTTCACTGTAATAAACTGTAATTTGAAAACGGTTCAGACCTGTAAATACAGAGGAGCAAAGCTGTATGAAATATATTATATGCACAGCCCTTCGTTATACATATACCAGAAATCTTGTTATTGAGGTTCTTGAGAATTGTTATATGTAGAAGGCCACCTATAGAGTATGTATACAGAATTTCTGAAATTTCAAACCTCCAACCCCTCCTCCCAAACTTTTATGCAATTGATCAAAGAAAGAGCATATGCAGAATTTCCTAAATCCTTGACCCTCCAATCCCCCCCCCCCCTCAGTGCACATGGCATTTTATGAATGGCTCCTAGGACATTATGAATATAAAAGTGAATATTTTGTATTGGCTACCATCATATTTTCTCTATCGGCCTATTGACTTATCAGTATCATTGATAATTATTATCAATGACATTTCAACATTTAAGTTTTTCAACTCTAATGTTATTAGTGCAAACTATTTTACAGGAATACTCATCAGAATCTGAAAGTATAAGGCTGCATTTGATATAGTAGGATGAAGTCAATCCTACATATGTTTTTGAAATGTCCTATGAAAGTGGTGTCTAATCCCCTTTATGATATTGATGTCATGACAACTTGAGAATAAATGTGCTTTAAATGGCAGGATCTTCACAGGAGATAGATGAATACCTATTACACATTTTGATGAAGTTGACTCTTGCATTTTATTCTCCACTTTGATTTGTTGCTGATATTGGAGTTAATCTAAATGTATCTAATATGTCCTTATTTACAGATTTATACTGTAAACTGACCGTAGATTGGGTGGATTACAGTCCTGAATATTTTTACAGTTGAATACTGTTTTTTTGTATCAAATATACGGTATGGAACTGTGAGTAAGATTACAGTGATATACCGTCTATGTTTACGGTAGTATACTGTATATTTTACGGAAATTTTTTACAGTGTGGACGTAAAATCAAACCAAACAAACAAACAAACAATCGATGGAGTTCTATAGTCTTGATATTTTATCAACCGTGTATGCCTTTGCGCACGTAAATGGGGGAAATCCTGTGTGATAGAGGAGGTCAAGGTGATATTGGAATTGTTTATCGAGTTTTAAATGGTAAGATTATAGGATATCGGACTATATTTATATGACGCCTGGTACATAAAACACATTTATTATGATATAAAATTGTTTTCCGTGGAATATAAAGGTTTAATGGAGGAAGGAAGGAGAAGCAGGTGGCCACAAAATCAGATTGTTCTGAGAAAATATGAAAGAGTGTCGGGGAACGACTTCTAAATTCCCGGTAGATTCAAGGACCGATAGTGGTATTAAATACGGTTAGTCTTCACAATGCAGCATAATTATACAGCCATGGGCCTTAAAGTAACTGCTCTCATATACACATACGTGCATATTTATATGTACTATAGAGGAAAACTATGACAGTTTAGGGTCAGAGCACGTATACCATCGAGTTTGAATAGCGTTGTAATTTACAAGGCGAAGCCGCATGAATGACGTAGTGATTCAAACGAGATGGGATCGAGCTCTGACCCTAAACTTCAATAGGTTTCTGAATTTATCTCACCCTTCACATTGACTAATGGGCTAACCTTTGTGACATAGTCCCGCATGGAGTATTTTTCTAATTACTTAATCGGCGTTGAATACAAGTTCTTAATGTTAAGTTTATGGAGACAAAGTACTAGGGATGAAATAGATATATATACATTGTGTTAAAAGTAATATGTATGACAGATAACTTTATCTCACCCCTGGTATTTTTGTTCCATGGGCTTAACATTCAGAACTAATTCTAGATGCCCCTACGAGTATTGCTGTGCGTTTTCTGTGTTCTATATCCTGTGTGTCGTCCATTCTTTTAGTGTGTACATGGATGTGATAGATACAGAAAACATTCGAAGTCATTGTTCTCCAACTACTTTGAATGCTACATGATATTCACTCGGCTGTCACCTGTTCATATCACTCCACATCAAACTGGTGGACAACCACAACTTCGGGCAAAACTTGTTTTTTTAAAATATGTATTTCAGCTCGGTTACACTCAGTCCGAGAATAGGGTTTAAAGTGTGCAGAGTCATAACCTTCGAGATTACACTTCAAGTTTGCAACATGTGATGTGCGAATGACCTAACGTATTTACAACATAGATAGTTACAATATCTAAAAATTTTCAGTTTATGGGTCCCTCCCCCCGTCCTTTTTTTTTATAAAATTCAATCACTTTGGGCCATGAAAGTAAATCTGACTTCATGAAGATTCATCAATATCAATCATTATCATTTAACTTAACAATCATTGGGTTGTTAAAAAATAAACCAACATGGTACGCCATTGTTTTCTTTTAACCAGGTAAAACATTCATAAAATCCATTTTGACTCTCATGAACAACAGTTTATTGACACAAAACAAAACATCAAACTTGCACTGACAAGTAGATTTTACAGCATTTACCATGGTTCTCTTGTAAAAACTAGACACTGTCAAGACCTTGTAAGCCCCCAAGACGCCTGAAGAGTCCGATTCGGACGAAACTTTGAGTTAAAGCCCCTAGAAAATACTTTTTTCTACCCCCCATACCCATATTTTGGGCATGGTAGAGTTTCTATACTCTCCCCCAAGACGAAACATCTGTTTGGAGGACGTGGAGACAGTCAAAACGGTCTCCAGGGCTATCCCAACATTGTTGACTCTTTTCATAATGGTTGCTACGTTATTACATGGCAACAGGCTGGTATCAGATCGAATTCTGGTCAAATTCAAGGTAGCGTCGGCCGCAGTGGAGGTGTTTAAGCCTCGTCCCATAATCAATATCTAAGTTCAGTATCGTGCTGTGATGATTATCGATTGACTTCGATAATCATTTATCAGTTTAGGACTAGTACGTGGTTTCTTCTTTGACATCCATAGTCACTTTTCGTCTGGAAGTATTATAAGCACACATTGACCCATTCGTGCCTCTTTGTTTATTAGTAAAGAACAGTGTTGGAAACGAAGGGTTAGCGCTGCTGGATTGATTGTAGTGGATTCTAGACGGGTTCCAATCTTATTTGAGATAACGGAAATAAGTTGCAGTCAAAGGTCATAAACAAAAAGCGCACCGGAAAACACTGTTTTACTCATAAATCTTGGATTTACAGTCCTCAGCTACGTTCGTGGCCTGCTATCCATCCTACTTATTAATCCTTTTGAGATGTGTTTCCCCTCATCCTTTACAATATCCCTCTAGATCATTGACTTTTATATTCGTTATTATGAGACATTATTTAATATCATCTCTTTTTCAGTAGAGTTCTTTGAAGCCTTGTTTAATCCATACATTGTTCTTTAAGTGTACAAATTAGTAAAGGTAGCTTTAAGTTGAGCAGGTGCATTACCCATTGTCATTCACTTTTTTAAATAATTTTATTCATCCTGGATTAGATATAGCAGTATATGCCTGTTAATCTTCACTCAGCAAGTAAAGTACTTTCTGTTCGCATATTGTTGATCATATCTTACATGTCCTTAGCAGACTGGTTAACTAAACTCAGTACTAAGTAATAATGATATATACAGTGTAAACATAAGTTCTCGGGTATAAATGGAAACACGTTAGTTAACGTGTTTGAACACACATGTTCAGTTAGGTAAATTATAGTACAGTTCTTTGGCTAGTACAACACGTTTTTTTGTGTTTTTTTTACTACAGTGTGAAGTACAGTTTGGTATAATAAGATGTATACATTTTTATTATATACCCATGCAGTATGTTTGATAATTACTTACTGCTGCTCCCTGTGCGGTATAAATTGTATACTGAACCCTGTGCAGTACACTGTTATACTGCACACGTTGAAACATCAGCAGTGTGTGGACTTCTACGTAGACACGTCTTCTATGCCAATATATGATCAGAATTTGTTAACTTGGGGTATATAATAAATATATAACGACCTACCATGCTTGTACATGCTACAAAATTCGATAAGAATTGATGTTTTTACATAACTCGGCCTGGGGCCTCCTTCTGTAACAAGCAACAATTCCCCATCTCGTTTTGTAGCATGTACAGCATGGTGAAGTCGTTCTTTATAATTACCTTTACCTATCATTTTGTAATCTCTATTAAGGCAGGCTCCAGTGTGAGCTCTTAGGTGTATTCTACCAGCTATTACTTGTGTTCATGATGCGATTTATTAGTATCATAGATCAAAATATACGTCAATCAATATATGTATAGCTAATCCGTTCAATGACAGAACATGTCTATGTGATTCAAACTGGCCCTACCTCTTCTTTCTGTATTATGCTTCTTCCCCGATGGTAAATGAAATAACTATTCTGCATCAGTAGATCGCTAATGACACTGTACGCATCAACGTATACTTGCTACCTTTATTGAACGCTAAAATGAAATGGCATGTTAATAAATCGTTGATAAGGGATACGACCAGATACTCTATAAACTCCCAGTTCATTGCAAGAAAAAGAATAAGCTCGACTAGATGGTATTTTCAAAGTAGCCAAACATACTCCCAGAATTTAATATTTCAACCCAGTCAGAACACACCCGTCACAAGTAACAGCAACAGAAAAGCAGTGTGGGCATACTAGTAGTGCTCTTTCTATGGGGCCACGGTGTACTCCTTTCATAAGATATCACACTCTCTAGGTGCTATTCTGTACAAGGTTCTCACTACGCTCTATGGGTGAAGAATTCTTAATGACCTAGGCTTAGAGCCTTGAGAATCCACTGGCCTGCCTCCCGTGGTAAACACCTACATCAATGCAACTCAAAGATTCCTATAATCTCAATGATGCCACCTAGTGGGAATACTGTGTACTTGGCGCCCTAGTGGCTTTATTTGGACTGGAATACAGGATACCACTTAGAGAGTGTGAGATCTGATGAGAGGGGTGCACCATAAGAGCAGCTAGTTGGAACCCCCGACAACTAGCATATTGTAGGCGCCGACTGCTTCCGCATTTTTCCAACCTGATGGAACTATCTGTGAAATTAAAATTAAGAAAATAATGGAATAACAAAATGTCAAAATTTGCTTGCAAAACTCTATGCCTTCCAGTGAAGTAGGGAGGTTTGGGTCTTTTGAATTTGGAGATCATAATGAATACTGAAAGTTGAAAATTCAGTTTAACCAAGAATTAAAAAAGGAGAAAATATAATCTCCTTGGTCTCCTTGTCCATTATCAAGTGTCCAGACAGGCCATGTTCGTGACACATAGTCGTAACTAAGGTAACCAGAGCCCCCTCCCTCCTGCTGTTAAGCTCGGTCTTATAGGAAGGGCATATATTATGATATTAAGTAGAAATTGACAGATAGCTTCCACTATCAAGGACGGCTAGTTACTTAAGATCCTTTCAATGCTGCGTCGAAAGTGGAGTCGTCTAGACGCTTGACATGATGCATTGAATCATGTTATCCTGAGCATGTAACACCCAGCTAAATTGGATAAGTATTGTATCCACACAACTACAAGATTGTTAATAATGTTAGGGAACGGAGGAGATATCCCCTCTTCGGCTATATGCTCTGGCAGCTCATAGTCACCTTAACCCTTTCCTTACCGGACCTGGTTGCAGGTGCACGTCTTTAAATGCTGCAGGACCGGACCACGTTTGTTACAATTTGTTGAGAAAATTGATCTTTACTACCGTATTTAAGGATGTCTGTCAATTTTTCCATGATTATAACTATAATATTATCTATCAATCATGACTATGAAGGCATTTTACATAATCTCTGAAAAAAGTTTTAATGAATTTTATCCAAAATATTTTGGGGGCTTGCAATGGAGGTGTTTTAGCGTTGTCTCAATATTATATATATAGATTATAATGACTTATTATAGTGTTTTCCCCCTTCTACAGTTCCGATATCTTACAATGTCATGGCGGATGATGGCGGAACTAGCAATCACTCTATGCCCTATACTAGAACACCTGGAGATCATTATATTCAAATTTCAGAAAAATGACATGTATGGGTTTTAATCTTCAAGCCAACTTATCGGATATGCCTTTAACAGATCGCCACACATTAAGAGGTACGCCACGGTGAGATCAACGCCCAGCTCTGCAGCGAATTTTAATCCCTAAATGGCGGCGCGTCCTTAAAACGAACTTTAATCGAGCGGAATGCCTGACCACGCCGCCCCGTGTGAGTGCCCTCAGCGTGCCCACTCTAAATCCTAATCCCCGCACGAGGGAGGCGTCCGCTAATGGCATCTGACTCAAGCCCTGCTGGGAGGAGCGCACTGAGCACCTTTTCCCTGCGGAGTACCCCCCCTCACCGCCCACCCCACCTCCCCTCCAAGACACAAACACCTACATGCACAACCAGCACACACCCCCCCCCCTTACCACCCGCCCCACCTCCCCTCCAAGACACAAACACCTACATGCACACCCAGCACACACACCCCTCACAGCCCGCCCCACCTCCCCTCCAAGACACAAACACCTACATGCACACCCAGCACACACCCCTCACTACCGCCCCACCTCCCCTCCAAGACACAAACACCTACATGCACAACCAGCACACACACCCCCCTCACCGCCGGCCCCACCTCCCCTCCAAGACACAAACACCTACATGCACAACCAGCACACACACCCCTCACCACCCACCCCACCTCCCCTCCAAGACACAAACACCTACATGCACAACCAGCACACACACCCCTCACCGCCCGCCCTACCTCCCCTTCAAGACACAAACACCTAGATGCACAACCAGCACACACACCCCTCACCGCCCGCCCCACCTCCCCTCCAAGATACAAACACCTACATGCACAACCAGCACACACCCCTCACCGCCCGCCCTACCTCCCCTTCAAGACACAAACACCTACATGCACAACCAGCACACACACCCCTCACCGCCTGCCCCACCTCCCCTCCAAGACACAAACACCTACATGCACAACCAGCACACACACACCCGTCACTGCCTGCCCCACACAATGCACAACCAGCACACACACCCCCCTCACCGCCCGCCCTCCACCTCCCCTCCTAGACACAAACACCTACATGTTAAACTGGCACATACATCCCCCCCCCCTTACCACCCGCCCCACCTCCCCTCCAAGACGCAAACACCTACATGCACAACCAGCACACACATCCCCCCCTTTCCACCCGCCCCACCTCCCCTCCAAGACACAAACACCTACATGCACAACCAGCACACACACCCCTCACCGCCCGCCCCACCTCCCCTCCAAGACACAAACACCTACATGCACACCCACCACACACACGCCTCTCACCACCCGCCCCACCTCCCCTCCAAGACACAAACACCTACATGCACAACCAGCACACACACCCCTCACCGCCCGCCCCACCGCCCCTCCAAGACACAAACACCTACATGCACACCCACCACACACACGCCTCTCACCACCCGCCCCACCTCCCCTCCAAGACACAAACACCTACATGCACAACCAGCACACACACCCCTCACCGCCCGCCCCACCGCCCCTCCAAGACACAAACACCTACATGCACACCCACCACACACACCCCTCACCGCCCGCCCCACCGCCCCTCCAAGACACAAACACCTATATGCACAACCAGCACACACACACACACCCCTCACCACCCGCCCCACCTCCCCTCCAAGACACAAACACCTACATGCACACCCAGCACACACACCCCTCACCGCCTGCCCCACCTCCCCTCCAAGACACAAACACCTACATGCATACCCAGCACACACACCCCCTCACTGCCCGCCCCACCTCCCCTCCAAGACACAAACACCTACATGCACACCCAGCACACACACCCCTCACCGCCAACCCCACCTCCCCTCCAAGACACAAACACCTACATGCACAACCAGCACACACCCCCCCCCCTCCTCACCGCCCGCCCCACCTCCCCTCCAAGACACAAACACCTACATGCAGAACCAGCACACACACCCTCACCGCCCACCCCACCGCCCCTCCAAGACACAAACACCTATATGCACAACCAGCACACACACACACACCCCTCACCACCCGCCCCACCTCCCCTCCAAGACACAAACACCTACATGCACACCCAGCACACACACCCCTCACCGCCTGCCCCACCTCCCCTCCAAGACACAAACACCTACATGCATACCCAGCACACACACCCCCTCACTGCCCGCCCCACCTCCCCTCCAAGACACAAACACCTACATGCACACCCAGCACACACACCCCTCACCGCCAACCCCACCTCCCCTCCAAGACACAAACACCTACATGCACAACCAGCACACACCCCCCCCTCCTCACCGCCCGCCCCACCTCCCCTCCAAGACACAAACACCTACATGCACAACCAACGGATAGCTCTTACCGGTGGTGTTATTATGGCAATAACCTGGTAGACATTCCTATTTCCAGAAACTACTTACTAGCTGCCTACTGTTTATTATCCACCTAATATAAAGTGTCCATGGAAAACACATACGTAGTGTTTATCACCATACCCAGAGCATACACATATGTTTTATTCTCCGGGCTGCAAAAGCCGGCGCATTAGGAAAAATAGTGTATATTACAAAACAGTGCATACCTAAATGAACTAATATCAGTACACCACTTATCAGGGAAAGGTGGATAATACATATACTATTGACAGTAGACGAGTTCAAAACTGCAGTGAATTCATATGAATTTCATTAATATTCCCGCAAATAGTTACCCGTCCTAAACTGCATCTATCATTATTATTCTTTCATCCCTTTATATGGCAATTATCTAGCCATAGATTGTTTTGTTCTCGATGTAACTGAATCAGGAGTCGACGTATTGATAGCATAAGAATCCGACATTTTATCTGAAAACTCGGCTGCGTCCGAGAGATGCATTTTCTATATTAATAAGATAAGGTGTTCTAGATTAATAAGATAAAAGCGGTTGTATGTTCGTCGGAGTTGACTCTCCGTAATATCCTCGCATTCGCTAGGATATTACTACTCGTCAACTCCTCGAAATATATGGCCGCTTGTATCTGAAACCAGTCAATATTGTGATTATGGCAATAACCTGGTAGATATTGACATTTCCAGTCACTACTTACCAGCCGCCTTCTCTATAGATATATATGACCATGATACCTGGTCGGTTTCAGATACTGGTGTTTTCTTTCGCCAGAGTGATACAATAAGAAGGGCTGTTCACCTACTACGATTTTGCTATGATTCACTCATTGGCGAGCTTGGCGATGCTCTGCGACAGTGTTGTCAGGGCGTATCGCTAAGTGCACGTTCCACCAAGATTTCCTATTGTAGCCGTCTGTGACACGCTCTCGACACCCCATGACACTCCACGACAGGGGTCAAGTCATGGGAAAAATCGAGCATGTTCGATTTTGTTGTAACCTTGTCGGAAGGCCCCCGATTAGCTTCCAGTCGCAGCCTGTCGTAGCTTGTTGTAGACTCTTGTCGAGAACTGGGGTCCACCAACCAAGACAAGGCTATGACAAGCCTTCCAATCGGTCTGCTGGGGTGGAAACCAATTACCAATCTGTTCATCCTCTTGGTCGCCTCGCCTCCTCGTGGTGCAGACCGGATATGCTTGCACGAAAGCATAACTAAAGCGACCAGGATGGGGAGTTAGCTCAGTGGTAAAGAGCACTGGACATGTAATCCCAAGGTTGTCAGACTTTGTTGATTCAGGTCCCACTGCAGCCACTTTTCTCCTTCACCCCCAGCAGTGGTAGATTTACTGCTATATCAAAGGCCAATCCTTCTCATACCATGTCTATGTGGTGTGGGAAGTAAAAGAACACTGAATGCAAAAAAAAACGTACAACATGTCGTTTGCCGTTGGAGTTATCGTATCGTCAAGCACTTAACCTGAAACGAACGAACTTTATTCAACATACCCCGCCTGAGTCTTACTTCTTCGTCGAGGCAGTCTCTTCAGATATGCTCTCTCGTTCACATTCGTCAATGCTTTACACTCCTCCTCTTCATCACTTCTCTCCCTTGCACTTAACTCTCGCTGCTCACTGGGACGCGCATACTACTAGCCTAACGGCGATCTACTCGTACATTTCAATTACAAGCTCCCTACTCCAATTACCGAATCGCCGATTCACTCAAGCGAGAGCAACCAAGTCGTCCGGAAAATTCAAGTAGCACCTGGAACTTTACAATAAATCAAGCTCGATTAAGATTTTCAGGCGAAGTTTTCTGCTCGACGTTGAAGACTGTCATGTCCAAGTAGCTTCCCACGCAAGGCTCTTCCGGAATTAAAACGATGAAGGGCCTGATAAGGCTGCTTAAATTAATCGTTTTATGAATTATTAATGTGGACTCTGGGAAGTTAATCATTTGGTTCCACATGGCGTTGTTTTGGTTTAGTGGGATGTTGAAGACTCACTTATTTTCTCTTCCTCGGGTCATTAAACTGCTTTTACGCAGCGTGATAGATCTGGCTCGCACAGATTCCTTTTTCTGAAAGATGCCTGTGGCAGGAGATGAAATCAGAGTACAGATTATTGCATCGTTTCCGCCACACCTTTCATATTTTCGCCCTTCTTCTTTCACAGAGATTTTTGCTGATGAAGCAATACACCATCTGTGCTCCAATACCTTGAGGCGAAAGAACCTCAGAGACGACATAAACCACCAGGGTAGGGGTTAGTTGGCCTATAATTTAAATCCCCATCAATCTATTTCGGGTTTATGGGTCTAATTTCCTTTACTGGCATGTGAAATCAACGTTTTGTAAAATTGTTATTAGACTGCCGATGACATTACTGTTTGCCCAATGGGTTTCAGCAAGCTCATTCTGAATTCAATAAGTCCTAATTTCTAAGATCCCCATTTCGTCTACATGCACTATATTGATAAGACTGAGATCAGTTTAAAATTCTCATTTTATAGTTCAAACCGGTAAAAATAATATATAAATATTGTACCTGACATACCACGAATAGTTATTTATATCACCCCTGGTATTCTATCCTCATAGACGTAACATCGGGAACTCGTTCTGAAAGCCCATGGAGTATTTAAAAAAACCAATGGGGATTATGTCACAATTGTAAGTCGGTTAGTCAGTGATAGGGATGAGATAAAATCTGAACCGCACACGATCCATAGCAACTGAACCTGGCCATTCATTTTGGATTGCATCGTAATTTCACTCGGCTTTGCCTCGTGAGATTACTCCGTAACAAAAAACCCATGACATATATTCAGTATCTATGGATCTCGATGCAGTTCCTTCTAATTATGTTAGCCTGGTATAAATGTCCATAAGCTTAACATCAGGAACTTGTACTAAACAGGCTTGCGAGTACGGTGACTCATACTCAATGGGTGATAAACAAATAAATATTTCCAGGCTAAGATAAAATCAGGAACATATTCATGCATGGTTTGAGTCACCATTCACCATCCTATTTGGAGCGCTTCAGAATATTCACTCGGATATCGCCTCGTTCATATTACTACGCACTCTAAACTCAATGGGGAACGGGGACACGGACCAAACACTCATCACTCTTTCTTAATATGTGCCTGTGTGCTGGAGAAGAGGAAGGACTGGGTTTCTAAAGGGAGATCATAAGTGGCTGTTAAAAGTAGTGATCATCCAGTATAGGTTATGGACAACGATAAACAGACGTACCACCGCACATCGATCTCATGCCAATATCTCTGTCCGCGTCAATTTACATGCTTATACTCCAGTGGTGGGCTTTTATGAATACTTTCAGAATAGAGAAGGTCATGTCAATCTTCCCAGGCCCCTACCAGAGCTAGCCAACATACTTCAGGGCAGCCTCTCTAGGATAAAGAACGTACAGAAGTACTAATGAATCACTAATATTGGCAATAGTGGCCCTCATTTCTCAGCGGAGAGACAGAGACTGTGGTCGTAGTTATGGTAAAGGGCAGTCATCTGTTTCGGGGAAGAACCTCTTCTTGCTGTTGGAATAGGACTTATATTACCCTGGCTTGATTTACCTCAACACTAACACCGGGAACCTAAAAACTAACCCACATTTGTTTTGTTTTTTTAGGAAAGAGGTGGTCATTTTTCAATCACATTTCATATCAATAACTTTCACAATAATTGTTTTGTAGTACGCAAAGGTGCTGTATGAAGTATAGCTCTGTTTATGTATTATGTTTTATATCATGGTACACTTCATACCCCCAGTTATGGTCTGAATTATGGTAAACTACACAACTAGTATATTGTAAGTAATACCACAGTGAAATTGTAAACCTTTTCACTATTCCTGTTCATATTCTCATGTTTCCCCCAGTTTGGCAGGCGTTTTCTCTACGTGCAGTATATGTTGTATATACATGTATAAAAAAAGGTGGGAAAAGCAGGCTTACGGTAGAGACTCGTACCTAGTAGTCATGTTGAAAAGCTATTTAAAAATAATGATCGAAGCTTATCTACACTCTGATTACCTATTAATAAATAATGCCACTATTTCAGTACCTTTAAAATTAAAACATCAACTTTCTAATGCCTTTTTCAAAATCTGAGAATATAGCAGACAAACATCATTACCTAACCTCAACAGTATAAAAATCCTCACCAGCGAACGTAACATGCTTTCTTATCGTCATATCTTCTTTCCTGTCGTGTTGGTTACGTGTTAAAAGTAATGATTTCTTGGCCATTTTGGAAGCTGTATTGTATTAACTCGTGAATGCATGTCACACGGAAACATGAAACACCATCTGGGTTTCCGACATTTTCCTCAAATATTGGCGTCAGTAGTCTCGTATTACTAGATTTAAAACAATAATTTTAAATCCTTTTATTCATCCTGACACACACATCAGCCGTTCTAAAGGCTGGTATTCTTGTACAGCCAGCAACAATGTACCCTTGACATCATATTATGAATTGTTATAAACAACTTAACATATGGTTACAGCAGAGGGATTATCTTAACACGGATTACTGTAACTATGACTAGGTCTGCTTATCCTTTACGTAGGTGACCTTCAGGGTATCAAGCTAATCATAATCCCGATCATGCTATAACCTACCAAACTTGTCATGAGAATGGACTGACCTATTCAATGAACACTCTTGCTCTATTTGCCACACAATGATAATTTGGTCAACCTTAAAACTTGCCACTAAATGTTGTCTTATCTCATGTTATATATATATATATATATATATATATATATATATATATATATATATATATATATATATATATATATATATATATATATATGTTAGACACCGTATCTTAGTTACAAAACATTACTTTGTACGAAACCTGTAAACTGCTGAAAGCGCGTTAAGACCAGTCCCTTCGGACTGAGTGCACTCCAGGAAAATAAATTAAAAAATGTTCCACTGATATTCTTTTGTCAGAATATTTTTTACTGGAGTTTTGGCTACAGACTTCACTTGGTTTCGCCTCATGAAGCTACTATGCCAAACTCCAGTCGTGGCATACGGTGGCCAAGATTAAAGCTCATCCAGTTTTACGATAGTATTACATGCTTACATGATGTGAGTATGTAGGCTAACAGTGAGGTGAGTGGGAATAACTACTCATATAGCATTTAAACCTGCCGACTAAAACCCCAACCAACAATTTTCATGCTGTACAAGAGTCAGTCGGTGGTTCTCCTTGTGAAAGGGGTGGGGAGTTAGCTCAGAGGTTAGAGCACCGGACTTGTAACCCCAAGATTGTAAGACTTTGTTGGTTCGAGTCCCACCCCCAGCAGTGGTAAATTTACTCCTATAAAAAAAAGGCCATCCTTCTCTTACCATGTCTATGTGGTGTGGGAAGTAAAAGAACTCTCACCTCGGTAAATGTGTAGGGATGAGAATTCTACCTAACTTCATCACATACATTCGATCACCACCCTAGTGGTGTAAAAGAACATTGAGAAAGTCTGGAAAGGACCTATAATAGTTGACTGGACGTAAAATCAAACCAAACAAACAAACTCCTTGTGAAAGGTCGGTGGTACATAATCAATGACCTACACTGCGAAAATGCGGTGGATGTTGATTGACTTTGGTTGTAGAATGCAAACAGATTAATTCAATGCACATTTGTTTTTTTGGAGAAGTCGGTCGGTGGTACCAAATTGCATAAGGTATGAGAGAAAAATCAATGACGATTTCTGTTTCCACCTGACGAGTAGATTTGCATGTGTCGTATAATCGGTCGGTGGTGCGAAATCCCATAATCAGTACTCATAATCTGCAGGTGGAAACGCCACATTAGTCGGTCAAGCTAAAACGCATACCGAAATTGAAAGCTACATGCAAAGTGTAAATGTTCGGTAACTCCTAAACTTGTAGCTACTTTTTCATTCATTGGGTCATCCAGAGAGCCAATAAAACTTTGTGAACAACTTTCCGTCTCAATGATATTAGTCTGCCTGCTGACATTGAAATTTATACGTAACCATTTGTAGTTTTTGCACCTACATTGATAAGCCTTCGTGGAAATTATCAGAAAATGTATTTGGGAAGATTTATTTTCTTAATATCATGTATTATACGGACTCTTTCTATTAGAAGGGCAACTCACTTAGTGACTATAATCAGATGGTTGGCGGCTGGTCGATCTCATGTTTATGGTGTACAGGACAAATGAACTAGGATAGATGAAAGAAATAAACTAAAACTACCAATGATAATAATCGAAATATGACCTTTTGCATTGACTTTGAATCCTGTATTGTAAATGTTGAATGCCGAAATAACAGACAAACTCGAGAAGATAGACCCCTTAGGAGGAAAAGGGAATGGTGAAAAAAAGTCAAAGGTCGGAAACTTGTAAGAATAGGAATCAGTTAGGCGTTAGAAAAAGCAAGGTATATTACATTTTAGTAATAAAAAAAACCCAAAAACAGAGCAACCTAGATAACTCAAGCAAATGAAATAAATGTAAGGTTAAGACAAGGAAGACAATGTAACAGAAACCCACGGAAGTGACATGTATTGAAAAATGAGAAGTGAAATAAAGAATTGTTTATGAAAAATAATTGAAAAAATACTGTCAATCCCCGCTAAATAGAGGGGAAGCTTACTGGGACGGGCTACCAAGAGAGTTACAAATGTTATCGATAGGAGAAAACTTTAAGCTGAGGGTCAAGGAAATACTGCCGGAAGACCTTGACTAAATAGGATCAACAGATCTGCTGGGAACGATCATAAGGACCCCAATAATTTGCCTCTTCTTGTTGAGTAAATGGGATGTATTGTGATGTGTTGTTTTTTATCTCTCCCCTGGTACAAGTTTAGTCATATGAATTACATGATAAAAATATACTCAACGATCACCTCCGTAAAGTTTAAAGCAGAACTGTCCTTAGTAATCGTCACGAGGCGTAGCCGAGTGATGATACGGAGCATCCAAACGAGTGAGCGTAGTGGTTCAAAATACGTTTCGAAAGCGGTTCTGTTTTTATCTCACCCCCAACACGGACTTTACAGTCGATTTTAAGCAATAATATAATCATGTATTGAATTGTTCAAACAATAGCGTCGGAACTATTGTTGCTGCAGCTGCGGTTCAAACAATGGCACCGGAACTTTTTTCTTTTCTGCGACGTTCATTGGTCGCAGATTCTCCGCCACTGCAATGGCAGAGAATTGACACTCTACGTAGGTGAGCGTGGCGTATTTTATTTCAACGTTAACTCAAAGGCACAACCTGTACTAGGGGTGGGATAAACAACGCTACCCCACGGCCGTTGCGTAGTGAATTTGCTAAGTATATTCTGATTATTCTGAAGTTGTGATGATATTTAATGTCATAGAAAGGGGTAAGATAAATCCAGAACCGCACTTGAATTGTAAAATAGTCAATACTCCACTCGTTTAGCTGTGCCATAATCGTCACTCGGCTTCGCCTCGATGACGATTGCCATTTTAGGGCGAATTACGTCGTCGTTAATTTGTTACCTGAATGAAAAAGAAAAAAATGGCAAATAAGTGAGATGATGCCATTTCTATGTGGGATTGGTTTACAATTATAATGTTGCTGTCCTATGGATACGAAACTTTATCATCGCAGACCTCATTTTCTTACCTTGCTTTTATAGGGGTTTCTACTCTCTTAACGGTCGTATATATATCTACTATATACACACTTCATCATGAATTTTTTTCCTTTCTTTCATTACTGCCTTATAGGTAATTATCTAATTTGCCATATCCTATCAGAAGTGTATTTTATGGTAGCAGTATTTGTTTTTGCGCCCATATTTTACCAAGTAGCAACTCCGAATGTTACACGAACATTCATTGGGCTGGATGTAGTGTTTGTAGCTCTACACAAGAAACACACCCCTGACAGTTGGCTCTCGACTGAAGCCTATCTGTCTCTGTTTATAAATGTGCCCCTTTGTACTATTTGTAAAGCGAGCAATTAGTTGTTTACTAAAGCGCCGCCACTATACAAATGCCAAAAAAACTAGAACAAATGAAAACTGTCATCAGGTCAAGCTCCAGCTTTCAACTGCCACTCTACACCTTAGCTCATATAGTCAGTCCATCAGTTATAGAGAATAGAGCATCACAGGGAGGTGTAAGGGACTTCATTACACGGCTGTCTTACGGTATATACGAGCAGCTCGCTAAAAGAGAGCAACAGTATAAGGCACATAGCTGTTGTGCTATGGAAGAGGCCATCTTGCCCCCGACACCATCCAAAACACCAGGTGGGGAGACCAGTTATCAATGGATTTATCAAAATTATTTTCTGGTTTTGCCATGGAGGAATCAAAAATATTTTCATGTTTTGCCATTATCTACAGATTAAGACCACTAATAACAGTAGTTTCCCACTGACTACAGTGGTGCTACAATTTCCTGGCGGATGATAGCAGAACTGGCAATCACTCTGTACCCTATAGAAGGACTGTCATTAGACTGGTATTCTGTAATCAATAAATAATCAAAATGATATTTCTCATGTCTCATTAAGTGATTATTGAAGAGAGTTCACCTTTAGATTCTAACGTTGTTTATATTAGTTATATTTAGATTCCGGGTTTCCTGTTTAAAGAAACCCACAAGTTTCGTTCAAAGCCATCAGTCTCCATGGGTTTGATGTGGAGTGATACGAACAAGTCGGCAGCCAAGTGAATATCACATAGCGTTCAAATGAGTTGGAGAATGATGACTTTGACCAAAACGAGTGTCTTTCTGTATTTATCTCACCCCTGTACACACCTAGAGAATGGATGACACGCAGGATATAGACCGTGGAGAACGGACTGCAATATTCGTAGGGGCATGGAGAATGAGTTCCCAATGTTAAGCTTATCGGCCAAAAGTTCCATATTTGTCCAATAGGATTATCACTGGGAACTCGTTCTCAATGCCCCTATTAGTATTGCAGTCCGTTCCCCATTGTATGTATCCTGTTAGTGTGTACAGGGGTGAGATCAATACAGAAAGCTACTTGTTTCATTGTTCTCTGACTCGTTTAAACACCATGTGATATTCACTCAGCCATCACCTCATTCAAATCACTCTGCATCAAACTCGTGGAGAACGACGACTTTGACCAAAACTTGTTGGCGTCTTCTTTAATCATCAACCTGATACAGTTTCTTGATCTTGATTGTGTCAATGTCCACATAGTGAACTTACATAACAGGTGTTCAGGCAGCATACAAGTTTACATCCAAACTAAAGCAGGTTCAGAGTTCAGGCAACATACAAGTTTAAATCCAAACTAAAGCAGGTTCCTTTCCGATATGCCCCATATGCTTTGTCTGTACCATGAACAACAAACAAGATTTCATACGAGGTGAAAAAGACGAGTGTCATTTTGACAGAATGTACAACTGGACACTAACTGCTCGCTGCTACTCCACCATCCTCCGAGACATGCCTTCTCTTTCTATCTGACCATTTACGTATAGGTGCATCAGGACGGCGCGCCTTCTTCATAATCCCTCAGAGAATCTAATTAATGGGCTTGTTTTAACAGAGGACATTCCCACAGGGCAGCTCGTCACAGATAAAAGTCCTTTGAGTTGATGGACTGTGAATGCTGTGCGGGGGAGCTGTTAGGCAGCTCGCATGAAAGGTGTTGTATTATCCACGGTACACAAAGCCCCCATTGAAAATGTATGGGGACTCAGTAATCCACTACCCATTGTGTATCATCCATGAAATACAAAGTCCCCATTGGAAATATATGGGCTCGGTAAATCACGACCCGTTATGTAAAACCTATCATATACCATAACTATGGTATACGGATTGAAATCTGTGGTATACGACCTCAAAGCCATGGTATATGGGAAAGTAGTCCCTTTGTGCTATAGAGCAAAGAAATAGTCCATATTGATAAACCCTTTAATATGGTAATTCTTGGGAATAATTTATTCGAGAAGATGGATGATAGATACAACGAACGATGGTTATCTGACCAGGCAGCTCTGTAAACCACTCAAGGTTTGTGTATTACTACACATCAACCACTCATGGTTTATGGTCGCCCCTCCACAAAAACATCATTTACTGTCTATGTATTGGAGGATGGTTGTGGCCCATTAGATAGTAGGTCAACTCTCGACAGCAGAGCCGTCCCAAGGTGCTAGAAAATATCATGTAAGGAGGTCAGGGTCAAGGTTGGGGTTTGCTGCGAATGCAGTCATTGGCTACTTGGTCTACTGTATTCCTTATATGGAATTAGTGTAATGGGACAGCTCCATGGTGATTGCATGCTAACAGGATGCGAGTATGTGGACTAGCAGTCTGGTGAGTGGGAATGTGTGCATTATTACTTCCATGATTTGTAGAGTTTTCCCTAACAAGTTCCCCTTGGATGATACATGGATAGGAATCCCTAATATCTTGGAGTGGTACCTTAAGTGGGATTCACACGATGGGATTCATGGACCTCACAGGGTGTTTTTCTGAGACAAATCCTGCTGAGATTATGTACTCGAATACAATTTCTTCGTCTAAATTATAGGGTTTCATTTCCCTGAGACATATTTCCCCCCCTGTAATTGTTAAAAACATTTCCTCCTAAAAAGGAACAAAATCACATGAGATTTTGAGCCCTGTTAGGTACATGAATCCCATCGTGTGAATCCCACTTTACAAACCTCTTTGAATGCATGGCTAACAACAGGAACCAGCTTTTTACTACAATCTCCCATGTACATCTTTGGTTTAACATCAATAGGACATAGAAGATAGGGCTCTGCTTGGAAAGCACAGACTGTACTGGTCCTACTCATCGGAAGACACAGTTTTCATAGTTTTTGAGTTCCCAGTAAGCCTAGGGGTAGAGTTTGTCCCAGCATTTTCCCAGCATATAACTTCAGGGATTTTCCTCGAGGGCTGCTGACATCCCTCGCTGGAAAATCTGAACACTAACTTACGGCCCATTTGTGCCCATTTCTCAAGAAGGATTTCGTAGAAGTGGAAATGGTTACTTGCAGTTACACATATGGGCGTTGATATCCAGAGATATAGTTCCTCTTTTACTGCATGGCAGATTGACGAGAGATCATACATCAGGGATTACAACATGAACATATATTCTCATCTCCTACATAATCCCGATAATGAAACTTTCACTCCAACTTTCTACAATCATGGATTCACATCCATTGAGTTATTGAAAATATAGAGTCTACTTCTTGTTACTGGTCGGTCGGAAGCCAACGGAGATGTGGTTCTTGTCGAGTATTAGCAGTGGCTTCCTCGCGGTAAAACCACTCGGCAGTGACTCATTTCGGTCCTGTTTTGAGATAAAAATTCAGGGGGATTTTATAATTTGAGAAGCAAGTTCGTCGTTTCCCCTAATGCATTGTACTCCATTCGCAACTGGGTAGCTTTTGAAGTCTCGACACACTGGGATTGCTCTGCATTTACCGAGTTTCGATGCAGCCTGTGTAATCTAGGTCATATGGAGGAAACCTATGAAAGTTTAGGGTCAGAGCTCGTATCCCTTCAAGTTTGAATTGCACGGTAATTCACAAGGCAAAACCGCATGAATTATTTAGCGATTCAAATGAGATGGGATCGAGCTCTGACCCTAAATATGAATGGTTTAAAAAAAAAAAAATTCACCCTTTACATTGACTAATGGGCTAACATTTGTGACATAATCCCCCATTGGATATCTTTCCTAAATATCTCTTATAGGCGTTTGATACGAGTTCCCAATTTTAAGTCTATGGAGAATATATACCAAAGGTGAGATAAAATGTCATACTCCTATAGTAATGTAGAGTTATAGAAAGTATAGATTAACTGTATATACATGGATATAACAATAGTACTGATACATACAATTTTAAAAAGCAAATCATTCGATAACATATTTCGGTGAGATACGATACCGCAGCTGGAATTGCTCTATAGAGCCCGATCCAGACAGTTAGAGGCCAGACCCACACAACCTGTCATGATTCACAGCCATCCACGGGATGAAGTAAACACAAATTGAAATAGGAAACACCTCAGAACACCACTCCCATAAAGAATCGTCGCACTGCCCTCCGATACCACGCTCAATACCGCCAGCCTAATGCAGTGTTTAACCTCGGAGCCATTTGCGGGGATTGTGGTGCGGTGTTTTATGTGGGCGGCCGGCCCTGTAGGTGGGTGCTGATGTCCTACCGTCGGAAGCCATTGACATGTAGTGTGGTCGGAATCCGGTCTAACGGCCACTACAGTTCCTGCATCATTTCCTTACCGTTCTGAATGTGTCTATTCAGTTAGAAAACAACAGTAAAAGTCCAGTTCCTGCAGGAAATGCTGCTTCTCGACATCATGTCTCATAGCCTCGTGAGATGCGTGTCTGAATCTACATCTCGGGCCATTACCAAACCGAGCAAGAAATAAAAATAAAGGCTTTCTGAAATGCGTGTATATTCAACAAAGGGAACGTGCATTTGACGATTGTTATAGTTTTTCTCTTTCAAAAAGATAAAATTCTTTCATTACTAAGGCAAGTTCGCATAGAGAAGTTGCGGTCTTCCACACGCCAAGTTTTTTTTTCTGTTTCTTTACTTTATTTTCTATGTATTTGTATTCTATGAATGTGGATCCTCTACCTTTGACTGTACCACCCTATACATACGGTGGCAGATATAGCCTAGTTCTAGGACCGTTTGTACTGAATAACAAAAAAGAAAAAATAAGTTGTCTTATATTGCTTTTGGCATGCATTCCGAAGTTGATATCATTCAGGTGTGGCTACAAGTCGTGCAGATTTCTGTTACTGGAGAACACAAACAATAGATAAAGTGAGATGGATAATAATAATATCATCTAGATGATTCAATAATGAATAAACAAAAATGCACAGAGATACATGATACTAAAGAAGAAAGCAACAAGTTTTTGTCGAAGGCATTGCTCTATGGGTTTGATGTGGAGCGATATGAACGAGGCGAAGCTGAGTGAATATCTCGTAGCGTTCAAAAGAGTTGAGTCGCATGAACTGTACACGCTATAAGAATGGACGATAAATAGGATATAGATCACGGAGAAAGGACTACAATACTCGTAGGGGCATGGTGAACGATTTCCCATGTTAAGCCTAAGGGACAAAAATACCAAGGGTGAGATAAAATTAAGACCACATCATTAGTATTTGCATAACTAATGAAATTGATTATCAACCACTTCAGCTCATGTAGAGTAATGCGAAGGTGAATATCATATGGGAATTCTGGCTTAATTTGGTTGCACCCAGACAGACGCGGTGTGTCTGGAGGGAGGTCTTTTAAACTATAAGCGGGTATTTCATATAAAGCCATTCGCACTTACAAATGAACTGAAATCCATAATTTATGATGCCTTTCCATGGAGCGTTGGCATGAGCTCTCCCCTCAACCGCGGTTATATATGGTATAGAGAGATAAAGAGAGACAAACAGGAACAGAGAGTTTAAAGTGTGAGAATACATGAAATTGAATTCTGCTGCTGTTTCAAATGACCCTCGATATTGTAACATTTTCCGACTGCTCCCAACATACCACGAGGTGACATTGGTTATCAGAGGGATTTGATGTACACTGTTTAGAGGCCATCTATAACGCAGAATTTATTAAATTTTGGACTCTCCCCTATTCCCAATCTTGTACGCAATAGAACAAAGAAGGGGCATACGTAAAATAGGGACGAAACGTCCCACCAGAATATAAATCCCCCCTCCCTATCTTGATGTCAAACGAAATCCCACAATAAACCTTTATACCCAAATCAGCTTGTCTGGTTTTTTGTGGACTTGAACCAACTTGAAAATTTCCAAAACTGTTGACGCCCTACCCCCCCCCCCTCTCTCGGTACTTACGTACTTTATGGATGGCGCCTTTTTCATTGCTGCCTTCAACATTTCCTCTTAAACCACTTCGGAGCCGTTAAGCATTCTTCCTATATACCATCCTTGGAAAAATAATTTGAACCCTTTAGTTACCTGAATCAAACCCTTGGATTACCTGAGATGTTTTCCGAATTCTTACTTTACTAATAAAACGTTTGACGTCACTCAGTAAAGATGACTTCATTATATGAGAACTTATAACGAAAGAAAGTCACTGTTATGATAGAATTTCCGCAGTATAGAAAGGCAGATTAATTTGTTGGACAGAGTGTTTATCGAAATAAGATTCTTTTATTAAAGTTTCACGAATTGACTATATTCTCTCTTATTATCTAATTGATAATCTGAAGAAGCTGGTTCAACACTGGCGAAACATATTGACTCCTTTTTTTGATACAGTGAATGCAACACCAACTGTACAACTTGGTTTAAATAATAACATTTAAAGGAAAGTGACCGTCTGGGTTTTTGTGATTTTCTACCAAGAATTAATAACAAATATGAATGATACTATAATGAATAACTCGAAGGCAGGAATGACAAAATATGTAAAAACAGGCTTTATTGAATAACAGAGTGACTCGCCCCAACCTACACATCCAGAAATACAAGTAAGCTAAGATTAATTACACACCGAAGTAACGGGATGAGAAACAAGTGACGTTAGTAAACAATAAAAGTCACGGAGTTAAAAATACAGTGAGTACAATTGGATATTAATCTTTTATCTCACCCCTGGTATTTTTTCTTCATAGACTTAACATTGGGAACTCGTATCTAACGCCCATTAGATATTTAGGAAAAATATCCAATGGGGGAATATGTCACAAATGTTAGCCCATTAGTCAATATTAGGGGTGAGATAAATTCAGAAATCCATTCAAATTTAGGGTCAGAGCTCTCATTTGAATCACTACGTAATTCACGCGGCTTCGCCTTGTGAATTACTACGTGATTCAAACTCGATGGGGTACGGCCTCAGACCCTAAACTTTCATAGGTTTCCTCTATATAATCTCACCCCTGGTATTTTCCCCCATAGACTTAACATTCGGAACTTGTTTCCAACACTCATTGAGTGGTGGACGTTCGCCCCTCCGCCTGCGGCGTCGGGGCGAACGTCCACCACAGGTGACCTCGAACTAAGACATTGTTCTGGCCACAGCCAGGGCGTTTTCTTATTATTACATACCTTAATTCGATCAGAAAGACGCTATTTATCGAGTTCTCAAGTCACAACCGCTCCATGTTGACACTGTCTGCTACGAACCGGAAGTTGCGGTTAGCGCAGAAGATACGATTGGAGAGCGTTAGGCGTGTATGGAGGCACACTGCACCGCTAGAGCAACCTACAGAAACTCGTTTTGCGGGACCCTAAACCGGAGCGGCGCAGTGTAGTATGGAGGCGGATATACCGGGAACCAGCGTAAGTGTGTCTCTGCGTCGCCCGTTGCGGACCAGGACGACTTGTTACTATCGATGAATTTCGATTATTTGAGCTATTTAAACTGTTTTAGGTGAGAGCCACACGTTTGCTACCTTGACAAATGGTCATTATGAATTCGTAGTTGATACGGGGGCCGTGTATCGCGAGTTTAAAGTCACGATTCGACGTCCTCCGACATGTTGACAGTGGTCGCGATGACGTCACACATACACGCCTAGCGTGTAGCGGCGAGTAGGCTAAACGCACGATATAAGATTGCAGTACGACGAAGCGCACCATAGTGGGCCGTAGTCGCGATATACTACACCCCCGTGAGCGGGTAGTATTTCACTGACGTTCGGCTATAGGTATGTAATAATTAGAAAAAACACCTCAAGAGGGGATTATGTCACAAAGGTTAGCCCATTAGTCAACGTGAAGGATTAGATACATTCAGAAACCTATTCAAGTTTAGGGTCAGAGCTCGATCCCATGTCACTACGCTTTGTGAAAAACTATGCAATTCAAACTTGATGGGATACGAGCTCTGACCCTAAACTTTCACAGGTTTCCCCTATCATACACAAATGACTCCGTCAATATCGTGATATTCATTTATCAAACCCACTACCATCCAGCATGACTGAAGATCCTTTCTGTAAGCCATCCCTACACTCTCCCCCCTAGTGCTTCGCCTCGAGCTCTCCAATCATATTCATCATACCACTACTCACTGGAAACTTAAGCCGGATGCCAGGAAGAAGGCAGTCCATTGGAAAGTCTACCCGTAAATATACACTGCTCTACCGTCCTACGCAGATCGCCCACGTGGCTACATTAGGGAGTTCACATCTCTTATAACGGCTGTACCGTCAAGACGTGAACATGCCTAATGCAGCTGTCTGGCATCGCTGATGGGCAACGTGATATGTCTCGGCTCATACGTCCATCATCACTCATTGTGCGCCGCCGTCCCCCAACTCTCAGCACGCCACCTGCTGGCCACACAGAAACGTCGGCATTCCCATAGGAGGAATCTGTTTGGAGTAAATCTCCATTCAGAGCTGATTAGGTACCGTCTCGCTGTGGTGTTCTTGATAAGCACTCCCAGTAGTGGTTTAGATTTTAAAGCATCAAGTGTACATATAGGTATGAGACGGTAATATTATGTATGTATATGAATATATATATATGAGAGGAAAGACTGCAGTATCTTTATCCTACACCTCATATAAATCTCCATAGACTTAACATGGTGGGCCTGTAAGCCACGGTTATACCAAAAAATATGCTACTGGTGACATATGAAGGTAAAAACATGTGACAGGGTAGGATAAAATCTAAACATCACTCAATTTCATATAATTGCTTACATGCCATTCGTTATCTTCTGCTACAGATGTCAAATAAATGTATGTGTATACAGTGAATCTCCGTGCAATGGACACCCTGAGTAATCGGCAACCCGACGTTAACGGACACTTTTGGTTGGAACGGAAATTCCCCACTCTATACTCTTTACACTATACTTTATTATCTATGTGTGTGTGTGAATGTACAATGATTGCATAATCAGAAGTCCAATGGTCTCACCTACAATATTATACGAAATAATAGGAGAATGTGGCAGTTGTTGCACGGGCGGGCTTCGGGTGAGCCGCCGGGAGCCGAGCCGCGGTGAGCCACGAGCCGTTGGTGTGTTTTCAGAGAAAATTATTCAAAGTTTGATAACTGCCGATCCAATTAAGATATTGGGAAACAGTTTTCAGATGCATCATCGCCTCTGTCCCTCCTACACATCGATATGTCACACTTCTAAATTAGACTGGAGGAACCTTGAACACCAGCCTTTTACACTTTAGCCCGGAATGGAGGGTGTCCGCTTAAGCGGGGTTCTACTGTACATTTAAATATAGTTAAGAGACCTTAACTATATGTATGAGAAAACTTTTGAATGATAAATGTTTAAATGACTTATTCTTGTTGAAAGCTTTTCGAAGTTTTCAGATTCCTATGACTTACCGCTAATCAATTTGAACACAATACAATCTATTCGATTGACCAAATTAATGTTCTTTCTTCTCTTTTTTTTCAGTGCGGCCTTTGATATGCGACTATGACAGGTAAGCCATTCAGTTGCATACATTTAGTCGATACGTTTTTTTTTCTGATATAAAACTTTGTTCTAGGTATGACGTTTTTCTTTATGATGTATTATATCAGGTGTGCTTTTATTCATATAGGCTCATACACCTGTCATAAGTGTTACGGCTTTCTGCCCTGATCCCCTTCAACTCACGCCCACCACACCCACCCTCCCTTCATGAAAAGGATATACTTTGTTGCTTTGATCATTGACCTACCCAACACCATTGTATCGAGGCTCCATTAGCTGAGTACCAACGGGTACCTTCAGTTCACTGTGACTAAAGACCGAGCAATTCCTGAAGCGTTGGTGTTGAAAACTTCAGCACTCTCCTAGCAGAGACCCTGCGCTTTACTTCATGTGGCCGCTTATATCTCTGCCCCAACCTGGTTGTGTGGGCAAAAATCTGGCCCATACGCTAGTTTTTAAAATATTCTGAATTCTTCGCGTTTTGGGGAGTTTTTTGTGGTTTACTTGTAAATTGAGATGCACATATTTGTATGATAGATAATATACACTCATTTCTGTTATTTGTTATGTCAAATCAGACATAGTTATAGGGATTACTCTCTTTAGTGGAAAGCACCTCATGTGTTGCAAGGTTTTGTTTGTCAACATAACACATGTGCTCACTTGAATGGGCAATCTAATCAAGTTTTGATTCACATAATGTGCTAAGAAAGTCAAAACGTGGCGTTGTGTGCGTGATGCTATAAAAAATCGTGGAAAAAGCGTTACTATGCACGATTGAAACAAAAGAAAAGTTTGAAACAATCACATTATAAAGTGGTTTAAAGCTGAAAAAGAAACAGTTGGATTGTCTCTGAAGCTCACATACCAATACCTATATTTCCCAACTCATAATGTATACATGAGTTGTTTGAGTTTTATAACTTTGGACAGGTGCCTTGTATTGAATCCGAAATGTTGGCTGGTTCCCCCTGTCGTTAGAGGGTACCAGGGTATGACGTCATGGGTTTGAGGCAGAGATTAGCGCTAGTGCCGCGAAAGTTCTGCTGGGAGAGTGAGACTTGAGCCGTGACTGGCGGAAGCGAGGTGCACTCGAGTGCTGTAGGGTGACGAAAGCTTACCTCACGGTCTAATGATCGCCGGGTCGTTTGCCTAATGGCATATCGACCCTGTGACCATACCTTGGCCTCTGGCTGGTATTCGATGCATTGTTTGCTCGACCGCAGCTATTTTCACTGGTATTCTTTCATCTGTTCCCCCTAACCTTCATGCACCCACACGGGCCGGCTGGGGTTGGGGTAGGGGAAGGATGGTGCTTTCATCTTCATATTGGGTAATTTGTGAGTGTTTGTGTAGGGACTAAGAACGCAAGGAGAAAGACGTTGGGAATTTCCTGTTTGGTGACCTAACACTGTGTTACCCCTCAACCGATCCTCTTATTCAACTCTGCTGCCCATACGCATCTTCTATCGACATCCGCGGCAGAGGCCTTCACAGTATATAGCCCTGGTAGAATTTAATGGATACCTTAGAGTGCATTACAATTCGTATATTGTCTCTGCAGGGGCGTCAGAGTTCAGGGATATCCCAGAAATCAGGGAATTTTATGAAACACAGACATTGTCTTCAGTATTTAAAAGCCTTAATAGAACCTGTGTATGACAACCGCATATCATTTCTAGAATCCCCTACACTTGACTTCCCTGTAAATGTGCGCATTATTACTTTTATGATCTTCAGGTTTTCCCTGACAAGCTGCCCATAGATAATACATTGATGAAAATCCATGAGATTCCTGAAACAACTGGGCAGTGTTAACATACAAACCACTTTGAATGCAAAGCTAACACCAGGAGCCAATGGCCCGTTAATCTAGAATCTTGCATGAAGACCCTGTTCTGTACCTCGTACAAGGGTTATCGTTTCATGATTTTAAGTCTGTTCGCTAAGATAGAATTAGCCGTCCATAAGGTCGTCCATAAGTGTTGAATAAAGTTGACCCACATCGTCCCTATGTCTCTATGGCATACAGGAAAGGGTCGTCATGTATGATCCCAGATTATCAAACTGGCCCCAGCTTCGTACTGCACCCTCTGATGCAGATATTTGGTGTAATATCAATAGGATTTGGTTTTGGTTGGAGAACACTACGATGTAGTACCAGTCCTTCTCACCAGGAGTCACAGTTACCATCGTTTTAGAGTTCCCAGTAAACGTGTTCATTGTAGTCGGAGGGAGGGGGGTCAGGGGTCGCCACTGCAAATGACTTCAGAGATTTCCGTCAAGCGCTGTTGCATCCCTGCGCTGAAGTGTTAGAAGTATGTTACTTTATGTGGTTTGGACACACATGATATTAAAGCGTGATAATTTTGGAACCGGTTTGAACGATAATACCTGCTATTGCCATGGTTCGCTTTGGCTATTTTCTGTAAGTAGAGAATCACCCCTACAGTATGTTGTGATGTATTGTTGTGTTCAGTTCTGTTGTCACATGGTTGTACTCTTGAATTCGGTCATGAGGTACTTTATGTTATCTCACCCCAGATATTTTTTCTCCATAGACTTAACATTGGGAACTCGTATCTAACACCCATTAGATATTTAGGAAAAATATCCAATGGGGGATAATGTCACACATATTAGCCCATTAGTCAATATTAAGGGTGAAATAAATTCAGAAACTCATTCAAGTTAAGGGTCAGAGCTCGATCCCATCTCATTTGAATCACATAGCAATTCACGCGGCTTCGCCTTGTGAATTACTACGTGATTCAAACTCGATGGGATACGAGCTCAGACCCTCAACTTTCATGGGTTTCCTCTATATTATCTCACCCTAGGATTTTCCCCCATAGACTTAGCATTGGGAACTTGAACTTAATGCCTATTGAGTATTGTTAGAAAATACACGATGTGCGATGAAGTCACACGCATTAGCCGATTAGTCAGTGATGGAGGTGAGATAAAATCGGAACTAAACTCGATCCGTAGCCACTGAAAATATGCCATTCGATTTTGGTTTGCTGTTTATCATTTTCATAATAAGCTAGGCAGTGTAAATATATTACCCCTCTATCAAACCTAACCAGTTAATTCTCGAATTAAGAACAAGTAAATGTCATTAACCTGTCTGGCTTGTCAGCATTCGTTAGGAAGGGATAACGTACCAAAGAACACAGAAAACAATTATATGTGGAGTATAAACATCGAGTTACATCCAGAAACAGAGAGGTTTTACATCGTGAGGAGGGCGGGATGGAGACTGGGATGAAATAAGAAAGGGGCGGGGGCGAATAGAAAAGAATGAGCGTGATTGAAGAACTGTTATAACAGTAATGCATGTGGAAACGGTCGTGATCTTCTTGCGAGGCTATGATATTTCCAATAATTGACAGTAGAGGCCTCTTGCCAACTAACCCTAGGATGTATTGTCACATAAGATTCACCGGATGTTCTTGTGAGACTCACATGATCTGTGACGCTTATGATTCGGAGACGTTCACAAAAATCCTTTTGAAAATCCTAGAAGACTAAAGTTTTATCACAAACCTACCACAACATCCCCAAATATTAACCTTGTATATATCTGTCTGTCTGTCTGTCTGTCTGTCTGTCTGTCTGTCAATATATATATATATATATATATATATATATATATATATATATATATATAGAGAGAGAGAGAGAGAGAGAGAGAGAGAGAGAAAGAGAAAGAGAGAGAGAGTCAGACAGACAGAAAGACAGACAGAGAGACAGACAGGGAGACAGAGACAGACAGAGACAAACAAAGAGATAGACAGAGAGAGGCAGAGAGAGGCAGAGAGACGGACGAATGGAGAGATACAGCCTGTCTATCTATCTATCTGTCTATATATACAGACAGACAGAGAGACATACAGAGAGACAGAGACAGACAGATAGAGAGACACAGAGAGGCAGAGAGATGGACGGATGGAGAGATACAGCCTGTCTATCTATCTATCCGTCTATCTATCTATCTATATATATATATAGAAAGACAGAGAGACAGAGACAGACAGAGATAGACAGAGAGAGGCAGAGAGAGGCAGTAGAGCGAGAGAGACAGGGAGACAGACGGATGGATGGAGAGATACAGTCTGTCTATCTATCTATCTATCTATTTATCTAGCTATATATAGAGAGATAGACAGAGACAGACAGAGATAGACAGAGATAGATAGAGAGAGGCTCAGGGAGAGAGACAGGGAGGGAGACTGAGACAGAGACGGAGAGACGGACGGATGGAGAGATACAGCCTCTTGCAATGATTACTTACAAGCAGTAATCATTCTGTATTCTAAAATCTTCTTCAGCGAGAGAGACAGTAATAGGGAGAAGGAGCGGAAGCATATATGGCAGGTTAAGACTAACGGGCAGATAAACAAAGGGAACTTTAAGGAGTCTGGAGGCAATGCCCTGTTCCCGGTGGCGGCGTCTGTGGCGGTTACGGCGGTGAGATCGCGAGACACGAGCCGCTACTACTCGGCGCCCGGTATTCCCTCTATCGAGTATTCCTCTCGTCCATCCATCACTGGACAATGTGTGGTATGCGGCGAGCATCTCAATGAGCCCCTCACCACCAGCTCACCACCCCTCCCGGCCATCCCTCACCAGTAGGGGATTATCACCGTCCTTCAGGGTCCTACCTATATATATCCCACCACACAAAGTCCAACTTAATACAATACCCCCAGCCGCCCCCACACTAACCCACCCACCGTCCATATTCCGCTATTCCCTTGCAATTCTGCCCACTGGATAGATCATTTTGCCGGCTGATGCCTTTAGCAGTGGGTGACTGGTCAGTGACTAGACGGCGAACATATGCGCCTCTGCCTCTCCTAAGGCTCGCCAATTCCATTTGGCTGGACGCTCTGCCCGGGCCCCGCCACTAGACACTCGGCCAGCGGGGGGATTCCTTCTATGACCGGCATTGTGAAGAGCCTGCCCGGAGATGATCCAATAGTCGCAATTTCCCACGGACATATATAGCAGGCACCGGCGGCGATCTCCTTACGAATTTCTCACGCCCTCTTGCCCTCCCGCGTTCCCCTCAGCAGGTCATAAGGAACCCTACGTTCTACTGTTACAGGCTAGGCAATAGTGGAAATTCCATCTATAGTGGTTGCCGAATGGAATGGTGGCAGAAAGGGAAGAGTTTGAGCGATTGATTTCTTTTTTCGTCTCACCACAGTTTATGACGAGTGGTTCTCTGCATGTTGTAGAACTTGTTGTATTAGGGATTAGTATAGAGACATGGGAAACTAAAGCTGGTAGCTCTATTTACTCGTAGTTATGTACTATAGAGTAGTATAGAGTAGTATAGAGACATGGGAAATTGATGCTGGTAGCTTTTCATGCTCATAGTTACGTACTACGAAGTAGTATAGAGACAGGAAACTAAAGCTGGAAGCTCTACATACTCGTAGTTATTTACTATGGAGTAGTATAGAGATATGGAAACTTAACACTGGTAACTCTACATGCTAATAGTTACGTACTATGGAGTAGTATAGAGACAGGAAATTAACCCTGGTAACTTTACATGATCGTAGTTACGTACTATGGAGTAGTATAGAGACAGGAAATTAACGCTGGTAACTTTTCATGCTCGTAGTTATTTACTATGGAGTAGTTCAGAGAGTGGGAAATTGGTAACTCTTAATGCTCGTATGTATGTACCATGGAGTAGTATAGAGACATGGGAAATTGATGCTGGTAACTCTACATGCTTATAGTTATGTACTATGCAGTAGTTCAGAGAGGTGGGAAATTAACGCTGGTAACTGTCGCTGGTGGTTAATGAAGAAATTCAATTAAAAAAAAACAAAAAAAACCCCAGGAGTGGTAGATTTCAAAGACAAAAACCAGTTTTTTTGCCAAAGTCGTTGTCCTCCACGACTTTAATATGGAGTGATATGAAAGAGGCGACAGCCGAATGAATATCTTGAAGCGTTCAAATGAGTTGAAGAACAACATCTTTGGTGAATGTATGTCAAAGTAGCGAGGTAAAGATCGAAAAAATTACTGCCCAAGGCCTTGGCTGAGGGCAGTGATTTTCTCGATCCTTACCAAGTAGGATTGACATATTTTTTGCGGGACTTGGTTTCCCTATTCCTATGTGCCTTCAAATATAGATAAAAACAGAGATGTCTTTACCTGTGATAGTTCAAGAAGCCATGGTCACCTTTAACACTCAACTCCAACCGCTATGTTTTCATGCGGTGAGTGTTGCTATGCGTGTTGCCGTGCGACAACATCACGGCAAGGCCATAGTCACATCGAAGTAGTAAGAAAATGTCTGGGACGAAAACATCAGCCTTGGTACATAGCTCATAATTACTGCACCCGTAGCAGCTGTATGTAACTATACATTGTTTGCCAATTGGTATATAATAAATACAGGTTTAAGGGCTGCTCTTAATTTAACGTGTAAGATGCGTAGATGGGGGTGTCTGTAGGGAGTGGTTCAATCAGGTCTGAGTCGCTCTAGCAGGCGAGAGATCCAATGTAAAGATGCGTATAGAACCAGGGGTACCCCGTGTCGACGAGTTCCCGGTCCCTGTGTCCACACAGTATTATCATATACCTTATAATAAACATTTTTACCTTTGCTTCTGGGAGATTTGTTGGGTCTCGCCGTCGTACATACCCGTACACCACATACATAACCCATACGCCATATACGTGTTGTACGGCCATATGACATGGGTATGAGCGGGCGGTATATGTAGGACATACCACCACAGGTATATAATACTACAGGTTTAAGAACTGTGTTTAATTTAACTTGGAGTTGGGGTGTCTGTGTAGGGAGTGGTTCAATCGGGTCCGAGTCGCTCTAGCAGGCCAGAGACTCAATGTCAAGATGCGTGTAGAACGAGGGAGACCCCGTGTCGACGAGTTCCCGGTCCCTGTGTCCACACGCCGCTGGTTGTGTTCACAGCACGGCCCCTCACACTCCACAGTCACCGCACGTGGGTAACCAGCGAATCTGACGGCCTTGACCCCTGGGAACGCCGGTAGGAAATGACGCCATCCCACAGACCGGAAGTGGAATCGTCGTGACATGAGGGAAGCTGGCCAGACGGAAGTAGGAGGACAACCTCGGGGGTCGATGGGTGATGAATTTTGTTTACTGGATGGAGTGCTAACAGAACTGAAGGGAATGTTTATATACATGTAGATTCTTTTTCTCAAAGTTATGATAGTAATTTCTGCCAAGCCTAAAGAAGAAACCAACAGGTTTTTGACAAAAACGTTGTTCTATTCAAGTTTGATGCGGAGTGGTATGAACGAGGTGACAGCCGAGTGAATATCACATAGCGGTCAAACGAGTTGAAAAACAACAACTTTGACTAAAATGAGTTTCTTTTCTGTATTGATCTCACCCCTGTACACACTAAAAGAATGGATGATTCACGGGATATATACCATGGAGAACGGACTGCAATACTTGTAGGGGTATGGAGAACGGGTCCCAATGTTAAGACTATCAGACAAAAAATAGCAGGGGTAAGATAATTAATAATGACCAAGGTACTTGGTTCTACATAGGTTCATTGAATTTTTGTGCGTCATGACCTACAAAATGTTAAGGCTTCAGAAATGGAACGTATTCTACTTTTTCCGCTCGAAAAATTGTTTTCTTGGGATTCATTCTAATTCTACATGAGTACATTTAACATTGTGTCTGGTTTATCAAATCTTAAAAGGTAAAATAGGCCAATTTTCATTTGCTTGATTTACATAGGAAATGTACTGAAAAATATGGATTTTTCCAATTCTTTCAAAAACAAGGCTGGTGACCTATGGTTTATAAAAGCTAAATAAGTAGTACTTCATATGTACTATATTCTCTGAAAGTTTGAGGCACATGACATGGGTTTTACTATGTAAAAAAATTCTTTTTAGAATTTCTATATATTCTAATATAAAATTATCATAACATTGATCTATAAACCAAAAACTAGCACGGTGACCCCCGATTTTTAAGTTAGATATGTGTTCCACAACACCTGGGGGTCATCTTCTTAAATTTTCAGAAAATTGACATGGGTTTTAATTTTCAAGCCAAATTGTCCGATATGCCTTTAAATACCGTGAATACACCAGCAGAGTCTAAGTCATAATCATCGTCGTTGATTCAGTAACGCTCTTTGTTTAAACATCGCACCCCTGATGCTATTCTTATCTGGCAAACCAAAGGCTATAGGACGGACAAATAAATAGGTTAACAAGAAATCAATCCATCAATCAACTTCACTTTGAGTACAGTGATGTAATTAGATGCTGGAAAAGGGAGACAATATAATCAGTATAAGAATTTGAAAAGATCTCCTGAAAGAAGTAACAAATTATGATTGCCTTAGGGTAATTGTGTTATTTGGCGCCAAAGTGAAGTTTGAGTAACAAATGAAAATTAAATATTCATTAGAATTGATGGAAGTATAAGAATCATGAAGCAAGTGATCATACCAAATATTTTATGGTTTGCTTTTACACATGATTACATGAATGAAAAAAACATAGAAAGAAATTGCCAGCTCTGGCACAAACCATGAAAATAAAAGATGTTATGAATACACCATCAGAAAATTGCATGAGACATTAAACATAAGATGTTAAGATATTAGGTGAGCGACACACTACATACATCTCTATTGAATGTATTACTTATTTTGATAATACATTTTATATTTAATACCATGATATATAATCGATTTTTTAATATAAACATTCCTATTTACCCAGCTGCATTTCACTATCCTCATTTCACTAGCTGGGGTAGTAGTGAAGTACGAAATAATTATCCATTGTACATAGAAATCCGAAACGCAAAAATTGCCAACCTGGATTATTGTAAAGTAAAGGTTAAAGAAGTGGTTGTGCAGATTTCCTGGAATGATGTAATGCGATGCTCTCACTGCACAGTACGGCTTCTCCATCTTTAATCCCACAAGTCAAAATGTCAAGCTAAAAGATGGATGCCATCTTTTGTCGTGAGCAAGTAAAGCTAATTCCTTGAGCAAACGTAGTGCGCTGCTGACCCTCATGCCCTCACCACATGCATAAACCTCCTACAAGAATCCATCACTGGAGTTAGGCAATCATTTCCTGCAGCCGAGGAGTGATTGTATGAGTAAATAACTCACCGTTATGTATAGCCTGTCATACTTAAAGGCATATCGGACAATTTGGCTTGAACATTAAAAACTATGTTATTTTCCCGAAATTTAAATATCTATAGATAATCTAAAAATCGTGGATCACCGTGCTAGTTTCATCAAAACTCATACCGTGGGATTCATTCTAATGAATAAATCTAACATTTTATCCAGTTTATCCAATCCTAATTGGTAAAATAGGCCAATTAAAATTTGCTTGATTTAGATAGGAAATGTATTGGAAAATATGGTTTTCTTTAATTCTTTCAAAAACAAGGACGGTGACATGAATTTTAAAACCCAAAATATGTAGTACTATACATCTACCACACTCCGTGAAAAGTTGAGCAAAATGATATGGGTATTACTCTGTGAAAAGCAACATTGTAAAGTTCCTATATATAATATTGTGAAATTATCATAATATTGATCTCTAAATCAAAAACTAGGACGGTGACCCCCAATTAAGTTGGATATATGCTCTACAAATCATAGAGATCATCATATTCAATTATCAGGACAATGGCATGGGTTTAAATTTCAAGGCAAATTGTAAGATATGCCTTTAAGGGAAATCATGTCCTCAATAGTGGCTTGCCAATTGTCGTCTGCTCCAAGTTGACGTCTATAATTTCCCGCGCTTTCCAGTCAAGATAATCAAGTAATTGAGACGCATCAGTACAATGACGAGTCTCCTTTTATTCTGAACATTTCTATAGTAGACAACAGTTACTCTGTTGCATAATCATCGGGTTAAAATGATGAAATTGAAAAGCAAGTTCTCGACGAGCAGGTAACGATGAAGAATGTTGGAAATAGCTTCTTCAAGAGGAATAATTCAAGTACCTTCCGGGCGCGAGATCGAAGACAAGATAAAAAGCGGGGCCCATTAAGGGAACATATTTCACGCCAAGTCAATTTTCCGTCTGGCTGGGTAATGGGTAAATGAGTTCCTATCTGGAATGGGAGAACCACCTTGAGTTGAGTTACGTACACCTTCTGGGGAAAGGCATCTCAGGCAAAGTAACTTACGTAATCAGGTTATCTCTGTATATAGTCAAATCTATTGCCTATTCGTGAATACTACTAAGTATGCTAGATTCCTTGACCTGCTGATTTTAAATGGCATGTTTTCCGGGGATATTTTCATATTTGAGAACCACAGGTGTCCATAGAAATTGAGTACTAGGCAAAAGGAAATTGCAGGTAATGATACATTGCAGTTAATTTAAGCGTGTATAGGCGGGAACCAGCTAATGTCACGTGCTTCCGCCTTGCTCGACACAGACTCTGAACAGTCACTGGATACGCACGCTTTTCTTACCCACCCACCATCCCGAAACATAATGTACAACACAATGCCATGTATTTTACCATGTATGTTTCATTTATTCAATTTTTTATTAAAATTGTTTTACAACCGCTGTTCCCGTCTTCGTCATACACGCGTAATTAGGTGTGTTTCTGGTTATTCTCCTCACTACCTAGAAAATCCTTACCTTACCTACGCAAATTTGGTTGAAAAGAGTCTGTGACAAACGATCCGGTTGTGACCAAAAAGGAGGAAAATTCAAATAGATAAAAAAAAAAGGCAAAATAGACTTTTGAGTTCAAAGTGTGAGAAATCTGCACATAGGTATATCACAATATGGTAGTTGTGCTTAAAAATATTGGCCAATGTGTATAAAATCTTTTATCTTGCCACAATATGGTCCGGGATTACCATTTAACCTAAATGTACTGGTCAGAATTTATAGATAAAAAGTCTTTTATATTCTTGGTATCGTCTTCATTATTGTTGGTGATAGCGGATTGGAAAACAAATTATAAAAACGAAATACCCCTACCCCCTCATACTTAGGTATTTGTTTTGGATGGTAACCAGAAATATATAGATTGGTTTTTTTATGCCCCTAGCGAATTATAAATAAGGTTGGACATTGAATCCTGTGTGATAGTTGCAATTTCGTAGGATACACCTCTCACACAGTGTACTTTGTGTTTGTTATGGTGTCATGGTTGCATGCAGGGTCATAGTATTTATATAGAACTGCATCGAGAATCGTATAAATAGACAATACTCCACGAGTTTGGACGGGCCGCAATCGTCATCGAGGCATAACCAAATGAGTGGAGTACTGTGTATTATACGATTCGAGTGCGGTTCTGGATTCATCTCACCCCTTTCTATGACATTAAACATCATCACAATATCAGAATAATTTGAATATACTCAAATTCATTTGACATCATCTCAAATTCACTACGCCAAGGCCGGGGCGAAAGTATTGTCACATTACGGGGGTGATCATTGAGTATTTTTTTCTAATGTTATTCCTATGGTTAAACTTGTATCAGGGGTGAGAAACATCATTCGCATGACCAGAGTATATCTGTTGAACCATTCAAAGATTTTTGAATGATTACATTTATATTTCTCACGAAAGAGTTTCCGACGACAAGACCACTCCACAAGATTCACTAAAAGATTCCTACCATCCCACAGCCATTCATACCTGATGTGTCGGAGGTCTTTGACTTAAAACCCCACTTGTCATGCCTCTAGTAAAGTTGACCGACCTTGTTCACCCATAGAAACATCAAGTCAATTTTATTTCACTCTGTCCAACCAGCGGGCAGTACCACCCAGTGTTCGAGACTAATAAGGAACTGCATCCAGATCCATAGCCACTGACAATATGCCATGAGTTTTGGTTGCGGAGTAATCTCACGAGGCAAAACCGAGTGAGATTTTGTAGCAAACCAAAGTGGCTATGGATCGAGTGCGGTTCAGATTTTATCTCACCGCTATCACTGACTATTAGGCTTAAATCTGTGACATCATTCCCTATTGAGTATTTTTCAACAATACTCCACGGGCATTGAGTACGAGTTTCCAATGTTAAGTCTATGGGGAAAAAATACCAGGGGTGAGATAAATACTGCTAACAACTGTTTTCTGAGTCTCAAAGAAAGGGAATCCCCCTAAAACCATCACAATAAAATGGGAAAACCCCTCTGTAATCGTGATGTCACAATGTCAACAACTGACCTCACCATACGCTTTGTTCTGCTGTCAACGTCGCCATGGTAGCGAGTGGTCTGACAATAAATAACGCGAGCACACGACGACTGCTCCGTCACTTTGATGCTGTAGCTCGAACAGGGAAAACTCTAGCCATGAATTTAGATCCATTCAAAAATTCTGTATCATATTATTATATTTAGCTGTAATTACAGTTTATTTATTGAAATAGTCCCTAAAGATTACCAAGTGCAGCACACATGATAAGGTCTTCTAAGGTCAGACGGATTAATTTTGCAGGTTTTTGATACTGAATTTCATAATATCCACTTTTAAAAGGTTGGGGAACTTCATAGCTTGTGGTGTATTAACCTTTTATAGCGATTGCCAATGAAAAACACTGTGTCTTATGTCAACATATCAGTACTCGGGGAAAATAATGAGACTTTGCTGGACATAAAAAAACCCCCATAATTCCGCTGTAAGTATCCCCCCAGTACCAGGATCTTTTTTTTTTTAATATCAAGCTTCGCTCTATTTATTGAACCGAAAGAGTTACAGTAAGTTTGGGTAGAAAATACATGTGAACCTTCCATCGGCGCTTAATGGACTATCCAAAGGGATACATGTGATCACTCCAACGAAGAACAATGTCTGAAATCGAAGATTGTACATAGGAAACTCTGAAAAGTTTATCTAACTATTTGCATGAACAACATAGCATACTTATACCAATTTCTTATCCTGTTTCGTACTAATTGAAGCGTTAGACGCATTTTACAACAATGTACATTTTTCAAAGAACCATAAGAAGAGGGTGCTCTTTTTTTTCTCGTTTTTTCCCATTTTCCCAGGAGATACATGGTTATACTAGTACCAGGATCATTGGTGTGTGTAGGAGCAATCATTTCCACTCCGACAACTCCACCGTTTTCTTCACACCTATCCATTGGTGGCCGCCTATGCTGCTTATTACCCTTACCATACTTTTCCCCCATTATGTCGGGCACGCTTCAACGTTGCAATATATCGCATAGGGTGTTGTGGAGGTTTTTAGCGGTGATTCCGTCTCCACGCATTGCTTCGCCCATAGAGCAGCTCATGCTTGTTGTTGCCTCGGATGAGCAGCTCGCCGACCCGTTGTTATGAGACACTGCGCCGCTCCGGTACTATAGGCTGCGTAACCATATTGGGGACTGGAAACTAGTTAATTTTGACTTGATATACGAAGATTATCATAACTTAGGCTGTAAAAAAGATCCAGATTTGCAAAAGGTGGGATAATGAATAAGAGATTATGGGCTTTATTGTCATACATATTTTTGATTTATTGAGATGATTTAACTGTTTTCATTTTTGATGTATTTTCTCATAAATCATGTTAAAAGTTAGGCAAAATGTTTGACTTTTCGAATATAAGTGAAGATTCCATAGAATTCCACATGGAAACAAAATCAAAACTCAGTTTAATCGAGTAGAGATTTCTTTTAAAAGTTAGGCAAAATGTTTGACTTTTCGAATATGAGTGAAGATTCCATAGAATTCCACATGGAAACAAAATCAAAACTCAGTTTAATCGAGTAGAGACTTCTTTTGTAATCATTTTGATACCTTTACTTTTTTTGTACTTATAGTAGAAGTCGAAATGGACTGTTTTGTTATATAAAAAAATGAATAGTAGCAAAATGCCTCTTTTTGTGATATCTGCCATATGTCAAAGCACTGTCATGGTAGGCGGAAAATGGAGAAAAAGGGCTTGATTGGAAATGACGCAATATATTTATATTGTAAGTTCAATGAATGTTTTTCTTCAGTTATAGTTTACAAACAAATGCTTACTTAAACTAATTAGATATGTAGCACAAGTCAATCTATGAGATCTTTTAGGGAAACACTATTTGGATCCGGATCGTACTATAGTCTCTTTATAGATGGGACCCGTGCCTCGTGGCCTCGTTTATATAAAGTAATCGGTGCGCTCGGTCGGCAACTCTAATTAGGGTATCTCTATACTCAGCCCCTGGCTAAACCATTACACTGTCATCGTGCGAGACCTCCCCTCCCCACGTTATTCCGCTCCAGTGCCAAAATGAGAATATCTTTTTACTAATTAGTGATAAGGCCTAACGCTCCGCTGAAACCCGAGAAAAGAACCTCATTCCTATATACTCTTTTGATGAATAAAGCTTCTAACTAGCAAATAGCATACGGTTTGCTTGTCATTGAAAGATTCATGAGGGTAGCCTTCAATTATACTATATTCCGAGAGATTATTTATACCAAAAATAGTAGTAGCACCAATTTACATCTTAAAATGCCATAAGGGGCATTAAAGGCAGGATATTTTCTTGGACTATGAAATATGAGTAGCTGAGGCCACCTTTTCTGACCTTGTTCTTATAGTACTGCAGCTCATGATGAAAAAGGGCTCTAGTTTAGAATTTACCTCACGAGTCAATTCATACACCAAAATGAAGCTCAAAACATCCCCATTTAATAATCTAGGATCGTACATGAAGACCCTTTTCTGTACCTTGCACAAAGGATATCGTTTCATAATATCAAAATCTCTTCGCTATGACAGTATTATCCCTCCATAAGGTCGTCCATAAGTGTTGAATAAAGTTGACCCACTTCGTCCCTGGGTATCCTTGGTATACAGAAAAGGGTCTACATGTGGGATTCTAGATTATTCAACGGGCCCCTGTACCGTCTTTTATCCTACCCCTAATATAAAATCCCATAGGCTTAACATTGGGTTTCCGTATGCCACGCTGACTGGCATACGGAGATTTATATGCCACTAGTGGCATACAGCATTGTTATCACATAATATTCCAAAATCGAGGAGACTGGGTAGGATAAAATCAAAACCTGATTCGTTTTAATCTTGGCCACCGTATGCCACTCCTGAAGTTTTGGCTCCGGACTTCACTCGGCTTCGCCTCATGAAGTCACTTTGCCAAACTCCAGTCGTGGAATACGGTGGACAAGATTAAACCTCATCCAGTTTTACGATAGTCCTAAACAGTGATATGTGTTTGGCTTTAAGACAGACTGAGCTCCCATCATGTTGGCATTGCAGGAAACATACCTGACGAAGTGAGTGTTGGAAACACATCCCATCCCCTCATTATTTAGCCTGAGTGGGGACTTAGGGTGAACTTGACAGATGGACTGCTGCTCTGGGAGAAGGCGGGAGTGGGGGTGGGTGGTCGGGGCTGAAATGCGTATGTATGTCCTAGAACACCTGACACCACTGAGTAGTTGTCCATAAGTAGTCTCGTAAAGTCCCAGTCACACTATGGGACTGGAGAGCTTGGTAGCAGGTACTTCTAGTCGCCGATTCAGGGGCGTCAGAATGTTTTGAAAGTGGGGGGGGGGGGGGGGAGGGGGGACTGAAAAATTGCTGACTTTTTTCTTGGTGTGAAATCAGACTTTGATGTTGGTCTGTTGCACTGGATTTACCGTAAATCTTCGTAAACTCTGAGAAAAGCTAGGTCATAGCCTTCATTAGAACGCGAAAAAGTCAGACTTTGACATTTTGCCAAGGTGATAAGTCAGGGCTTAGCCATCATTGCACGGTAAAACGTCAGACTGACATTTTTTTACAGTGAAAAATCAGGGCTTAGCCATCATTGCATGCTAAAATTTCAGGCTTTGACATTTGTCCACAGTAAAAAATCAGGGCTTAGCCATAGTTGCATGCTAAAAAGTTTCAAAGTTGAAAAATCAAGACAGTTTTTACACTTGATTGAATTGAATTTGAAGATGTTGACTTCTTTGGCGGTGGCAAAAAAGTGTGTGTGTGTGTGTGGGGGGGGGGGGGCAGCCACCCCCTGCCCCCCCCCTATTTTGACGCCACTGCGACGGGAGGTACCGCTCTTGAAACTCCTGAGGTACCTCCAGTGTGAGACTGGGGGTATCCGGTATGCCCGGTCTCAGACTAGCGGGAAGCACGCAGTTCACACTATGCGTTTTGCCATGCTAGGTACCGCCAGTCTGAGACTGGGCGTACCTCCAGTCGTACAGTATGGGCTGGGCATTAGAGTCCCATCAGAAATAGTCTAATAACAGGCTATCTGTTGCAGTCGATGAGGTTCTCCGTTTCATGGTTATAATCAGTGCTGAGTGGTACCCCAATTTTATAGTTAGCAATGAGAAAGGCTCTTACATTTGACGTTCGTCAGGCTTAGTTGTGACGTGTAGGTCTCGTAGGACGAGCATGAATTTAATGGAGTAGGGTTGTAGGAGCTAGGTTACCAGTGAGGTGTTTCTAAAACTAAGAATGATAAAATGATTGATCTTAACACGGTCTTTATTCCATTCTCATTACCTCAGGTTAACCGTCTTTATGGAGAACAGCCATTACTAAGCCATCAGGATTTTGTCATATGTCAACTATATTGGATTCCAAGATGGCTACCACAATGCCACGGGAGAGCTAAACATCCAAGATTCCTACAGTTATTGTAGATCTGCAAGTGTGATACTTCTACTTTTGGGTTTTAATGTGTGTAGAATTGGAAGTGTAGTACTTCTACTTTTGGGTTTTAATGTGTGTAGAATTGGGTGGAATTTGCAAGTGTAATACTTCTACTTTTGGGTTTTAATGTGTGTAGAATTGGGTGGAATATGCAAGTGTAATACTTCTACTTTTGGGTTATAATGGGTGTAGAATAGGGTGGAATTTGACTATTTTCTGTAAGGATAGAATGTTATTCCCAAATAATAGTACGTTATCCAAGAAAAATCTGTTGAAATCCATGGCATTTCAATTTGTACGACGGGAAACTCATATTGACATTGATTAAGAACAGTTATCAACTAGTCCAGAACAGGTGACGGCTGAGGCGGTAAAAATAATAGGCAGCAGGTGCGCATTTCCGCAAATGTTTGCGAGGCATGACAATGTTATTACGTGTGGCGCAATTGAGGGTTTCTTTACCCCTTTTGTCAGGATTAATGATGTTCCAATAAGATTAAATACTCTTGACATGTCTGCACATTTTCATCGATATGAGGGTTGCCCACGTATTTATTTGTTTTTCTTTTGACATAGATAGATTGTGTGCTGTCATCGATATTTATATTTTTTTGGCTCCGTCCTGGCCTTCAGACATTTTGACTTGAAAGGGAGTTTTTGTTTTACTCTCATAATACCATTAGCCCAGCAAACCGTTTGAATTTAAAGTATTTCCCCTTTAGTTCTTTTTATAGAGCCATTATTTCATTTTCCTGTGGAAGGAAGTGCGAAGAAACTGGCACATTTATTCATTTGGTGAAATAGAATTTGTTTGTGCTTGCCCGCCAAGCACACTTCACTAAGCGTCCTAAATAATGGGACATTTACCTTTTTAATCCCTTTCTGGCTTTTTACCAGCTTTGCATTTCAAGTGGAATTCTTTTATTCGGGTTCGTATTTCCCTGTCAGTATTCATGAGAATCTGCGGTCCCTATGAATTTTCATTAATCCTGCCCATGACCGATGGCTATGTGTTCAAATTCCAGGATAGCCATTGGAGAGGCAACCAAAAAGCAATTAAAAATTGGAAATGAAAACAAGACGAGGCAACGTCCTTCTCCCATAGCGATACTACCATGATTGACAGTTATTAGAACTGCCCCTAACCACGGTAACCATAGTACCAGGCCTCCCAGTGAAACCTTTAAAACCTATAAAACCTATAAAAACCTATATTTTGATTCATGAGCCTTTATTTTGTTCAAGGAACCTATATAACCTATAAAAACTTATATTTTCACTGCCATGCAGATGGACTTGTACAGGAAATCTTAGAAGTTAAATTGACACAAAGTTAGATTGTCAAATGACAAGAAATCCACATTATCGGTTTGTTTAAGAGATCATAAAAGTGCATTAGAATCTATAGTTGGTGTGACTTCTTGCCAGGTTAGCTTGCCTGTTGGAAAATCAACATGCGTATACATGCTTGCTATGTATAACCTGAAGAAACAGACATCCGGACGTCCTGCAATTTAGTACTAGATACATTTTTTAAGAAATTAAGAAGTGAAAATAAGCGATTCACTATATTTTGACTCTGATTATGCTGAATATCTTAACCCTAATAGCCTATATTTTGGGCCTTGAAAAACCTGTAAAAACCTATATTTTGATTTTCAAAACCTATTTAAAAATCTATATTGAGGAAGTGGGGCACTGGGAGGCCTGTAGTACACATCATGATATCAACAACCATATCCACGGTGTCTCTATAACAATCTGTACACGTAGAAACTCACCCAGTGTCAAACTATCTCAACATACAATAAGATTTTTTTAGGGTTTTTATTTATCCTCGAGTTCAGCCGTAGGAAATAGTCATCATTTCCTATCTTCCCGGCACTCCAGCGTAATGGTTCCTCTGCCTTTGACTGCCTACCGAGTAGGCTGACATTTCATATGGCAACATGGCTAACTCAAGTAGCATCACTTAAAGAACTAATACATAGTTTTGTCAATCCTAGATTTGTTACCTCCTGCCAAGTTAAATGGCCAATAGGGTCAATACAATTACATGTTTATCTGCCTATACTAGACTTGGTTTGTGTAATCAGTGGTAGACAAACAAGATTTGCTGATCACAAGGAACTAACACAAACTGTTAGTATTTTTGGTAAACTTCATACACAGAAGATTAACATTTAAGTATGGTTAGTCATTTTGAAGAGCTGATTACCAGTTCGCCAATAGGTTCGGGTTGTAATAACCTTGATAATAAGAAAGAAACTGATGAGTGTTTGGTCTGTGTCCTCGTTTGCCATCGAGTTTGGAGTGCGCTGTAATATGAACGAGGCGATAGCCGAGTGAATATTCTGGGGCACTCCATACGAGATGGTGAACAGGGACTCAGACCAAGCACGACTATGTTTCTGATTTTATCTTAGCCTGGAAATATTCATCTCTTTATCGTTGAGAACGAATGACCATACTCGCAAGCCTGTTCAGAACGAGTTCGTAATGCTAAGCCTATGGACGTTTATACCAGGCTAAGATAAAGTCCATGTAATGGATGAAATGGCGGTTCGTAATAAACACCCCTCTATAATCAGACTAAAGTGCCAGATCCACTAAGGCGATTTTCCATGCGAATTTCGGTTCACAGACGTACGCAGACGTTCGCAGACGTTCGCATTAACATGCGAATGCCTTGCGACAATATTCAATATATTGAATATCATCGCATGGGATTCGCACAGTCACATGGATCGCAGACGCATTCGCTTGGTCGCCTTAGTGGATCTGACGCTTTACTTGATGCTTATGCTGTTCCTTACCTAACAATATTTTGAGAAAGATTGAAGTGTCAAACTTTAGGGGATGATTATCAAAGTTTCAAGGTGCTTGCCTCATCAGGCATCTTAGTCTGCTTTGCGGGTTGTGTCAAGGTGTCAGATCTATGATTCTACTTCTGGTCTAGACTTCTACTGGCATTCCATGGAGATTTAACCGACATTTCAGCATGTTTTTAGAAAAGAATAAAAATCAGAAATGACCTTTTAGTTTTTTCAGTGTGGATTATCCAGCTGGTAGCCTACGTCACGTGATCGATTCGGGGGGCATTTTTCCCCTCTGTAGACTGTTAGCGCCGGGTGTCGAGGAAGCGTGAATATTTAATAGCTCATAAGACGTCCAGCCCCCGTGATCTGCGCTGATAAGATCTGTGTGTGATGAATGGGCGCGTGGAGCTGCTCGGTACGAGCTCAGGGAGCTGATCTATTTATGACCGACTGCTCACTCTCTGATATATTTATATATATGTGGAACCGCCTGAGCCCATTTCACCCCTTGCCTATACATCATGTTACTTTGTACCAGAATCCACCAGGGTTAAAGATGTGATGTATTATTGAGTTTTGATTGAATCTGTTACCAGGTGTTAGTCATTAGTGATGTGGATTTTATGAGCATGTGTTTTGATCATTTTATAGAAACATAACTATTCAAATATGTGTGTAGTAAAAGTAATAATGTGGTGGCAATTAATCATTTCCATCTCACTTATATATATGGTGTAGCACTTGTGTAGTGTTGCTGTTATACTGAGCCTGCAGCCTTCACACATCCACCCACATGAAACCTTTGTGGAAAAGGTTAGAATTTAGAAATGCTGAGTTTAATGAAATTAATAGAATATTCTATTCGAAATATGATTTATATGTAAGGAGCAGAAACGTGATACAGTGAAACCCACACTACCCAAAACCATACTACCCAGATCCCTCCCAGTAGTGGTAGATTTACTGCTATATCAAAGGCCAATCCTTCTCATACCATGTCTATGTGGTGTGGGAAGTAAAATGTGTAGGGGTGAGATTTCTACCGAAATTCATCACATAGATTCGATCACCACCCTCGTGGTGTAAAAAAACCTTGAGGAAGTCTAGTAAGGCCCTATAATGGTTGACTGGACGTTAAATCAAACCAAGCAAATCAAACCAAACAAACAAACCCAGATCCTTTAGGTTTACAATGAAATATCACGATAATGTTAAGTAAGAATTAGTGTTTACTATCATGATAATATATAACTACACATTTCTACAAATATGTACATGAATGGCTTACAGTTACAGTCGTTAGACATAGGCAATAATGAATAGGGCACATAGCTATTGTGTTTTTCAGGCGGCCATCCTGCCCACTGATGCTAAACAAAACACCCGGTGGCCAGTTATCAATGGATTCAGAATCCATTAAAAAATGTGTTTTGTGGTTTGCCATAAAAGGGTTTTAGCTTCGTCTCACGACCATCTATAGTTTATGACACAAGAAACCCTGACACCCGATCCTCATCTCGCTAGTATATTAACATAACACAGCATTAGTAGCCTACATTTTGATACCGGTAAGTGCCAGATCCACTAAGGCGATTTTCCATGCAAATTTGGGTTCGCAGACGTTCGCAGACGTTCGCATGGACATGCGAATGCCTTGCGACAATATTCAATATATTGAATATCATCGCATGGGATTCGCACAGTCGCATGGATCGCAGACGCATCCGCTTGGTCGCTTTAGTGGATCTGGCACTTAGATTACCATATATGCTGTATTGATAAATGCACAGCAACTAGCAACTCTTCTCACAGTTGTTTAAAGGCATATCGGACAATTTGGTTTAAAAATTAAAACCCATGTCGTTTTCCTGAAAATTTGATATGATGATCTCTAAGTATCGTAGAAGACATATCTAACTTAAGAATTGGGGGTCACCTTGCTAATTTCTGATTTAGAGATCAATATTACGAAAATTGTATAAAAGATAATATAGAAATTCTAAAAAGTCATTTTTGCATTGTAAAGGGCAGATTCCACCGTTGAACTTGTACAATAAATCGGAAAAATCGAGAAGTTGCGGTCAGGCATATCTTTGTCGGAAGAGGACGCACAAAAAATATCGGGTGCATGGCCGGTTTTTTTTCGGGAAATTTCGGGAGGGGGGAAAGGCGGTGGAACACTGGAAGTGTGCAATCGCCCCCGATTATTTTTAAAGGAGTGGGTACGAACTTAAACGAAATTCACCGAAACTTAGAAAATCTCAGACACTTTCCGATAAATTGTTTTTGCGGTGGAATCGGCAGTTAAAACCAATGCCATTTTCCCTAAACTTTCACAGAATATAGTCGATGTATTGTACTACTTATTTAAGTTTTAAAAATCATATGTCACTGTCCTTGTTTTTTGAATAATTGAAGAAAACCATATTTTTCAGTACATTTCCTATGTAAATCAAGCAAATGTAAATTGGCCTATTTCACATATTAAGATTTGATAAACTGGACAAAACATTAAATTTACTCATTTAGAATTGGAATGAATCCCAAGAAACCATTTTTGACTGATGATTGACATTGTTTAAAAATCACTAGATGACGCCACCGTGAATTGCAGGATATGCCTTTAACCTTTGTTTAGCGGTCGTTATGGCCAACATTATTGTCAGTCACAAATTGCCCTTTTGTAATTAGAAGCCTCGTAACACGAGCTTGGACATGATTTTCATGACTCGGCTTTTTGTCAACTGGAGAAGTCTCCTTGGCTTGTGTCTATGGAAATCTCCCACATTGGATTAAGTTACACCAGGAGTGAACCAGTGGCATGTTAAATCCGAATATCAAAGCCTCAACTAAGAGGATCTCATTATAGCACTATAAAGACTTCACCAACATCGCTTTCTTCATCAGTTTCACCAATCTTGATGCCAGAAGGAATATGCAGATTCTAAATATAATATTTAAACAATCTATTAATATGGATAATAGGGCATGGATTACAAGAAGTCATAATAAGATCAGATTTAACAAAGTGCGGATACATATTAAGATATATTTTAGGTCGCCTACATATCGTGGAAGTGTATTATGGGACAAGGTGGATTCTAACATTCAAAAACTTGATAGCTATAGAGTTCAAAAGAGTTGTCAAAATATCATATTCAGTATATGGCTAGAAATAATTCTGGGAGCTCGAGAGCACAAGTAAGGCATCATGCGTTCTTCCTCATTCTTCTCATCCTTTATCCTACCCCTAATAAAAAACTCCATAGGCTTAACATTGGGTCACTGTATTCGGTCTGGAGTTCAGAAAAATTGAAATATATCGCTCTAGTGGGATACACTTGACAGATGACGTCATTTGTTAATGTAGAAGTAATTTAGACGGGCAGGGTAGGATAAATTCTAAACCAAACTCTAGTTAGTCGTGTTATTATTCATCACACTCCGGCAAGAGCGCGTATTACTGCTATCGGCTTCGCCTCGCGCAGTAATACGCAATCTTGCCGTCGTGCGATAAACAACAACATGACTAACTCTTGTTTGGTTTCTCCATAGTATCTTCACCTTGATGTACTTTTTGTTAGACTCTTTGTAAACTGAGTAATGGCAAAGGATTTCTGTTGTTGCTATGAATCAATTGTAATCCATCGGTGGAAGATCTTATACATGTAAAAACCGTTGTGTTTGATAAAAAAAAGATCTTCAGTCCTTTGGTTCTTTTGTGCCATTATTTGATTATTAGTTTCTAAACAGTCCTTTGAGGAAATACAGGGATTGCCGTTTAGCAACGATAGCAAATATAAAGTACCGAAAGGTTTGATTGAATAATTCAGTCATGTACCTGACAGTGATAAGTTAACTGATTTTGAATTTCTTTGTACACAAATAGAGAACACAACTGGGGATAAAGGGACATGGAATAATGTTATTGATGATTTTTTTATTCATTCAAGTAAACGAAGACAGATACTGTCGTCCAAGGACGTTCTTCCCAGATTATGTATAGCATCATTTTGAATCCTCGAAGTCTACTTCTTGTTACTGGTCGGTCGGATATTAAATGAGATACGACATACACCAGGAACAAGCAGTGGCAAAAGTGCGGGAAAACCAACTTTAAAAAAAAATTCTAAATCGTATATTTAGACTGGAAAAGCTCAGTTTTTTTTGTTTTTTTTTAAATTTTTAAACTTTTTAATTTTTGTTTATTTAATTTGTTGAATTTTTTTATTTCTTAAAATTTGTTTTAACAAAAAAACAGGTATCCTTGCCCGGCCAGTGCCGTGTTTACAACATACTTTGTGACATATATTTGATTGGCAATAGCGATCTTTATGGTTGAAACAAGAACCAAAATGAAAAATACAAGTCTATGTACAAAAATCACACTACAGACTACAAATCATCGGCATTTTTCAGCTCGTACTATGAGTTTGGTGTTATGTTGATACAAAATGAATACAACTCTGTCAGTTCAGTGTCTTTCGAAACACTGTTTCACTAGGGACACTGTTGGGTGTTTTGAGACTTCGCCAATGTATGGTATTTTTTCCGTCAGCCAGAAATAATGGCTATGAAATTGCATAATCATTTCATTCAGTGTGTTGCTTGAGTCACACACATGTTCAATGATTTCCAAATAATGAAATATTGAGGCTAGACTGACTATTGATATCATTATTAGATAATTTGTTGCCAATAAGGAGCACTACTGCATTAGTATTTGTGTCTCCCCATATTCATTTGGAATTAATAACGTGTTAACGCTATTGAAAAGAGGTGTCTGCTCATTTGCAAATAAGGGGTACACTCTGTTTCTTGAGTACATTGATGATACCTTATTGAAAGCAGTTTTAAGACTGACGATTGATTTCCTACGTGATAAGCATAAGGTAATCTGTGTATACAGACATGCATACACATTTTTAAAATGTGTATTACTGGGTATAAATATATAAGGAAGATAGGACTATTAGTTGTAGCAACACTAATCTGATAATTTTGGACTGTGTCATGGATAGGATGGATATTTATTACCCACCTATTACGGAGTGTCCATAGGGAATGTATAGGGCACCTGGAATTAGCTACCCGGAGATTCCGGAAAAAAAAGTCCCATCCATAATGAGGTCAAATTATCATGTACTTTAAAATAAGTTTCTTGAATGTTCATTCAATATTGATTATTTATAATCAGTCATAATTATCTCATTTACTATCAGAAATCACTGCCATAACATGCTTTGCATGCTAAAATCATGGCGAAATGGCGAACTACATTATTGGTGTAGGTCTACACCGAATTACTGACATGCTTGCCAGTGCTGTAGTGTCTGGAACTGAATGTCTTGCAGAAACCTTTTATTGCAATAGATTTGCTATTAATCTTGTAGGTGGTTAATAAATACAATAACGACTAGTTTTGTATACGAATGGCCGTAATCTCCTCGCAGTTGACGATGTAATATCCTCGCTAATCGCTCGGATATTACTACGCGTCAACTACTCGGAGATTATGGACACTCGTACACAAAACCAGTCATTATTGTGTATATAATCCTCTCCTTATAACTCTCCTTATGAGTTGGGATTCCAAGTTCCAATGACAAATGAAAGTTTGGTTTACACATGTTAAGAGGGAAATCTTAATACTGCTGTGTACAAAAAGGAGATTTTCATGTTCTCATGAGTAAACACATATATCAATTTGGGGTTATATCCTTGATATATAGGAGATGAGATCTCACATCCTGACTTGAATGCTCTGAAATTCCAAGCTCAGTTGCCAACCATGGATCTAGGCTGTATAGTCATAAAAATAATAAATATTGATAAGACAGGTTGCCTGTTTTATAGCACTTATGGTTGACTTCCCATAAGGGCTTGAGTTTGGTGTAGTATAATGACCCCAGACAACTGTTAGATAAACAATCAATATGCAACTAGAAGTTCAGAAAAGTATCACATTTGAAGTAAACAAAAATTCCGAAAAACACAAAAATGGACCGATATATAAAGGCAATCATTTATGGATGAATTTACTAAAGATATTCAAGAGGGATTTAAAAAAACCTTTTTCATATTTTTATTTCACCTACTAGTTTTCTACTAGGATGAATATATGATCCTACTTTCACTAGGCTCCAGGGCCAGAGTGAAATAGACATGGTAAGACATTTTTGGTTTTACAATAGCAAGAAGGTCATAATGTAGTACAATCTATTAAAAATATAGAGTAACCATAGCTCGTTAAGACATCAAAGAAATACTATTGACATCTTGATGTAGGTAAATTTTATGAGAGTATCGTCTTGTACGGTATGTCCTGTAATAGAGGGAAACTATGTTCCGGTGAGAGAAAGTTAAAGTTACGATGTCATAATTTACCCAAGCCTAACCCAGTAACTTTGGCTTCTCTCTCCAGAAACTTGGTTTCCCTATTCCTATATATACCTTCAAATATGGTTTATATGCTCACCCACCATCAAACCCGAAGCCAGATCCAACCCTATCGAGTAACTTAACACTCTATGTTTTCTTCCCACTGCGCTTTTCATATGAATTTTGTAAGAGACGATCTGATTGGCCTAAATGTCAACCTTGGGAAGTATACGGCAGCCTTGGGTAATATACGGCAGCCTTGGGTAGTATACATAAGTTACTTCACCCCCAGAACGTGGTGTAAGCATAGAGTGTACGGCCATAGGTATAGAATATGTTATATGTGTCTGCTATGTTTGGGACTTGTCTCATGGCAGATCGTCTTTGTATATAAACGAATGATTATTGTCAATAAACACAACTATTTAATTCTTTTTTTATCCGATACAACTAGATCTGTGAATGATTGAGATGACCTCAACGGTCATTTACATCACGAAAGTGACAACCTTCCAGTAAGGACGGGCTCTCACTACAAAGTCCATTTACTCAATTATTCTTACAGTTCTGCTTGACATCTGTTCGCATGTTATGTACAAATAAGTTATAATTAGCGTTTTATACCACATTCACCGCTTTTCACTCAACAAAATTGTCCCCTTCTATTGTTAGCGAAACAAAAGTCGTTTTAAATTGCCTTATTCTTCATTGATAACAGCAATCAATATTGTCTCAAAGAGAAACAGACGAATTAACTGCGATATTTATTGCCCACATGCAATATTGATCCCTTTTTTCTCTCATCAGCCTGCACTCCTATTCATTTCCTGTCATTTTGATTATGCGTATTTCAAGACATGTTCTCAGTTCTATTATTGTTAAGGATGATTGTCAACAGCGATGTAGACAGATAGGTACTGAGGATTTTGCCAATACATTTATCTACATTTGATACACATAAAATTTCTAATATTCCCTTCTCATGATGACTTCTGATGAAATTTGATGCGACTTGCAAAATATGGTATGTGTAAAGGCATATCGGACAATTTGTCATGAAAATTAATACCTATGTAATTTTTCTGAAAATAGAATATGGTCTCAAAGTATTATTGAACACATACCAAACTTAAGAAAATCAGGGGTCACCTTCCTACATTTTGATTTAGAGATTAATATTATGGTAATATCATAATGGAATAGATATTTATAGCAATTTTAAAAGTAGATTTTTATTAAGTAAAACCTATGTCATTTTCTTAAAACTTGCACAGAATATTTACACATACTTACACGGTATATATGAAATACTACCCATTTATGTATTGAAAACTATAGGTCACCAAAACTGTTTTTAAAAGAAGTGACATACATTTTCCCAATATAAATCAAGGAAATTGATTTGGGCCTGTTCCACCTGTTAGGTTAGGTCAAAATAGGCAATTCTTAAAATTTGCTCATTTGGTTTTGTAATGTGCCATGAAAAATAATTTGAATGGATAGATTTTAATATTTAAAAACCACAAGATGGCATAACTGCGATTAATAGGACAGCAATAATCAATCTGTTCACCCTCTTGGTGCAGGCCTGTTTACCTGCGTGGTGCAGGTCGAATATATGTTTGCATGCAAGCATAACTAAAGCAACCAGGGTGGGGAGTTGGCTCAGTGGTAAAGACCACTGGACCACTATAATGCCAAGATGGTTGGACTTTGTTGGTTTGAGTCCCACTTTTTCTCCTGCCTTTCCAGCAGTGGTAGATTTACTGCCATATCAAAGGCCAATCCTTCTCATACCATATGTCATTGTGGTATGCGAAGTAAAAGAACTCTTACCTCGGTAAATGTGTAGGGGTGACGTTTCTACCTAAACTCATTTCATAGGTTCGATCACCACCCTTGTGGTGTAAAAGAACCTTAAGAAAGTCTGGTGAGAACCTGCAATGGTTAACTGGACGTTAAATCAAACCAACAATGTTTGTACCTAAATTCGTCTCATAGATTCGGTCAAACCCAAAGTAAGTCTAATAGAACACATTGGACGTTAAACTACCCAAACAACCAAGTAGGATATGCCTTTAATAAACCCGACCTCAGCAGTTATCACTCGCTACCGGTCAAGTGGATTTCTTTCTGCAGGTGTCCAGGCTGAGAGCTGGAGGGTCGCTGGCGGACCCTCTCCCAGCCGACCCCAGCTGTTGTTGCCGTCTCCAGCTGAGCTAGTTTCCGTGGCCCCAGCTGCCAGCCGCACACAACGTACCTCAACCATTCCCCACACACACCACCCACCGGCTCTAAACGGGCCTGACCTCTGACCCCACGAACCCTGACCCTAGTTCTCCGGGGCCCGGGGCCTTATAGGAAAGCGGGCTTTTATGCCGTCTCAATGGCCGTCCACCGCACCCATTGTGTCCTTAGTTATGATGTCATAAACACCGGGCGTCGCCAGTCGCTCACAATGCATCTCGGAGCTGCTCGGAGCTGCTCGGAGCTGCTCGGCAGGCGAGTGGCGCAGTCGGCAGGCAGCACACCGGGCATACGGGCCACGTAATGCAATTGCTCACTTGGCTGCGAGTATAAGGACGTCAGGGCTAGAAGCTTGCAGCACAGACATTACCAGCAGTATCAGCATCTATTTCACATGATTGCTTTACTTTGCTTTATTCGCTGCGACTGGGTCCGCGCATTTTGGACGGGAAAACGACGTTAGTTCCGTCAATTCCTCCACCTTGCCCTCGTCCCAACACCTCCTGCTTCACCTTTCTTGTGCGTTTTACCGTCCCTTCTCCCCAATGGCATCCCTCACAAGCCGTTACCGCGACTCATTACTGCATACCTATGCCGCAAAAGCCATTCTATTTGGTATGTGACAAAGCTGTTCAGTGTCTTGACTAGTATGTCAGAAATTACACTATAAATATAAAAAGTCGGTTGTAACAAACTCTGAATTGTTTTCTGGTATATAGAGAGATAGCAACAACTGTGTGTAATTCGTCCGTGTTGGATACATGATCAATCTGGCTAACTGCCGTATGCACTTCCATGTTAAATAAAGTGTTAAAAGTTAAATTAATATAAAGTACCACAGATACCAACCACTGCTACAGTATAGGTTTTATTGTCATACCGCACAATATGCTGGTATGGAAATAAATACCTACATACTCTGAATACGCAATTGAGTATAGAAGTGTATGGAACGATTGATAGCATAGAAAAACATGGAATATTACCGTAAAAACACATAGAGAGTTATAATAAAAAATGAAATTATCTAATATATTCTATTTTTTTGTAATAAATTAAAATACATACTCAGAGTGACTTTTGCCATACCAACACACTCTGGATGGTGCCTTGACATAGTCACATCTCTGGCTAACACTTCAATATTTATTCAAATTTGGTGTTATATAGGCCTAATGAAAAAAAAAAAAAAAATTTAGCTTCGTCATGATCGACAGGAATACATCATGAATCTACATCCATATTTTCCAACCCTCGGTAGGGGCTGTGGTCTGATTTAAAACATAAGATTGATATATTTCCCTCCCATCCTTCTACAATATAGAGCCTGTAATTGGTAAGGATCTTTCTACAGCTGATATGGTATAGAATCAGTTAATAACAATTTGACCTTTTGAGTATATTTGATCGGTCTTGTATTCACTTTCAATTATTTCTGACAATAATCTATGCCATTCGCTACCCACCGTCGCCGCACCACTGCAGTATTATCCGTATACCACTGGAATATCATTCCAGTTTCACTGAATCCTCCCTGTAGTGCTATATTGTCATCCTTATACCAATACTTGGGAAGAAACCAACAAGTTTTGGGGCAAAGCCGTCCTTCTCTATAAGTTTGATGCGGAGTTATATGAACGAGGTGATAGCCAAGTGAATATCACGCAGCGATGAAACGATTTGGAGATTGACTTCTTTAAACAAAACCAGGTGCTCGCTGTATTTATCCCACCCCTGCACACTAAAAGAATGGATGAACACATAGGAGATGGACTGGACTTCAATACTCATAGGGGCATGGAGAATGAGTTCCCAATGATAAGCCTATGGAGCAAAACTATCAGGGGTGAGATAAAATATCTTCCATGCATTTTTCCATTACCATCCTTGCTAACTCATTTCTATACATATATATCTACACCACCACTACCAACACCAACATTAACCCATACACTTGCTTTGCAAAACCAGGGGTGAGATAAAATATTTTTGGTGCATGTCACCATTGCCATACTTGCTAACTCATCACTACATACATACACCACCATTTACATCAACACCAACATCAACCCATACACTTACTCCCCCAAACCACCCACCATCCCTCTGGACAGTCTTCATCGCCCGCGGTACACCACCTGGCTTCATTAAGGCCAGCATCTTCACCCACCCTTGTTGCGTATGGGAAAGACATACAAGAAATAGACCATGGAGAACAGATTGCAATACTCATAGGGGCATGGAGAATTAGTTCCCAATGTTAAGCCTATGGGACAAAAATATGAGGGTGAGATAAAATATCTTTCGTACATGTCACCATTGCCATACTTGCTAACTCATCACTACATACATACACCACCATTTACATCAACACCAACATCAACCCATACACTTACTCCCCAGAACCACCCACCATCCCTCTGGACAGTCTTCATCGCCTGCGGTACACCACCTTGCTTCATTAAGGCCAGCGTCTTCACCCACCCTTGTTGCGTATGGGCAAGACAACTGGCAATATCGGCGCCCACGAGGTGCTGCCGACCGCCACCAGGGGCGCCATTAGGACGCCATCTAGCGGCTTGTACACGCGGCCGGCGCGTATTAGTGCCCGCCAAGAGCCCAATAAGGCCCGAATTGTTTCCGGCCTCCGTTTGGTGAAGGTGGAGGGGTGGACTTTGAGCAAGTCTGATAGTTTGATAGTGATTGCGGAAGTTTGTAACTACTACCTGTGCCTCTTGGTATTACTTCGCTCGGGCTTATTCTTGCCGCTCACGATCCAGTCATTTGTGGACAGTCTTGGGTTCATTTGGGTGAGCCTGGCAAGTCGAGAACGGATACTATACTCAGAGGATGAACTTGATTCTAGCGTAACTTGTCTGTAGATTCTCTCTAGCCTTCAAGCTAGTGGCCATTTACCTTACATTACTTCATCTCATATCTCTCTCTTTATGTGTAATAGCCTACCGTATGTAGGGTACAGAGTGATTGCTAGTTCTGCCATCATCCACCAGGAAATCGTAATAAAGCGTCACTGTAGTCGGGAGCAATCACTGTTATCAATTGTTATAATCTATAGATAATATTGAGGCCATGCTAAAATTCCTCCATGGTAAGCCCCAAAAATATATTTGATAAAGTCCATTGATAATTGGTCCCACCACCTGGTGTTATGGATGGCGTCGGGGGGCAAGATGGCCGCCTACATTGCACAATAGCCATGTGCCCCATAAACTAGGAGCAACTGGTACGTTCATCATTGATGAATGAGCATGCAATTTGTAAATGAAAAACGATTAAAAGGTTTTGGTTACGTTCAGTCATGAATCGTCTCTGTAGCCCACTTGCACCTAGTCAACTTGCCATTTATGCAACTGCACGAGTCTAGGATCCAAACATATCAAGCACCAATGGGTCTTGAGGTATTTCAGTCTTGAGAGATTGGTTTTGGTCAGCTGGGCATGCCTCTAAGACCCTGACATACCGGAACCCTGCTCCTTTACCAATATCACAATGAATGGCACATAGATAGTGAATGGCGAGTCTTTTTTACAGTACGCTGGAAGTCTATGTGACCACTCACGTGTGAACACGCTCTAATAACTATGATTCTGGTCAGATCTGCTTGGAGTTTCTGCTCTGAGTTAGGCATGGAGACTGAAGAGCCACGAGGGTGAGAATCTCGTTGAGAGAAAAAGTTGAACCCGCTGTTCTTATTTGTAGATCTACACTTAGAAGTGCTTCTACTCATATGATATATTACTAGCCTTACTGAACAGAATTTGATGCGGTGGCAGAACAGCGTGAGCCATACATTGACCACCAGATCATATTTTGAGTAAAATTATCACAAAGCTAGACGCTTTTGTCAATTTGTTGATGTTAAATCTCTCATAATTGTACACATCAACTCTGAAGCGCCTGGGGCAGCGACGAAGTTGCTAGTTTCTCTTGAAATAATCTTTGTATTAAAACAGATAGCTGAGAGTTCGCTGTAATAAAAAAAAACCCACGGAATTAGCCATGTTTAAAAAACAAACATAATTTTTGAATGATGACGTGAAATTCAGAAAAAAAGGGGAAAAAACAAGCGTTATCAATGGATATTCAGTTGCTCATTTTTATTGTTACCGATTTCCTAGAGGATCCTGCTACATTATCGAGCAGACCTACATACATGTATATGATTGTAAGCCATGGTGTTATCATGGTATAAGCAGAGCTCCTCTACCTCAACGTCGGTTATCACTGTTTATCCTACCCCTAATATAAAATCCCATAGGCTTAACATTGAGTTTCCGTATGCCACGCTGACTGGCATACAGAGTTTTATATGCCACTAGTGGCATACAGAATTGTTATCATGTAATATTCGAAAATCGAGGAGACGGGGTAGGATAAAATCAAAACCTGATTCGTTTTAATCGTGGCCACCACATTCCACTCCTGGAGTTTGGCTGCGGACCTCTCGGCTTCGCCTCATGAAGTCACTTTGCCAAACTCCAGTCGTGGCATACAGTGGCCAAGATAAAATCTCATCCAGTTTTACGATATTATATAATGATGGCGTATTGTGCTAAGATAGTGTTTAGGTAAGTCAAATTTAAAGATCATGCACTGAGTGATCCACTGCCAAAGTCTGAACATCCCGATTAGTCAAGATTCAACAGTTATTAATCGTGGCATGGGGAAGGGTAGGACAAATGATCCCAACACTTTTCAATATCACTTCACCCGAGCACTCAGAATGAGTATACTTATGTAATGTTCAGAATTCACGCTTGCATGTAAGACAGTGGAAGATCTGCCTGCGAGCAGAACTGTTCTTTCTGCTCAATGAAAAAAAAAAAAAATTTTAAAAGAGACTTCGGATTCATAACATGCAAGCTATGCCCAAACATGATCATTTCCCCACTGTCTTCGTGGAAATAGCAATATTTGTAGTATCTGAAGTATACACCCAGACAGCCCGACGTTTGATATCTCAGATAACTACATGTATCTGCTTCACAGTGCGAGCTACTCACCACATTGTGAGCCGCCACTAGAGCTCGGTCTTCAGCTCGGTTGATTCGCCCTCTTATCGTGGAGCGCGCAGCTGGAATGCTCTCTCTACAGATTTGCAAAACATTGACACAGCAGAGAACTTCAAGAAACTAGTCATTGAACTTCAGTAGTAACTACCTATATGCGACTTATATTTGTACAAAATACGGAATTTCAGATGTATTTCTGCATTAACCCATTAACATCCATCTTTCATTCATTCATATACTTATTCCACAACTGGCACTTTGCCTTTCCTTCTTACATCTAGATGTATCTTAAACATGTATGATTCGTGATCCACCAAAACAATGGGTTGCCCATGGCCTTTGGTCAGGGGTGGTCATTGCCCCCCCTGGTGAAACCACTCTGCACTCGCGCACCCCTGCGCCACCTCTCCACTCTCGGCCGCACTAAACATCAAAGTGCGCGAGTGCGACACTGTCCTCTGTCTCATTCGCTTCATCGGTCTCATACGCTCAACACCTATTTTTTCTATCGCTCCTTGGCTTATCGCCCTCCGTGCCTTCGGTCTCCATATTCCCCTGAATATCGGCAGACGAGGACAGGGATACCAAGCGATTCAGTGGTTTAAGGAATTATAGTCTAGCTATGTTGACCAGAAGCGCTGTGGCGGCATCCGCACCCGCGGAGGCCGAGACGGACTCGGAAATAACAATACGACAGCCGGCGGCCGAGAGCGACCACGTGGACTCGGTATCTCAACAGGGAACGAGTGCGAGCGCACGGACTCGGACTTCGCGCATCACAGCCCTGGAGGCCAACCTCGGAGGGGTGAGGACGGACGTCAACGAGGTAAAGACGGACGTCGGCGAAGTAAGGACGGATATGACTAAAATATCGCGCCAGATGGACGGCATGATGGACGTGATCATGCAAATCTCCAGGCCGACCTCGCGCCGGGCCGGCTCACGGGCTTCCTCAGCGGCCGAACGGACAAGAGACTGGGCCCAGGATCAGAACGAGCGCCTTCTCCCCGCTCCCAGGGCACTCCGAGAGGCCTACACTACCGAGGAACACCTCCAGCGTGAATTCGGCCGTGAGGCCATGCGACACGACCGCACAACGGGTAAGAGCCTACTTTCTGATTTAAATGCCCGGAGGCCGACGGCGAAGCCGTACATGTTCATGGACAGAGATGGGGTGTACACGCTGCACCAGAAACTGGACCTACGGTCGAGCCTCGGGCCTCTGGAGTACATTTCATGTTTTGTGGCCTTATTGAATGACGAACGCGCCTTGCACCCCGAGGACAAGGAGCATATGTTCAAACACTTATACCAGGTGACCGTTGACGCGCAGGCACGGCCGTGGGCCGGCGTCAGACGCTGGTCAAACTACGTTTTCGACCAGGTCGAGTCGGGCAGGATGCGGTGGTCGGATCACGGCCGGATACAGGAAGAACGTGTCCGGCTCGCGATGACCAGTGCCCACACGCCTAACAACAGTCAAAACACGGAGACCGGACGTGCCCGGGGGAGCGAGGCCCCGTGCCGGGACTTCAATGGAGAGAGGGGGTGCCGCCACCGCAGCGACCACACTGAAGGGGGCATCCGGTGGTTGCACGTGTGCACGTTTTGCGACTCAGTGGGCAGGAAGTGCGGTCACTCGGTGCACGCCTGCAACCGAAAGCTCACTTACGGCCACGGGTACGACAACACGGCGGCTCCCCCTGTACCCACACCACGGCGGGTACCCCAGGCGGGGTATCAACTCCAGTCGACTACGCGGCCGGCGGCAGCCCCGAGTGTGGTACACCAACCCCAGCCGAGTTAAAAAAACGGGCCGGCCGCGCCCCGCCAGTAGACGAGGCGCGAAACAAAGATGAAAGGGGGGCCGGCAGGACGGAGTGTTATGTAACGAAGCCGGCTCCCCCACGTGACGTCATCGATCACGTGACCCCCTCGGCACGTGGCCGAGGGGTAGTGATAAACAACAACAAGGACGGGGGGAATACACTCCCGGAGGAGATACCCCCCGTTCTACCGGCGGCGGTCGCCCCCGGCCCTGTGGAGGATGATGGTCTCAGTCGGTTGCCGGGTGTTAGTGTTAGTGCGCCGGGCCGAGATCAGGAATCTAACACTCCCGACTTTAAAGCACTTCGGGACGTCTGCGAAACAGGGGTCCACCGGGAGGGAGTGAGGACGGACCCGTTAGCCTTCAAGGAACATCGCCGGGAGACATGGCCGGACTTCACGGCCGTGGGGCCCGCCAGGCACGCGGAGATATACCGGGCCGTGCGTGACACGGGAATCCCCAACGCACTCGGCGCTAGGGTCGAGGTGCCTTCCGACCTTAACCTACCTGCGTGGGAGCATTACCTAGGGCACGTGGAGGAGGCGCAGGAGCTCCTAGGCTTCCTGCGATACGGTTTCCCCCTGGGATACCTGGGACCGGAGAGTGATACCAGGGGGGTGGCCAACCACCCCAGCGCAACCTCTCACCCCGTGCAGGTAGAGAAGTTTCTGGGAAAGGAGGCAGGCTTTACCAATACGATGGGCCCGTTCGCCGAACCGCCTTTTAGCCCGTGGTGTCACGTGTCGCCACTCATGACACGGGAAAAGCGTGGGACGGACGACCGGCGCATCATTACCGATATGACTTTCCCGAGGGAGTGCAGCGTGAACTCGTTCATCATTAAGAACTCGGTCTACGGACTGGAGCGAGAACACGGCCTCCCAACGGTGGACGAGTTTGTGGCCAAACTCGTAAAGGCAGGCACGTCGGCCTACATGTCGTCCATCGACGTGTCGCGTGCCTACAAGAACTTTAGGTGCGATCCCCTCGATTGGCCTCTGTTATGTTTCACGTGGGAGGGCGGGCACTACTGCGATACGGCCATGCCGTTCGGCGCCCGTGCCTCCTCCTACCACGTGCAGTGTGTGGCGGAGGCCATCGTGGGGATACTGTCATCAAAGGGAGTTACGGCCGCGATGTACCTTGACGACCTCATCATCCTCTCCGAGGACCGAGGTAAGGCGGCCGTGGACTTCAGGATCGCGCGAGACCTTTTCTCGGAATTGGGCCTACCCGAGGCACGTGATAAAGCGCAGGAGCCGAGCCAGACCGTCACGTGGTTGGGGATAGAGATCGACGCCCGTGCCATGACTCTATCGATCCCCACGGCCAAGCTGGAGGACATCCGTGGTCACGTGTCGGCCGTAGCCAAGCGCCGGACGTTGACGAAACGGCAGCTTCAGTCGGTGCTCGGCCGGATATTACACGTGGCAAGGTGTATACGTCCGGCGCGGGCATTCGTCTCGAAGCTACTCGAGGCCCTCCGGGGGATGAGAGGCTTCTACATGAACATCAATTCCGAGATGCGCCAGGATCTCGACTGGTTCGTTAAGTTTGCCCAGGGCTGGAACGGCCGCGCTCTCATCCCTCGAGGTCCCCCGACGCGGAGGATCACAGTAGATGCGTGCCTGTCGGGCGTCGGAGGAACCGACGGCCGCTTCTCGTACTCCGGCCAGGTGTGCCCCGTCCTCGATCCCGTGGAGTGCATCTCGGAGCTCGAGGCTCTGAATACCATCTACGCACTCCACACATTCATCACCGACAGGGATCGGGGATCACGGATTGAGGTGTTCTGTGATAACCTCGGAACTGTACAGACCCTCAATAGCGGGCGTGCCCGTAACCCTGTCCTGGCGGAGTGTGCCCGCCAGGCATGGATGGTGCAGGCACGTCTGCAGGTGGAACTGGTCTTCAGCCATATCCCCGGGGTGCAAAACGTCATCGCAGATGCCCTGAGCAGAGCCCATCTGTCGAGGACGGAATACGATAAGGCCACTTCCCTCATTCACATTCATGAGTTGTACCCTATCGTACCGTGTACCCATGCCTCTTTTGTACCCGTACTCCGTCTCTTCTGCAGATCGGGCGCTTCTCTTACTCCAGGCGAAGGCATCTGCGAGGCAGTCAGAGGCGCGTGCCCCAGGTACGCTCGCAAACCAGCGATCCGCAGTCACCACCTACCTGGCGTTCTGCAACTGGATGAGAACGGACCCCCGGGCACCGACCGTGAGCCTGATCACGTCTTACCTGGAATACGTGGCCGACCACGCCCCCTCGCCGGCCACGGTCGCCAACCAGTTATCGCACGTCCGGGCACACCTCCGACTGACGGGGGGGGACGTGCGACCAACAGAGGATCACCGGGTGAAGCGTGCCCTCGAGGGCATGAGGAGAAACAAGCTTTACGTCCCAAACGTGAAGGCCCCCATACCAATGGATGTGTTCAGGGCGGTCCTCGATGCCCTGACGGGATCGCCCCTCCATACGGCGATGAGGGCGGGCATGCTGCTCATTTTCTACGCGGCTCTACGGCAGGGGGAGGTGGCGCCGCAGTCGGCTCGGGCATTCGATCCGGCTCGGAGCCTCACTCGCGGGGACGTGGTCCTCGGCCGCCGGCACCTCACTATCACCATCAAGGCGGCCAAAAATCTTCAATACGTGGGGCAACAGAAAGTGATGCGCCTCGAGGCCGCGGACGATATATCTGGGTGTGCCCGGTAGACGCGGTTCGAGGCCTACTACGGGCGGCCCCTACGGCTTCACTGCGGGACCCGTTTTTGACACTGCCCGATGGGACGACCATCACATCACGGGTTATGACCAACGAATGGGACCGCCTCCTACAGGCCACAGGCCAAACTGTGAAGAAGTACACCCTCCACAGCCTCAGGAAGGCCGCTGCCACTCAGGCTTTTGAGGCCGGGATACCTGAACTTAACATCCAGAGGTATGGAGGCTGGAGGTCCCAGGCTCACAGGGACTACATCAAAGTATCAGACCAAGACCACTGTCAACAAGTCTCTCATTGAGTCTCTCTCCTTCAAAAAGTGACTATAAAAACTTTCCCACCCTCCTCTTCCCTTTAACCATTGGCTTCTTGGCTATTTCTATTATTTTATTATTACATGTTATGTTTAACTATGTAATATCACATAATCTTCATTTATCTTATATCAAATATTATCACAATTGACAAACACATATCTATGTCAATTTCAATATTTGTCATATTGTCACAAATCTTATCACAATTGACAAACACATATCTATGTCAATTTCTATATTTGTCTTATTATTGATACTCATGTATTTCTCTTATTCATATCAATAAGACTCATAAAATTAAATAAAATTTTATAAGCCCACTACGGCCTTCACTCTGTTTCATTGGGGATCTGGGGTAATGGGTTGCCCATGGCCTTTGGTCAGGGGTGGTCATTGCCCCCCCTGGTGAAACCACTCTGCACTCGCGCACCCCTGCGCCACCTCTCCACTCTCGGCCGCACTAAACATCAAAGTGCGCGAGTGCGACACTGTCCTCTGTCTCATTCGCTTCATCGGTCTCATACGCTCAACACCTATTTTTTCTACCCACCCACCCACTCCTTTTTCTCTCCTACTCCTTACACTCGTAGGGCTATTTCTATTATTTTATTATTACATGTTATGTTTAACTATGTAATATCACATAATCTTCATTTATCTTATATCAAATATTATCACAATTGACAAACACATATCTATGTCAATTTCAATATTTGTCATATTGTCACAAATCTTATCACAATTGACAAACACATATCTATGTCAATTTCTATATTTGTCTTGTTATTGATACTCATGTATTTCTCTTATTCATATCAATAAGACTCATAAAATTAAATAAAATTTTATAAGCCCACTACGGCCTTCACTCTGTTTCATTGGGGATCTGGGGTAATGCTCAGAGATGGCCAGAGGCGGCCGGCCGGCTGGTTTTTACAGGGCCGGCCAGAGACGAGGACCGCACGGTTGCGGGCGACAGGGTTTTCAATGGGCAGGTCCGACCGATTCTGGCCGATTCCGGCCGATTTGCTGATCCACCTAGCAGATTGTCCCACCCGATCTGAGCCGACGAGCAATTTGAGCGGCCGACGTCCACAATTCCTCCACATGGTCATCGTCCGGCCCTAACTCACTCTTGGTGGATCACATGCTTTAGAGAGTGTGAGATCTTATGAGAGGGGTGCACCACCAGCCGTGAGCAGTAGCGAAGCTCTCCTCGAGATCCCTTCACCAGATCCACTAGGGCGACCAAGCGAATGCGTCTGCGATTCATGCGACTGTGCGAATCCCATGCGATGATATTCAATATATCGAATATTGTCACAAGGCATTCATATGTCCTTATGAACGTCTGCTAACGTCTGCGAACGTCTGCGAACCCAAATTCGCATGGAAAATTGCCTTAGTAGATCTGGCGCTTAACACTAGCTTACGATAAGGTGTGTACACTGTGTATTCCTCACACTGGGTAGCTCAGTGTTTGACCAATATTGTACGAGAAAGAGGATGGGGTCGGACGGAGAGGGCCCTCAACGGCTCTAGTCCCATGGTGCACACTAGGAAAGGCGATACTTATTGTTGTGCATGGTGGATGTGTGTGTATGTGGGGGGAGTGGCTAAGGAACTGCCTCCTAGCTGTAGAACGTGCACTATGAAAACTATGTAGTAACCCTTTGTGCTTCAATATTTGGTGGGATGATAATGAGGCGATTTCCGTCTTAAGCGCTGAGGCGCTTTTTCATGCGAATTAGCGGTCGCCAACGTTAAGTGCCAGATCCACTAAGGCGATTTTACATGCGAATTTGGGTTCACAGACGTTCGCAGACGTTCGCAGACGTTTGCATGGACATGCGAATGCCTTGCGACAAGATCTAATATATTGAATATTATCGCATGGGATTCGCACAGTCGCACGGATCGCAGACGCATTCGCACAGTCGCCTTAGTGGATTTGGCGCTTGAGCAGACATTCACACAGAGTTTGCTTGGTCGCATGAAATTCGCATGAGAAATCTCGTCAGTGGATCAGGCAGTCGCATATAATTCTCATGGTGCTCGCATGACTCATGCGAATTCGCATGGCCATGCGATGGCCTTGCGAAAATAATAAAAGTATTAAATAATTTCGCATGGGATTCACACGTTCGCATAGTTGCATGGATCGCATACGGATTCACATAAAAATTTCGTCGCCTTAGTGGATTTGGCGCTTTAGAGTCTGTATGCCTCCCTCATAGATCCAGCTAGCTATTATCAGATATTGTAATAGGTAGCTATTATAGTTGACTCGGCACAATATCTTGACATGCTCTCGGATATCACTACGCGGCAGCTCCTCGGAGCATACGACCGCTTGTATCTGAAACCAGTCAATATTGTGTATTTATGCACTCATAGCTGCCTGCAATATGAACTACCGTAGCATCACCCAACCCGGCCTCACTGGTGCGATAATAATGCTCCAAGTATTTTTATGACCTCTTGACGACCACATGGAAACATAAATTACTCGAAAACAATGGGGCTCTCTCCCTCAGTGGTCAATAGTCAAACTATTTCAACAAAGTGGGTTTTGCTTACTTCTGGAAGGGTTCATGGACGCCTTGGGCCAGGGACGATTCGAGCCCTGGACGCCTTGAGCCTTTCTGTGGACGCCTTGAACCTACCCTGTGGACGCCTTGAGCCTACCCCATTTTGGTTTCCTTTAGCATCTACATGTAAATATTTTTAACCCCAACCCGCTAATCGGAACTAAAATGAGGTAGGCTCACAGGAGGCTCAAACGGTAAAAGGCTCAAGGCGTCCAATTCCCTCTGGAAGTGACTGGGAATTTGTTATTTTATATGGATTATAATATGGGGTGCATGTCCTTGCACTAAAAGCATTAAAAATAATTAGTGAATTCCAATTAATGCAGTAATATGTACCAAATATCTAACATCGTAGCAAACACAGGTGCTCAATAGGACTAGAACAGCAGTCATAATTCTGAATATTTCCATTGGAGTCTTACATGATCCCACACATGATTTGGCTACGTTAGTCTAGGGAGATGACCAGAGGAGTTTCATCAGGGAAGGGAGGGAATTTGTCCACCATTAGCTTTGAATCGTTATGTGAATAGTCATATGTCATCCTTTAGCCTAAATAGCGCGACCAAGCTTTGGTGAAATTATATGATTATTGGAAAATCTGTATGATTCAAAGTATGTGATTTATATCTAGGTTTTGTACTGATGTAAATTGATTACTTACTTTTAGGTAGTCGTACCGCCTTATTAGTCTACTCATACAGAGTAATTGTATATGATTGGATTGTATACGGTTGGATATATATATCCATCTGAAAATCATTTCTAGCATAAAATATCATAATAATAATAATAAGAACACAATACGTGGGCTCCCATGCTGCTGGTTTCTCTATCTGATTTCATTTTCAGGATGATAGATTGAATAAGTTTGTCTTTTTGTGTGTTCAAGGACGTAGAGCTTTTGTATTCTTTATGTGGTAACTGGTTTTATGTGAAACAGAATCTGTGGAGAATATAATCTACTGAAACGCTATTCATTATTTATTTCTTTTTTTGAGGTGCAGGCGTCATCGCATATATTGTTCTGTTATTGAACTAGGTGTCTGCTTTATACTGCGAACATGATTCCCGATTGCATTTAGTCCAGTAAACTCGGATCAAAACCAGTTATACAGCTTTCTAGAGGGATGTTTGAGTAGAGTTTGGAAAGAAACACTTTAAGGCCACATTATGGGTGTAGATTTGAAAATATAATTAATGACAGAAAGAAAACGGCCGCCGATATTTCTATAAAAAAACAACAACACTAGAATCTTTTCTAAAGAAGGATTTGATGTTAAAATAGTCCTTTGTTGAAGTTGTTCCTTTTTAATTTCGAAAATGATAAGAGTTAAACCACCATCCACAAACTATTTGTTTCTGTTCCCTGAAGGTATTCCTTCTTTAATTTCACTTTTTCAAAAGTTATTCCGAACAACCAGATAAAAATAGATTAAACTCATTGATTCTTTGATGTAAATTGTTGCTTCGGTTAATGTTTGATATTGACTGTCAAAATATCCTGACTTTGATTTATACTTTACTTCATTGATAATTTGAATCTAGCCGGAGCTATGTGTTTGCAAATGTGTTGTTTGTTAAATATGTAATATGTTCAAATATAACAAAATGTGTATTATTGTAACATGACAAGAGAACCAGCCTCATATGAAGCTGAGCTATGGTCAATATAAATAAAACAATTAAAAAAGACAAAACACCCTTATAACTAATATACCGTATGTTCAATGAAGAAGTACTCAGTATATACATTTTACTTTAAGAGTCACAATACGATTGGCAGCATATATAAAATACGATGTGTCCATTGTCCCGTGAAACCCGTCAATGTACATATGTCAGGGCTCCTGGTAGGATATCTCTGGATCACAGTTTCATAACAAGTAATTCCAATATTTATCACATATTGTACTTTCTCAAAGGCCAAATGTTTCTGCGTTAAGACATTTCGCACGGCGGCTGTGGGTACCATGTCCTAGTTCATACATAAATCAGCCTTGATAGCGGGTGTTTCATAGTCCCTCATTGCAATAGCTCAAGTATCCCCGTGTACTTCCAACAATGCGCCCTGTACAAAGTAATGGGATGCTTACCCTAGAGGGATGACTGCAGGGAAGGGGGTTTAATTTCGATGTAAGGCGTACTTGTTCCCTGCTATGTGAGGTAGGATATAAAAGAGGCGGACTTAAGTTGCACGGCCCACCCATGTTTGTCAATCAGGGCTCTCTCTCTGTAAGCGTTCGGGAAGGAGTGGGGAAGCTCATTATAAATACAACGTAAAAGGGTCTCTTCAGCGTGTCAGGGGCGGGGCAGGCGCTGGGGATGTCTGAAGCCCAATGCCCACTGTACGATTCATTTTTTTAGGAGGAACTCCCTTTATCCTAAAGTGGGATTCACACGTAGAAACTAATGTACCTTAGACTGGTGTACTTCACACCTTTGCCCTAGTCTCAGAAACTCTCCTTTGGTACAAAATTCCCTTGTTATGGGCAATTATCGGTACGTTTTCTAAATATCCATTGTCGGCGAAAAGGTTAACCAACTTTGCACTGGGCGATTCTGTACCAGAGCCTGAGCTGAGACTAAGGACCTTTGTCTCAGATAAAGGTACATCCACGTTTCAGGGTCCTGTTTAATAACCTAGGATCGCAGAGCGTGAACAGGGTTTTATCCGAGGCGGGGTTTGTGGAGGCGCCTCACGTGAGAGCCTCGCGAGGACAGCTGTTGGGGGTTTATTCTACTCGCTCCGACTCCGGGGAGCAGGTTGGCAGTATCTCCTTAACAGAGAGCTGCTCAAAGAGCTGCTCCCTGCATGCAAGTCACGTCCGCCTAAAGACCTAAGCAGTGACAGAAACCCTCCGCCGACAACAATAAGCATACATGTACGCATGAGGCTTAACCATAGGAAAAACACGATGTTTTTCACAAACTGCTCCCGGCGCCTTCATTTATTGTCACAAAACACATTCGCCTCACCTGTAGAGCTCAGCAGTGTGGAGGGTGCGCATAGACCCTAACGCACTGCATCACTCGAGAAGATTCCCTCACAATTTATATCCCTATCTAAAACTTCATACAAAAGAATCTGAAAACCATTACGTGACAATCATTGGCTTCATTAGGGGCCCTTGTGTCATTCAGCGATTTTAAGTGTTGATATGTACATTAAGAAATCTTGATGTCTTGTAGCAAGCTTAATTGGTGATAGAATAGTGAGCTATGAGAAAGATTTATCTCAAGTGAGCCATAAAAATCGCAAGTCTCGTCCAGTGCAAGGTTGATGGAACTGTTGCGTTCTATACTTGTCCTCTTAATGTCTGGTCTCCTGAAGCCATCTCTAGCCAATGAAGCGTATAATATAGCTTTTACGGCTTCTTATGGTAAATTATAAATCATCCAGGGAGTGCAGTATCTACTACGATTACATCAAAACACCAAGCATATCTGGACATAGACTACTGTAAGGATTCCCCTTACCACTGAACCGACTTCGCGGGATTGATCATAAAACACATGTGGTAAAGCAAAACTTTTTACAAACACATGTAACGACTACACACAAGATATAAATTTACTATATATACCCATGCCGTATATACTGTAAATAAGCACCGTTTCGGCATATGACGTAAAAATACTGTACGGACCGCTGGTCCGTACACTAAAATAAGACCACCTTGCCATACAGGTTTATTAACATACATATCGGTTGTTGAAAATTAAATTAATGATTTTTTTTTAAATTTCGGGTATATAGTAATTATATAGAACGTCCAACCATGCTTGTACAGGTCACAAAACTCAATGATAATTTACGGTTTGTACGGAACTCGGAATAAATGCCTCGTTCCGTACAAACGGTAAATTACAATCTCGTTCTGTGACTTGTACAGCATGGTCAGGACGTTCTATATAAGTACGTGCCTACATCATTTCGTTGGCTAATGTTCCACATTCCAGTTCAAACAATAAAGAGTTATGATGAAATCATCACTGCTAATACTTAGATCCTTCACCAAACTAAATACATTATTGAGCATGGGTGCTACAGAACTAAATCATTTCAGCTGTTTATAAGAGGTAGTGTACATTCATCAGTGAGCTCAAAAGTTCATTAGTGGTGCCATATTGCGTAAGGAGGATGAGAAGAATCGCTGACCATTTCTGTTTCCTCCTGACGATTATTGCGCGGAATGTGTCGCGTAATCGGTCTTTGGCGCAAAATGCCATAATCGGTGGTCATAATCGGCAGGTGGAAACGTCACATAAATCGGCTGGGTTTGGGGTTGGGGATGTGGAGATGGCATCATGCCTTAATTACCGGTCGCCTGACTAACACACCCCCTGCAACCATTCGGCATGGGTCCAGCCGTGTAAATATTGCACGCGGTCCAGGTTTAGGGAGAGGGGGATTGGGTTGTGGCCTGCGTGGGCTTACATAAAACTTTAATTTGCATGTCAGATTGAATCACAGCCCAGAGGGCGTGATCCAGTTGAACGGAGTTGGCTGACGTCGGTGGGTAGATCGGCGGGGCTGGGGTGATGAGCGAGAAGTGATGACCTACAAGGCGCATCCTGCACCCCTCTCATAAGATCTCGCACTCTCTAAGAATTCTGAACAAAGTAGGCTTAGAGCATTGAGAATCCACTGGCACACAGTATTCCAGGGTGGCATCATTGAGATTATAGGAATCTTTGTGTTGCATTGATGTACGTCTTTAGCACGGGAAGCAGGCCAGTGGATTCTCAAGGCTCTAAGTCTAGTTCGTTAAGAATTCTTCTCCATAGAGCGTAGTGAGAGTACAGAATACGACCTAGAGAGTGTGAGATCTTATGAGAGGAGTGCACCCTACAGCATTCAACTTCTGTTTATTTGCGAAGACAAGTGGGCTATTACATGCACTGGCCGCCAGAGCTACACTACGTTTGCTCTTGGAAATGTTTTCAAAAGTAAGAGCGATAATGACTGTAAGACTTTGATTAGGATCTACAACAGCGATAACAACTAGGATATTCATGTCAGTGCGTATTTTATACGTGGTCGCCAGAAATCCAAATAGTTTTTGGAAGTATCCATACAACAAAGACCACGATAAGATCGATTTTTCTATCTTTTTTTTTTTTTATTATTCAGCTTAAGTAGGATTAGGTAAAATCATCTCCCATGGACGCTCTTACTTAAACTGATAAAAAAAACATACAGAAAGAACAATACAAGGTGTAGACAATACAATACAATGTGTGGTTCCAGACACATTAACTTTTACTTTTCCGTATTTATTATTAACTTCCTATCCGATAGCCATGCATACAGTTTGTTCAGGTCGTGCTACATTTTTTCCTCGTACTTCTTTCTTTTAAAAACACCTCCCTGGTCGGGTTAAATCCACGGCCGCCTTGATCCATTAAAGGGACATGTCTGTAACTCTCCTGCCAGACCTTTGTACTGCTTGGAAAGTTTGTTATTTCGTAATCTTGAAGCCAATTTTACATTTTCTTATTTCTTTTCTAATGTTTTTTATCAAAATATAATGAACATAATTCTTGGTTTCTTTGTGAGCTATAAGTATTTCCTATCAAATATGGCTTCTAAAGTATACATCATACAAAATTACTTGGTAGGAGGCACGCACCACAGATACTGTATGTGATTGAACCCGACCAACCTCTTAGTCAGGAGAGCGTGGAAACAGAGGTGGCGGCCAATCTAGCTTTTGCATTGATTCTCCGTTCTCTGACCTTGAGGCCTGGCTAATTGTATTGTGGTGGATGGCTATTTCATGGCTACAGTGAGTGGTAGTATCACGGCCCATGTATTGATAGAAAGCATCCAAAGCTGAAGGAAAGAAGGTATTCAGAAGCAATGTCTATGTGGCGTGAAAAGTTCTGTTCTTCTCAAATTTACCCATGTGTACATTGTGGTAAATATTGTTGACGCAACTGCATGTAAGAACGCCCGTGAGGGTGAATGTAAGTGTTTCCTGAGTAAAAAAAAAAAAAAAAAGTAAACGAACCCTGGCTTCAGTAAATGTAGAGGTGAGATTTCTACATAAATTCATCTCATAGATTCAATCTCCATCAAACACCAACAGAATATATTGGACGTTAAACAACCCAAATAAGCAAACTAATTCCGGAAGGAAAATGCCGCTGACAAAGTAGCCTCACCGGGAGACGGTCTAGGAGGGTGCGGACACTGACGGGGCCTGGGTGTCATCACGGTAAGTCTTAATGGGGATCGTCAGTCGGGGAAAGCCGAGAGGCTCCCGGGTATCGGGTTCGGCCGGGGCCCGCCCACTACAAGGTGCTGTCCGCATACAAACCTAAAGTGAGATTTACACGGGGAAACTCATGTACCTTCTGCAGGGTTTGTCTGAGACAATTTTCCTGAGATTATTTGCTGGTATATAGTCTCCTTATGTGACACCCCTAAGTCTCAATTCCCTAAGACTGAAGTGGAGCAGGGAAATCGTTGGCGTCAATTTTCCCTGCAAAGGTACATAATCTCTAGCAATTTGGATTTTGAACTTGATTAAAGTTTTTCGAGGACTTTGGTGAGACTGGCGTACCTCTTGCTGATGATGAGGGTCCCCTAGTCTTAATGGGGTGTATTTCCACGGGTTCGTACGGAAAGGAGGCCCTATGCTAGAGACTATGTACCCTGAACATAGGTACTTGAGTCGCAATCACAGGTCCTATTGTTGCACGTACAACTGACCAGTCTCCCAAGGCGAACCCAGCGGAGTTTTAGGAATCTTCATACTGGTGTCTGGGTGAAGAATTATTTCCTGAAACTGAACCTGTTGCTGTTAAGTGGGGTTCACACGGTGGGATTCATGTACCTCACATAGTTCAGAATCTCATGAGATTCTGAATTAATAAGTGGTAAATGTCGCCAACAATTGTAGGGGAAAAAACATGTCTCAGGGAAATGGAACCCTACAATTTAGACAAAGAGATTTTGTTCGACTACAAAATATCAGCAGGATTTGTCTCAGATAAACACCCTGTGAGGTACATAAATCCCATCGTGTGAATCCCACTAAGGCGATTTTTGTAGCACCATGGGCATTTCACAGCAACCCCCTTCGATTATGTTCCCTCCACGTCGAGAGGGGCAGTTGTCGCCAACAAGTGTCCCTCTGTGCCGAATGTCATCGCGCGACCAACTTTGTGCAAGTTTTAATATGCTGAGGAAGAGGCAATAATAAAGCGCATCTGTGGATGAAAAGAACAGGTTAATTCACATGCAAGATGATCTCAAGAGGACCATAATGAAAATACATGAGAAGTGAATTATGATAGGTCCCTGAAATTTAAATGAGATTATTTCACTTCTATATAGACTATTGACAGCACAAAGGAACTCTGCTTCAACGTCCAAGTACTGACGTTAGAGATTAATATCAACTCAAATACAAAAAAGATATTTTATAATGATGGTATTACTTCTTTGGTCATCTCTGCCGTTATGCTTCAATATTTAATGATAAAATGCTCTTAGAAACTAGTGGTTGATGAAGGCTGCTACAACCTGATGAACGCTCATGATACCATAATGATAATTGTGATTTTGCAGACCATAACAATGATTTTTTTAAAGATGTTTATTCATTCTGCTTTTTTGCAGGTCTCCCATCAATAATATACAACCGAATTTCACAAAGCATACATACATTTAGACAAATGAAGTGGCCATCACGATGAAAACCAGCTCCTGTAAGAGCTGACGTGAAAGGCCTCTTTATTGTCGTCTAATATTGTAAAACTTTGATGAACAAATTGCAGATGCCTGTAATTGTAGTCAAGAGACTATTGTTGTATGATTGTATAAGATGATGACAATAAAGAAATTGAAAAAAAAAAAAAAAAAGAGAGATGATGATGAAAGTTCTGAGCCAGTTATGCCAAACACGTAGTTCGAGTCCATTCGACTGCAGCCACTTTTCTCCTTCACTCCCAGCAGTGGTAGATTTACTCCTATATCAAAGGCCAATCCTTCTCATAACATGTCTATGTGGTGTGGGAAGTAAAAGATTTCTTATCTGGAAAATGTTTAGGGGTGAGATTTCTGCCTGAATTCATCTCAAAGATTCGATCACCACCCTTGTGGTTTAATACCAGATGAACCATGAGTTAGCTCTAATTATATACCCTCAGGGTCCCCTGGGTCGTTAAATAAACAAACTAAACCATAGTCCACACATCATATGCCCATTTTCCGCCGCTCACTTATAGCCATTCTTGTGAAAGTGGCCTTAGGCAGGGGTGTTTGAGTGTCAATGGTTAGCAAATAACTTGCTACCTTAATTGCTCGGGTTTTTCTTATACCCATTACCTGTGAAACGATACGACTGAAACTTAACCATGGAGTCACATCTCGTTCCTCTAACTTCAACATCAAGGTTACACTCATCTTTTTTTATCTAGTATAAATTATGCTTAACATTTTTCTTTGCCTCGAGAACTTTAACATTTCTCCATTGTATACAGCATACAGACGCTCCACACCCATGTCCCTTACTCCGTATTTGCCGTTACCCAGACCACATCACTGCCAAAAAAAATAGCAGCATTTATTGACATCAAGAAAATTATATTACAATGAAATAGCCTTGATATCGTTTCTGCAAGATATTAAAGGAAGAACAGTTAATAACAACTACCACGTACCAGATCAAAAGATAAAGAGAAATACAATGATGAAATTTGTTAGTTGCTCCCATGCATAGGCACAGTATAACCAACAACGGGATAGAGATACATTAAGCACAACTGTGATAGAGATGTACTTATATTTTAGATATTGAATCGCAAACTACTGACCAGATTCAATTAACCTACCCATGGCATGTTGAATGAATAGTGGTATAATATCACAACACGTATAGTGAATGTCTGAAATTACTTTTCAGGAGCATCTGGGGTTTGTTGCTCCGAGAAAAGCGTTGCTCCAGCAATTTGAATTGTGTCGTGTGGTATCATTATTTTTACATTGTATCGCTACTTTTTACAACACCATATCTTTAGTGACATACGTAAAAGGTTCATTAGATAATGACTTGAATATAGATGGTGTCATACTTATGATGCGATCTGCAAAGAATCTGGAGCAACAATTTGAACCATTGGGGGTGTTGCTCCATGTTTTGTGGGTCGTAGAATAACGATCCGAGGTCGAAAGCATTGCTCCAGATTTTTTGCGGATTGCATCATAGTTATATTGCCATCTATATCAAATTAAAAATCTAATAAACCTTTCACTTATGACACTGTGGTGCTGTAAAAGGTAAAGATACATCATGAAAATAAAGATACTACACGGACCGATCCGATATTACCGAAGCAACGCTTTCCCCATATTTCTAGGAGCAACGACCCTCTCGGCAGTTGAAATATAAATCTAAAATAGCCGAGATCACTACTTTCCTCAAGGATTTCTTAAGATTACTAAACGACTCCTGTTTCACCTCAGTAGGAGGAACTCAGTGCTCTACAGGGATGGTCACTTGGCCGGCCTTATCTCTCCTATCACAGATCGAGATAAGCATCTACCAGCTACCTGTTTTGTTTTACCTGCACCTCACTAGGGCTTTGATCTCCATCTTAGGGGCGTGTGCGTCCAGCCGTGACGTCAACAAGCCGTATCAATATCACCCGGCGCCACCTCACGCCACCGCCCGCCCTTTTTACGCTGCCAGTGGGGCGTGTCGGAGCTACTCACCCGTGACATGTGAGGTGCTCACGAGTGGCCGCAGCGCGAGTGAGCAGTCAGCCACGCTTTGTGTGCTCTGTAGACTGGCTCCAGTCCATGCACCCTAAAGCGCCAGATCCGCTAAGGCGACCAAGCGAATGAGTCTGCAATCCATGCGACTGTGTGAATCCCATGCGATGATATTCAATATATTGAAGATTGTCGCAAGGCATTCGCATGTCCATATGAACGTCTGCGAACATCTGCGAACCCAAATTCGCATGGAAAATCGCCTTAGTGGATCTGGCGCTTAAGGCTACACAGGCGGCCAGGGAACTGGAGGAGGGGAGAGGGGAGGGGTAGGAGGAGGTATAGGTTTACATGTAGCGACTACTGGGACATATACAGGAGGTTCTGTTCATAGTGGACAAGTCTTCGATTCATGGGCCGGTCAGAGAAGGATGCGTACTATGATGAACTTTATTCTGATTTTGTTTAATCATTTAATAAAAGTTCATAATCAAAGATTTGAGCAAGTCTATGTGGTCTGAGGAGGGCCGTACTTACCACCCTAGACTGGCCCCAGTCCCTGTATCCCTTTACCTACCCCACCCCTCCTCTCCTCGAGACCTCTGGCTTCAGTCCCTGTCCTCCTCCACCTACTTCTCCCCTCCTCGCAGGGATACACTCTGTATGAGTCTATGACCAAAGGTCGTCCACAGCTGGGATTTGTTGCTCTGATAACATAGCACCCAGGGAACTAGAGAAGTGGGAAGAGGAGGGGTAGGAGGAGGGTCACAGGGAGCGGCTGAGGTTGCAATCTACAGGAGATTCTGTTCATAGCGAACAAGTCTTTGATTCCTGGAACAGTCACACTGCAACATACTTTATCGTTATTTTGTTCAATTATGAATTTCCATAATCAAAGACTTGAGCAAGTCTATAACCACCCCACCCCCGAAGGAGCACGCCAGCACCCCCGCCAGCACCCCCGCCACCCCCCGCCACCCGCCGCCTCCCTCCCCTTTCATGTCCACGGAAACGGGCGGCGGCTATGAAAACACAATCACGCTCCTCGTATTTGTTAAAAGGGAATTTTAGATGCAATAGACGGCGGTTATTACCGTTTCCAAGATGGACTCCAGATCTTCACGGCCGTTGTTTAATATTCGCCTTCGTAACCTTCCCGTGAGTTTGTAGTATGGCAGCATCTCAGAAAATCTTTTCAAACTAATAAAAGATGGGTCATTATCTCACCCCTGGTATTTTTCCCTGTAGACCTAACATTGGAAGCTGTTATCCCCCATAGACTTAACATTAGATACTGGAATCCAACGCCAGTTGAGTATTTAGAAAAAATATAATTATTGGGGGATTATGTCACAAATATTAGCCCATTAGTCAGTGTGAAGGGTGAGATAAATTAAGAAACCTATTAAAGTTTACGGCCAGACCTTGATCCTATCTCGTTTAAATCGGTATGTAATTCACGTGGCTTCACCTTGTGAATTACTACACGATTCAAACTTGATTGAATAAGAGCTCTGACCCTAAAGATTCATAGGATTTCTCCATTTTCCTGCCTATAGGGATTTCTTTATCAGGGATATATATATTATATGTATCCCCTTGGAATCATTCCATGTCATCCCTATACCTGCCACCCTTCCTCTGCCATCCACCTGCTTTAGACGATGATCCAGGAGGTAATACGTTCTTCGCATGAGCTAGGGTATTCAAAGGCTATTTTCCCCTGATCACCCAGTCTCGGTCTCTGTGTAGTCCCTCCGTGTATGTGTGTGTGAACGGATGGGGAGACCCTTTACGGTGGCTGTAAACACCGCAGGGGACACTCGCAGTGGCCTCCAGTACACGTCTTGCGCACGGTGGACGGGGGAGGGGGGGGGGGTGCAGCATGTGGACACTCTCCTAGCATAGATCCTGTGCTTTTCTTCCGGTGGCCGCTCGTATCTCTGCACCGATCTGCCTGTTTGGGACAAAGTCTGTCCGGGATGGGGAGTTAGGTCAGTAGTTAAGGCAAGGTTATCCCAAGGTTGTGAGTTCAAGTCCCACTACAGTTCACTTTTCTCCTTCACCCCCAGCAGTGGGAGATTTACTGCTATATCAAAGGCCAATCATGCTCATACCATGTCTATGTAGTGTCGGAAGTAAAAGAACACTCTCACCTTGGTAAATGTTTAGGGTTAGATTTCTACCTACATTCATCATATCTAAGATTCGATCACCACCCTTGCCATAGTATAAAAGAACCTTGAGAAAGTCTGGTAAGAACCTGTAATGGTTAACTGGACGTTAAATCAAACCAACCAACCGGATTCTGTGCCATACGCCAGTTATTAAAATATTCTAAATTCTGAGTACTTTGGGGAGTTTTGTGTGTTCAACTTGTAAATAGAGATGCACAAATTTATATGGTAAATAATATACACTAATTTCTTTTATTTGTTATGTCAAATCAGACATAGTCTTAGAGATTACTTTCTTCAATGGAAAGCACCTTATGTGTTGCAGGATTTTGTTTCTCGACATGTCAAATGTGCTCATTCAAAGGGGCAGTCTAATCAAATGTGGATTCACGTTATAAAGTAGTTTAAAGCTGAAAAGGAAACAGCTGGATTGTCTGTGAAGCTCATTTGATACTTCCAGTCTTCTGAACTCATAATATATAGGTTGTTTGAGTTTAATAACTTTTAACAGTTACCCTTTCTTGTATCGGAAACATAGTTTCTCTATGTGACGTCACTGGGTTGAGGCAGAGATTAGTAAGCGTTAGCGCCACGAAAGATCCGGGGAGGAGAGGTGGCACGTAGGCCCCCGACCGGTAGATTAAGGGACGGCAGGTGAGATCAAAGGGCACAGCGCTGTTTGCCGCAAAGTGTGATCAGGTGGTGCGGCAAGGTGTGGCCTCGTCGTGCCAAAGGTGGTGGACGCTCCTCCTGGGTGGGCGCCAGGCGAAAGGCGAACCTCCTGTGAATGTGGGCCTGGAATACGTCCTAGTAACGATCCTGCTGCGTGACACACCTCAGAAGGCTAACTAGCCTAGCACCTCCCGACACTAGCAATCTCTCTCTCACGTACCCCGCAGCGTCATTGCTACACCCCGCCTACCTTACTATACATGTATACCTCCCTCATAGATATGAAGATAATCTGAATAATTATTTGTACTAATTGTGACTAGTTATATTACTTGCACCGCACAATGTGATGTCTTGTCTTGTTATGTCTATGCAACCGTTGACCGGTATGTGGAAGAACGCCCACGGGTGAATGTACCTTGTCTATTTTTTCTACTGAATAAAAAAAAAAAAAAAAAATAGCCAATGCACACCATACTCCCTCACATAAAGGTTCTCTTACTGCGTATCCTAGACGATATTGGCCAAATGAGGATGAATTGAGGAACTTCTAATCTTTGATGCTGATACACTTGGAATATATTCAAGCTAGATCCATAAAGTGATATTTTTCTTTTCCTGATGTCCAATTCCAAGACCCACCCCGGACATTGTCCCTTGATCATAAATGCTCATGTTCTTTTTTTGAGCAATTCCTTTATTTCACTCCATATCTTACAATTTGATTCACTTCCGTGGCTCCCTTTATCATTGTCATCCATCGCATTACACCTTATATTTCTTATTCCACTTGTTGGGGATCTCTAGTTTGCTCCATTTTTTATTTCTAAATTTTGTTTTCTAAAAAGACCGCTTGACACGTATAATATAACATTTTACTCTTTTAAGGCTTATCTGTAGACAATTTGACTTGGTCCTCTTGTCTTCTGTCTTAATTCTTCGTATACATGTTGCTTGTTAGGATGTGTCACAATATGTGAATACTCGGCCTTGGAAATAAAACTCAGCTCCAGATTTCTGCAATCTGTCATTTGGGTGTTTCCATTAGAATCTGTTGCCAAGGTATCGAGTTATTGCGCGGCAAATGCTTCTACGGTCTCTGGTTGCAGAACAATCATGTATTTCTTACCTTTTCCATAAATCACTCGGAGCCTCAGGGTAATTTGCACCGATGAACACTCTATGTACATTGCAATATATACATGTCCGAGGAAATACCTTCATGGATAAAAAAAACACATCACAAATACAAATTATTTCAATACATCAGTAACATTGAACTGCATTATTTTAGTAGGCCGTCGACAGAACAATTGTTTATTATCAGATATAACTTACTTCCAAAGACCTGTTCTTGTTTTTGTTAAATATGAAGAGAATACTCTATTTTCGCTATGAGGGCCTATCATATTGTCATAGGATATCTTTCATAAAGCAAGTGGATATTGACCAAATCACCCTGCGGCATAACTTATACATTTACATCATGGATGTGAAATACAATATATTATTTGGAGGTTTGAATATTGCTTCAGAAGTCGCCCATTATCACCCAGAATCCGGACGAAGCACTGTTAGTGTTCTATTCTATGGACCATGCGCATCATTTCCTTTTTCTCACCCCTGGTACAGGTTTAGCCATAGGAATAACATAGAAAAAGACAACTCAGCGATTAGCCAGGTAATGTGAAAATACTACGCCATGGTTGTGGCGTAGTGACTACGAGATTACGTCATAGGCGATTGACCCATCAGCCGCCAGGGTTTGAGTGAGGAGACAAGACAGGACAAAAGACTAAAATGTTCCTAACAATGAAAGGGATGAGATAAATCCAGAACCGCACTCGAATGATAAAATAAACAATCCTCTACTTGTTTGGATGCACCGTAATCGTCACTCGGCTTCGCCTTGATGACGATTGCGGAGCATTCAAATAAGTGGCGCATTGACTATTTATACGATTCTCACCCACTTCCCGAACACTGTTCGCTTGTTTATTTTACGATTGGTCTGCATTTTTCTCACCCCTTTCACGGACATTAGAATAGCATCACAATATCAGAATAATTCGAATTACTTCACAAATCCAGGTAGAAATGTCCAAATCTCCATGTTGATGTCTTATCTGCTCTCTGAAATCCTGGCAGCTGATTGGTCATTCACATATGACGTCATCTAGCATCACTCCCCCATGACCATGGGGAAGTATCATCATTTTCCTGGGATGATCGTTGACTTTTAAAAAAAATGTTATTCCTATAGCTAAACTTATACCAGGGGTGAGATTAAACAACCCATCGCGGCCGTCCTTGTCTTCTACCGAATCACCCAGACCACATCTCCATGCATTTTCTCATTATTTTTTTTCCATAGGCTTAACATTAGGAAGTCCTTCTCGACAGCCGTGAAGGTACTGTACGCAATACTCAATGGCTAATTATGTTGGATTTTTGTTATTGATCAATAATGTCCCTGATCATGTATACGGGGTGAGATAAAATCAGAAACCCACTCGATGAAAATTCCTTGGCCTCATTTAAAAAATTTTTTTTTTTTAAAGATTGTTATGTATTCTTGAGTAAGCTGAAGAGTCATCCTATTTTCAATAGGCTCCATTTAGTACAAGGTGTCACGAATAGATATGAAGATACATCAGTATACACTTTCAATTCACTGCATAGCACAGACAAAGATACTTAATACTACAAGGTATATACATTCAATTATCAATTTTATAATGTCAATAATTTAATAATGGTGTCGTGGAGTATGTATTTAACTCCAGAGTAACTCACGAAACTCAGCTGAGTGAATCACTCTGCGGTCAAACTCTGTGGAGTATGGATCAAGTTATTTTCATCTCATGAGATTCCTTCTAAATCCTGCCACATGCACGTCAGCCGTCAGGAAGGACAGCCTCTACATCCACATCACCTAATGTGTTAATACCCTTACAAACCCCTACTCCTCCAAGAACCCCTTTTTAGTCGGCCTCGTATTTCCACTCCCATCACGCAAAACCACCATTCCCGAACCCAATCCCCACAACTCAGCCAGCACCCAGCCACAGGCAGCGGGCGGCGTGGTGCCCCTAAGAAAGAACCCTTCTATGCATCAGTCACACTGGCGTAAATTTTCGTGGCTTTTTTATACGTATCTGAAATGACCCGCGTACCGCGTGTTCACTACGCAAATCCAACGCTTTTATCCTTTAGTATGCCATCGAGTCACACTGGCGCAAATTGTGACGTTTCTACTACGTATTTGAGACGGTAGGGACTACATATAGGCACGGACTTGTATATAAGTCCGTGATATAGGCTACAGATTGTCAACGTTTCTATTGATTTATCTTTTACATTCTTTAACGCTTCTGAACGTTTGTTAACATCTAAACATTTCTCTGCGCATTTGTACTTATTTCAACGTTCGTTTACGCATTCAAATACGTAGAGATAAGTTCAAAATTTTAAAAACTCATTCTACCACTGCGTTTTTTCCACGTGCTATTCACGTTCGTTTACACATTCCAACTTTCATTTATGTATCTCTGCATTTTGCGGCCATGTACAAAGTAATTGTATATTTCAAAATGTGTTAAAGACAAAATATGTTACACATGCATACACATGAAAACACCTTTTTTGTGCCAGTGTGACTAGAGCCATAACACCACAGAAACCTGCGTACTCATTGGAACCAATCAGCATAATTCCCACACCATGGGAACCAATCGGAAGTGCACTGGGTGACCTTCACCTTCAATTTCACGTTCACTTCAGTGTCCCACGAATACGCACGTTTCGGCTCTCTAATGGTAGCACGTCTGAACCTCTCACCCGAGGAGATCACGGAGTGGAATCACGCACGGTCTCCTCAGTCAGGTAGCCTGCCTCGCGGGGCCGCTGACCCGCCGCCCGCGTGGATATGACAGAATGAAGTCCTCCCCGCACAGATTGACGCTCAACGAGACCCGGAGGCATATCAATAAAAGAAACCCCAGCCACCTGCATAGAGCTGCCACTAGGAGAGGTTTACAGCTAGTGTTGCGAGCATCTTCCAAACCTCTGAGCTTGTGGCAGATGCTAGCACCCCTCTCATAAGATCCACACTCACTAAGTCTTATTCTGTACAAGATTCTCACTGCGGTCTATGGGAGAAAATTTCTTAACAAACTAGGCTTAGAGCCTTGAGAATCCACTGGCGCACAGTATTCACGCTAGGTGGCATCATTAAGATTATAGGAATCTTTGAGATGCATTGATGTACATGTACGTCTTTAGCACGGGAGGCAGGCCAGTGGATTCTCAAGGCTCTAAGCCCAGTTCGTTAAGAATTCCTCTCCGTAGTGAGAGTACAGAATACGACTTAGAGAGTGAGAGACCTTATTAGAGGGGTGCACGCTATATCTCACTACTGGTATATTTCCCCCCATATACCTTATATTGGGAACTCAATGCCCATGGAGTATTTAGAAAAAAATACTCAATGGATGAGTGTTTGTGACTGGGTGTATCTTGGTACCTCCAGTCACAAAGTGTGAACTGGGCATAAGGGCAAGAGTATCAGAATAATTGTGGAGGAAAATTATGTTGTCTTTATACCAATGTTTCACCTGGTGAGATATGATCATAGGACTATGAGCAGATGGTATATTAACCATTAATGAATGAGCGTGCAACTATAAATAGATAACAATTAAAAGGTTATGGATATATTCAGTCTTTGGATCGTTTCCTGTAACACATTTGAACCCACTGAACTTGCCCTTTCTGTAACTGTAGTCTAGGATCCAAACTCATCAAGTGCTAGTAGGCCAATGAGGTATTTCAGTATCACGTGATTGGTCATGGTCAGCTGGGTATGCCTGTTGGACACAGATATACTGGCCCTCTGCTCCTTTCACAATACCACGGTGAATAGCACACATATATCGCTCTAAATGAAGGCTGACTGTCCTCTTAGCTTAAGATACTTGGTAACAAATATTCGATCATATATTTTCCTCTGCCTTTGGCATCGGGATATATCTTATCGACAATTTGATCACGTTCAGAGACAGTAAACCAGTTTCCGTATAGAACTTATCCGTACTCCTTATATTTCAGTCATTAGTTGTCAAAAGCAATCATCGCATTTCTGACCTTGCAAAATAAAGCGTGGATGTTGATCTTTTCTTCTTCATCTGATTTCTCCATCTGAATTCCTATTAAGGTAATTTCCCTTCAGAGTGGGTACTTGAGACACGCTTTGCTCACCAACACCTCATCTGTAGAATCTTCTTGATGTCAATAGATGCTGCTATTTAAAAAAACACACAGAAAAACACCTTATCTGTAACTTTCGCCGATGTGGTCCTCCTGATAAATCGGCGAGACATGCGTCAACACAGCAATATCTCGGCACACTTTCACTTCAATATAAAATGACTCACAGCAGTCTCAGTCCGGGTTTCTATTTTTTCCATTCAATTCACAAGTTTTAACGACATAATTCACTCACTTATAGACGTATTTCCATGTAGGAGTCACATTTAACCCTTTCCCTGCAGCACTCAATTCCCCTGCTCAGCATTATACAGCAGGCATTGCCTGCCTAAACGACCCTGCTACGACAGGCACCCTTTTTTTGTTAGGAAATAGCAATGTCACATGATGTGCCATGTGATTTGAGTATTTACCTCAAGTGGTAACTCATGATATTCTGTTATACCAAATCATAGGTCAATATGGCTCTTATACCTTGCCAAAATTTCTTTTGATTCTAACAATTTTCTTTTTTTTAAAATTGAATTTTGTCTATAAGTATCAATGATGCCTCTAGGATGCCTGGAGGCATCTTCCTGCCGTAGCCAGGGGAATACCTGGAGGCATCACGCTACCATAGCTAGGGGAATGCCTGGAGGCATCATGCTGCCATAGCTAGGGGAATGTGGAGGCATCATGCTGCCATAGCCAGGGGAATGCCTGGAGGCATCATGCTGCAGTTAAAGGGTTGAATACAAGTACATTACAGTACATACCTCGGCACATACAAAGACATAAACACAGGAGAATACTATGATTTTAGCGTTGCTCTTACATTCATTGAGTTCCCATATAATTTTATATTAGTGGTAGATTTACTGCTATACCAAAGGCCAATCCTTCTCATAACATGTTTATGTGGTGTGGGAAGTAAAATATCTCTCACCTCGGTAAATGTGCAGGGGTGAGATTTCTACCTAAAATCCTTACATAGATTCGATCATCATCAAACCCAAAGTAAGACTAATAGAACATATTTGACGTTAAACTTAGATTAGCCGCTACCTCTGTCTCCACTATGTTCTGACTAAGAAGTTGGTTGGGTTAAATCAACAACCAACCATATAGATATTTATAACAGCTAAGTAATTATCAACATGAATATGTGCATAATCTGGGCTTCCCTGACAATTATAATCATTTGTAGAAAATATTTGCAGATGTAGATGAGTGTAATGTATCATATAGATAACAGAATGTTCTACTATTCATAACGCTGTTCACGTTACTTTGTTGAGGTGGAGTGAATGCCCCAGCCGTTCAGACAAAGGAAACATACATATGTATAATATAGAGGAAATGTGACACAGAATAAGTGATTATATCACAGATCTGTTCACAAGTTTTGTATGAATATATAGCTCAAGACAAAGAGACCTTAAAGCAAGAGGTTTGATTATATATTAAGAAGAAAGAAGGGAACTAGTCTATCGATGATATATATCTTCTATTTGGTTTGGAAATAAGCTTAGCTTTTATTTCCGAATGTAGTCTCCATAGGTTGTTCTATTACATCTTAATATACTCATCTGTATCCAGTACTATTTGTCTCGCTTAAAAAAGTATCAACATGACAAAAAACAATAAATCAAATTATCTTCAACCTGGACCAAACATCCAAACAAAGCAACAGCATTTGAAATGCTTCGGCTTAAAACATGGCCGTCTGATTTTGAGGCAGTGATATAATATAATGATATTAATAACATATTATACCGCAAATGTGGTATTACTACCATCTCCATTATATTATAATTTGTCATCTCTAAATCATTAGTAAGAATTGAATAGAATAGATGTATGCTCATTCAATTCACTATAAGACTGTTGTTCCCAACAGAAGTGAGTAAACGCATTATTATTTAAAACATATTAGAACTGTCCAGCTAATTTATAAAGTGATAGTTCTACTATAAATGCCCGAAAATACATTCTCATCGCTTTTCCAGAGGCAATTCCAAAGACGACGTGTCAAGCTAATGTGTTTGACACTTCAGTTAACCCTTTAAGGACGGCCACGTACGACAGAATTAGGCACTTGGGGACGGCTACTTGTGACTATGCACACTTCTAGGGGACGGGGGCATGGTCTTCTGAAGCCAAAATTCGAAGGTTTATCACGTGATGTGATATGCTATCCTTAACATTTTTATTTCTATTATCTAGAAATCAAAGATTTCATGTCACACCTACATTCTCGGCAAATTTCAAGTTTATTGTTAAAATATTTCCTTTTGAAAAAAACAAACAATTTCATAGATATCCAGCAAATGATGCCTCAAGGCATCATCCTCCGGGTGATACCTTAAGGCACCGCCTTAAAGTATCATCTTAAATTATAATAATCAACATGTACATACTAATGTGCAACGTTCATCCTTCACTGAATATGTTTCGGTCAGCATTTTGGGGGCCCGAGGCTTTCCCAGAGGGGATATTAAGAAAGAGTTGTCAAGCTAATGTGTTTGTCGTTCATCATGTAGAATCTTAAATCATGATAATCCACAAGTGTATAATTGTTTACTGAATCTATTTCGGTCAACACTTTCCAGGCTCGCTCAGTCATATGCCAGATAGCGTTCAAGCACTGGTATTTCATACCGCAAGTCACTTTGTTTATGGGTGTGCTGAATACCTTACCAAAACTAACCCTTCCATATATAGGGCACAGAGTGATTGCTAGTTTCGCCATTATCCGCCAGGAAATTTTAAGATAGCGCCAATGTAGTCGTTGGACAACCACTATTTTCTGCTGTCATAATCTATAGATAATCATGAGATAAGGCTAAAACCATTCAATGGCAAACCCAAATTAAAAAAAATAACAAATTTCATACGCACTATTTTTTCGTATGCCCCGGATTTTACAGCCTGGAGCATACAACCTATCTGTATGTATGCTCCGGGTATGTATGTACACGCCGCCCATGTGTTTATTTTCTATGGGCACTTTGTATTAGGTGGATAATAAACTAGGGCATAATGTCCCGAATTAAGTGAACGCTCAGTTAGTGAATAATTCACAGACCCGAGGAAGACGCCGTTAAGCTGAGCAGGTGAGACAGCGAGGCCCTGCGCCACTCGTCATCCAGTGCGCCAACACTGTCCCTGGTGCGCGATTCGCATATTTTGGACGACCTAAAACTGGCGCGCTGTTTTCTGATAGATAGCCGTATTAAAAATTCACTTCTCGCGCCTGATGTGGTGATGCTAGGCAGATCAAATGATGCCTCAGAGACCCAGGAGGAATGACCTCCCTCCAGCTGCGGGGACAGGAGGGATCTGTCTGCGTCAACTGTCACCTGTTGCCAGTGTTGTGAGTGTTGTGAGGGAGATCCAAAAGATCTAAGATATTTTTGGAGGGAATATGTTTATTTATCATCCGCCTAATACGTAATGTCAATAGAAAATGTTTCTAAAGGGTACAATCCCACAGGTAACTTGGACGATGGCACCACGGACCTATGGCACCAGGACTGATGGCACCTCTTTTCAGTTTCACCTGGACTGATGGCACCACCTATATTCAGGGATGACAGTTTTCAATGTTTCCATTGAAATTCATATTTCCTCTCATAATATTGATATGCTAACTGCTAAATTACCCAATTCAGCCACAGCCCATGATACCCCACTGAACCTTCCCACTGACTCATGTGCAAATCTGAGCTTTCCCTTGAGTCCCCACTGCAATGCATATATGTAATGCATAAACCCTGTATTGCAATAAAAATATTTCAATGTTCTTTTCTGACCCAACTGGCAACCCTGTGTATTTTTAACTAAGACCAGTCATCATATACAGGCTCAGTGCTATTCAGATTAAGTAAACGTCTTTGAAAATCGCCTTCAACTATTGGTGATCCATATAAGGATGTTTTAATTGAAGTAGCTTTTATCTCATTAACGTTTTGACAAAACGATTTTTTGATACCCTGTGGAACTTGCATCAGTATTGCTCTATCTCATCAACGGTTTGACAAAACGATTTTTTGATATCCTGTGGAACTTGCATCAACATTGTTCAATGTAGAAGTCTTCATTTGTTATATATTTTTATTCTGACCCAGCTGGAGACCTCAGTACCGTTGATATAGATTTATTGGTTTGTACTCTCGGCTTAGTTTGACACAGGGATGATTGTGAGATCAAACTGTTTAATTGTTATATGACTTCTTGGTGATTGTATGCTATAGAAACGACTACAGGCCAAGTGACGAAAACCAGCTTGTATTTAAAATAGCTGACACTGTCGACCACGTTATTGCTGTCAGACCTGTTATATATACTCATGGTAAGACACGAACTTGTAAACAAGGACATCAATAAAGAAATCTTTAAAAACTAATCTTTATTATGAACTATCGCATATAACAAGTTTTTCAGTTATAACATCGTTTGAGACAACTTCATACTATTGCCGTGTATTTAGATGAATCCATTGATAAGGAAACAAGTGAAATTTGACTAATTCATAAATCATTTGTAATGATCAGATTCTACCATCCTGAGTCTTAGTTCCATAATTCGTATAATGTAACTGATGGACATCATTGCGGTTTACCTTGACCATATCCTCCATCATATACTACCATTCATTCTGTGCATTCTTCTCATATCTATCTATCAGTCATGGATGCCTCAAATCAAAGCTGAGTGATCAACAGTCATCAATAAAATGTAACTTTTAATGAATAGTACTTTATCCACACTGACCAATCATACAATTCTTAGATAATTGAGGTTGCTGCCTCCAATGGCCACCTTCATGGGGCCTTCCCATATTCAGCGGGCAGCTCGCCAAGTGTCTCAAGACAAGTGTAATTCAATGAGCTGCTCACCACGCGGCTCGCGGCTCGCCTCTCATCTGATCCCAATCGGATACCAGCCCGACGCCGACTGGGGTGACCAGCTCGCCGCAAATCTCTGTCCTATGGGGCGCGCACTGTAAACTGAACACTCAAGCCGGGCCCCCACCTACCACGACGGTCTGCGACATACTTCCCGATGGCTACGATTTGAAATACCCAAATTGTGGCCTATCGGGAAGTCCCCGATAGCTCCAAATCGAAGACATGGTTTGAAATCGGCGAGTTGTGAATTATACTCGCTGACCACGATATATTGCCTATAGGCCACGATACCCTACAACAGGCTACGGAATTTCCAACATATTGGAAGTTATCGGGACCTCTACGATTGGCGTTTTCAATCGCAGCCTATCGTGAGCTGTCGTAGACGAAATCACAGAAATCTGTCCCACCTACCATGATTCTGACTGATCTCACGATAGAATTGGAATGATGTCGGAAAGGCCGTCGTAAGGGCAATCGGGACCAGAATCGTGGTAAGTGGGGGCCCAGCTTAATAAAAGGGTGGGGTTTTTTTAATTGTCGCAGAATGACTTTATTTCCAAGATACAATATATAGATTTATAATAATCAAACCTATTCTTATTCCTACCTCTGTATATCTAAAGCTCTGAGACTGTAACTAATAAGAACAGTTAATATAACTTGCCTTCTCTCGGACTACTTTGAGCATTAGAACTATATTATCAGACTGGATTCCAGACCAAAATGGGTGTTCTGTGTAGTTATATGTCTATGGGTAGTATTTTTGTTTATAAAACAAGTACACGAGCTACACTGTCAAAACGACTGGTTCATTGTACAGCCAAAGACAACCAGTTTCCTACTGATGACTGTACCTTTATTGGAATACCAACTATGTAAACTATGAATGCAATTGTCAACACTCAATGAACCAATTAAGAATCTCTGAAAAAATAATTATGTATTGTATACGTATGTTTGATGATCCTATAGATATCAACTTCTGCTGTAGCTTTGGTATTTTATCCATCGTAGCTTAATGTGCTGTTATGAAAAAATACTGGTCAGCATACTTTGAATGCGCATTTTGATTGGTTATGGAAAACTGCCCCTAGCTATGATGTAGTGGTGCTAACGCTATTTAGATATATGATAATGATTCCAAATGTATACAGTCAATTCTAGAATTATATTATGAGTGTTATAAATGCAAAAATAATTTTTGAAAGCATTTAAATTTTTTTTAACAAGCTAACAATGACACAGGTCTTAAGTTAAATGCCCTCCCAGCAGACTTTGAATATCGGTTCGATATCGTCATGTCTTGGTAAATATTTATTGAATTATCGGTAATTGTAGGTATATGATACAAGTGAAACGTATTTACCTTGTCTGGGACGTCATCTCATACTGTGTCTGTTTTGGGAAAGATATTAATCTCGATGTACGAGCTCGTTAAATGTCTTTATCAAAAGAAACGCGGTATGAAAGGTCGTGCCGACATGGTGGATGTTTTCCTTTTTGTATAACATAAATGACATTATTAACCTGATTATTGTATAACTATTATAAATCTGATTGAGCATAACGAAATATGATATCCTTCAGCGATGTAATATAGCATACTTTATGATTTTGTCATGATAGTTATATAATATTTCAATAATCTGTATTATTATATACCTGAGGTAGTATAACCTATACATACAGCCCACTTCTACCCATGTTGTATTTATATCCATACGACTCCTAGGTGACGTACGGGATATGTATGTGGCGTATGGGGCATGTACGGCGACGAAATCCACAAACTCACCCAGAAGCAGAGTTAATAATTGGATATTTTAAGGTAATAGAAAAACATGGATGCTGTGTCTGTACGTGATAAATACTTGGTAAAATTGACGATAAAACAAACCTCTGCCTTCGGTATCGGTTCGTTTTATCGTCAATTTTACCGCGTATTCATCACGTACAACCAAAGTAACCCTATTTCCGTATAGTACATTGTCCAGAGCATCTAATATAATTCTCCATATCTGTATTTGTTATATTCGACTGGAATCATATTACCAAAAAAGTGCTTAAAAACTTTCTAGAGGCATTTTAGAGTAAAATTTGGTAAGAAACATTTTTAGGTCAATTTTTGGGTGTAGATTTCGAAAAATAATAATTTTACCAAGCTGAAAAATCTATTTTTAGCCTTCTAATTGACAAAAAACAAAATGGCCGCCAATATCTATTATTGATGTCTGGGGAATAATAAATGCCCTAGGCAAACCTGATGGTTTTGATTCTAGTCTATATATTGAAGATGCCATAACCAGAGAGTAGCTGGAGAGAAATGTACGACCGCCAGCATTGGGGAATTTTGTTCACTGAATGATTAAAAAGAAATTAAACATAGGTGTACCTTGAGGAGGACAGTGAGCGCCCCATAGTGGCGGTGGAGGGGTTGGGACGCTGATGAGACGCACCCCGTCGTCTGGGGCCACATTCCTCACGGTTCACGCCCTGAAACACAAACCCGCCATGACCGGCGCGCGCAGCATGACAAACAGCCAATCAGCAGTTGCGTTACATCTCAAGTGGACACAACGACTGGCCCGCGTCATGATCGGAATCGGCAAATTCAAATCCAATAACGGGAATTTTCTGCGGAGCTGCACAGTCCACGCAGGTCCCTAATCCGCCAACCCCACGACGACACCGCGCCTGCGCAATCAGCGCTTCCGGTATCACCCCGCTCCCCGGAAGTGAGATCAGCCACAGGAAGTGAGATCACACGACCGGAAGTAAGGGGACAAATATCGTCTGCTGGATCTGCTGGTTGCTGACGGTACCCGTGCTGACGGGGGCTTGTCTCAATCAAGGCTTCTTATGAAGGGCGCTTGTTTAATGATGAGAATTGAAAACTTCTGGGGTTTCAAAGGCACGGCTACCTTCAGTCTCATTTAACGTTTACATGACCCGTTTCCTGCCGCAGTCGTGTAAATATGAACTCGTCTGAGAAAGGCCTCAATTTGGCTTCCTTTCAGAGAAGTGTTTCACCGGAAAATCGAAAAACCTATCCGTAATCAGTTTACTGCTCCTTTTTTTTAAATGAGAAACCTGGTCAGGCGTAAATGGATATCTTATCTTTCATTCCCGTTACATGGCTTCGGTATTCTCAATATCGTCCTCGTTAGAAGGAACATTCACAAGGAGACGAGGTATTCAAAATAAATCTGATTAGGGAATTTTATTGTTGTGTATACTACCTCTATGTTAGATTGGGTTTTATGTTTTATAATCTGCACAATTACCTACCATATGTAGAAAGGCACGATTTCAACAGAATATGCTTCAAGCTGCTCCCCCCATATAGAATCAGAGAGAACCAGATATGTCCGTGGAGACTGAAAAGCTGCGAGAGTGAGATTCTCGTGTATAGAAAAACACGAACCTGCTGTTACTTACAAGTCTGCGCTTTGTCTGATATGCCTTAAATCTAGCCATGTTGAAAACAAAGTTAATGATGTAGTTTTCTTATCTCTTTGCCCCAAGACAAGCCTTCCGAGAGCCTCCGCCATTTTTCCAATGGCACAGAATTTGCTGGCTTAAAATAGAAAGATACTGGTTTTTAAGAAGTATCAACTTTCTAGGAAGTATTAACAAGTGCTCCCAAACCTACAGGGGTCTTTAACTTAAGAAGAAACCAACAATGTATTGTGAATAGGGCTTCATATCCAATCCCTTATTGATGAATCGCATAATATATGTACACCTATTGCTATTCCTACGCATGATAGAAATGATGTAAAATTGATTTCATCCTTTGTGTCCTTTTTCCGAGCATTTGTCGCCGTCTCAGATTGAGTGTAAACAAAATGTCCCACATGAATTAATCATTCAATATGGCAGCCTCCATATTAAAGGTCAAGGACACTCTCTGACAGTCCTATGCAGTCTATTCATTTCATTAATGCAGCTGGATTAAAAAAATACAATTGTACAGAAACACACTATTCATATCACAATCAACGTGTTATTAAATAATTCAAAATAAGAGTAAGGGTAAATTAGTAGGGGCCATCCATAAAGTACATACGCACTGACGAGTGGGTGTGGAGGGTCAACAATTTTGGAAATTCTGCAAACATACTTTATGGATGGCCCCATAGATAAAAGATGATGATAAATAACATTGTTTTGCATCACATCTCCTTTTCAAGCATCTTCATAACATATGCCAAAGAATCACACATTTCGAATCTTCTTGGTCAATAAATTCCAAATCTTTCCCCCGGATAGTATGGGCTGTTGATGTGGTCGTTATTTTAAAGATGATTTTCTCATTTTGCATGGTCGCTAGTATCACAGGCTCGAACCATGTATCCTTATCTGAATATTATCAACAGAAGTTGTTTATTTCGTCTTTTCAAGTTTCCAAATTGCATTTTATTTCAATCTCAGTTGTAGCCCGCAATTTATATCTGTTATCCGCAGACTCTGATTCGTTTAACGTTATAACCTAGAAAATACAATTTAAAAACCATGCATCATATCTCTGATTTATTTATGGAATACCTAAAGCAATGACTACCAAATGCAAACTTGATATCTCTATTGTCTGCATTCGTTTTTTTGTGATTAAGCTTCAATCAGATTTCCCATTTCGACCATTATTCGATTAGATATGTTAGTATAGGAGGGATTCTTTTATAATTCTTATCCCCATAACATATAAGTTCATTACCCATCAGATATCGATTACATGTATCTAGAAAGGGTTAGCTGAATAACATATAGAAATATCTATTATTTGTATAGTGAGATATAAGAAACTATAGAAGCTGGAGAAACCTGCATTGCGATGTAATATGTGATCAGATGTGACCACTGATAACACAGTGGTAGATGAAACCAAGGCAGACCGTATGTATGTGGGAAACCTAACATGATCGTTGTTATCTGTTTTACAATGATTACACACAGATATCCTCAGCTATATGTCAAGTAACGAAGTACTTAATGTGATTTATTACCCACCAAATACGTAGTCTCCATAGGAAATGTATAGAGCACCTGGAATCGGCTACCGGGAGATTCTGACATATCGGAATCTCTTGCAGGAGATTCCGGAAAAAAGTTCTATCCACAATGAGGTTGAATCATCATAAATTTCAAAATAAGTTTCTTGAATGTCCATTCAATATTAATTATTCATAATCAGTCATAATAATCTCATTTACCGTCAGAAGTCACAGTCAAAACATGATTTGCATGCTAAAATCATGGTGAAATGGCGAACTACATTATTGGTGTAAGTCTACGCCAAATTACTGCCACGCTCGACAGTACTGTGGTGTCTGGAACTAAAAGTCTTGCAGAAACATCTTTATTGCAATAAGTTTGTATCAATCGTGTAAGTGGGTAATAAATACAATAACGACTGGTTTTGTATACAAGTGACCGTAATCTCCTTGTAGTTGACTACGTAATATCCTCGTTAATCGCTCGGGTATTACTAGGCGTCAACTACTCGGAGATTACGGCCACTCGTACACAAAATTAGTCATTATTGTGTATATATCTATCAACTTATTTCGACAATAATTCTGCCAATAATGTCATTGAAAATTGTGATCTGCAGATCTTTCATATCTCTAGAAACGTGGGTCAGGTCATGGATCTTGCATGCCGTTTTTCTATAATTCATATATGGAAATATTATCGATTGTTCCTAATTTTCTGTATTTTATATATGCTGCCATCCATTACTTGACTGCTGGACAGTCAAAGCAACTTCTTGAATATGCAAAGGTACATATGACATAATGATCAATCCAATGCGAGAGTAGCTGATGAATGAGAATTTATTATACATGCGGAATTGGAGACCAGACTATAATTGTTCATTTTTGGTAAAATTGTATTGATTGACATGTGATAATACAGGAACTGAATTAGATAAAACGGATCGGCCATAGGAGGAAGGTATATTTGAGGGAAAGGTGTCCCTATAGTTTATAGCCTACAGTTTCAAAAAGATTCAGACATTGTGTACGTCTTCTGATGGAGAATAACTGCTCAAAATTTAAAAAAAGAAAAATAAAGAAAAAAAAAGTTATGGCTCGCATTTTATTATCTTGTTTGTATTTCTTTGATTTCTGCGCTACGAGGCTGGTCATAGTTTAGCATCTTCGAGACGTAAAAGGTTTTCAAACACACACCTCGTATGTGAAGCCATGTTTCTACGTTTGTGTATACAAAGCGTTACGGATTGGACCCGGGGAAATTGATGTGTACCAATTAGAAGCTTGTGTGTGGAAAGAGAATCTCTGTCGGCATGTCACTTTGTATATGTCTGCAGAAGCGCTTTGCCTCCCTCTGAGCCACTCACAAAGCTGCTCATATAGAACTGCTCGCCGCCCGCGGGACCCGCATCAGCTCGTAATGTAGAGTTATGCCCTTCCCTTAATTGGACGCTTTTCCTTACAGTCCCTCGCATACGGCGGTAGAGAATCGTCGTAATGATAATCACCAACTTGCTTCCTGCAATCTGCGCAATCATCTCTAACTAAGTTAATTAAATAAAACCAGTTTGTCTATATCAACCGATGACTCTAATACGTCCTTGATAATCTTCGATAAAATCTCGGAACCTTAGGAAAAGGGTGTGTTGCACCTGCAGCGATGGTTACTGCTGGAATTGCCCATGTTTTGATGATAATTACTGTTTGAAATATTGGCGCCGCACCCTTATGTTGAGCCGCTCGCATAGAGACAAGGAGATGGGCGAGTGCATTGAAAGGCATCTATTCTAAGCACAACCATAATGGGATTTTCCCTTATTATCGCTCAATGGGGTTTTCCCTCATTATCGCTCATCCAGTCTGAGCATGCGCGCTGATCTAGAACACCGGATGTGCTGGAACAGATGAGCATTGTGCCAGTCGTCACGTGATCAGGTAAGCATGCAGGCAAAATGGCTGCCTAAGGTGCGAAAGTCTCTCGCAAGAAGGAGCAAAAATGTAGACGGGAATATAGAGAAAAAGGATCTCGTTCAGCTGCTGTTATTATGGATAGGCATCGGGCCTGACAAGAGCCTGGTTAATGGGCGCCAGAGAAAGTGTTACACCACGCCATTTTACGGATAATAATTATCCAGACCAAACAGGCAGCTCAGTTCTTTTCTTCTGATTGGTGGTTTATTTGAATAGTCGGAGGATTTAGTTTTTTTCATATATACGGCGCTCTCGAAGTGTATTTTGTACATTGGTATAAACAGCGATTTTTATACCCTGGATGTTTCGTCCTCTCTTACATTAAAAGCTATGGCTTTTTCCGTCTTAAACAACGCACAATTAGTAGATATGGCGAAATTTAGTTACCAGTAATGACATAGGAGCGATGTAGCTTAGCCCTATCATAGCGTTAGCTAGTGACGCATGGTAGTACTATACGGAAACTGGCTTACTGTCTTCGTCCGTCGAAAATACGCGGTGAAATTATTGATCACATACATCCTGATGCCGTACGCAGAGAGGTTGTATGTGATTAATAATTTTACCAAGTAGTTCGACGTACGAAGACAGTCAACCTGTTTTCGTATTATCATTACCTACCACATATAAAACGTGTAAATTCTGGGAGAATCCGCTTGGAGTTCCTCCCGCACATAGTGACAAAGTGAACTAGAACTGGGCTTGGAGACTGAAGGGCCACGAGATTGAGATTCTCATGTACAGAAAAACTGGAATCTGTTTTTCTTTTTCACACATGTATAATCTGATGTACTTTATCTCTCATAATCCATTTCTAACCATGCTGAAAACAAAAGTTAGTTTCCCGATCTCCTTGCCCTGAGATCGACCTCTGGGAGTAAAGTGTGCTGGTTGCCGGCAAAATTACCTGTGTCACTTGAAATTATAGGAACGTAATCATATTAGACTGTAGTGCGGCCGACTTTCACCAGACAGCGTGTTCACGGCCTGTGAATGACGTCACACTTTGAATGTCGTTGCCCTTCTCAGTATGTGCAACATAAAGATGAATTTATAATAGAGAGAAACTTATCATCAACAAATTGATTTTACTCAAATCACGACCAAGTCGTTAGTAGGTCTTATAAACTATTGGTGTAGGTCACCATATTTCTGCGTAGTCAGTTTGGTGTCGCTCACCATTGTGAGTAGTGACTCATCTTAGTGCCCTTGTTACCTACCACATATAAAACGTGTAATTTTCCGTACTATCCGCTTGGAGATCTTCCCGCACATAGAGACAGAGTGAACCAGACATAGGGTTGAAGACTGAAGCACCACGGGAGTGAGATTCTCGTGTATTTAATAACTCGAACCTGTTCTTCTTTTTTTGCAGGACTATACTCAGACAAATTTCTTATCTTATGATTTATTTCGAGCCATGCCGAAATCAAAGTTTAGCACTGTAGTTTTCTGATGTACTTTTCTCGTGAGAAACCAATGAGATCCCAACTTTCGCTGGTTTCAATCCATAGAGTTCTGATCGTCGATGATCAGTTCAAACACCCGTGTCATACGAAATGATAACCACGAGTTTACGATAGTTTCCCAGTTACCCGCTAGAGGGCCATAGTGTATCTGTGTCACATTAAATATTAGCGCTGAGATAAACGCTGAACATGCGGACAGGTGGGATGGGGAACTCGACGAAGTCGCTAGTATATACCTAAAAATGGCGAAGTTTTACCTAGTCACGTGATCACATACCCCGTACGTTACACTGTGAAATTAGGGTTTACTATATACCCATGCCGTATATACTGTAAATAGGCACCGTTTGCCGTAAACGTATGACGTAAAAATACTGTACGGACCGCCGGTCCGTACACTAAAATAGGGACCACCTTGCCATACGCGTTTATTAAAAAATTGGTTGTTAAGCCAAATGAAATTGATTTTTTTTTCTTCAAATTTCGGGTATATAGTAAATATATATCGTCCAACCATGATTGTACAAGTCACAGAACTCGATGGTAATTTACCGTTTGTACGGAACTCGGCATAAATGCCTCGGTCCATACAAACTGTAAATTACCATCTCGTTCTGTGAATTGTACAGCATGGTCAGGACGTTCTATATAAATTCATTCGACATGGGTAGTCCTGAGCGGCAGTATACACAGTTGATACAGCCATATATGTATATGGTAATAAAGCCTGCGCGACATTTATATGTATGGTGCGCCATCCCTTCAAGATTTGATTCTGACGTTTTTTGCGTTCATTTCAACTGAATTTTCCATCTATATTTTCTTCATTTGGAAACTACTGGCTTGGGAAAGGTATCGAAGTGCTTCTAAGTATATCTGCCATGTGACATCAATTACTATGTATAGATATGGCATTACTCCTTAATTAGTGAGGTCATATAAGACTAATAACTAGATAAACTAATACGGATCACGTATAGCATGTTTAGTCACAGTGGAACAACCTCCACTAGTTTTGTTGATTGGTTTTTCATTATATGAAAATGTATTGGGACTCAGTAAACCACGACCCATTACATGAAACCTCTGTCTCTCTCTTGTTACACCCCTTAGTGTGGCAATTTCTACGTTTGATGTATTCGAAGAGATGGATGATAAATGCAACAAACGATGGTTATTTGGATAGGCGGCTCTGTTTTATTGCCGCCTTTCTACAAAACTATCATTTATCGTCTATGTATACTCAAATTGTACTTCCAGTTGTAGATATTATTGCAGAAACTTCAGGTCAGGGAAAAATACACTTATCCTAAATGCAACGGAAAAGGCAATAGAAGCCTTTTGGATTTTGTGTACCCGCCATTTATACTCAGAGATGTCAGTTTTCCATTTTTCCATGGAAATCCACTTTTTCATATTCAGTATATGTAATTGCTTTTCCATGTGTTAAATAAAGATAATATTGATTTAGCCTCATTTACTCCAGTAAAACAGTGGTTTTCAACCTCTACACAGACCCTTAACCTGATGCCATAGGCGACAACGACATGATATCCAAGTTCTCCCGGTCTCTCTGAGGCAGAAAAGTCAATATGAAAAATGTTTCCACTTTTTTTCCTGACCCCAACTGACATCCCTGTATAATACTTAGATATTTCCTGGTATTCTACTCTCCATATGGTCCCCACTCACGTGGTATCGCCTCCTCCTGACACCACCCGGCGCCGGTAAGCTGCTTACACCACTGGTCAGCTTCTCTTGCTTCCTAAATCAGCAATGAGGTACCTACCACTGCTAGCTCTATGGCCTACCACACGATAAATTGTACGTGGTACTATCTATGAATTGTGGACGTATTTTACATCAATAATGTGTTACGATGATGTATCTGAAAAACTTAGATTTGCCTGAGAGATTTTTCCCCCCACCAAAAAAAAAAATAAAAATTAACAAATATTGTTAAAAAGTGTGAATATAACATGGGCTCTGTTTATTTTTCATCTTATCTTCTCTATCAAAATATATTTTCTTTAGTGATTTTAACAACATACACAGGTTGGAGTTGCTACTCTGTAGAGGTGTGCGTTGGTCTTGATATTCGAAGAAGTAAGCTGCTTGATCTACATATGAAAAACTCTCGCCATCAGTTACTTACTCCTTCACCATTACCCAGCCCACATAGCACAGCCAGGATGAACATTTCTACCGTTCTTCATCCCATAAGATGCTGGTCTTACCTCCAGACATGCAATCTGTGCACGCAGTGTGCATAACGCAGGCTGATTGGCTCTGACATATTTGTGAAGTGCTCAGAGCAGCTCAGAGCAGCTCCTGGGTGAGCCTCTCTTTAGCTGAGTGCTCTCTATCTGGGCAATCTGCGCGGACCATGGAAGTGTTACTCCATATTTTGCGGATCGCAGAATAGCGACCTGAGGTTAAAACCGTTGCTCCAGATTCTTTGCGGATCGCATCATAACTTTGTCGCCATCTATGATTAATTAAAAATCTAATGGGCCTTTCACCTATGTCACTGAAAATGTGGTGTGGTAAAAAGTAGTGATACAACATGAAAATAACAAAACCACACAACATGCTTCAATACTAGAGCAATGATTTCCCGACATTTCTAGGAGCAACGAACCCCTGGTGTATTTCTTTGCATGGATAGTCTTGCTATATAACGCCATACAACAGGTTTTAAGCATGTTATGCCAACATACTTGAATTTCCTATTTGTCCTTTTTCCAGAAATATATCTCAATAAGGTATATTTATTTCAGAACATTCAAAGTACAGTGCTCTGTTTCTCTTCCTAATTGGATTTTTACAACATAATGTTCAAAGTATAAACAGCCACTTGTTGTTCTTTAATTAATTGGTATTTTTTGTCAGGTGCTCAGTCTCGCAATTATCTCATCGTTTAAGTATTCTTAAACATTTGCTAAAGTACAGACATGCTCCATAGAACTAAGGGCTAGAGCAGTATGCTTGTTCTAACCATACATCACGAACCTCTGCTTATTCTCCTATTAAAGCAGTTTGAGCATCTGATACAAATATGGTGAGCATTTCCCCCCATTCAATAAGAAAATCATTTGTACCCTGTCCTGTCAATCATCATGCTATATAAGTGTGATTTTGATGTTGTTATTAAAATTTAGAAAAATACAAAAATAGAGCAAGCTCATACAATAAGAGCAAGGTAATCTTGTAATCCATATTGAATACTAGTCAAAGGGTTAATAACCATTACAATGATAATATGCAATCTTAGGTTATTATTATATTGAAAACTCAGCTAGACTTCCTATTTGAACTGAAATACTAACAAATATAGAAACCTTTAATGGATAATATGAATTTGTACTGTGTGGGATTGACACTACGAGGGATAGTCACTTGTGAACTACGAGGAAAAGTCACATGTAGAACACACTCTGCGGAAAAAATAATGAAAATAAAGAGAGCTAAGCTCAAATTGAAAACTAATAACCATGCTTCCTTGACTCAATGAGCAGTGCATTCAATTATACTAAACCACAGAGCTAACCGACTTATATATCGCTCTCAAAACACCCCTCAGCTCACAGTGGCTCCCCATTGGTTCCAGACACTGTCCTATCCTCCTCCTAATATACTACCATCCTTTACTATAATCAGATTGAACTGGAAGGTGTACTGAGATAGACAAGTAGATCATTCCCTCGTGCTGACTCACTACGGCACCGGGTATACATATTTCAACCCTCTCAGAGGAGACCCTTGTGATTTATGTCAGGCTGGGCCAAAAACACACCACACAACTCCATAGGGGGGACTTACGATCGCATGTCTCGCCGGCCGGTGGCTGTCCGATAGGGAGGTGGGCGGACAAGGAGGTTCTTTTATTGTCTTGTTTCTTTGCCCGGCCGGTGTAAATCAGTGGCCGGCAACAACAGCCATGGTGGACGGGGAGAAGAGTGTGCTGGGGAGGCACATCACCCCTGCAGCGTGCAGATCAGTGTGTGGGGATTGGGATTCGGGTGAGTATTTTTCTATTCATTTTTTTTATTGAGTCAATTTAGCGACGTACAATAATCACCATATAATGATTCCATTGTGCCGATTTCACTCCCGATGTGGTCCAGATGTACTCTAGCTTCAGTCCTGACACCAAAACTTGCCTCTGTCTGGTGTCTGTCTTGAGCCCATCGGCGCAATGGAATAGGGTATTTGGGCATCAGCACCAAAACTGGGGTACATCTGGACCACATCGGGAGTGAAATCGGTGCAATGGAATCAGCCTTATTACTAATAGGCGGTTTTCCATAAAGTAGTCGTAACTATATACAAGGAACATAAATGACAATTCACAGACATTTATACACAGTTACAACAACAAACATCTCCAAAAATGAAGGATAATCTCTGATCTAGTGATCAATATAAATATGAATCTAAGGCCCAGACTGTGGGAGCTCAGATGTTATTTCTGATAACTGCTCAGAGAAACTATCCATACTGACACATCACAAGGGTCTCTTCCGAAACTGATTCATGACCATTGACGATCTTTTATAAATGATACACCTGCAGTAAGTGACATCCCATCCTAAATTATTTTAACTATATATAACATGAGGATACCCGATAAGGCCCAGACTGAGTGATCTCTTATGTCAGCTCTGTTAACTACTCAGAGAACTCAGACATGCCTTAGACACTGAGTTTATTATTTGGAACGACGAAGATGTCGTTCTGCAGTTACAGAAACTGTTGAAGCAAACCAAATGAGGCCAAATTCATGGTCGCTAAGTTTAAGGATGAGAGGCTGTGCCCCTACCTAGCCTTGAAACAGTACTGCACAGAAAAGAAGCAGCATAGAGGTCAGCACACACAGTTGTGGATTATGCTGGGGAAGGACCCACACCCAACAACAAAAGACACTATAGGCAGGTGGATTAAAACGACCATGGTGGAAGCTGGTATAATCACACGAGTGTTCAAGGCTCACTTGACCAGGGGAGCGACCATATCTAAAGTTGCCTGAGGGACTTTCCTATGCAAACCATTCGGTCGAAGGCCATGTGGATGAATACCATTACCGTTGCCAGGGTCTACAAGTGGACATCCACCTCAGATGACAACACCTTCCAGGATGTGATTCTTCAGACAGAGGAAGATGTCTAGACTACCAACCACCTGCAAATCTTTCTCTTGAAGAACAAATGGTAACTAGTTAAAATCTCAGTTTGCCTCAGACTGACCAGGAACAAGAAGTAGACTTAAGAGGTTAAATGAGACTTTCCTTGGTAAAAGTTGATATTTTATCTTTAGAAAGTCTACGATGTTGCGAGGTCGTAGAATGGAACGACGGTACCACCAAGGGCTGTTGTCTCCTTACCCATAAATTCTGAGTTGCTCTTAGGGCGTAGGTCACCCTTTAGCACTTCTCTGGGTGTTAAATACTATTGGTAGCCGGCGAGAACTGCAGATGAAATATCACCTTTTATCATAATAAGTCTTATTTAACCTCTAAATTATACTTGATCACCGTGCTGTACTCCATTGAGGACATTCCATGACCCAGAATATCCGAACCCATCGGTCAGTACCCAGTAGTTAACCATAGGGGACTTCCATAAAGTGCGTACGCACCAAGGGGGGTTGGGGGTAAATATATATTTTCTTAAATTTTGCGTATGCTCCCTCTTTGTTCTATTGCGTACAACATCGGGATGGGGGTGGGGGTAAAAAATTTCAGAAATTCTGCGTACGTACTTTATGGATGGCCCCATACCTACCTGGTCACACTAATGTAATGTGTTTGGTAATGTGGTTTTAGGGTTGCAGTAACTCACAAGGCTGTAGCCCAAGCCTAAGCAAGTTGCTCAATCTATTTACCTCCATGGTTACACTAAAACTTGAAGCCCGTACTACGGCATATAAAAGGCATCAGGAGAACGTTGGGCATAAATACAAACATATCAGAAAACCCTCATTATAGTATATCCATCTGCTGGCCATACATCTCCATTTTGCATCCAAGACTGTGTATCCTCAGATTATCCATTGCGGCTTGTGTAAGCGAGTTAGTTGAGACTTTGTATCTTATTATCAAATCAATCGATGGTACATTCGTGTCGTCGGGCCGAGTTTGCTCGATTGCATGATGTCGCTGCGGGAGGAATGCCTTACAGGGAAACTCATTAAACCGGTTTTGTATTGGTTTCCCAATAGAAATGGAAAGACAGTTACCCGGCTCATATATCTAGTATTGCTTCAGTATCAAATCTCCAATCCAAAATGAAAGGTGAATAGCTGAGCTACCATAGTCGTTTTACACGTAATATTCTGCCTTGTATCCCATTGCTCAATCCCCGTATGAATCAAATGTTGGCTGTGACCAGCAAAGCTGATAAAGCTAGCTATGATCTGTGTTTTGAACAATACAAGTGTGTTGGTCAAAATCAATGTTATACTATAAAGGAAGGTTTACAGTCAGAGCTTGTATCCCATCGAGTGTGAATAGCGTAGTAATTCACAAGGTGAAACCGCTTGAATTCCGTAGCGATTGAAATGAGATGGAGTCGAGCTCTGACCGTAAACTTGAATAGGTTTCTGAATTTATCACACCCTTCACATTGACTAATTGGCTAGCATTTTTAACATAATCCTCAATTGAGTTGTTTTGTTCTAGATACTCCATGTGCATTCAGTAGGAGTTCCCAATGCTAAGTCTATGAGGACTACCACCAGGGGTGAGATAAAGGGCAATAGAAGTAAGTTGGTTATCGATATACTATTTCAAGGAGATCGACACGAACACTTGTTGGATGTTATTAATGTCACGAAGGGAATTAGTTCAATCCTCTTTTTGATATAATAAAACATTCCCTGTTTCTGACCACACCTGCTTATGAGTTATAATTCGTTGATTTAGAAATACAGATGACGAAAATAGTCTAAAAATATTCAATCGAGACCTACTCCTTCAAAAAACAAACGTTTGTAATCAAAGGCTAAATTTTCTAATACTAGGTTTACTCTGGGCTATAGCAGGATTACTAGGCCGATGGCACCATGGACCGATGGCACCTGGACTGATGGCATCTCTTCGGATCGATAGCAACATCAGAAAAAACACACCTGAAAACTAAACTGGCAACCCTGATATTACATGACTATTGCATATCACATGCTATATCAAGTAGTGCCAAAGTCCAGGTAAAAAAAGTGAGGGGGTGCCATCAGTCTAGGCAAGTGGTGCCATCAGTCCAGGCGCGGGTACCATCAGTCCAGGTGAAAGTGAAAAGAGGTGCCATCAGTCCAGGTGCAATTTGTCCAGTTATCTATTGCAGCCACAGCGGCCATGTTATGCTAAATCGGAAGGTACCGTTGCAGATGGTCACCGAGACCACGGCGGTCAAAGTTTAGGGTTCTGTTTTATCCCTGTTAAACCTGTACAGCCGGTTTCGGTCAGTCACATCCCTCATGTGTTATGCTCAAATTTCCATGTACGGCCGCCTGTATTCCGTCATGTCTTGTCATGGTATATGACGTCCATCATTTCTCACAGGGGCCCGGTACGTTTCTCATTAGTACGGTGGCCGCCAGGACAAATCTGTCATTTCAAAGTTCTTCCACAGCATCTACTTTCCGAAAGTTGAGCTACATTTTCAAATAACGGTCAGTTACTTGTCCGAACATTCCTCTCAGCACGCCATGATTCTTACATGGTGGCCTTGGACGAGGACACTGTGGCCCCAGAGAAAACCAGGCATATTTAACTGTTAAACTTTGTAAAGAAAATAAAAAAATAAATAAATTTACTATTACAGCCAATCGTTAAGTTCCTCGGTGGAGCCCTCAGTTAGAGATGACTCTTACTTGTCACATAGACCTTCAGATAGCTTTGCCCTTGGGTATTCGTCTCCGTCTAGAACCATGCCATGTATTAAACATAGCACACATCAGCCGTACCTCTTAGCGCCTTCACTGACAGATTTACAGTGGCTACATCACCCTCCCTCAGGGCGTAATTTTACCTTTTGTGAGCGCTTTGTGAAGTGCTAACAATCACAGAGGGCGATGTTACTCAGTACAGCCGAACAGATTCCACCTATAATTTACTCCCACCTATCTGCTCTGAGCTGCGGATCAGTGTTCACAATGGAGGCCTCCATCACTGAGATCCTGAATGTCTTAGGGGCCTGAATAAAGGATGAAGATTTGAGAGTGGAAATGTAGCCTCTAAGTGCGTAAGGAGGATATTAAGCAGGCTCTCTGTGGGACTCACTATCCGGTCACATTGTCTGGAGTGAAGCCGGTCTTATTTGGCGGAGAATTGAGGGGGACTTGTACGTCTGTCCTGCCAGTAACACCGCTACCGCTTCCCTCATGGATGACACCCCGTCGAGGTACCAGGGGAAATACACGCGTTCCTCTCTTAACTCCCTATTTAGTTCGGAGTGATCACACGGGAGGCGCTGCGGTTTACTGCCAATTTCTAATGAAAGCAGTCTTGTCAATACCCGGGTGGTGGGACTGAGGGGTGGGAGGGAGGGAGGGAGGGAGGGAGGGAGGGAGGGAGGGAAGAGAGAGAGAGAGAGGGGGCATAATGACAGCCAATCTAGAAGGGTGAATACTGTTGTGGTTGTGCTAAATCTCACGTCCGCGGCACCCACACCGTTTACGCTACCACTCCGGCCCTGCATCCAGTCTCCAACGAGCGATAACGGGCGTATATAGATCGCTGGCCGGCGGCGACCGCGACACTCCGGCCGGGGCCCGGGTTTACGACCGTGACCGACTGCGGCGCGGAAATACCCCTATCAGGCGGGGATCAGCGCCCGGGGCCCCGGCCCGCCGCCCGATAATCCGCCGTGGCTTCCGGGGGTGGCTTCTGACCCCCGCTGGAGCATGCAGGCGGAGGTGGTTGCGGTTGCGGGCCGCGTGTGACCTTCGTGTATGTATCTGGGCTGATAGAGACATATCTGTGCCTATCAGACCCCCTTAACTGACTATACTACCAGCTGCCTCGGTCCTCGGCCATCTGCTCCTTCCTACACCAGTTAACCCCGAAGTGCTCTTCTCTATGACTATTGTACTTCACTGGAAGAACTTTCTGTAAACATTGAAAGAAGGGAATAAAGTATTTAAAAATAAAATCAAAAAAATCAAGCCCCATCTGCTCTTGAAGGCTGGGGCCCGTTTAGTAATCTAGGATCGTACACGAAGACCCTTCCCTGTAATTCTATACAAGGGATATCGTTTGATTCTAATAAGTCTAATAAGATAATTCCAGATCAACCCAGGTTTACCATGTTATATTAATTCCATTCTTGTTAAAAGTTCATCCACAATCTGATAACGTTTTCAAATTCAACTATAAACCCATATACAAATCTCGGTCGAGAACGACTCAAAGAGTATCAGTAACTAAGGAAATTGAAAAGTTATCCTTGATAAATGGAGTCTAATTCCGAAACGTTGGTTCAATAAAAATGCCCACAAAAACTATCGGCTGCCTTGTAGTTCTACTGTCTTAGCCGCACTCAATATCTATGTCTTTTGGCAAAGACAGTCTTAAACGTCCATAAGGTCGTCCAATAACTGTTGATAAAAGTTGACCCGTCCCGCTTGGAAATACAGTAAAATCCCGCTTCTGGGCCACCTCGCTTACAGGGACAATTTGGCCGGAATAGAAATTTCTATTTAGTCTATTTTAACCCTGCTTAAGAGTACACTTCCTTAAGGAGACACTTTTTTTCGGAATTGAGGATGGCCCCTTAAGCAGGGTTAAACTGTAAGTATTTCTAAACAAATCAATAACCCAAAGAAGTCACTTGATTTCGTTTCTGAGACTTGCTCACCTAGTTCCTGAATGTTAGCTCTGCCGTTTAATTAAAAAAGGGTCTAAACAAGAAAACAGAAGGGTAGCCGTGAGTAGGAGATGCTACTCACTGTCTTATCACTAAGGAGGACGGCAATGGTTATAAACTGCTTATGGAGAGATTGCATGGCGCGGCCTCGTTGAGGTGGGATAGAGGAGGGTGTGCTCGTGGATGGGCAATCCGGACATGGTCTGAGATGAAGGAGCACGGCGGGCTGAGTACAGGTGAAGGCGGGCCTTCAGTGGTATTGGTGACATACGGACATGGTCACAGGGACACGCTCAAATCCAGCAGACGACTTTTTTTTATATTTTTAGAGCATACTTGCACGCGTTATTTACTATATACCCATGCTGTATATACTATAAATACGCACCGTTTCGCCATATAACGTAAAAAATGTACGGAATAGTGTTCTATACGTGAAAACACGGAACACTTCCGTAATCTTTTTTTTTTAATAATAGCAGTTAAGCCAATTGAAATTAATGATTTTTTCTTAATTTCGGGTATATAGTAAATAAAGAACGACCTACCATGCTTGTACATACTACAAAACTCGATGATAATTTACATCAATTATAATCTCGTTTTGTGATGTATTAAGACGTTGCGTTGGCGGCGACTACTGAGGAAGTGACCGATCGGCGTGCCTCCCGCGGTGCGGCGAGGGTACGCTCTTGTTGCTGGTCGTGAAACGTTTAATCCCATTGGTCAGTTTTGTTTACTGAGTGAGAGCATGCGTGCCATAGGTCCATATCAATCGCACCGTCATCGATGCGGCCGATCCGGTCCAGTGGACAGCATGTCAATCTGTTATGTGCAGTGTGTGGTGGGCAGGACCCTGTGGGGTTTTCGTGCTGCCACCTAGTAGGGAGTGTGGGAAATCTGGTTCCCTGTCTACCTAAACTGCTACAGCCTTGCTATGTGTATGGCATGGCTGGGGATCGTTTCATAAATGTGACACCGGATGGTTTGAGCATATCAGCGTCATTTTGTACGTCTGGAGGTTCCGTAGAGCGTCCAGTTCCCAGTAGTTTCGATTTAGAAAATCTCGTCAGGCCTTTGCCAAGGCGTTGATACGTTATATCTTTTTACGGGCAACAATTTAAATTGGTCGGTCACTTCAGTGGTCATATGGGTATGGCGGTGGGTGATTTCATTGATTCAAATCTTTTTCCCGTTGCGTCGTTCCGTTGATTCGGTTCGATACTGCGTTGAAAAAAATTTTTGACGTGGCATTGGTTTCGTCTTACCCATATTTACTGTCCATTGTGTTAAGACCGCTTGGAGCCTGGGTTGCTAGCCGGTGGATCCAATTGTATTCAATTTTGTCCCTTAGTCTGCCTGCCCCTTTGCTGTTGGGGTGTCGGTAGATAAAGTCCAAAACTCGTACAGACACGTCCTCAATGCCATTGTGATCTGGTCTATTGAAGTGTGTCGGTACGTCACTGATGTGTGATTGAGAACGGATGGATCTCAAATGTTCTGAGATTCTTTCTTTCAGCTTTCGTTTTGTCTGTCCTACATATTGTTTACCACATTGGTTGCACTCCATGCAATAGATCACGTTTGAGCTGTTGCATGTGACATTATGTCTCGCCTGATGTTGTCTTCCAGTGCTTTTTGATTGGAAGATTTTTTCTCGTTTCAGTATCCGGCAATATTTGCAGTTTGTTTTCACGCATTTATTGTCACGTTTGGATACCATTTTGTCGTTTTTGTCGTCTGGTCGATAGTGGGTTTTTGCCCGTACCACATAGTCCTTTACGTTTTTCGGGCGTTTGTAACCTTTGACCAGTTTTTTGCGATATATGGTTTTGGTTGTACTTGATTTTCCAAGTATTTCCCAGTTCTTTTCCACCACTTCGGGTAGTACATTGCAGCCTTGTAGGTAAGTGCTGGTGAGGTAGACTTGGTCTATTCGGTCATTTTCCTTCGTTTTCCCCTTATTAAGGGTTCGAAGTTTGGTTTTGTCAAGGGCATCGACTTTCTTTTTGCATTCTTTTAACAGTGTCTTTGGATAGCCCCGTTCTCGGAAGTCCTTTATCTTCCGTGAGGCATGTCGTTCAAAGTCTGTTTCGTTACTGCAGATCCGTTTGATCCGCAGTAATTGCGAGTACGGTATGCTCCGTTTCTGGTTAGGCGGATGGGCTGACTCATACCTTAGGTAAGTATTTTCGGCAGTGGGTTTGGTGTAAAGGTCGGTGTACACCTTTCCATTCTCGCCCTTTATCACTGTTGTGTCCAGGAAGTTCACTCTATGGTTGGATGTCTCCATGGTGAATTTGATCGAATGGTGTTGGTTGTTTAACCATGTCAGCCATTTTTCCATTTGATCTCTCCCATGCTGCCAGACGAAAAATATGTCGTCTATATAGCGTAGCCAGATCTTGGGCTTCTGTTCCGAGTCTGCGAGGAGTTGTTCCTCCAGTTTCTCCATGAACAGGTTGGCATACGATGGGGCTAGTCTGGTCCCCATCGCTGTTCCGCTGATTTGGAGATAGTTATCTCCATTGAACTGTATATTGTTCAATTTTAGTACCTTTTCCAAGAGATCGACAATACTGTCATTACTGGGTTTCACGTTGCCTTTTCTTGTGTTTTCAAGTTTTTCTCTGATCGTCTTCACACCCTCGTCATTGGGTATGTTGGTGTATAGGGCACCTACATCTAGCGTGCCCAATATGTCCTCGTCACCCAGAGGTCCCAACTCGTCCATCAGGGTCAGGAAATGATTCGTGTCCTTGATGTACGATTTTATTTTGGGTACTTCCGGTTTCAGAAAGTGATCGACAAACTGAGAGATTTTTTCGGTGGGGCAGCCGTTAGCTGACACCACTGGTCTACCTGGTGGGGGTTTTTTTCCCTTATGTATTTTCGGAAGAAAATATATATGGGGATTTCGGGCCTGTTTCGTTTTTAGGGTTGCCCCCAAACTTTCGGTAATTTCTAGATCTTTCACCATTTCGTCTATTTTGTCGTTGACTTTTTCGTTATGTACTAGAGTTAGGTCTTTTTTAGTTTTGGAATACACCTTCTCGTCACCGAGTTGTCGCATGGCCTCGGTGACGTAGTCCCTAGTATTCATTACCACGGTTGCACCCCCTTTATCTGCGGGTTTGATCGTTATTTCTTGATTTCTAGATAACCCTTTGAGGCTAGCCCGTTCTTCCCTAGTTATGTTCTGTTTGATGTTTCTACTACATACATTTTTCTGGGAGAGTGTGATCTCATTAATTGCTATGAAACCCTCTAAGTTGGCTGACCCCTGGGGGGCCGTCCACTTAGATTTGTCCTTCAGTTGCTTCTTCAGATTGGAGTCGTCGAAGGCCGTGCCGGGCATGGGTCTCGGGGTGGTGTCGTCGTGGTTGGTCTGGTTGTTGGATGAACCTATGTTTTTCTCTTTTTGAAAGAACTGTTTTATGCGTAGGTTTCTATGGAATTGATCTAACTCCTGCTTAACATCCCCTTCCTCTATTCTGGTCATTGTAGGACAGAATTTAAGACCTTTGTCAAGGATAGACTGTTCTGATGGTGTGAGGATTTTATCTGAGAGATTTACTACCGTGCCCTGTTTTGAGTACTTAACTTTGTTTACTGGTTCAGATACCCCGGACTGGTTTTCCGGCGTCAGTCCTTGTTCGTTTCCCTCTCTTTTATCGAGTACATGGTATGCGGTATTACCCTCATTATCCATTTTGAACTTGATGGTAGAACTTAAACTAGGCTTGACGACTAGATCTCTTAGTTTATCATGCGAAGTCTTATCTAAAGAAACACAAGGCAAAAGGTACTTGTTGGGAACTTTACTGCCACATTTGACTGTAGGATTCACAATTACAAGTGAGTCGAGAAGGTTCCGCGGTTGTTGGAGCCTCCCTTTCCGCGTCCCTTGGGGCGTCGTTGTCCTCCCCCTCGTCCTCGTTGACCACGGTTGCTGTTGCCCGACTTTGCCCGACCCTTTGGGACGCATGTTGCGGGCTGGGCTGCCTGAAAATCCGTTTTCTTTTCGGGCTGGTCTGCATAGCGTGCATTGGTGGGACGGTGTGTGAAGGGGTCCTCGTATTGGAGTGAAGTGGGCGCCCTCTGTGCCCTCTTCTGTATTTTCTCCTCTTGGAACTCGCGTTCTTTTCGCCAATCCCTCTTGGCGGAGATGTCTGTATGACGTCTCGTCTGCTTGACAATGGACTCAGCCTCCTCCTCCGACTTTCCATTTTTCAGAAGAGTGTTCTCAATCATGAGGGTAAGCTGGCCCTTTTCCTCGCGTGCAACTGTCTGCTGCTTCGCAAGGTCATTAGCTGCTATCTCCATTATTCGTAGAGATGATCTGCGGCGCTCGTCCGCTATCAGTTGCCTTGCTGCCTGACTCAGATAGGCCGGTGTGGGGCCTAGTCCTGCCGCCCACGGCTCGACGTGGTCGACCTCCACGCATGTTCTGAAGAATGAGCCGCGAGCCTCGCTTTTATGCATCCGGCAATTGGCCTCGCGCATATCGCGCCAGGCCCGGTGGACGGATTGCGGCAGAAGGGCATCGATCACCTGGAAAGAAGTAAAGTCTTCATTAGAAGCGTGAACTTTATTCTTATGGTCGTTCGACAAATTATTTTCATTCGTCTCCGACAGCGAGCCTGTCGTAGTCGGGACACAGGGTGGGTCACGTTGTGTGTCCGCCCCATAATTATCATCATATAAGTTGATAGACACATCTTCACTGTCAAGTGACAAGTGTAGGAGAGTGGTGAGACATTCAACATTATGTTTGTCGACTGTTGTGGACAAATATTTGTTGGTGTTATCTTTGCATAACTTAGTGGTCTCATGAGCACTGGGTCTGCTGCCCTTAGGCTTCAGGGAGTCACTGGGCTCTGGGCACAGTTCCCTATCCTCTATGCTGTTATCAGTCAGAGGCTTAACTAGAATCTGGAAATAATCCCTAATATTGGGCTTTCTCCTAAGTCTAGTTTTGTGTGGTACTGCTATCCTCCTTTTGGGGGTAGCATGTGCGTGTGTAGCTGCTGTGTTAGATAGAGTACAGTGTCCGTCATGCTTAGTGTCAACGTGCTGTCTCCCGGTTGACGGCGTGCCGTGTGACGGCCCGCCGCGGGAGGCGTCGCGGGGGACGCCGGCGGCGGGGGTGTCAACTCCCGGTGACAGCCCGTGTGACACTCCGATTTTTTTCAACGCAGTATCGAACCGAATCAACGGAACGACGCAACGGGAAAAAGATTTGAATCAATAATCTCGTTTTGTAGCTCGACAACATGGCCAGGTAGTTCTATATAAATACGTTGCCTTAAGGTTTGAGTGGTGATATATAAGCTTCCAGCGTATTGCAATGACACTATCCCTTCACTATCTGTGTACTACCCACTGTGTTACTGGCAGGGTGCAGAAGTGCCTGCAAAGCAGTGTATTAGAAGCCTACCCAAATGACCAATCACTTAAGACCTAAATACCTCATTGACCCACTGGTGCTTGATATGTTTGGATCCTGGACTCCAGTTGCAGAAATGGCAAGTTGACTAGGTACAAGTGGGTTACAGAAAACGATCCATATATACTGAATGTAACCCAGACCTTTCATTTGTTATGCATTTATAATTGCATGCTCATTCATTAATGATGAACATACTATTTAATCCTAGTTTTTATATTATATTAGCCTTTTCTGTAGTACAGTTTTCCCGATGGTTACTATGTCCGTTATACATTGAAATAAACACCAGTTAATTTCTGAGCTAGAAATCTACTGTGAAGGTGGAAGCTAAGAAAGGGGACAGTGGCATGTGGATAGATAGATTACCATATCGTGTTCTGATTTCTCGTGGCATTACGTAAATCAATTTGGGCTACACTCCCCCCTAACATCAAGTTAGGGTTAGTTCCAGCTGCTATGAATGATATTCACTTAAGGAAATAAGTATACTCCTTCTATCCAGTTCTGTGCAAATATGATATACACATATATTTAGAAAGGAACAACACCATACACATGCACTTATGCCTGTACAGACAGTTTAATTTTTTTTTTTAATCTTAATAAATATCACAACAAAGTTTTATGAAATACAATAATCATCCATGGACGATTTTTATTACTGCCGTTGAAACATATACAGCAGTAGACATTCGTTCAGTATTGTTCATATTGCACTTCATCACTTCGTTATCTATAACATCTTTATAGGAGTAAGATCTATTAATCCACCACATGTTATTTACCACACCAATTACCTATTACAACATCCATGAACATAAAAGTAACGATCTGCTGACCTTGTGAGTCGCTATCTATGATGTGACTTTATATTCTTTCTCCTTATTAAGTACTTCCTCTTTTACTCTGTCATGAAACGTGTTCACACTTGTAATATGCCGTACATCCCTTGGTAATAAATCCCAGTATGGGTACTATGTAAAATTCAAAATACACTTGTCGAGGATTGGACATAATCTGTTGCTCGGGCAGATATGCTACTTTATAGTTGTTTATGCAATAATGTTTGTGGAATCATAGTTCCATGTCTGCTATGTATTGTGTTGTGGAATCATTGAGATTGTCAGTTATGTATTGAGAAGAGGTGTTAATATTTAAATATTTGTGGAATTGATGATTTACTTCTACCATCTATAGGAGGATAAATGATTACAAAATTTGGAATCACTCATTTATGTTCAACATATGCTGTGGTAAGAGATGGCTTGTGTTTCTAATTGTTGAGAAATCTTTTTACTTGCTCTCATCGTGATATATTGGAAAGGCGTCATACATTATTAGGAACAACACCACTTAGTCACCAGTCATTTTACCCATGTCACATTCATCTATCAATTCTAGATTAGCAGATACCAGATTAGTAGATGAGTACGGACGTCCATAAAGGATGAAGAATTACACTATGACTTTTTAATGCTATTCCTCATCTATCATACAAACCTACATAGAATCAGCACTGCCTTGCCATGACTCATTTCTTTATGACCTTAATTATTTAAGGTAATCTTGATTCAGCTACTGTTCTGTCTTGCCACAGTAGATGTGTGTGTATCCAGAACAAGTGGTGTGGTACGCCGTAGTCTGCTTGTAACAGAAACAGTGTTCCCGTTTTGTTCCAGCGAAACTTGTCGTTCAGCAGAAGTTTTGTTTTGCCTTTGGTAGGCAGTGCGTTCATCCCACCCATACACATACTCCGAGTTGACGCCTAGTAAAATGCGGGGATACTGCATAAAGTGAACTGCGAGGAACATATAGATAGGTGGGGTTCTATTTTTCTTCTTCTATTATTTAGTCTGGGATATCTAGGCTCTAGGCCTGTCTTACAAAGATCCAGTACAGCGTGTAGTCGTCATTAGTGAGCTTGTTTTGCATACTAATTACGTTCGTTGATATCGATAGAGAAATAATAAGAAACGTTCATGGGGGCATATTGCACTCAACTGATTTTGTTAGCCAGTGAAGGGATCAGATAAATGATTGTATGTGATGATATCAATGATGATATACTCAATATGGACAATTCCTCTCGCTGGTGATAGAGCGTATACGACATTGAAATATAACCATAAGCTTGTTTTAGGTACGCACTATCTTTTATACACACTATTTTTCTATTTGCGCCAGTTTTTGCAGCCCAGAGCATACAACATATCTATATGCTCCGGGTATGGTCATGCAAATTATCCCATGTGTTTTCTATGGACACTTTGTATTCAGTGGATAATACATACAATGCTCCCCTGATATCACTCTACCGCTCGTCGCCCACCCCCTTCACCTCCAGCGCTCAGTCACACAACTTCGCCCTCATTTTAGTTGATTCTCACAAATATATTACACTCTATCTATTCGTGCTGTGTTGTCCCTCAATGAAACTAAGGGACCTGTTTCACTAGTTTTGTGACATGTCTGTGACACCCTACAGACATTTGGGTTGTCTAGTTTCGTGGCAACACAAGTAGCTGCCCTTAGGTAAAGACAGACCCCAAACATAAGAATTAGACAAATCTATACACGTCATGGAGCTGTTTTACTAGTTTCGTGATAAAAGTGTTAGACAGATATAATAAGCGGCACCAACAGTGCAAGCAAGAACGGACAAAACGAAGTCTAATGTCTAGTTCTTATGAAACCAGACACACCATCTAGACGCCATCTAGACATGTTACGAAACTAGTGAAACAGGTCCCAGATATGTCTCTGCAAGTTAAAGGAGTACCTCACAGCACCCAACGAGCTGTTGCTCTGTGAGCACCCTCCTCACATGCACCCCACCCCTACGTTGGTCCTGTCTCTTCTCCTAAAACCCCGCAATCCATGATTAATAAGTTGATTAAGCGGTCGCTGATTAATCCATGACGGTCAGACGCTCGGCCCATCGTCCACAAACACTGCTCGTATTCATCGGTTGTGTAACGTAGAGTGCAGCTTTAAATAATAGAGTGCGACCGTGGTGCCACTGCCGACTGAAGGCAAGCGATACCCGTCCATGTTTACCCACCACGGCCCTCAGTCTCACCCAGATGAGAAACACAGGTGCACCTGGCCGCAGTCACCACCGCCTCTTCCCACTCTACACCACCCATAATGCCGGACTTGGGGTTCGTTGTTTCTAAAATGTGGGAAAATCATTGCTCCAATAATATCAGATCGTGCCATATGGTATTGTTATTTTCATGTTGTATCGCTACTTTTTTCAACACTATATTTTCAGTGACAGGTGAAATCTTCATTAGATTTTAAACTGAATATAGATAATGACATCAGGGATGCAAGTTCTCCGACAAATGACGGAATTTCGACATTTCATATGCACCGGCAACACTAGAAAATATGTATCGATTCATATCTATTCTGTTCCAAAATAATGTTATAATTCATTATTTTATATAAGTGTCTTAAATCTCCAATTTTTTCCTCAGTCCTGTCTTTCATCCCTGTGACATAATTATGGTAGGATCCGCAATCTGGATGAGAAACACAGGTGCACCTGGCCACAGTCCTCCCCGCCTCTTCTCACTCTCCACCACCCTCAAAGCCGGACCAGGGGCCCGTTTAATAATCCAGGCTCGTACTTGTAGACCCTTTTCTGTACGCCATAGAGACCCAGGAACGATGTGGGTCAACTTTATTCAACACCTATGGATGACCTTATGGAGGTTTGAGACTGTCTTAGCGAACAGGCTTAAATATTATTAAACAATAACCCTTGTACGAAGTACATAACACGGTTTTCATGTACGTTCCTAGATTATTAAACGGGCCACAGGGGTTTGTTGTCCCTAGAATTTTAAGAAAATCGTTGCTTGAGTAATAGTAGATTATGTCGTGTGGTATCATTATTTATCTCACCCCTGGTATTTTTTCTCCATAGACTTAACATTGGGAATTCGTATCTAACGCCCATTAGATATTTAGGAAAAATATCCAATGTGGGATAGTGTCATAAATGCTAGCCCATTAGTCAATATTAAGGGTGAGATAAATTCAGAAACCCATTCAAGTTTAGGGTCAGAGCTCGATCCCATCTCATTTGAATCACTACGTAATCCACGCGGCTTCGCCTTGTGAATTACTACGTGATTCAAATGAGATGGTATATCATATGGGCTCAGACCCTAAACTTTCATAGGTTTCCTCTATATTACAAGTTATATCGCTACTTTAGTCAACACTATGTTTTCAGGTACATGTTCATTAGATTTTGAATTGAATATAGATAGCGACATAATTATGATGCATTCTGCAAAGAATCTGGAGCAACGGTTTCGACCTCAGGTTACTATTCTGGGATCTGCAAAACATGGACCGACCCTCCCCCCCCCCCCTGCCCACCGGCCACTGGCAATCGTTGCCTGAAGTAGGATTCACAGATGGGACTCATGTATCTCACAGGGTGTTTGTCTGAGACAAATCCTGCTTAGATTCTGTACTGGAACACAGTCTCTTCTTCTGAATTGTAGAGCGGTATTCACACGGTGGGATTCATTTACCTCACAGGGTTCAAAATCTCATGAGATTCTGTTCCCTTGTAGGGGTCAATGTCGCCAACAATTGCAGAGGATAAAATATATCTCAGGGAAATGGAATCCTACAATTTAGATGAAGAGATTGTGTTCGAGTACAGAATCTCAGCAGGATTTTTTCTCAACCAAACACCCTGTCAGGTACATGAATCCCATTGTGTGAATCCCACTTTAGGTTCCATTTTCCTGCGAAAAGTTTTTTTTGCAATTGTGTTCCAGAACAGAATTTCGGCAAGATTTGCCTCAGACAAAAACCCTGTAAGACGAAAACGGCAAAGATTATGTTGGTGGTGGCCAACAAATACACGGTATATAAAATCGGTAAATAAAAATCAGTGAGGGTACTGTGTATGCCTTGTTTCTGCTGCATTTAACAGGTCCATACTAACTGAACTTTCCTTCAAACACAATGACCATCGCGGTGATGGCCTTATTGCATAACCTATGCACAATTAATCAGAGAAAATATCTCTAAATGTCTGTTTCCATTTACCCAGCTTGCGTCGGTGGTTCCCAACTGCAGATCGGTGGCGAATAGTCAGCCAGTGGAAAATGGTTTTTGGAGGTACAGGAATCCCACCTTGTGAATTCCACTTAGCCACTGTCCATGGCCTGCTATCGACTGGGAACCTCTAGCTGGCCAAAGCCCACTGCCCGATACCCATTTTCCATCATTCGTCACACCCTGCCCAATATCAAACCCTACCCTCCATTGCCTGCCTCATCTACCCAGTGGCCACTCTCAGCTGCCCGTGGCCAGGGGTGTGGAGTTAGGGCACTGGACTTGTAACCCCAAGGTTGTAGGACTTTTTGGGTTCGAGTCTCACTGCAGCTATTATTCTCGTTCACCCCTCAGCAGTGTTAGATTTACTGCCATATCAAAAGCTAATCTCACCTCATTAAATGTGTAGTAGTGAGATTTATACGTAAATTCATCCCATAGATTTGATAATCATCAAACCCAAAGTAAGTCTTATAGAACCTATTGGACGTTAAACTACCCAGCCAACCAAAATACCAGCGGCCATTCTTGCCCCCACTGCATGCAAAGTCAATTTCCAGTGTTCTCATATTTTTGTGTCACAAAATTGGAGCTAGATTTGTTCTCTCATCTTTCTATTCTTGTGTCATTTATATTACTTACCTATAGACTGGTATTTTCGACTCCAGCACTACTTATTTGTGCTGAATATAAACCGTATTGCTGTGTGCCTCTGGAAGAGACACACGAGACAAGACAAAGTGTTCACCGCAGAGCTTTCTTTATTGTGGAAAATAGGTCTTCTGGAATCGGGAATAGAAAATGGAATTGTGCCAGGAATATATATCTGTATCTGTTCCCCGGTGCAAATTACATTTTTTGTACTTCTTACGCATCTTTGGGAAATGAAATAAAGTTACATTGACTTTTTGTGTTCGCTGCACTGAGCACACTAGGAAATGCTGGCTTTTAAATTAATATAGTGATGTATAGAGCGGCGGGCTTCCTGAGGATATATCCTATCTATTCAGCTACGTTTTTAAGATTGTCCTCTAGCCATAGTATTATGTTCTGAAATTAGATTTTGAACAAGAAATGCTGTTAGTGGTCTATACTCTGATAGAAGTTTTCTATATTGATTTCATTCATGGCGTGTGGCGTTGGCTGAAAGTGTGCATGTGCTTGCTTTTTTATCGAATCTATAGCATTTGATTAAGGTCTCTAAGAACTTGGCTGCTCATCTCGAGTAGAAAGATCCAACACTAAGATATATCGAAAACGAGGAACAAACAATGAAGTTTTACATTTCACCGTATTGTATACCATGTATTCTGCCATATTCTTTGCGTGAAATAAAATTTAAGCAACTGCTAACTATTGATCTGTGCCTTTCAGTATGGCACTTTGCACTTTGCACTTAGGTATACGTTACTGTTAATGTGCAGCAAACATTGGCAGCTAACGGTCTCTATCTAGGGATATAGCACCGTAAGCCACCTAGTGATAAGGAAAGGCCCCGTTGTTGGTAATGGATTACCCAGGAATTAGATACCCTCATGGGTAAATCTGATTAAGGTTAAGGAATCCCACACAACCCTAATTTTTGACCGTTTACGCTGGCCCCATCAATCATCCGTCAACCAGAGACTAGATCACAGGGTACCAGTCCCCTAGGCCACCTCTGTTTTTATTCTCCTTTTTTTTGTAGCGATTCCTTTATTTCACTTTATATCTTATAATTTGATTCACTTCCGTGGCTCCCCTTTTCCACTTTTTCCATTGTTTTTCACCTTTCATTTATTCCAGTTGTTTGTGGTCTCTAGGTTGCTCCATTTCTTTTTTCTAAAAAAAATCTCGCTTTTTATGACGCCTAACTGACTCTTACTTTTACACAAGTTGCTACCCCTTTGATTTTTATTGTCATTCTCTTCCTCTCTAAAGCATTCTTTCTTCTCGAATTTATTGATTTTGATAATCAACATTTACGATATAGGGTCCAAAGTCCATGCCCAGTTCACTTTAAATACGAGATTATTGGTGCTGTAAAGGATAGTGCTTATTAATTCATATCATAAGTCTCAGTGAACCAACACTCTACCACCTCAGACATGGATGCCAGTTTTGATGTTTCGATTGAAATTCATGTTTTCATTTTCAGAATAAAAAAGTAATTCATTGTGTAATATTGATATACCAACTGCTAAATTATACAATTCAGCCACAGCCCATGATCCCCTTTGAACCTCCCCGCTGACCCACATAAATACGTGAGCTTTCTCTTGATTCTTCACTATAATGCATATGTAATACATAAAACCTATATTGCAATGAAAAATAGTTCAGTGTTTTTCTGACCCCAACTGGCAACCCTGACCTCAGACTAACATCAGCTCTGTTGTCTCTATTCTTAAGCCACAGTCCTCCAATCCAAATTTCAACGTTCTTAAAGCAATGGCTCAACCTTTAAATCAAGCTACAGATATGCAATATATATGGCGTTTCCACCTGCCGCCTGAAACCCCACCGATAATTCTCACGTTATATACGAAGGTCGGTCAGTGGTTTTCCTTGTCGCAGGGCGATGGTAAATAATCGGTGACCTGCCCTGCAAAAATGTGATGGACGCTGACCAACCTTTGGTAGTAAAATTCAGACCGCTACTGATTAAATCAATTCGCTTTGATTTCGTCAGTGGGCGCAGAAGTCGGTTGATGGTGCCAAATTGCATAAGGTATTTCCACCTGACGATTACCGCACTAAATGTGTCGCATAATCAGTCGGCGGTGCGAAATGCCATGATCGGTGGTCATAATCGTCAGGTGGAAACTCTGCATATGTTAATGCTGGGTCCTGTTTTATAGACAGCGACGTCTTTATTAGTGACCACGGTTTTAGTGACCATAATAGTGACCGTCACTGTTTCGTGTTGCATAGTCCCGATCACTATTTTACAGGCCGATCACCATTTTTTATTCACTATTAGTGATTGTGTATTGAATCACTATTTTGTGATCGTTTCAAAATGATCATTACTATTATGGAATTTTACCTTCCAGGAACCAGCTCGAAGGAAGTCTTATATTTCATCTAAGATCTAAGCCGATTAGGGACACCTTTAAACTTGTCACGCATAGTGACCGTTTAAGTGATCATTTCTGGAAAAAAAAATCACTGTTTATGATCATGACTATGTAACCTGAAACGGTCACTCTCGATAGGTCACACCTGTGACTGATCATTAATAAAAAACAGCCATGGCCGTGTAGTGTCTAAGTAGATATTATAGAGGAAACCCATGAAAGTTTAGGGTCTGAGCTCGTATCCCATCGAGTTTGAATCACGTAGTAATTCACAAGGCGGAGCCGCGTGAATTGCTACGTGATTCAAATGAGATGGGATCGAGCTCTGACCCTAAACTTGAATGGGTTTCTGAATTTATCTCACCCTTAATATTGACTAATGGGCTAACATTTGTGACATTATCCCCCATTGGATATTTTTCCTAAATATCTAATGGGTGTTAGATACGAGTTTCCAATGTTAAGTCTATGGAGAAAAAAATATCTGGGGTGAGATAAAGCTGTATAATTTAGTTGTGGGTTACGTCTTTAGAAGCATCTGCAGCTCTGTATTCTACCTATAGATTACACTCCCTTTTGAAGTAGCAATAGCTGTGTAATTTAGTTATAGGTTATCCTCTCTTGCCCCACACCTCAGTGGCCACTTTCTCTAAGATACCCCCCGTACAAGAAGCGGCCTGGATAAAAGTAATTGTAAATCCCCTTTTCTTGAAGCTTTCCAGTGATTTGAGATGTGCAAGCCTCCACCAGAGCGTTGATAATCTCCTGAATGCCTGGCCAGCATGGCCGGGCTTTTAAAGTCTTCCCTTGAACGCGTTAAACCTCTTATCACGCCCCTTCCATGTGGTTTTATCCACGAAAAAGATCCGCATATGGCTAGCGAGAAAAAAGGATCCAGTTAACAGATGAAGCCCTTAGAAAAAAAAGACGTAATATCTTTTAGACGGGCTAGAATGTCCATTCAGTGAGCTTTTGACGTCATTCCAATTACTCCCATCCGGGAAGCCGCGGGTATTGCGTCATTCTGATGCCGCAATTCAATTTTCTGATATTAAATAGAATTATTGTGATTGAGGATGGATTTTATTATTAAACGAGGAGCATGCGACGTCCCTGGAATCTGTTGTGACACGTACCAGATTAGGGCTGAGCATTAGGAGTGGATTATTTACCCAGAAAGATGATTCTACTAGCAGAATGATAGTGTGCCGTCTTCCACCCAGTGTTCCTCGGATTACACCCGTGAAAAATGGGAGAATGCCCATCAGGGGATTGTTATAGGATGTTTAATGTGCATCTACTAGCCAGAATGAGGATTTTGATTCTTTAACGTTCCCTTCCGGGGAGGCCAGCTGAATCAAATATCATACCCCACGGGGTCTTTATCATTAATGCATTGATTCAATTAAGAAAGTTTCTGCCCAACGCATTTGTTCACAGAAGATATAGCATATTGACAATAATATATCGCCGCAAAGGTCCTTGTGCTACACATAGGTTAAACTAGAGGAGGCCTGGAGAAAATGACAAAAAAATGTCAATCACTCATCATCACAAAGGCCAAATTAAGTTTGACAGTATTGAAAGGATTTATTGAATCTACCCTAAATGAACTGGGCAACAAGATTATCCGATCACAAACAAGTATGATGAGTCAACGTAAACTCTAAAATTTAATGCAGTAGATTTAGAAGCAAATTTCAATACCCGAAGGTTAAGTATGAATCTACATTTACATCAAAAGGTGTTAGGAGTTGTTTGATGGGAGAAAAGGGATTTTGAGTCTGTGTTTAACTTTCATCAGTGCTTTAGTTAACTGGACCTCAGGTTGGTTTACTTTCATACACAAATCAACGCCGTGTGTTCCTTTAAACAGTTCTATCTTTCTTTGTTCCTAATGACTCGCTTTTAACTGAACACGATCGATCTTAAGGTAGTTTCAGTTGATCATCATTCATTGGCTTTTCATTGTTTTTGAGTCATTGTCAAGTGCATCATGACGTCATATGTCACATGTTTCCATGGAGACCAATTATCATCATAAAGAGGAAAAACCAAGGCTCAACAAACTACGACGTTCAAGTATCAATAGAGTATCATATAGACCCAGTTTTGCCTTTGGCGAATCTTACATCTATTTAAGAACTATGCTATTTCCATTCTTTACGACTCAAGTTTAAAAATACCTGTATCCTACTATAATAGAGCTCATTGTAACAGTAGGTGGGTGGGCCCCTTAGGCAAATACATCATTTTCTGTTGTAAATGTGCCATCGCTAATTGTTTCCAAATAATTGCCCCGGGCTTACCATTATTGATTGCTCACTCTACCCCTAGGGTGTAGAGGAATAAAAAAGCATCATGAAACATGTCAGACTATGTCTATTTGAAGGAACCTTCTGAATGTATATTTTCTTCTATCCTTTTAGCGTGGTTATAAGTGGCTGGGCGACTGAGGGTGGGGTCCAACAGCTCCCATCCAATTAGGTGAGTTGTTTACAATCTATATTTGTATGTTCACTCAATACCATTGCTCATGTCGACATGTTATTCAAGGATAATGCAATTTTCGAAGTGATACAAACAGAGATTGGTTAATATATACAAAGGTTCAAAGTATTGCTGTCCATCGTGAAAAAAGGGATGGGGAGTTAGCTAAGTGGTTGTGGGTTCCAGTACCACTGCAGCCACTCTTCTCCTTCAGTACTAGCAGTGGTAGACTGCTATATCAAAGGTCAATCTTTCTCATGCCTTATCTATTTGGTGTGAGAACAAAAAGAACTCTCACCTCAGTCAATGTGTAGGGGTGAGATATCTACCCAAACAACCAACAACTAATAACGAGAAGAAAGCAGGGAAAATGAGGAAACTTTGGTTCCCATTGGTTGATATGTATTGCGTCATAGCAGGTCGTATGGCACCTACGGCGTTGGGCAGTATTCTTAAGCAGTCTGACTCGTAATTTACCAAAGAGCCACAGAGCAACCGATTCTGAAAATAATATATTTAGCGTAAAACCAGTAAGAAATAAGTATCATCACCTTACATTACTTCTTCTTTAGCCTCCTCCTACGCTTTAGTGTGCATAATATCGAGTGAAAACTACAGGAAATGTGACACTCAAACCGTGTTAAACACATTCACCATTATAGATATAGAAATAGAGGGAACAGAACAAACAGTCTTTTTTAATTCACATAAATCTAACGATATACAATACTTGTATTATGTAGGCGTTCTTCCAAATCATAGTCGTGACTATATACAAAGATGAAAAAGACACTCCATTGAAACACCACGCAGGACAATACAAAAGGACATAAACATTAAGTTAATAAACGTACCAGTGAGTTTATAGATATAGACGGATCTAATAATTCTTCCAAGTCGTATTAGCCGTATTGGTAGATATACTGGATGTTAATTCATATAATATTTTTACTATAGACCCATGACGTATATACTGTAAATATGTACCGTTTCAGCGTATACTGTAAAAATTCGGAACACTGTTCCGTATGCGTTGACTAAGACATCAGTTGTTAGGCCAAATTACGTTAATCATTCTGTTATCAATTTCGGGTATATAGTAGATATAGAACCACCTGCGGTGCTTGTACAAGCCACAAAACTTGATAATAATTTACGGTTCGGACGGAACTCGGCGTTTACGCCAAGTTCCCTTCGAACCGTAAATTGTCATCTCGTTTTGTAGCTGCCACAGTATGGTCAGGTAGTTATATAGAACGTCCTGACAATGCTGTGCAAGCTATAAAACAAGATGATAGTCAAAGGTTCATACGGAATGAGGCATTTACGCCGAGTTCCGTTCGCACCGTATATCATTATCGAGTTTTGTAGCTCGTAGAAGCATGGTAGCTCGCCCTATATTTAATATATACCCGAAATTGATAAAAAAAGCAAACTGAATATAATTTGGCATTACAACTGATATTTTAGTCAATGATACGGAATAGTATTCCATTTTTTTACGTTATATGTTGAAACGGGGTGTATTTATAGTATATACGGCATGGATATAGTAATTCTATTTATTATCCACCTAATACAAAGTGTCCATAGAAAACACATAGGGAATTTGTATGGACATACCCGGCGCATACGGATATGTTGTATGCTCCGGGTGGCGCATACAGAAAAATAGTGCGTATGGGAAGATAGTACATAACTAAAACTGATATCGACGTGCCACTTGTCGAAAAAGGTGGATAATAAACACAATATAGACTGGTTTCAGATAAAAGCGGTTGTATGCTCGTCGGAGTTGACTCTACGCAATATCCTCGCATACACTCGGATATTACCACGCGTCAACTCCTCGGAGCATACAGCCGCTTGTATCTGAAACCAGTCGATATTGTGTATATAAAGCCTCTTTTACTGGGCAAACAAAAATCCATTGCAGTTGTACACCTGTTGTACGTACCCCGTCACTCCCATTACTCCTCTGCACTCAGCCCGCTTCCTGACCTTCGACTTCCCCACATCACTGAACTAATAGTCTAGTTTCTCCGTCTATCCCCAGGGGGCGCGACGGGAGTCTCAGGACCGTCATGGCGTCCATTAAAATTTAAGCGCCCTCCCGCGGCGCGCCAGAATACACAATGGCCGCTGCGGCGTCAAAATTCATCTGGGGGATAGTTAGATTAATGGCCGGGGCCTTGTCGGAGTGACTCGGGGCCGGCGGGAGCTGCTCCCCGGGCGGGCGGGCGGGTCAGGCGGCAGGCCCCGGGCCCGAGTGGGTTTCCTTGTCGGCGGCTGCATGGACGGCAGCCGTTCGACTTTGTCGCTGCCAGAGACGTCTTGCACTTTTGGCAGGCACGCTTTGGGCCGGGAGAGGTTTTTGATGTCTACAGCAGTCATGGTCAAGGGTCACCAGCCACCGATCTAGTGTTTTCCCCTGTCTTTATTGTGATCGTGGCAGTAGGGACTCACCGTCGTATAAATCAGCCATTTTGCCCCCTCCCATGGATGGAGCCCCACGGAACCCCCCACGCCAACCCGTTTCCCCACGGCATCTCTTCCCCCACATCTTACCACCAAATCTCCAGCTGTACCCACTCACTCCTATTCACACTTTTTTTTTTTAGATTTTCAGCAGTGGTAGATTTACTGCTGTATCAACGGCCTGAAAAACTCGGCCACGACCGAGAAAGGCTTTTCTTAAATAAGAAAAAGGCCAATCGTTATCATACCATGTCTATGTGGTGTGGGAACTAAAATAGAGGTGAGATTTCTACATAAAATCATTATATAGATTCGATCACCACCCTTATGGTGTAAAAAAACCTTGAGAAAGTGTGGTAAGAACCTGCAATGGTTAACTGGACGTTAAATCAAGCAAACCAACCAACCAATCCCTAGCTATTTCCACTCACTCCCATTCAACTTTTTTTTCAGATTTTCAGCAGTGGTAGATTTACTGCTATATCAAATGCCAATCGCTTTCATGCCATGTCTATGTGGTGTGGCAAGTAAAAGAAGTCTAACCTCGATACAAGTGTAGGGTTGAGATTCCTACCTAAATTCATCACATAGATTCGATCACCATCCTTGTGGTGTAAAATAACCTTGAGAAAGTCTGGTAAAGACCTATAAGACCCTAGCTACCCCCACTCACCCCCATTCAACTCTTCTCTAGCTATTCTCACTTACTCCCATTCAACTCTTCTCAAGGTATTCCCACTAATTCCCATTCAACGCCTCTCTAGCTATTCCCACTCACTCCCATTCAACTCTTCCCTAGCTATTCCCAGTCACCCCCATTCAACTCTTCTCTAGCTATTCCCACTTACTCCCATTCAACTCTTCTCAAGGTATTCCCACTAATTCCCATTCAACGCCTCTCTAGCTATTCCCACTCGCTCCCATTCAACTCTTCCCTAGCTATTCCCACTCACCCCCATTCAACTCTTCCCTAGCTATTCCCACTCACCCCCATTCAACTCTTCTCTAGCTATTCCCACTTACTCCCATTCAACTCTTCTCAAGGTATTCCCACTAATTCCCATTCAACGCCTCTCTAGCTATTCCCACTCACTCCCATTCAACTCTTCCCTAGCTATTCCCACTCGCTCCCATTCAACTCTTCCCTAGCTATTCCCACTCACCCCCATTCAACTCTTCTCTAGCTATTCCCACTCACCCCATTCAACTCTTCCCTAGCTATTCCCACTCACTTAAAGTCAAGTCTTCTCTTACTATTCCCACTTACTCCCATTCGCCTCTCCCTAGCTATTCTCACTCACTCCCATTCAGATCTTTTCTAGCTCTTCCCACTCACTCCCATTCATTTTTTCTTAAGCTATTCTCATTCACTCCCATTCGCCTCTTCCCTAGCTATTCTCACTCACTCCCATTCAATTTCTCTCTAGCTATTCTTACTCACTTAAAGTCAACTCTTCTCTAGCTATTCCCACTCACTCAAAGTCAACTATTCTCTAGCTATTCCCACTCCTTCCCATTCAACTCTTCTCTAGCTATTCCCACTCACTTCAAGTCAACTCTTCTCTAGCTATTCCCAGTCACTCAAAGTCAACTCCTCTCTAGCTATTCCCACTCCTTCCCATTCAACTCTTCTCTAGCTATTCCCACTCACTCCTATTCAACTCTCCTCTAGCTATTCCCACTCACTCCGATTCACCTCTTCTCTAGCTATTCCCACTCACTCCGATTCACCTCTTCTCTATCTATTCCCACTCCCTCCCATTCAACTCTTCTCCATCTATTCCCACTCCCTCCCATTCGCTTCTTCCATAGCTATTCCCACCACTCCTATTCAATTCCTCTCTAGCTTCTTCCGAGCATCTCCCAGAGTTACTGAGCTGCTCCAACGCTCACTGCTCACCAATAAAGCCAGCCGGAATGCCTTCCCTTGTCAGGCAGGCCAATGTCCATATTTCGCTCCCAGGCGGCACCCAGCAGGCCCCCTATCCCCCCTCTCCCCGCCCCGCCGGCCTACAGCTGTCGCCACACGCTCCAGTGCACACTGGCGATGCTTGGGCGAGTGTGTATGACAAGATATGATAGGTACCTTGTCCCCCGGCTGTCGGGCGGGCCGGGTGGGCAGGCGGGCCGGATTGTCGGGCCGTGGGGCCTCTGGGAGGCTCCTAATGGAGAAGAAACCGCCCGCCCCTAACTCGGACCAGAAGGCGGCCCGTCCACCAGCAGGCCCTGCACCGACTCGCTGAGACGTACCAGAATGAGGAGCAGTTCTCACAGCGTTTAAGGGTACAGTAAAACCCCGCTGAAGGGGACACCCTCCGATCCGGGCCAAGTGTTCCCTTAAGCGGGGTGTCCCCGCGTGGTTCAAATAAACTCTAAATAGACGGGGAAATTTCCGTTCCTAGCAATTGGCCCCTTAAGTGAGGTGTCCCCTTAAGCGGAGTGTCCCGGAAGCGGGGTTTTACTCTACTTGGTAGTATTGCTCAAGACCACGGTGAAAACCCCAAACCTCTAGTTGCAAAGAGGTGGGTAGATTACTATTTGATAATCTACTTGGTTGATTATTCTGGCATGATGCGTCATCTGAGATGATATGTGCATGTATGATAAATACATACACAATAATGACTGGTTTTGTGTGCGAGTGGTTTTGTGTCTCAGATTGACCTAATATCCTCGCTGTCGCTAAGATATTACTACGCGTCAACTACGAGGTGATTACGGTCACTGGTACACAAAACCAGCCATTGTTGTATTTAGCATCCACCTACAAGATTGATAACAAGAATACACTATGTATCAAAATATAGGCTAATTACAGATTTGATGAGGCTGTATAGCACTGTCAACCATGATGGTAATTCAGTATATTACTTACACCAGTAAATAGTCCGCTATATCTCCGTGCTTTTGTAGTTTTTGATACAACGCGTCGACCTTTCGTTTATTTTGAATCTATACGACAATGAGACCAAAGTCTGTACGGATCCGTTTTGTCTTGTTCTTGTCGTCCGTGTACCATGGGCTCTATAGACATTACCATCCTTGACCATTTACAAGGAGTCAGCGGTTAGTACGTTAGACAAGACCGCACCGTACCTTTATTTACGCCTTAAGGGTAGGTGGGCCCGTCGAGGCAAAGGTCGTAGAGTGAAGCGTCTGCTTGTCACTAGAACCCAGCATAAATCTCACACCCCAGGGCTCATCATTCTGCCAGGTGGCAGAGGTTCTTTTGTATTATTATACACCCATGCAGTATATCTGATAATTACATACTGCTGCTACCTATGCAGTATAAATTGTATACTGAACCCTGTGCAGTACACTGTTATACTGAACACTTTGAAACATAAGCATTATGTCGGATTTCATACTGACATGTCTTCTAAGCCAGTATATGGTAAGATTTGACTGATTTTGGGTATATATGATAAATATAGAACGACCTACCATGCTTGTCTACATGCCACAAAACTCGATGGGAATCGATGTTATTTATGGAACTCGGCCTGTGGCCTCTTTCCGTAAAATACAACAATTCCCCCTCTCGTTTTGTAGCATTTATCTCACCCCGGTATTTTTCTCCATAGGCTTAACATTAGGAACTCATACTCCACGGCCGTGAGGTTCGTGTATCCAATACTCAATGGCTAATTTGGTGATTCATTTTATCAATAAATAATGTTATACGGGGTGAGATAAAATCAGAAACCCACTCGATGACAATAACTTGGTCCACACTCCACCTCGTTTGACTACAGAGTAATTCACTCAGCTTCGCTTCATGAATTACTCTGCAGTCAAACTTGGTGGAGTACGGACCAAGTTATTGTCATCTCGTGGGTTTCCTTCTAAATACAGCATGGTCAGGTCATTTTATATAATTATTTCTATTAGAATGTCCTTGTACAGAATATATACGTTGCCTAAAGGTAAGGACGGTCACATACAAACTTCTAGCGTGCTGCAAAAAACTATCCCTTCAATAACTGCGTGCTATTTACTGTGATATTGGGAAAGGAGTAGGGCGCCAGTGTCTTAGAAGCATGCCCAACTGACCATGACCAATCACCCCGGACCGAAATACCTCAAGACTCACTGGTGCTTGATATGTTTGAATGCAAGATTCAGGCAGTTGCTAAAAGGACAAGTAGACTGGGTGCAGCTGGGTAACAGAAAACGATCCATAAACTGAATGTAACCAACGTTCTTAATTGTTATTCATTTAAAATTGCACGCTCATTCATCAATGATGAACATACTTTTTGCTCCTAGTATATATAGATACGAGCTTTGGTCTCCTTTATAACTCATCAATTAGGATGGAGTTTACAGGTGGATAATTCAATGATAAACAATCAAATATTCGTATTTGGCTACATGCGTGTTATCCATTGGAGAATAACGTGAAAGCTGATTCACATGCGCAAACCATCATTGGACGATGAGACCCACCCAAAATCCAATAAGCAAAAGTTTTCCGAAACGCAATGCCACTTACACCCACACCAGGGAAGAGGAAGGCATAGGAAGGAGAGAGTTTTGAGACAAAATAAGCAAAAATTGTCACATCTTTTACCGTTTTCTCTCAATCTAATACAGGTGTTGCCGTTCAGCGCCGCCTAACGGCCCACTGCCTAGTTACCCGGCCGCTCGGACAAGCACTCCTAGGTCCAGCCATATGTGTATAGGAAACACAGCAATCACACCTAAAGTGTGAACGGTGGGTGTGATTACAGTAGTGTTGTTTTTTGACAGATTAGATTGTTGGAGCAAACTAGGGCATTGTATGGGCTGTCTAAACTTTATAGTTGATAATCATCTTGGTTTTAACTTGGAAAAAGATAAGCATATTAAAGCAAAACCTGCCAATGTATTAGTGTGTATGCAGTTTTGGTGTCCCTGTGTTATCTAAGGTATATCTAAAGTATCATTGAAGTAATATGCATGTATGATACATCAAATTGTAGCTGGAATACCATAGAATACGATGAAATCATTGTTATTTCTCAGAAAATGAGATACATGGGTCTTATGATCGTATTACGCTCATATACTGATAGATCCAATGCTAAAGAATACGTTGCGAAGTGAATGTTTGGCTTCAGCCGTGGCGTAACTAGGGAGATAGGGTGCGACACCGGCCTACGGAAAAAGGCCTATTAGCAATATAGAATTATATTTATATGTCTGCTGTGATTGTGGTTAAAGGGTTTACATCAGCTACTTAGAATATTGTTTGTAAATCTCTCTCTATAGAGTATTCCTTATCTCACCCCTTGTACGAGTTTAGCCATAGGAAGAGCATTAGGAAAATATTCAACGATCATCCCGGTAAAGTGACAATACTACGCCATGGTCGTGGTGTAGTGAATATGAGATGACGTCATACGCTATTAACTTGACTGGATTTGCTAAATAATTTGATTTATTCTGATATTGTGATGTTATTTAATGTCAGTGAAAGGGGTGAGGTAAATCCATAACTGCAGTCGAATCATTAAATACACATTACTCCATGAGTTTCGATGGGCCGTAATTGTCACTCGGCTTTGCCTCGATGATAATTGTGGCCCATCCAACCTCCTGGAGTATTGTATATTTATACGATTCTGGATGCAGTTCTATATAATTGCCCCATATGTGGCCATTTGTTGCTACATGAACCATCACCACTACGACTATTGGCCTTCGACCTTAGCAGCTGTGTAATGTATCTTATAAACATACATATCATATAAACATTAATTCTTTTTCTTATTTCTGTTAGGGTATAACAAGGGACTGGATTTGGGAATGTTCATACCTTTTAGTATAAATTCTGTATAGCATAGAAACCGTTCATTTGAATTAGTATCTTTGGGTTGTTAAGCTCTTGCAATCTCTTGTCAAAGCTCCGTGGTGTTAGAATACAGTTTTCACCACTCCCCTTCTCTCTGTCCCCTTCACCAAATGGGAATTTCCTTGTAATTCAGATTCACAAGGGGCGTAATTATTATGATTTGGGAATGAATTCTGTAAATGAGTACTAATGAAAGGAGTAATTTGTGTTCATTTGATTTGAGAATTTTAATCAATCGCCAGCGAAAAAAAAAGTAGAAGTGTGTGTGGTTTTCCGGTTGTGGAATTCTCTAGCCCCACTTCCATCCGCCAACCTTTTTCACGGCACCATTCAAAATTGAACAGGAACTGTGGAATCCATCTCTTTCCTTTTCTTCGTCAGAACCTCCCTTCTGGGGTTATTCGTTCTGGATGGGGTATAAATATGCCCTGGCGCTACTGCAGTAACCCGCGGAGAACAATTAGAGTGGAAGAGGCTACGTTAATTAGGCGCCATTCTACGTCAATTTGACCCGCGTTTGATGTCACTGCATTTATAATGGAGAAGCCCGCCCGCTCCAATCAGTATCGTGTGCAACTGCTGGTTTTCTTGGAAGTTGGCAAAACTGGCGCCGGCCCTGTGGTCATGAGTCTACATTGATTACAGGAGAGGAATCGAGAAAAATGTAATTCCCATGGAAAAGAAAAGAAGATGATATCAGAAGTGTGTCATCGCAATCCACTCAAGAGAGTTTCAAGATCGTCTGTGATTTCATTTAGGATATAGTTCAGAAATCATGGTTCCTTGATTTATTGGTCAGAAAAATGGTGTTGTAACTTTTTTTTCGTTTTGAATCAGGTGTTACACGAAACAGGGAATTGCTTACGACTTGATCATGAAGCATGTTTGAAAATTCTGTCGGATTAATTCAGGCGCTCATTGTGACCAACTTGTTGGCTGTAACGCGGGTGGGAGAGGGTTACACTCTCCAACCACGCGCCAATAACCACCTAACTTACATTCCGGCTCCCACGTTACCATCACTATACACTCAATCCAATAGACTCCCGCACAGGTTAAAACCTTTCCATCAATCCACCCTACAAGAACACTCTCTCTGTCTCTGTCTCTGTCTCTGTCTATGTCTATGTCTCTGTCTGTCTGTCTGTCTGTCTGTCTGTCTGTCTGTCTGTCTGTCTGTCTGTCTGTCTGTCTCTCTCTCTCTCTCTCTCTCCCTCTCTCTCTCTCTCTCTCTCCCTCTCCCTCCCTCTCCCTCTCCCTCTCCCTATCCCTCTCTCCCTCCCTCTCCCTCTCCCCCCTCCCTCTCCCTCTCCCTCTCCCTCTCCCTCTCTCTCTCTCTTTCATTACACTCATTGGTAGGGCCACTGGGGTCTGCTAGGTTGGACAGCAATTATCAATCTGTTCATCCTCTTGGTCGCCTCGCCTCATCGTGGTGCAGGCCGAATATGTTTGCACACAAGCATAACAAAAGCGACCGGAGTTGGGAGTTAGCTCTGTGGTAAAGATCACTGGACTTATAATACCAAGGTTGTCAGACTTTGATGATTCGGGTCCCACTGCAGCTACTTTTCTCCTTCACCCCCAGCAGTGGTAGATTTACTTAGTTGGTGCAAAAGAACCTTGAGAAAGTCTGGTGAGAACCTGCAATGGTTAAATGGATGTTAAATCAAACCAATAAACCAATCCTTCAGCCTACATCAATCGTAATCTATTTCTACAATATTCTCAATAAACCTGACAAAGGCCACCTTTGAGGCCGAAACGTTGCATCAAGCTCATACAATCTGTATCGACAACTAAGTAACTTGAATAAATCTTTCTCCATATTGAATTAATATATAATACTCAAATTCTCAATAAACCCTAAATATTGTTCCACACTCTCTCCGCTAGTCATTAAAGGAATTACAGTCTACACATTTGCTACTGTACACATTTATCTTCCTCTTGAATTCGTTATATTTCTGATATTGCCTATAGGGGGCCTTTGATGTGAACTAGTCTTTTACAGTATACATTTAATGAAAGTAGGTTGTTAGTATGATCACTAGTATGAGGGATTAGCAATTCCTTTGTAGTCGCATTCATGGGGTGTTGATCTATGTAGCCCTGGCGAATAGGTGCTTTTTGATCTTGTCGGAAGCTAAGGCCATACACAAGCACTATGAATATTAATGAATATGTCGCCGAGCACAATTTGTCGACCCATTGCTTTCTAATTGGCCATTGACCCTACTTAATGAGGTTAGGATGAGAACCGTTAATAGCACACTGTGGAGTGACTTATCCATACGTGGTGTCAAATTGCCTCATTCTAGCCACACCGGACTACCATCCAGCCCCATATCTCACTGTGTGCCGGCCTTGTTTCCTATGGTTGGGTCACCCAAGTAATGCCGCACCGACCTTATGCTAGGTTTACACTATGTTCCCGGTGCCCTACGGCAGTCCCGGCAGCCACGTTAATGAAACGTAGCACACCGGTGCTGATTCATTAACACTATGATCACGATGGCCATCGTTTGAGGATGATCAAGGTTCCTGTTTGGTCCATGGTTCCTTGTATAAACGGCTGCGGTCGGTCACGTCCCTCACGTTCTGTCCATGTTTCCCTGTACAGCCGCCGACGTTCAGTCACGTTATGTGACGTTCATGAGGGCCGGTACGTTTCTTATTAGCACCGTGGAGCATCGTAGCTGCCGTGGCAAAATTTTGACAGAGCCTTGCGTTCTCCCGTGACTGGTGTGTGTGCGTGTCTGGATGCGATATGGTCTGTCCCATGTCCCCATCCCGCCTCCCAGCTTCATCCTACATCCTTCCCGTTTCGTCACCGGCGCCCCACAGTGCTCAGAAACAGGGCTTTCAGGACTGCCGGGAATATAATGTAGTATTAGCACATATGGGACATCAATCTAGCAGTCAAAAGTTTCTATATTCTGTGCAAGTCCCTCCCAGAATACTCTGTATGAATTAAATAACGCCAGTGTAAGCAAATTTGAGACTAAACCTTTCCTTCTCGAGTCATTCATTCTTCACTAATTTGTCTTTCGATATACTACACTATGGATTTCAAAAGCTATTATCATTGTAATTCTTAGCAGCATTCCATCCAAAGGCGTCTTAGGATATTTGAAACAAAAAAAACCGATGACGTTGACACTTGAAGATTTCCCACAAAAACGCACGCTGACATTTCAGTCAGAAAACTGCCAGAATCTCATAGAGCGCTAAACTAAGGTCTGCATTCGATCTGGCGAGAAATGTATTGATGGGGTTTATTTTTCAGGTTTTTTTATTCTCCTATCACTGTTTGCCCTGACTCGTCATTAAGAGGATTTTCAAAGGCTGAGAACAATCTACCAACATTCCACTCCAGCCTAATGTATTATTCCTCCAAATAGAAACGGTATTCACAGTAAGGAATTATGTCATTGCTATGATAAACTAGGGTGGTTTATCGCTAGGAAAAGGATAATAAAAAAGTGTCACGCTAATGAAAGCTCATGGAAATCCATTACATTATTTTGTTACATGTTCTGTGATAAATAACTTTGACCTCTTCTCCGTAATTTATAGCGATGAATAAGAACACAGGTGCAAGTTTCCTGAGTGGGTTTGGGTGTGGAGTTAGCACAGTGGTTAAGGCACTGGACTTGTAATCCATAAGTTGTGGGTTTGAGTCTCACTACAGCCACCTTCCTCCTTCACCTCCAGCAGTGGTATATTTACTGCTATATCAAAGGCCAATCCTTCTCATACCATGTCTATGTGGTGTCGGAAGTAAAAGATCTCTCACGTCAGTAAATGTGTAGGGGTGAGATTTCTGCCTCAATTCATCTAATAAATTTGATCACCACACTTACGGTATAAAACTAGCGAAAAAAATAAGTCCCAATATGGCCTCAGGGTCCCCTTGGGCGTTAGATAAACAAAGCAAACCAAAATCCTGAGTGAAAAACATACTTGAGGAAACTCCATTCTGTCTGTATATCGGTGTGAAGGTAAATAGTCTTGTTTATAGCCATCGAAAACAGACCTGATATTTGAAAACTTTCGTATTTCCATCAAAGGGCATATGGTTCTCAGTGGCCTTTTGATGTAACAAAGGACACAAAGAAAGCTTGGATGCATGTCTCTGAGTGTGCAGTTCGGATATTGAACCCAGACGGCAATATCAAAATCATCTCAGAGCTCCGTATATTGTCTTTATGTAGCTGTCAGCCTAACACACCCCTCAAAACAATCAAGATCCCCAATAGAGGCTTTTTTATAGGAAACAAACCAATTGCGTTTGTCCAGGATCTGAACCCAGGACCTTTTGATTACTATAAGCCATTTTCCACTGGTAGACGAAAAGGGCACCGATTAATTGAGTTCTCCTAAAAATCTGTTGGTGGTGGCCAATGACTGCACGTCGTGATCTAAAAATCAGTAAGGTGCACTGTCTGCCTTGTTTCTGCCACATTTGGCAGGTCAATACTGACTGAATAGTCGTCAAAGTCGATGATAATCACTGGTGGTGGCCTTATTGCATAATCTATACACAATTAATTGGTAAGCACTTTTCTGCATGTCTGTTTCCATTCACCAATCTGGCGTCGTTGGTTCCCAACTGCAGATTGGTGGCGAATAGTCAGCCAGTGGAAAATGGCTTATAATGTGTATATATGAGGAATCTGGATCCTGTGCTTAAAGTCTAGTATTCAATGTGTGTCATGTGGTAGACTGCTCGTGCTGGTGTAGGAGAGGACTAAAAAAACTAATTTATTAAACATAACTACTCTGGCATCTTAGTGCATCTCCTTCTACAGACTCTCCTCTCATGGCCCTAGTCTCCCTCCGTATCAAACAAACCCCAGAAAAGATAACAAGCACAGGCATGATTTGAGGGGTTAATTATGGTTAATAACTGACCAGTCCTCGCACGCTAATAACATTTTCTCACCCCTGGTATTTTTAACCCATAGGCTTTTGGAACTCGTAATAAGTTTCTTGAATGTTTATTCAATGCTAATTATTCAGAATCAATCATAATAATCTCATTTGCCATCATAAATCACTGTCATAACATACTTTGAATGCCAAAATCACAGGTTAATGGCGAACTTTGAATATTGTTGGTGTAAGTCTACACCGAATTACTGTCATGCTTGATAGTGCTGTGGTGTCTGGAACTAAATGGCTTGCAGAAACTTTTTAATTGCAATAGACTTGTTATTAATCTTGTAGGTGCGTAATAAATACAATGCCGATTGGTTTGTATACGAGTGACTGTAATCTCCTCGTAGTTGACGATGCAATATCCTCGCTAATCGCTCGGATATTACTACGCGTCAACTACTCGGAGATTACGGCCACTCGTACACAAACCCGGTCATTATTGTGTACATATCCATTGTCCATTCTTTTAGTGTGTACACGGGTGAGATAAGAAGAGAAAGCAACTCGTTTTTGTCAAAGTTGTTGTTTTCCAACTCATTTGAACGCTATGTGATATTCACTCAGCTGTCGCTTCGTTCATATCACTCCACATCATGCTCTTAGAAAATGATCACCTTTAACAAAATTTGTTGGTTTCTTCTCTATGACTTCATACAGCTGCACCAAGAGCAATCTTTAGGTTGTGGTAGTACAACAAATGCGCTAAATGTGTAGATCAACTTTCTACGACCTTTACAACTATAAAAGAACAATATTCCAGTAATAATAAAATACTAGACGCGTAGTTTTGGATAACAGATTGTTTTGTAAGGCAGTGAGGGAATTAGATACCTGGCTTACTCTCCGATTCTTATAGCCTACCTGGAAAGACGTCTAATATATTTTTCTCTTCCTAGAATGAAAGCAATTTGATCGAGGTATGATAGTAGGATTTCAGAATACACCAGGATTTTAGAATACAGGCGGTAAATTCTATGGGAAAGTGCCAACAAGTGTTTGTGTAGTATGTGGTGTACAATAAATCGCTGGTGTTTATTTTAAATCGACCTGCTGCGTGTGTATTGGTAAAAAGGTCGTGTTTTTTCAAATATAAAAGAGCATTGCTTTTCTTCATTCAAAATCCAGTTACAAGTAATTGTAACATTCAAAGAGTTCAAAATCACAAAAGAACAGACACAGTAAGTTTTGTTAAAGGTGGTTATTATTGGGGTGATAGATGGAGTATCAATTGCTGTCACAACGTTTCGCTAATATTTAATTAGCTTCATCAGGTTATCATAAGATTCCAAAACCTGGTATCCCATATTCAAAGGAAACCGTTTTTAAAAAGGTTCTAAGTATGTGGTGTGCTTCTCTGTTTTTTATACCAGGATGGTGATCATAATACAGAACAGACATAGAACAAACATAAGGCCTGTTTCCATTAGCCGACGAAAACGGTGTTGATCTTTTTAGTTTTCCTAATAGCCCATTTCCATTGGCCATCACCGATATGCAGTCAGGAACCAATGACGGACCTTTAGCACTGCTGACGCAAAATGTAAATAGGCCATTAAGAGAACTCAAACAATCTCCACTGTTTTTATGGGCCAATGGAAACATGCCTATAGACAGCACAGTTTGTGACAGGGATAGCAGAACCAAGCAGGGATAGCAGTTTTCTGGCCTTTTCTCCATACCTCACTGGCATTTGATCAGGACAGTTTTCAACGTAACATGATCTAGTCATAGTATGAGACAGGGGACAGCTATGTCAGCTTTAGTTAAACTCTGCTACAGTGGACCAACTTTCCGCCGGTGAAACGCTTTAAGCCTTGGACACAGGGATGCTGTGACTTCATCCCTCCAGGGGACTCGTTAAAAAGTAATCCCCCTGCCGCCAGAGATGATCCAGTTAACCCTACCCATTAGCGGGGTTAATCAGTTCCGGGAGGGCCAGTAACCATTAAGCGCCATGTCTAATCATGCAGGTACTGTTGTAGACCCTACGGCCAGCCCAGCTAACGTCCACCATGGATATTTATGGAGCCATACAACATTTAACCAGCAATTCTAGGTACCCCCGGTTTGATTCTCACTTTTATTTCACCCCCGGTATTTATTTCTCTTAGACTTGATATTGGAAACTCGTATCCAACGCCCATTGAGTATTTTGGAAAAGAATACTCAATGGGGGATTATGTCACAAATATTAGCCCATTAGTTAATGTGAAGGGTGAGATAAATCCAGAAACCTATTCAAGTTTAGGGCCAGAGCTCGATCCCATCTTGTTTAAATCGCTACGTAATTCATGCGGCTTCGCCTTGTGAATTACTACATGCTTCAATCTTGATGGGATAGGAGCTCTGACCCTAAAGGTTTCCTCTATATCATCTCACCCCTGGTACAAGCTTAGCCATCAGAATTACGTTAGAAAAAAATACTCAACGATCACCCCTGTAAAGTGACAATACTACGCCACGGCCGTGGCGTAGTGAATTTGAGATGACGTCATATGGATTTGCTAAGTCTATTCTAATTAATGTGAAAGTTTGATGATATTTAATTTGATAAAAAGGGGTGAGATAAATCCAGAACTGCACTTTAATCGTAAAATACACTGTAAAATACATGGGATAGGAGCTCTGACCCTAAACGTTCATAGGTTTCCTCTATAATATGTAGGTGAGATAACACCTCCATATCTGACTTATATGTAGGTGAGATAACATCTCCATGTCTGACTTATATGTAAGTTAGATAACACCTCCATGTCTCACTTATATGTAGGTGAGATAATACCTTCATATCTCACTTATATGTAAGTGAGATAATACCTTCATATTTCACTTATATGTAAGTGAGATAATACCTTCATATCTGACTTATTTGTAGGTGAGATAATACCTTCATATCTCAGATATTTAGGAGAATAGTTTGCATCCAGATGTAGGTTCAGCGACAATATCAAATTTACTTCAACGCGGAGATTGTGGTACGTTTCGGGACATCACAATGGCTATTATTATTACTTTAATGAATACCCGATGTAACGCATTCTTCGTACTTTGAAGATTAGTCGGATGTTATGTACAAGTGAGAATACCACCTATATCTTTTGCCTTACGACGACTTTGTCTTACTATGTTCTCTGTACTTATTGCCATTGTGGGATTTGTAGTTATTACCACAATGTACGTAATGTCATTATGTTACTGTTCTGTCTGTCCTGTGTGACGGAATCATAGGAAGATTGCGGCTACTACTCCTGTGATATGCTTTCATCAGAAATAAACTCTTAAAAAAAAAAAAATTACATGTACATTTGCGTTGTACGTTAAGGTTTTGTGTGAATATCAACACGATTGAAAAAGAACTGGAGAAGTCTGGCTGCCATATGCTCCGATAACAAATGGAAATTGAGATGAGTGATTGTGCACCCTTCTCCTGCTGTTCAATTTACGGATGTGGTAGATAGGAGTTGGAGAATATCAATATCCCGACCCTGCCACCTAGTGGTCAGGATCTATACCACCTACCTGCCACTCATATGGTTATTCCTCGTCTCCCTACTGGAGATTGGCCAGTCAGGTCATCTATCTGCCCTCCAGTCCCAGCCGATATTACTATATACCCATACATCATCGCTGTGCGGTTGCAGTTGCCGCAGCAAAACATTGACGCTAGCCTTCATTTACCTGAATATGTGCTCGGATATATGTCCCTAATTAGCTGGCACTAGGGTACATGTTATGTTTTTGTTTAGATACGATTATGATATGATTTTGGGGAATGGGAAGTTTACATAGAAGAATGTATCAATAAAAAAACAAAATATACCCGCGAATATTCCATATGTGTGGTTGTGGTTGTGTGATGTATCACTCTGATGCCTATTCAATATAAAGAAAATAAACGATGGTTTGTGGACAGGCGGCCGTAAACCACGAGAGGTTGATGTGCAGTTATACACGACCGCTATTTTTTGCATTTATCATATATCTTTTCGAATGAATTAAACCAAGAAGTTGCCATATTAGAGGGTATAACAATAGGGGCTATTTCTTTGCTATATATCACAAAGGGACTACTTTCCCGTATATATACCGTGGCTTCGAGGCCGTATATACCACGGATTTGAATCCGTATACCATCTATGCTATCTGACAGGTTTCATATAATGGCTCGTGCTTTACTGAGTCCCCACACATTTTCAATGGGGTCTTTGTATACGATGGATAATAAATGCTCACGCGCTCCCAAACACTCTCTGATTGGCTGGCGGGGACGCGCCCCGAACGCTGAGAGGACGCCGGAGACGCGGGGACGGCTAATGTCCGGTATGAGCTGGGGGCAATACGGAAACACAGGTATACGCCACTCCAGGTCAGAGACGAGTACTGCTTTACTGATTAGCTGACTGCTGGCACTGTGTTAAATGGGGTAGCGAGGGGGCGTAGGTGATGTACGAGGTGGGCAGAAAAGGTAGGTGTGATGTGTGGGCGTGGTAAAGAGGTCTAGGAATACACTATGACAGCGCTGACCATTAGTTACCGTACCCCAAGCATCAATTATCACACCCCAGTATACTCACAAGGAGCCTTGAGGACATGTCTCTTCCTTCATTGCCCTCAAAGATACATTATCTATTGGTCATTGAAATGTCATCATGTAATACATTTCACATTTGATTTATAGCAACCTCGGCGATACTGGGGCTCGTTTAATGATCTATGCTTGTACATAAAGACCTTTTCTGTACCTTGTACAAGGGTTATCGTTTGATAATATTTAAGTTCGTTTGCTATGACAGTATTAGCCCCCCATAAGGTCGTCCATAAATGTTGAAAAAAGTTGACCCACATCTTCCCTGGGTCTCTATGGCATACAGGAAAGTGCCTAAATACGATACTAGATTATTAAACGGGCCCCTGGCTTTTAACATAACTTCGTGGAGAAGGGAGCAACTCCTATCCAAATGAGTATCTCAAAATTACTAAAGTGAAGAAAAATAGAAATAGATGAAACAAGAAAAAAAGTTGAAGCCTTGATAAACTGCAAATAAAAAGTTATTTGAATGACTCCCCGTTATATGGATCAGTAATAGAGTGGCCTTCCCTCCTCTGACTGTAGCCCGACCTGGCTGTCTATCTGTTGATGCTCTGACCCTACGCCCCCATGTCAATCACGATCACCTATTCATGCCCGAACCAGTGACTCAGTAATGAGGCAGGAGGATGGTACACTGACTGGAACCTGATCCCTCCTCACTTGACATGATACACGTCAAGGGCCCGTCAAATAATTTAGGTTTGTACATGGAGACCCTTTTCTGTACGTCAACGAAACCCATGGACGATGTGGGGTCAATTTTATTTGACACTAAAGGGGGGCATCCACCAACCACGACAAGGCTACGACAATGGCTTTCCGACAAGGTCCACGACAGGTCTACGATTGGAAGGCTTGTCATAGCCTTGTCGTAGTTGGTGGACCCCAGTTCCCGATAAGAGGCTACGACAAGGCCACAAGAGGCTGCGACATGAAGCTTGTTGGGGGCATGTCGGGGGGCTTCCGACAAGGTTACGACAATATCGAACATGTTCGATTTTTGCCACGACTGGAGCCTTGTCGTGGAATGTTGTGGTTTCCTCGATATCACTGTCGTAGTGTGTCAGGATCATGGACGCCTTTCTTACGGTAACCAGCAACGTCTACGACACGTCCCGACACCGCTGTCATAAAACCCCTCTTCTCACGCAGGCTGCGGCAAGGCACCGATAGGAACTTTCTTGTCTGCTCTTGTCGTAGCCTTGTCGTGGTTGGTGGACGCCCCCCCTTTATTGGCGACCTTTATGGACAGCTGTCCTTGAATATCAGAGTACAAGTGAACTGATGTTAGAACTAGAAGTGTATCTAATGTATCCATATTTGTAGTTTCATACTGTAAACTGACGGTAGATTAGATGGTTTATTCAACTGAATACGTTTCCAGTTGAAAAGCGATCTGTGATACCAAATATACTGTTTGAAACTGTAGATAAGATAACGGTAGCATCTCGTATATTTCAATGATTTGATTTTTAGGCAAGATTGCCACTCATGATTAGGATTGGGGAGTTGGCTCAGTGGTAAAGGCACTGGACTTGTAATTCCAAGGTTATAAGACTTTTTGGATCTTTATGGGTCTACACTAAGTTAAGCACTTACCTTCTTCAGATGGCCTTCTCATAGAAGTTAGCATGGTGACCTAGTAATTTTTATCTGTATATATTCCCAACTATCATAATCCAGAATTATTTGAAGATAGCAATTGAACATCAGTGTCATCTAGCAATGAAGTCAAAATATTGCAGTTTCCCATAGACACCAATAATTAAGCACTTACCTTTTCAGATGGCCATCCCATAGAAGTTAGTACCGTGACATGCCTTTTTTGCATTTTCTATTTGCTGATGTATGAAACTTATATTATCCATAATTATTTGAAAATATCAATAGAATTTAGAAATCACCCTACTACCAGCATTTGTCTTTAAACTAACAAAAAAACAACAACAACAACAAAGTGGAATAGACGTGGCTTCACCTTGCGGTTGAACACTACCACAATGGGCCGACGGCACCCGAGGGTGAACGGAAAGAAAATCTTTTACAAACACAACAACAACAACAACAACAACAACAACAACAACAACGTGAAATAGATGTGGCTTCACCTTACGGTTGAACACTACCACAATGGGCCGACGGCACCCGAGGGTGAACGGAAAGAAAATCTTTTACAAACACAACAACAACAACAACAACAACAACAACAACAACAACAACAACAACGTGAAATAGATGTGGCTTCACCTTACGGTTGAACACTACCACAATGGGCCGACGGTACCCGAGGGTGAACGGAAAGAAAATCTTTTACAAACACAACAACAACAACAACAACAACAACAACAACGACTCATGATTCCATCTGCCAACTCCTGGGTAGTGGGTGACAACAACAACGACAACGACTCATGATTCCATCTGCCAACTCCTGGGTAGTGGGTGACAACAACAACGACGACGACTCATGATTCCATCTGCCAACCCCTGGGTAGTGGGTGACCTGACACGCACACTGTCCCTGCCTCATCTCTGTCACCTACTGACAACCTCCTCTCCTGTTTGAACCCCTCCCCCTCCATAAATAAGCCCAGATCACTGAGTGTCAAGTGCTCAGAGTGGCTTTGATATTTTTTCCTGTCTGGTGTCAATAAGGAAACCCTCTCGTTTTGAGAAGAGCTTAAATTGGATTAAAAGGGGTCGTATCTTTTTCGGTACCAAATATTGAAAATTTAGGTTTTCACGTCGGGCGTCAGGTTCAACAGTTAATCTGTGATCAAAAGAGGTAACGCTTGTGTTTGTGCAGGTGTTTTAATCTGCAAGGGCCGGCTTTGTTATCATCATATCGTGATAATGGATTGTGGATTTGGTTTCCCAGTTCCCATTCGTAATGTTACAAAGCGGGTATTGTTGCAGGGAACGTCCTTTTAATAACAAGTTATTACACGTAACACTGGAACTGAAACCAGTATGGTAAATAAAGTTCGAAAGACATCATTGCATGAGGCCAGTAGATATATGACCGTGTATTCTTAGTTTGGGAATAAGCTTCAGGAAATTGTAAGAACTGTGTCACTTATTTCGCAAATAGAAAACATATTATAATGGACATTTTTTTCCAACCACGGAATCGCTAGTCGAGTCCATTGGAACGAAAAAATTGCATCATATTATAATGGACAGGGTTTAGGATATTTTGGCCCAGAATTTAAAGGTATTTCAAAGATAAAGACAAATTGTGGGTTCTGCCTGTCCGATACAAAAGTATCAAAAGAAGAACACAACAAGCGAAATAATATCACATGATCTCTGTATTCAACTTTATCACTGACCAGCACATATACCTTGATTATAAGCGATGTATAATTGTAGCATAATATGTAAGGCTCTCAGGTCACAAGTCACAGTGGAAGTCCGAGGAGTAGTGCTTTCCTATGTGTTTCAACCAGTGACCAGTACCCAAAGAGAATGAACGTGGGGGTAGCAACCCCTTTTATAGAGGTGGGATGGGGCACATAAAGTGACATCACTGGGTACTACCAGTGACTTCAGTCCTCCAGTGCGGGCGAGCTATCATGAAAGCACTAGATAGTTTGATGGCATTCCCATTACAATATTACATCCCTATTTCAAGCAAGCCATTAGGTTTATAAACTTCATTTCTTGAATACTATAAGCCTTATATTTTTTTATGTGAGACCTGTTGTGAAATATACTTTATATCACTGACATTGTTAGAATGTTCTCTAAGAACCACACCTGTTCTGCCTTCCATGTGTGAAGGGGTTACCATCCCACCCAAAGACATATGCCGCCCCTTCGTTGCTTGCTGTGTCATTTTGATTTTGGCATATTGTATTGTAACCTGAGAAACCTAGGATACAAGTCTGTGACTGCTCTTTTGCCTAACTAATATAGATACGTAAGTATTACATGTCCTTATGGAAAATGGGAAGATCTCATCTAGCCACCAAAATATGTAGCTTTCTGATTATAGCATGATATAACAACAAGACTTGCATGCATTTGCTATATATATATATATTACTATAAAGCCACAATCACCCTGTATTTTAAGATACATCAGATATGTTACTAGTTGGAAGCATTGGAATACTGATCAAAATATAGATTGAATTCTTTGTATCAATAATGGAAATAAAATTTGCTCAAACAAAATTTGGGAATAGGTACGATGCATTCCTTGAAATTGATATGAAATCAATAATTGCCCATCAGAATTGTTGAGGGACTGAATGTCGTATTGGTTATTAAATAAATGTAAAACAGGGAATGAATATAGGATATCAATTACAAGCTGGTTGTTTCTACCATTATACTCTAGAGAATATAATTCCATTGCCATTCAATTAAAGCCTTTATTTTATGTAGAATTGAACGGAAATTTCGGGACGTATAATGTTTGACAAAACAATAGACAGGCTTCCAAACCTTGCCAGAAATACTAGTTCGCTCAGCTAGGCATACTAGTTCTAGCATACACAATTTCTTTTAAATAATTCTTCACATTTGACAAATCCTTTAGTTGCATGTCATAAATAGGTCATAGAAAGCACTAGCTCTGGGACGGTTTGCACGGTTTGTTTGCCTCGACGTGCTGAGACCGGCCTCCTTGCGTTCTCACTAATTGGAAACATTCTTGCACAAACATATCAAACTGAGCATTGTTACGGCGTCTTGCTGGCGTCTTGACTAATTTCCCCTGTGGGCGTCGTCGGCTATTAGGGGACGCTATTGGCTAATCCCGCCATTTTGTTCTCGTTTGCGCGCTCATTAGCAATATAGGGCCCAGTGATGGAGGAGCATAACTAAACGCTCGATCAAACCGCAGAGGTCACGTGTCCAACCAGATTAATACCCGGATGCTGATAAGGCTACGTGTTGCGCTGGTCGCCGCCAGTGTCGCTGTGACAAGGACCTGCCGGGAACCGGATGAGAACGGATGGCCAAAGGACGCCTGCGCAAGAAACAGCTCCAATAGCTTTGCGTCTTCTCTGACAACCAACATGGCGGCCGCCGCCCGACGCCAGCAGACGACATTTTTGGTGCCCTTCCCGCCAAAATTAGCTGGTGGCCGGTGGCCGCTGTGGGACATTTGTCAGCTGTCAGGGGCACCGGCGAAGGGCGTGGACGCGCGGGAGCAGACGGTATTTACGGAACACGGCCTTGAACTGGATTCGTTCATCTGTGTTTGTGCCTAAACACAGTAATCCGTTCTCAGACCAGTACTCGTGCAGAATTAATTGAGACAATAAGCTATGGGGGCTGGCTGATAAAACTAAAAGGTCATGCATGCCGGACTTGGTGAACAACGCCACAGGTAGAGTAAGAGAAGAAACAAATCAGGGTGTTAGGCTACTTAATCCACATACCAGAGTTCAGTTAAATGAGCGCATGTTTTTCTTGCTCTAGCTCGTCATTAGCTACATGTAGCTATAAACAAATTCTTACCAACATCAGTAGTTACTAGTTGTAAAGAGAAAACGCTGTTGCTAATCTGAAAGGCCCTAGCTTGCGATACGCTATATTATATCACCCCTGGTATTTTATTCTCATAGACTCAACATTGGAAACTCGTACTCAACGCATGTGGAGTATTGTAGAAAAATATTCTCTAGAAGATGTCCGGCAGTTTAGCTAATTAGTCAGTGATAGGGGTGAGACAAAACATGAACCACACTCGATGACTCATTTTGGTGTGCTATATCATTTCACTCGGCTTTGCCTCGTGAGATAACTCCGCAACCAAACCTCGTGGCATATTGTCAGTGGCTATGGATCTCGATTCAGTTCCTTATTACTCCCTTCAGTGTCTGGCATCTCTGTCCCATGTGGCATGCTTAATTCCTGTCATGTTCATCTCTGATATTCTCCGCCATCATGTACCTCGCAGGGTGTTTGTCTGGGTCAAATCCTGTTGAGATTCTCTACTGGAACATCTACATTATATAGTTCCATTTCTTTGAGACAAGTATAGAATCCCAAGAGATTTAAAAATTTAAAAGAGCATTTTGTTGAGACAAATGGAAACACTGCTGAGTCGCCGACAAAGTACCCAACCTGTTACGCCCTCCACCTCAAAGGTACACCAGTCCCAGGGTGATAGTGATAGTTCGCTGGGACTATATCTTAGATTATGTACCAGGTGTGTCCTTCCATGTGACTCAGATTCGCTATTTTTCCTTGAGACTGGTAAAAGAAAATACATGCATGCTTTCATACACATAAATATATGAAACCATGCATATAAAATCTGTCTAGTACGAGACAAACATGGGGCATGTAGAATTGGTATACACCTTGCCATGAGAATTTCGTACCAAATGAGAATTGTCTGAGACTAGGGGAATAGTGTGCAGGTGCATTAGACTGTAGGTGTGAATCCCACTTTACCACTCGCTGGCCTCCTATTGGCTAGGTTTGGTACTTAGTCGGCGACTGGGCAGGGTTCATTTGTCTCACCCAAAACGCCCCTGTGCACTTCAAGCGTGTTTAAATGGAAGTCACAGGTTGGGATTCATTTTCCTCACAGGGTTTAAAATCTCATGAGTATTGTATATTTGTACAATTCTCGTTGCAGTTCGGGGGTGGGGAGTTAGCTCAGTGGTTAGAGCACCGGACTTGTAACCCCAAGGTTGTAAGACTTTGTGCGTTCAAGTCCCACCCCCAGCAGTGGTAGATTTACTGCTATAACAAATGCCATCCTTCTCATACCATGTCTATGTGGTGTGGGAAGTAAAAGAACTCTCACCTCGGTAAATGTGTAGGGGTGAGATTTCTACCTAAATTCATCACATAGATTCGATCACCACCCTAGCGATGTAAAAGAACCTTGAGAAAGTCTGGAAAGGACCTATAATGGTTGACTGGACATAAAATCAAACCAAACAAACAAACAATCGTTGCAGTTCTATAGAAGTCTCAGAGAAACACCCCTGTGAGGTACATGAATCCCACCGTTTGAATCCCGCTTCACCTCCATCTCGTTGTTTCCCGGGAGACACCGAGGACAGGGTTACACGCGCACCATCTCTGTGATCAGAGATGAGTTTGAGGAGCAGCTCAGTAAACTGAAGCCTGAGCTGCTCAGAGATGCTCATTTCAGAACACACGTGTCAATGTTCTATGGGAACTCATTGGAGAAGGTGCACATAACAGTATTTCCCGCCAACCTTTGAAATAAGACCGGCTGCCGCCAGAGTTGACGCCATAAGACGAGCTGCTCCCTTGTCCACGTTACGCGTGCACACACATCTGAGGTGCGTGTAGGACAAGGTAAGCTAGTGCACCTCACACTTCACACGTTACTTTTTGTTGAAATATAACAGGTTCTGAGTCCTTAGGTACGATTAGGCTTTGTGCCCATATAAATGGCTGTTGGTTTTGGATTTTATCTTGTTTAAAAGGTACGGCGTAGCATTCTATACCTTTTCACCGGACTTTGTCTGCCAAATTGGGACCTTTTAAACAGAGGTTCACAAGTTTATACTATCTTTGATGTTCTAAATATAGGTAATCTTTTTTCCATAGACTCTTAGAACGTAATCTGCAGTATTGAGTATTAACCGAGGGAATACTAACATTAGGGATGTACTGTTCACCTTTATAAGACCATGAGTTATACTGCTTCAAGAATTGTATAAATAGACAATACTCCACGAGTTTGGATGGACCGCAATCATCATTGAGGCAAAGCCGAATGACGATTATGGCACAACCAAATGGCGCAAATGAAGGTCCATTTGTCTCACCAAAATGCCCCTCCAAGTGTTAAACGTGTTTAAATCAAAATCTCATGGGATTCTGTACCTGGTTAGGGCTAATTGTCGCCGACAATTACTGAGGAAATGTATTGCCTCAGGGAAATGGAACGGTACAATTCAGACGAGGAGACTGTGTTCCAGTACCGAATCTCACCAGGATTTGTCTCAGACAAACAGCTTGTGAGGTACTTGAATCTCACGGTGTGAATCCCACTTTTAAAAAGCTCCAGCTGAGAAGGCAACTTTCCATACACTACTTGTAAACAATACTTGCATTAGCTGCAGCTGGGAAGGCACCTCTCCAATAGTGGTTTACAGAACCGCCTGTACACAAAACCATCACTTGTTCTGACATTCATTATCCATCTTCGGTATTTGACATGTTTTATACAATGGGTCGTGGTTTACTGAGTCCCCATACATTTTCAATGGGGTCTTTGTATACGATGGATAATAAACTACCTGCATAGGCTCCAGCTGAAAAGGCAACTCTCCATACACTACTTGCATACGTTTTTGGTATACACTACTTGCATAAGTTCCAGCTTAGAAGGAAAATTCCATGCGCAGTGCTTTCGCTCGTGCCAGTCCCGGGAGTCAAACGTGCCCGTAGAGGTCAGTACCTGAGATTGTGCACTGATAGGGGCAGGGCGCAGGAGGCGGCACACGAGGAGGCGGTAGGGTGAGTGCTGACATCCTAACACTGTCAGCATCCCAGGCCCTGCCCGACAACCCAATGCCCCATTGCTCAGGTTATCAGGGTTGATCTGATAAGAGCCCGATAGCGCTCTGATAAGGCCAGGGGAGCCACGCGTCGCACATACCCACACCGATAGTTCCATCCGACAGCTGGCTGGCGTAACCAGATTTCGCCCGGACGACTGTCGGCCACTGAGGCGCCTTTCCCCCCGACCCCGGCCTCTCCCGGCCTCTCCCGGCCCTAGACTTGCTCATGTCTTTGATTATGGATGATTGATTCATGATTCTCAAAAATTAAGGTAAGGTATGTTGCAGTGTGACTGGTCCAGGAATTAAAGACTTGTCCATTAGGAACGAAACCTCCTGTAGATTGCAACCCCAGCCGCTCCCTGTAACCCTACACCTCCTCCTATACCCCTCCCCATCCCCCTCCTCCAGTTCCCTGGGTGCTATGTTATCAGAGGATTAAATCCAGCCTGTGGATGACCTTTAGACTGTGAAGTCTAACAAGTCTAACAAGACTCCTGTACTCTCTTCAATGAGCATCACATACATGAATTGGAGAACAATCTAGGAAGTTATGTAGATTGTGTGTATCCCTACAAGGAGGGGAGGAGTAGGCAGAGGGATACAGGGAGTCTTGGTAAACCTAGAAACTCCTGGATATCAATCCCCAAGCAGATATCCTGATCAGTAACAAGGAACACTGCATGGAGAGTGCTGGACAAGCATAACGCTAACCAGCGCCAGAAATCGAACACCATTACCGATTTGACCAGTCCCTGTATCGAGGAGAGGAGGGGTGTGGTAGGTGGAGGGATACAGGGACTGGGGCCAGTCTACCCCGGCCCCCGCCGTTCCCCCGGCCCCGGCCCCGGCCTCCCCGGCCCCCGCCGTCCCCGGATCCGGGCCCTGGGGAGTAGAATTAAGTGGCGGCTTGTTTTATTTTCGTATTGATACGGCGGCGCATTGTGTCGAGTCCGCGGCCTTGCTTTTGGATCAAAAGCGAATTTGGAAACTTGATACGCGTCCGGGTGAGTTTTCATCAAGAAGTGCAGCCCCGGCTCGCTTTGTGGTAAGAAAGCTGATCTGGTTTTACAACTTACAAGGCGCCGCCGGCGGGAGCTGGGAAGCGTTGTGTTCGTCGCCGTTATTGAGTATCATACCTCAGCCCCGCCACTCCCTCCACTCCCCAGCCACCTTTTTTTAATTCAGAAAATAATAGAGAAAGTGCGAAAATTGTCATAAAGCGGCAACGCCCATGTCAGAAAGTACAGATATGGCCCACTTTATTATTCACCTAATACAGAGTGTCCATAGAAAACACACATGGAGTGTGTACTGACATACCCGGCACATATGGATGTTATATGCTCCAGGGGGCGCATACGGAAAAATAGTGCGTACGGAAAAATAGTGCATAACTAAAAAGAACTGATATCGACATGCCACTTGTCCAGAAAAGGTGGATAATAAATGCAATATAGACTTGTTTCAGATAAAAGCGGTTGTATGCTCCTCAGGTTTGCTTTAACGCAATATCCTCTCATACGCTCGGATATTACTACGCGTCGACTCCTCGGAGCATTCGGCCGCTTGTATCTGAAACCAGTCAATATCGTGTATTTATCAAAGGGTGACCTTGTAATACTCGCTTCCTTCCGATATCCAGTTAATCCGAAACAGGGATAAATTTAAAGCCGCGATAAAATGTTTCTTATTAAAGCCTATACAAAAATAAATATACAAAACCCTGACCTCATGATGATCACACATTCCGCGTCAAATGACCGGTATGTCATGCAGATTATGGTGCAGGTTCCACAAATTTTAGAAAGGTTTCATGTCATCAATAATTGGTCAAGGTTATAGACTATATGGACTCAATCTTCTTTCATATTGTGATGTCAGGATTTATCTCACACTTGGTATTTTCTCTCCATAGTCCATTAGTCAATGTGAAGGGTGAGATAAATTCAGAAACCTATTTAAGTTTAGGGTCAGAGCTCGATCCAATCTGGTTTGAATTGCTACGTAATTCACGCGGCTTCGCCTGGTGAATTACTACGCGATTCAAACTTGATTGAATACGAGCTCTGACCTTAACTTTCATAGGTTTCCTCTATAGTATCATTTTCTCAACCGCTTATTCGGTTCTGTCTCTGAATCGTCCTGAATTGTTATGTATAGTCCGCTTGTTGGTTCTGCCAAATGCACATCTTTTCAGGAAATCTGAAATGAAGCGAATGATAACATATGGCCTATCTAATACATCCACGAACACTAGCTATAATCTCGACATGGCCCAGTTTGATGTAATTTTGTTATCAGCACTTATTGTTCACTATGTTGCGTGGAATATGCATGGAAGAAGACCTACACAGGCGAATATATAATGTATATAAAACCTGAATGAAATATTTAACGATGTATGAAGTTCGCCTGATCGTGGCGATCTTTTATTTTGTGGTCGGAACAGTATTCAGTATTTATAAAGAACTACCTGACCATGCTGTACATGCTACAAAACGAGATGAGGAAAAGTTGCTTTTTACGGAACGAGGCCCCAGGCCCAGTTCTGTAAAAACATCAATTCCCATCGAGTTTTGTAGCTTGTACAAGCATGGTAGGTCGTTATATATTTATTATATACCCAAAATTAATCTAATCCTACCATATATTGGCATAAAAGACATGTCTATGTAAAAACCCACACACTGCTAAGGTTTCAACGCGTTCAGTATAACAGTGTACTTAATTCTGTTGCGAGGCATTGACAATAAAAAGAAACAATTTATACTGCACAGCGAGCAGCAGTACGTAAATATCAGATATACTACATGGGTATATAATAAAATACAGGAATCAGCATTAGACAAGGACAATTTTTACATTTTCATACTGTCTATTTGGGACTGCTGCAGGTAGTCTGTCCCAGTATGCCGCTCCTTGGTACAGTGGTGACCGACGACATTTCTCGGTCTTAAGTAGGATTCACAAGGTGGGATCCATGTACCTCACAGGGTGTTTAACTGAGACAAATCCTGCTAAAGTGGGATTCCGAGATGGGATCCTTGTACCTCACAGGGTGTTTAACTGAGACAAATCCTGCTAAGATTCTCTACTGGAACACAATCTCCTCGTCTGAATTGTATGGTTCCATTTCTCTGAAACAGGTATATCCCCCTGCAATTGTTGGCGACAATTACCCCTAATGAGGTACAGAATCCTGTGAGATTTTGTGTTTAAACATGTTTAAAATCTATAGGAACATTTTGTTGAGACAAATGGACCCACTACTGAGTCGACAAATAATTACCTAACCTAGCCAATGACAGACCAGCAAACAGGGTCATATGTTTTTTCACAACCCCACCTCAAGGGGGTGGGGAGTTAGCTCAGTGGTTAGATCACCAGATCTGTAATCCCAAAGTTGTAAGACTTTGTGAGTTCGAGTCCCATCTCCAGTAGTGGTAGATTTACTGCTATAACAAAGGCCATCCTTCTCATACCATGTCTATGTTGTGTGGAAAGTTAAAGAACCCTCACCTCGGTATATGTGTAGGGGTGAGATTTCTACCTGAATTCATCACATAAATTCGATCACCACCCTAGTGGTGTAAAACGACCTTGAGAAAGTCTGGAAAGGACTTATAATGGTTGACTGGACGTAAAATCAAACCAAACAAACAAACAAACAAAACCCCACCTCAAGGGTACTTATTGTGAGTGTTCACCGTGACTGAGACTATGTACCATATGTGTCCTTCCATGTCAATCAAATTCACCATTTTTCATTGAGACTGGTAAAAGAAGATACATGCATGCTTTCATACACATAAGTATATGAAACCATGCATATAAAATCTGTCTAGTACGAGACAAACATGGGGCATGTAGAATTGGTATACACGAGACATTTGAATCACATTCATGAGAGAACTACGTTGTTTCAGTATAAAGAACCAAAACATGCAAAACACATAACTCTGATAAAGGGCACACAGAGAGGTCGGGCTCCAGTGATGAAGGCTCATTCACTTCTAGTCGAATACCACATATCCGTTGATCCACTATCGTTCAGTTAAGATCCCCAAGTCGACCTTTTGTGTACGGCAGTCGCGTGGCCCATACCTTGAAACCAGAGAGCGACCAGAGTCGCCTTATCAAGGGAGATGTCAGTTGGAAGATTCGCCTTTGCTCTCCGCTCACCGCCACCACTTGGGAGGAACTCAGAACACTCTCCCAGCAGATGTTTCGCGGCGCTAGCGCTTACTAATCTCTGCCTCAACCCAACTCTGGTTCCCCAGGTATCCACTTAGGACAGGGGGAACCAGCCAACATTTCAAATTTAAAACAAGGCAGCTGTCAAAAGTTACGAAACTTTAACAACTCATATATTACGAGTTATGAACTATAGTTATTGTTAAATAAGCTTCACAGACGATACAGCTGTTTATTTGTCAGCTTTAAGTCAGTTAGACTGACCCTTCAAAGGAGCACATGGGTCTTGTTGACAAAACAAAACCCAGCAAGACATGAAGTGCTCTCCACCGACAAAAGTAATCCCAAAGACTATGTCTGGTTTGAAATGACAAGTAACAGATTATTTACCATAGAATTATGTCTCTATTTACAAGTAGAACACAAAATAACCCCAAAAGCACTCAGAATTTAGAATACATGAAAACCTGGCGAATGGGACAGAATTTGTCCCAAACAGGCAGGTCGACTGCAGAAAGTAGTAAAGAGAAAACCAACAAGTTTTGGTGAAAGTCATCGTTCTCCACGAGTTTGATGCGGAGTGAATATCATGTAGCATTCAAACGAGTTGGAGAAAACAACTGTATTTATCTCACCTGTTTACCCTAAAAGAATGGACAACACACAGGATATAGACCAGGGATAACAGACTGCAATACTCGTTGGGGCATGGAGAACAAGTTCCCAATGTTAACCTCTATGTGGTCGTGTTGATGGTATGTGGAGGATGTACTCAGGCAACGTCTACTCAAAAATAAGTTCCCAATGTTAAGCGTATGGGACAAAAATACCAGGGGTTAGATAATTAGTAGAAACCAAAACGAGAGTTAGCCTTGTCAATGTTTATACCACGATGGGCAGGTCGTGTATTACTACATAGGCTAACTCGAGTTTGGATTCGTATTTATCCTACCCCATATCACCGATATACAGAGAAAACTTTGTATTCATCCATATTAGTAGCGTGTTGACACTCATCAATACTGCCGGTACTACTTTCGTTATCTCGTCCCTGATTGGTCCGTTTTTTTATTCACCTCGGTGCATAAATAACACTTTATTCAACGCTATCAAATACACTGAGTCAATGTTAAACCTATGGCGTTTTTTTATTAGGGGTAGGATAAAGCGCAGGATCTCTGCTAGGAGAGTGTCAGAGCAGCTCACAAGACGTACGCGAGCTGCTCGCCTGCTGGCGGTGGTAGCGTGGCGTGGTAGCGTGGCCGCACGCAGGTTCGCGTGAGTGGTGCTAGCCCGGCGCCGGGTTAGGAGGCAACCACACACCTGCCCGCCGGCCGCCGCCCCGCCCACCCCTCCCGACCCCGCCCAATACCTGGTTTGTCTGTAGCCCGCGGCCAATGTAATGTGAAACCAACGACAATATATAAAAAATGCGTACATATACAGTTCACCTTTTGTCATTGAATTCACACAGGAGTGAATTTTCGTCTTTTTGTACCATTTCTTTTATGATGATAAAGAAGTGTATGTTAACATTTGAACTAATTAAGAATGTTGTTTGATGATGTTTGTTGAATGTTTAATTCTTACTATGGTTACGATTACCTTGTTTTGCTAACTATACACACGGCAAAAGTCTAGTATGTCCTGCAGTGTTTTTTAAGGCTTTTATTTACACTGGAGTTGAGGTTAGGTGACTAGCACCTTTCCTCCCCAGTGTTTTGCTCTCTATGCTATAGCGGAACCACCTGAGTGTTTGATAAGCATCTCTACTACGCTACATTCTGTGAGGTATGAAATTCCAAATAGACTAATGTGAGAAAGCGTATAATATCAAACACCAATGTAATTCTGCTTGTGGTACACACCCTCACAAAATATTTACCAATTATCTTGAGAAATAATCACAAAACAAACCTGTATAGGTCTCAAGAGCAAGTTCTAAATTTTCAATGATACGTTGAGATGGTATACAAATAAAGTTGGTTGATGCAACATTTCGGCACAGTCTAAAGTGGGATTCACATGTAGAGACTAACATAACTGAAGCGGGTGTATTTCACACCGTTCCCCTAGTCTCAGGCAATTCCACTTTGGTACAATAATCTTGTGGCAAGGTGCGTTTACCAGTCCCAAGTAGAGATGGCGAAATTGATTCACTTGGAAGGACACACCTGGTCTCAGAGATAGTTACAGTGAATACTCACCCTTGAGGTGAATGGTGTGGAAAAACATGTGACCCTGTTTACTTGCCTCCTATTGGCTAGGTAAGGTATTTAATCTGCGACTGAGTAGTGCGTCCATTTGTCTCACCAAAATGACCCGGAAATTTCTAAGTGGGATTCACATGATGGGATTCAAGTGCCTCACAGGGTGTTTGTCTGAGATAAATCCTGCTGAGATTCTGTACTCGAACAAAATCTCTTTGTCTAAATTTTAAGTTTCCATTTCCCTGAGACATGGATTTTCCCCCTGCAATTTGTTTGGGACATTTACCCTAAAAAGGAACAGAATCTCATGAGATTTTGAACACTGTGAGGTACATGAATCCCACCGTGTGGATTCCACTTTAGGGGTAAATGTCGCCTACAATTGCAGGGGAAAAAACCTGTCTCAGGGAAATGGAATCCTTCAATTCAGACGAGTGTCTGTTCCAGTAGAGAATCTCAGCAGGATTTGTCAAAGACAAACAGTACCACCTCTAATGTTTTACAAAACCATCTCTTGTTGTATTTATTATCCATCTTCTCCAATGAATTAAACCGAGGAATTGCCATATTAAAGGGACTATTTTAACGGAATATTTTCCCATACACCATGACTTTGCTCAAAGCTGTATACCACAATTTCTGAATCCGTATACCATGGTTATGGCATCTGACAATTTTTAAACAATGGGTAGTGGTTTATTGAGGCCCCATACATTTTCAATGGGGACTTTGTATACCTTGGAAAATAATTACCACCAACACAGTCATACAAGGTAGTGCTATTAGACAACCAGTGGAATCATACGTAGCAACACACACAAATATGATGCTACTCTACACCTAAGTACATGTGCATGTCTCCTCATAAGCTGCTATTTTTGCATACTTCAGATGCAATTTCGGATCCAATTCTACAGGTGCCAAAAGTTGCCATCACGTAACATCAAAGCTTTGTCATCCAAGTCTCATACCAAAAGAAGATTTTTTCCCTTTTGCATGCTCGATGCGAAAGACATGTAATTCGTGAGTCATGGCGCTTGTGTTATCATCATAGGCAAATAACATCCTCCGACTGTTATCCCGCCACTTTTTATCCTTTTGAATCTGATAAAGGTACAGTTGGTCCAACATACAATGTTGCTTTCATCATCGAATTGCAACAGTTACCATCATGGTATACATTGTGTTGCAAGCAGAAGTTAATGTCATGACATTTCATGACCCCATGCAATACCTTTTTTGTTGCTAAAGAGGAAATATGTTAGATGCATGGTACCCATGCATGATCTTTGTCTCGCCCTTCTTGGTAGCTCAGGAGTAACTTTTTAAAGGTTACATCACTCTTGTTTCCAACAAGTAAATGTTTTAGTCCTGTCTGCCATAGTCTGTGTACAGAGTGATGACGAAAGAACTTAAGTGTTGAGGCATAGCCATGAAAACTGGATTTTTATCTTGCTGAATCTGTTGTAGTACTACACATCAACTGTATTCTCTTAAAGTATGAGGAAAATGGCATGGGTTCTTTTATGTGAAAAGCGCCTGTTTATATAATCCTTGTTTGTTGCATAACTCTATTATCTATCTTTCCAAATGAATTAAACCCAGTAATTGCCATATTAAAGGGTATGACATTAGGGACTATGTCTTTGCTCTATAGAACAAAGGGACTATTTTCCCGTATACCATGACTTTGAGGTCATATACCACATATTTGAATCCGTTCACCACAATTATGGTATCTGACAGGTTTTATATAATGGGTCGTGGTTTATTGGGTCCCCACACATTTGCAATGGGGTCTTTGTATACGACAGATAATAAAAAGGATACGGGTATCAGCGTGTAGTATTTGCATCAATACGACCACAGGTATATGATAATACAGCCTCAATTATTGGAGCCTACACACGGCCATCGCGTTTCAGGCCCCTCTGAGATCGGTTTGAAAGATAGATCGGTGATTCACAGGACAGTAGTGATTTGCTACACATGAATATTATATGGCTTTGTTAGCAGGTGGGCGGGTTTTTATAGGGCAAACTCAGACTCGCTGGCGGGTGGCTGTTGTCGCCTCCAGTCATTTGGAGGGGTAGCGGTCAGGGGGCGTTGTTGGTTGCCGCCCTCTGCTACTCCATAATGAAAGCCCATCGTGCGATAATGTTTGCACTTCGGCATGTCCGCTTAGCTATAGCTGTCTCACGAGCCACAAATACATGGGTGTGGGAATCGTGAGATGATGATGGTATAATCGCATGAGTCCAGAGGTAGAAGAGAGAGACTGCGAGGGGCGGAGCTCAGGAGGCAAATACGTAAGAAATAGAGGAGAAGAATATTTGGCAGGAAGACTAAGATGAAGCAGGAGGAAGTGATGAATCAGAGAAGTTGTAAGAATGTAGGAGTAGTCACACTTGCCAACTGCAGGCTTTCATGAGTATGTTTATGAGGTGAGATAGGGAAGAAAGTTGGCGACAATAGGTTACTCATGGCCTTTGGTCAGGGGTGGTCATTGCCCCCCTGGTGTTCCCCCTCTCAACCGCGCCGCACGGGCGCCCCTCCTGCCACCTCACGGCTTTCGCACTCGCCACACATCAAAGTGCATGCGCTCAACACTCACCTACCCCTCACTTTTGCTCTACACTTCATCCAGTACACACGTACTACACTTTTTCGTCCCACCCACCCACAACCTTTTTTCTCTTTTACTACTCACGTAGGGCTATTGTTATTATCATGTATATTCATAACAATATTCTATTGTTATCATTATAATTGACTCATGACTCTTATTGTCAATTATATATTATCTTATCTTTTATTGTACTTCATATTCATAACCTTATTTCATATGTCGTCCAATAAGGGTCGACATAAATATTTTACTACATTTTACTACGTATAAACTTCAATAAAATTGTATTCTCCCAGCTACTGCTTCTCTCCTTTCATCCAGGGATGGGGTAATACTCGGTACAGGAGAATGGGTAGTTTGTTTGTGTTTTGTAAGGTGTCTATTTATACTGGAGATGAGGCTATTTAGTATATCTTCCACCTTTCTCCAGTTCCATAATTCAGGATTATCTATACCCATCTAGTGGACTTTCATGACGGTGTAAGCTAGTATCAACCACAAGCACCAGACATTGCTTGTAAAAGATGAACAACATATCTATGCTTACAAAAATCTTTAAAGACATGAGACGATATAATTCACAAAGACCTAGTGACGTGGTCAACTCGACAAACTAATGGGTAGAGGTTCGGTAAACTAGTTACCATCACAGAGTTGCTCACAAAAATTATTCATGGTTTGATTGGCAGATACTCGTACACATGGCTTTGTATTGGTCCAAACACTAAACATAATCATTGTCATACTTGTTTGTGGTGGAGCAGTAGGGGACAGTCAGAAAAGGTGCACCATGTACCCTATTACAGTCAGAAAAGGTACACCGTATACCCTATCCTAGTCAGAGAAAGTACACCATATACCCTATCCTAGTCAGAAAAGCTACACCATATAACCTATTCCAGTCAGAAAAGGTACACAATACACCTTATCCCAGTTAGAAGAAAGTGCACAGTTGACTGTGTCTGTCCTAACGCTACTGCCAGAGCGCTATTTGTCAGCAGCGACCAATGAACACGACGCTGATTGGCCAAGATCTTTCACCACGTGATCGAAACGTCGTGACGTCGCAGGTAACTTGTCTGCTGAGCGTTGCGTGTACCTCGTCATAATGAAAACACCGACGTCTCCGCCCGTCTCTTTATTGTATAGTATTAGATAACATACTGTGTAATAGAGAACATACGTAGAACATAGTGTAGAGCTGAATATTCTAGGCTCGTACATGAAGACATTTTTCTGTCTGCCAAGGGGACCAAGCAATGATGTGGGTCAACTTTATTCAACACTTATGGACAGCCTTATGGATGGCTGAGACTGTCTTAGCGAACGAACTTAAATATCATTAAACGATGACCCCTGTTCGAGGTACAGAAAAAGGGTCTTCATGTACAAGCATAGATTATTCGATAGTCCCCAGGGGACCGGTGTAATAATCTAGGATCTTGCATCTAGGTCCTTTTCTGTTTGCCGAGGGGACCACGCAGTGAGGTGGATCAACTTTATTCAACACTTATGGACGACCTTATGTACGACTGTTTTAACCAACAGACTTGAATATTGCTAAATGATAATCCTTGTACCAGGTGCAGAAAAGTGTGTTCACGTATGAGCCTAGATTATTCAACGGACCCCATGTCTGCCAGATAATGTTGGCCAACACATTATACGAGAATAGGGCCCGTGTAATAATCTAAGATCTTATATGTAGAACCTTATATGGGTCCCTATGCCATAGAGACCCATGGAAGATGTGGGTCAACTTTATTCAACACTTATGGACAACCTTATGGACAGGTGATATTGACTTAGCGAACAGACTTAAATGTTACTAAACTATAACCCATGTACAAGGTACAGAAAAGGGTCATAATAAAATTCCAGATCATTAATCGAGCGCCTGGATTTCACATTCACCTCATTCTGGACGCTTCATCGGTCTTGCACCAAACTCAGAAGTTCGCCACTACAACCCTGGGGCCCGTTTCATAGTCTAGGATCGTACATGAAGAACCTTTTCCGTACCATATACAAAGGTTATAGTTTAACAATATTTAAGTCATGGGGCAAAGGTTATCATATAGTAATATCTAAGTTTGTTTGCCAAGACAATATTAGCCATCCATAAGGTCTTCCATAAGTGTTGAATAAAGTTGAGCCACATCGGCCCTCTATGGTCTCTGGAAAGGGTCTACATGTAGGCTCCTTGGTTAATAAACGGGCCCATGGTCTATTATATTGACTATATTAATCTGGGATATTTTGTATTTTTCAAATTTTCCATTTAGATGTGTGTAGCGCCTCTTATTTTCTGAATGAATATTCCGCTTCTGTCTATGTCAGATCGTAATCTATCTCTTCCCTATCCCATCACTGATCATTATAGCAGGCAACAACAACAAAACAGATTTAGAACCTTTTGATAGCTATGATGTTTGTGCAAAGGTCTAGATGTTGAAATTGGATGAGGCAATTTAAGTTTGGAGACTAATATCCTTTAAAAACGGTTAAACTACAACTGCTAAATTAAATAGTTTTAAGAATGCGAGTGGCTAAATTCGGAATTACCGAGAAAGCTTAATCCAATAACTAGATCGTCTATTGAAAACCTGACCCTCTACATTAATCGTTTTTAAAAGTTGTGATTTTTTTTTATTATTTCATTAAAACAGTTCTTTCATGGGAAAGATCTTCCACTGTAGTGAATCTAAGAACACCATCACTTTTCCAGATATGTGCTCGTTTAAGTAGTGTACAATTAATTCAAAGTAGATTTTCCTTTTGCATTTACGAAAATCAGAAATATTAGTACTTTCAGATTGAATTGACGCTCAGCCGTTGACCGCATGACCGCCATAGTAATAATACCGAATCAGTTTAAAGTTATATAATAAGGGCTTTAGTTTGTTTGATTGGGTAGTTTAATGCCGAATTTGTTCAATTAGGCCTACTTTGGTTTACTCTACTCAAATTTGCATATCCTGTTGGAACAACAAGGTATGCTGCCTGGTTGATCCAGGCATCTTCCTCTTCTCAATTATATCTTATCGAAAATCTTACATTCCCTGAGGAAGTCAAGAATGCCTTTCTTATCAGTGTCATGGAAAACACTGCGTATTGTTGTCACATTCTTTAGGAATTTCTTCCTGCTCTCTTTTGTAGCCTGACAATGTAGCATGAGATGTTTTAAACAAGGGCGTTTGCTCAAATGTGGTGTAAATGTGTGAATGAATGATATCTGATGTCTTGTAAACTGTATATAATATCTCTAAATATATGTCACACATACATAAAAGATCGCTTGGCAACATTATTACCCACCTAATACGGAGACTCTGTGCTAAACCTCTGAAGCCTACAGATGGCTACAGAGTAGAATACGGAAAGCCGGAATCTGCTCAGTAAAATACGGCTTTTATTGCCACCTGGCGGGCACTATAGGAACTATTATATATATATATACAATGCACGGCGCTTACGTCAGAATCATTTACAAGATTTATTTTCTATTGATTAGTCATAAGGGTGATTACTAAATACACCAGTACCATGATTTTGATCTGTGTGGCCGTATTCTCCTTGTGGTTGATACAACACAATACTCCTCGCTATCGCTCGCATTTTACCTCGCGTTAACTACGCGGATAATACGCCCACCCAGATCGTAACCTTGGCAATATTGTGTATGTCGTTAAATAAACCTTGACTAAAAAAAGAAAGAAAATAGTTCACGAACTACTTTTTCTCTCTCAGCTGGGACTAATTATCAACGATATTCATCCGCGGGAGTGCCTCATGAGGGTGATACGGTCGGCAGGCGAGCGCAAGGGGGCGCGCATCAGGTACAGGTGGCCGGCGAATTATGGTCGTATTGTTTTAGGTGCGACTTCAGGGCGGGACTGATTCACGGGACCTGATTGCTAATTACTGTCAGCCATCAGCATCCATCCAAGTCCCAACTGGCGCCAGTACCATCACCTGTCAGTGGAACTTCAAATAAAGTTACGCCAGACAGCACCCATGAGAGAATCTCTCCTGTGTTATTTCCATCCACGGCTATTTGTAAAATATTTCACCCTGGGTGCGAGATATCTAAGAAGAAACCAACAAGTTTTGGTCAATTCGTTTTTTCTCTATTAGCTTGAGGCGGAGTGATATGAATGAGGCAATTGCCGAGTGAAAATAATGTAGCGTTCAAATGAGTTGTAGAACAATGACTTTGACCAAAACGAGTTGCTTTCTGTATTTCACTCACCCATGTACACATTAAAATAATGGACAACACACAGGATATAGAACATGGAGAACGGACTGCAATACTCATAGGGGCATGGAGAACGAGTTCCCAATGTTAAGCCTATGGGACAAAAATACCAGGGGTTAGATAATATCCGCAACTACCCAGCATATGATTTCAGACATCATAATCTGCTGGAGGGAATTACCCATTGTTGTTATTTATTCACACAATTACAGACGCTCGTCTGGCATGGACATGCGTGACACATACAGTTTTTTGTAGCAGCTACCTGATTGATCCTCTTCCCAGCAAAGCGCACCTTATTGGGAAAGGCATACAACGTGACAGATGACACCTCGTACAGCGCCAAAGCCTATCAACCTATCAACAAAAACTGATGTTTTTCAAGAAGGGGACAAAGTCCTCCGTAGATGCCAGTTACGTGTGACAGATAATTTCCCATGAACGTCATCGTGGGAAACATATGTTCCGCCAATGACTGATATCTAATCGATTCATAGCGCCTCTCCTAGTTCCTAATTTTTTTAAACACAAGCAGACTTATTTAGCTCGTACTCAATGCCCAAGAAGACAGTCAGCCTGTTTTCGTATATAGCTAAAATGGCGAAGATTTACCTTGTCACAGATCATATACCCCGTACGTCACAGTGTGACGTACGTGTATAAAAACTGTCGGGGACGAGGCGTAAGGAGTCCGATCTTTCATACACAAGATTTGAAAAAAAACTTCTGGTTCTAAAAATTTAGTCAGTCGTCGATTTCATACTGCCTTCCACCTGTGGCGTCAGGCAGTATGATATCGACGACTGACCTCGAACAGGAACCGTTTCGTCCACAGTAAGGACGTTTCCTAATTATTATATATCTTAAATCGATGCAAAAACGACATTTTAATGACTAATTAAGTCATTCTCACAGCGCGAACATTATTAATACTGCACCCCTGGCAGCGGGCAGTATTTCACAGACATTCAGACACAGGTATATAATAATAATATATATATTACATATGTTAAAATTCGCTCACCACAAAACGACAAGGGGCGTTGTACTAAGCCCCCCCCCCCCCTCCCCCCCCACCCCGACACACACTGCTGTATGAGGCCAGCATCATCCTTCACCCCTGGTGTTGCATTATTTAAGACGGCCAATTGGTGTGGACAGCCTGGCAGACCTAACAAACCTGACGCACCGCCTCAGGCCCGACCTATGCCGGTCTTTCCTGACATGTGATTCCACAGTCCCGGGCGCAGTAACAAATGAGGCGCGTCCAGTTGAGAGCAGCTCAGAGCAGCTCAGAGCCGCTGCAGGTCTTTCTGATGAGGGGGCAGACCGGTCCCCCGGGTCTCCTGTGTTTACCATTGGCCAGTGCTTACTTGCACATTCATAGCCTCGTCAGCTCACCCGTCCAAAATTCATACGCGCTCCCCAGCTCTCCCACAAGCGTGGTCAATGTATTTGACCCCCCACGAGCATAGCTATCTGAGCTGTGATATTTAGCTTCTTTTTAATGACCCACTCTTTCTTGCATTCCCTCATGCTATCTAGCTCTAAAGCGACCGGATCGTGCGGTTAGCTCAGTGGTTAAGGCACTGGACTTGTAATTCCAAGGTTGTAGGTTCGGGTCTTACTGCAGCCACGCTTCTCCTTCACCCCCAGTAGTGGTAGATTTACTGCTATATCAAAGGCCAATCCTTCTCATATTATGGGTATGTGGTGTGGGGAATAAAAGAACTCTCATCATGGTAAATGTGTAGGGGTCAGATTTCTACATAAATTCATTACATAGATTCGATCACCACCCTTGTGGTGTAAACGAAATTTGAGAAAGTCTGGTAAGAACCTGTAATGGTTAACTGGACGTTAAATCAAACCAACCAACCAACTTCATGCTATCTATCTCATTCCTATGTATCAGGAACCCTTTCAAATCACAGCGTGTAGCATATATACCTTCAGTAACATATATGACCGAGAAATGAGAAATGCTATATTGTCTCCAAAGAATTAGATATATTCAGAATCCTTCTTCTTTCAATCCCTTTGTTCCCCTCATATTAGAAAAAGCATAGAAAGGTCTCAATGTTGCTCTGTTCATATTGCCTTTTAGTCGAAGCAGCTGTCGAGGGTTGACAAATGTAGTTCATTGTGGTACATCCCAGGTCCCCCTTTGGCACCCGAGTCGTTAAACTATGATAAAGGAAAAGAAAAATATAAGTATAGTGTGTAACCAAAAGGCATCATTCCTGTCTCTATACAGCAAGTCGTAGGTCAATAGCGGCTTGTTCTATGAGCCTTGAATATGATCTCTATCCCCACGGACATTTCAAATATTTGCCTTTGAAACTCTGAATACGAAGAATAAAGATGGTGTACCGGAATACATGTTGTAACTCTGCACGATAATGCGTTCTGTCTAGAGTTACAGTGTGTAGCATAAAAGAAACCTTTATATGTGTTTTCATCTTCTGTTGTTGTTTGATATTGCCAAGACCTACTCATTGAATTGAATATTATGTGAAGAAGTGAATCTTTATAGGTTTGCGTTGAGAAAATTGAAAAAGCTACCTTTGAAAGGTAAAAGCCACAGTAATATTGTACATATCTTCCTCTAAACATCATGGTTTATTGAATCAAATAAAACCTGCGTGCTTTAGATGGTCTAGAGGGGTAATACGTAGATAAAATTCACACAGGAATATCTACGTTGAAATACAAAGATTGATAGACAAAGAAATTAGTTCATGAAAAAGAAGAGGTAGACATAATCTTTATCTCACTACTAGTATTTTTTACACATAGGCTTAACATTAGGAACTCATTCCTATTGCCCCTATGAGTATTGCAGTCCCTTCACCATTGTCTATATCCTGTGCATCGACCACTCCTTTAGTGTGTACATGGATGAGATAAATACAGAAACACCTCATTTTGGTAAAGTTGTTGTTCTCCAACTCGTTTGAACACTACATGATATTCACTCCGTTATCACCTCGTTCATATCGCTTAGCATCAAACTCTTAGAGAATGACTACTTTGATCAAAACTTGTTGGTTTCTTCTTTATTATATCACCCCTGGTATTTTTCTTCCATTTTTCTTCGGAAAGATTTCCAATGGGGGATTATGTCACAAATGTTAGCCAATTAGTCAATCTGAAGGGTGAGATAAATTCAGAAACCCATTCAAGTTTAGGGTCAGAGCTCGATCCCATCTCGTTTGAAACGCTACATAATTCATGCGGTTTCGCCTTGTGAATTACTACGCATCTCAAACTCGATGGTAAACAAGCTCTGACCATAGAGTTTCCTAGTTTCTATTCTAGTCTATTCGACCCATATGGCCCAAATGTATACCGTATCTCGTCCGCATTCCTGTTCGAAAAAAGAAAAGGAAATATGCCAATTTTGAATATCACCCAATTTCCAGTCAGATTGTCGTCTGCGAATTCCTAAATCACGCCATAAGAATACGCACGTCATTGCGGTTCCATGTTCGCGTTTCTTACCCAGTTGGTCAAACAACCTACGGCCTATATACACCAAAGATCTCGAACCTCGCGAGACTTTGCGAGACAGGAAGTCATCGGTCACGTGGCGTCGGCGTCTCGTTATGGAGGGCAGGAAGGAAGAGGACGGACAGTAGGTGTCGCTGTGTGTATATGCCAGTCGGCGGCGCCGGTGATATGCCCGGAAAGGGGGCATAAGCCAGAAGGATGGCTGTCTCAGATGACGCCAGTGCACTGAGAGATGCAGATCAGCAGGGCGGCTGGGAGGCACTCTCCTAGCAGATATCCTACGCTCTACTTCCTGCGGCCGATTGTATCTCTGCACCGACCTGCCTGTTTGGGACAAAATCTGTGCCATCCGCCAGTTTTTCAAATATCCTAAATTTGTCATGGTTTGGGCAGTATTTGTATTCAACTTGTACATAGATATACACATATGTATAGGGTTAATGATTTACACTCATTTTTGTTATTTGTTATTTCAAACCAGGGATTACTCTGGGATTACTTTCTTCAGTGGAAAGCACCTCATGTGTTGCAGGGTTTTGTTTTGTCAACAAGACACATGTGCCCACTCGAAGGGGCAGCCTAATCAACCTTGGATTCACATTATAAAGTGGTTTAAAGCTAAAAAAGAAAAAGCTTTAATGTCTGTATAGCTCATTTAACAATTCCCATATTTCACAACTCATAATATATGAGTTCTTTGAGTTTCAAAACTTTTGACAGTTGCCTTGTTTTGAATCTGAAATTTTAGCTGGTTCCCCTGTCCTTATTTAGATACCAGGGAACCAGCGTTGGGTTGAGGCAGAGATTAGCAAGCGCTAGTGCCGCGAAAGATCTGGGAGGAGAGTGGTTGGGAGGCAGAGCAGGGAGGCCAGACCTAACACAGCAGTCAGCTTCATTACGCTCAGATAATAAGGGGCGCTTCATGCAAGCCTTAGTAAAGAAACCCCCGTCATAAGAACTCGCGTCGACATGGTGGGACTAAAGCCCCGTATTTTCGCTAATTAAGGTTGAACGGGTTTTATTTTCCTCGGGTGGTTACAACCAGCCGCTCCATTCTGAACCCTCCTGCCTAAGGTTCAAGGGCTTAGTCTTCTTGTTGCCTTTTTTGATGACAGCCTGGGAAGTCGTTAAAGAAATTTAAACAAGTCTGCCACAAACACGTACCTAAAAGCAGCAGGACTTAAGGCAATCCGCTTAATGTAATTTGAGGACGACACCGAGAGTGATTTAATTGCTGACAAGCTCTATCTACAAGGAATAATCAATTCCAACAATGACTTTAGTCTCAATCGCCTCAGATTCCTTCTTTGAACTTCACACCTGATGGAATTTGGATGTTCGTTAATGATCTAATCCTACGTCCTTGTCTTTTGGAAAAGCAAAATTAAATATTTTCCCTCGTTGCTTTGTATCTTCTTTTTTCACTTACGACTTTAAAAAAAAACGCATTGAAGACTCAAAGAAAGACGTTTCGATTAAATGTCAGTGAGGAGCCTTCACGAGGGAGAGCCTGGGAGTGTAGATTGAATTCTGACAGTCTCACAGCCTATAGTGGGGGCTCCCGGGGGGATATACGGCTACGCAGGGGGACATATTCGCCGGGCCTAAGACATTGATTTCTGGATCGGCATGTCCGGCCTTGAGGTCACTCCCAGCCATTAAAGTCGCCAAACCACACCGTGGATGTGTGAAGATCAATATGCGAGGTGGCATCCCAGAATCCTCCCTCACTATAGCCAGAGCGAGGCTCGGGCCCGCTGTGATAACGAGGCTGGTGTGGTCACGTGGTCGATAGGCAGACGCAGGGTATCTTTGATCGCCGCCTTTAACAATGGACGGGGACTCCCTGGAGGGGTATGGGGAAGGAGGGTTAGGGAGAAGCGCTAGCTCTCGATGAGAAAACTGCTGATAAGTGGAGATAGGGGCCGCTGATATGACGCCGCAAGGCCCCCCTCCTATCTCCCCCCCCCCTTCCCACCCCACACACATACACACACCCATATCCACCATTGACTTTCCTAAATAATTGCACACGTCTCTCCAACTGTTGGCTCGCTGGACCTGAGAGTTCTCCTAAAAGGTTCACTTTTGGGAGTTTCCTGCAGGAGCTTTTCCTTTTCCAAAGGGAGGTGTAGAAATCGAAGTGATCCTTCTTATTTATCGGGGAAGTAAGCTTAATGATGGTGATGGAATCTTATCGGATCTGATTCAAACTTCGGATACGATTACATCTAGCTCTATTCCCGTAGCTTATCGCGGAATAGGGAATGCTTTTACAGAGGCTAAAAAAGCAGTATATCAATGATGCCACTGCCTTCCCTTCATTGATTGTAAATACATCCCTCCTGAGTGCTTTTTAAAAATAACTGGACAGATGTTTGTGATAGATATAAAAATGAGGTATGTCCCTCTCATCTAAAGTAACAATTTTGAAGTTCAAAATTCGAATCGTTGAAGTTCAAGAAGGGAGAACTTTAACTCTTTCATTAACGTGATCGGGTTCTCCTAAAGCAGATATATATAAAGTGCGTGCATTGTGTTTTTTAAAGTGTCAAGTCTATAACAGGGATAGAAGTATGCATGCAACCCTCCGCCATTCCTTTGGCAGGCCCACGTAGAGAGGGGATGCATCGCTGAATGGATTTCAAGAAACCTATTGCTTGGTACAGAGACACTTTCCCGTATACGACTTACAGCTGGCAAATGCCCACAGGTGCCATCGGGGGGCCGACCTAATCACTCATACCCCTCCCATGTCCATTTCCCGCCTAATGCCTCCACCGGGGCCCCCGTAAAGGACCTTTTAGCCTAATGAATACGATTGCCTGCCCAGCTTAGCAATACTCTGCTTTAGATTAAAAAGACTGGGGAAACGTTGGTCTCTCAAGGACGTTTTGTGCCAAGTGTCCAGATTTAGTCACTCTGTCATGGTCACTCTTCGGATTGGCTTGATTTGCTGAAAGATGTTCCCACCAATAAATGGCCAAGGCGCACACGTTAATGCTGTATGCCATCTATTATTCATCGGTCATCAAATTAGCGTTTATTACCGTATCGCATCTAATAACCACTGTTTTGTGTCTTTTGTAGCTATATGGGAGATGTTGGCAGAAGGGTGAGTACATTGTGTTTTTCCATTTGCCTAATTATTATAAAATGCTAATTAGTCCTATATTTGCTGCCTCCTCATATATATAGACTGACGTTCTGCGACCAGGAGCATACTAGAGACCAACCCATTATTACGACCATTATTTATCTCACCCCTGGTATTTTCATCCCTTAGGCTTGAAATTAGTATCAAGAGACGTCACGAGTTTGAGTCTGAGTTTATTTATGCCACGCATTTTGTTAGCTCCATAATTTCACGAGACGAAGACGAGTGACATTACGGAGCCAACAAAATGAGTGGCATAAATAAGCTCAAACTAAAACGAGTGGCGTCTAGATTTTATCCTACCCTGTTCCTATATTTTTTCAGTATCAGAAAGTAGTGGCATAAACAACGCTTTATGTCACACCTGTGACATAAACAAATCCCATGTTAAGCCTATGGCGTTTTTTATTAGGGGTAGGATAATAACTCGTTTTCCATGCCCTTACGAGTATTACAGTGAATTCCCCATGGTCTATTACGTCATATATCCAGTGTGTTGTCTGTTGTTTTAGTGTATACTAGGGTGAGATAAATAGTTAGAAGGAAACCCACGAGATGAAAATAGCTTGGTCCATACTCCACCGAGTTTGACTGCAGAGTATTTCACGAAGCGAAGCTGAGTGAAAAAGAAATTCTCAATGGGGGATTATTTCATAAATGTTTGCCAATTAGTCAGTGATAGGGGTGAGATAAAACCTGAAATACGCTTGATCCCTTGCTACTGGAAATATTCTATCTATTTAAGGTTGCTACGTAATCTCACTCGGCTTGGCACATGAGATCACTGCGCAACCAAAACTGTTGGCATATTTTCAGTGGCTACGGATCTTGATGGAGTTCCTTCATAGGATAATATATAACATTCCGATACTGCTAAAATATCGGATTGGTATTAGATGCTGTTCAGGTTCATTTTATTCTCCCACATACACGCCTACTCACTGTAAGCAGGTTAGGGTTAAACTCAGTGCGAACCCAACCACCTTCACAGTTCCTGCCGTGTTGTAGAACGGTTTTCAAGGCGGTAGGTTGTTCCTGTTGTTGAGTACTCGGGAGCTATCTTGTCATTCCTCACTCACCAGCTAATTTTCCTATTTATCATGCATCCATCAACTGTTCCCTCAAAATAGTGATATCATTTCAGTGTCTTAGAAGTGTGCCCAGCTGACCATGACCAATCACTCAATACCCGCGAAAGACCTACTGGTGCTTGATATGTTTGGATCATAGGCTCAGGCAGTTGCATAAATGGCAAGGTGAATGGGTGCAAGTGGGTTACAGAAACGATCCATAGACTTAATGTAACCCAAACCTTTTAATCTGTTCATCAATGATGAACATACTATATGCTCCTAGTTTAGGGTGGAGAGGAGACAATGCATCTTAATTTCTTTGGTTTGTATCTCCATTATACGATATATACCAGTGAGCTATCTTTTTTGCCAGAGGGATGTACGTATTTATAATACTGATTCAGAAATTAATCAGGCAACAATATCCAGTTCATTCCTTTGAAGACATCGGAGATAACATCAGTGTCTCTGCATGTAAGGTTTTTAGGATACATACACAATATTATCTGGTATCAAATACAAGCGGCCGTAAAGTGGGTTTCACACGGTGGGATTCATGTACTTCTCGGGTTCAAAATCTCATGAGATTCTGTTCCTTTTTAGTGAAAATTTTTTTTAACAATTACAGGGGGGACAACATGCCTCAGGGAAATGAAACCTTATAATTTAGACAAAGAAATTGTATTCGAGTGCAGAATCTCAGCAGGGTTTGTCTCAGAAAAACACCCTGTGAGGTACATGAATCCCATCGTGTGAATCCCACTTAAGCTCCGAATACCAGACACGTAGTCAAATCCTAGCAAATGCAACGATACAACGTCCAAGGATAAATCGACCGCTTTTACCCCAAACCAGGTAAATATTGTGGTTCTTATTCAGCATTGCAATTCTAAGTTATCAAAGAAAAGTCAAAATAATCTCCGATCTTCGCACGCACTGTTTTGTACTAAAGTGGGATCCACACGATGGGACAAATGGACCTGAGACTGGTGTACTTCACACCTTTTCACCAGTCGGCTACAATTTCTAGCTGGGTACAAACTTTCACAGATTGGAGTGTCCTACAGTCTCAGGGTAACATGGTGGATTCAATTCACATGGGAAGACTTAACAGGTACATAGTCTCACCCTAACACCCCTACACCCCTACACAGGGTACACAGGGTACACAGTTGTACTTCCCCTAGTGAATAGGTGTTATTTGAGACCACTGAGACTCACAGGTTGGGGAGAACGAGTGAAATACATTTGTCTCATCAAAATATCCCTCTAAATTCTAAACCTGTTTAAAGTCAAAATCTCATGAGATTCTGTTCCTTTTTAGGAGTGATTGTCGCCGACAATTGCAAGGAAAAAAACTTGTCTCAGCAAAAAGGAACCCTGTCATTCACACGAGGAGATCGTGTTCCAGTACCCAATCTCAACCGGATTTGTCTCAGACAAACGGCCTATGAGGAACGTGAATCCCACCGTGTGAATCCCACTTTATAAAGGAACTTTTTTTCCGCAATCTCCGCACTGTATATTGTGGAGATTACGAGCACCCATAATCTCTGGCCAATGAATTACAAACTCCCCTAAGGTTTAGCATGGAGACGCCGTAAGAGGTGGATGATAACTGCTTGTATCCTAAATTTTGATATTGAATAACATGAACCAGCTTTGACGGGGACGGGAAAGCCGACCCCTATAGCGTGTGGTCTGATTGCTTGTTCGTAATTCTTCATAAACCCAGCCATCATTGCGTGTTCGACATACAGTCATACATTTATTTTAGCATGCGATTGAGATAGACCTTTGAAAAACATGTGACGGTCGTAATAGTTGGAATAGACTCATCATGTCATGAGATTATTACAATAGGGTTGGCCATTTGCCACTCTGTGATGCCTGAAAGCGTACCCGGGCGTAGTGCGCCAATGATGTCTTGAGACATTGCCGGGCCTTGTACGCTTTGATGCCTACAGGCATTTATCGAAATTTCAGTAATTGCTAATTTTTCAGAGATGTCTTTTTTCCGTTTTTCCGTGGAAATCCACTATTCCATATTCGGTATATTTATTCGCTTCTCCTTACATCAAACAAAGATAATGTTGATTTAGCCTCATTTATGCCAATAAAACAGTGATTTGAAACTCCCGACAGGCCTAGGCTTATGTCATGGCCGACAAGGACATATTCGCCAAGTTTGCTCAGTCTTTCTGAGGCATAAAAATATATTTCCACTTTTTCCCCCTGACCACAACTGACATCCCTGACTTTTAATGAAATGATGTGTATGTTTTTATAATCTTTTCAAAACCTATGTAAAACTATATATCAAGATTGGTATTAGTAAACAATATGCTAAAATATCACGCAATGTCGATATAAGACTCAAATTAGATGTGCAATGACTTTAGATAGGCTAGCGTTAGAAGCGCCAGCATCCTGCAGCGGGTGGAAATGACACTATGGATTCAGTGCGTTCACAGAGTGGCGCACAGAGTGATTGCTAGCTCGTCCATCATCTACCAGGATATTGTAAGATAACACCATTGCATTCAGGGGAGAACCACTATTATCTGCTGTTATGATATATAGATAGTCATAAGACGAGGCAAAAACCCATTGATGGCCAGCCCCCCCCCCCTCCCCATTATCATTTTCCTTTTTGATGAAATTTGTTAACTAGATTCGCTTCCTTGTGTTTGTTGGGGCATCGGGGGGCAATGGTTGCCTTCTTAAGATAATAGCTATGAATTTCCATAAGATCACTCATACCGAAATGTGTCTGCCTCTGGGATGCCTATGCTTATATTCTCATTATTTCTAATTACTCAACTCAGTCTTCAGATGTCTTTAGCCATCTCCCTTCTATTTCTGACTGCCTGCCAACTGAACGCAAACATTCATGACAAACATAAGAATTCCTGAGGCATACGAATCGGTGAAATTTGGTATTGTGTGCAACGAGAATTTGGCTAGGAAGGCGATTACGGGAAAGAACCATGTGTTCCTCATTTAAAAAACTTAATCATTCCGCATTTCATGGTGAGCTGTTGAATTGGGTCATGTCCATTCATACACACAGAGGTGAATTTCTCTATAGGGCACAGAGCTATTGTTAGTTCTGCCATCATCCGCTAGGAAATTGTAAGATAGCGCCACTTTAGTCGTGAGACAACGACAATAGTCCGATATCATAATCTATAGATAATCGTGAAACGAGGCTAAAAACCTTTTGCGGCACCACCTCCCTCTAATCTTTTTATAAGATCCATTGATAACTGGAGCTGCCACCTGGTGTTTTGTTTACGTCGAGAGGCGAGATGGCCGCCTCCATAATACAATAGCTATGTGCCCTATAGACATACCCATAGGGCACAGGGTAATTGCTAGTTCTGCCATCGTCCGCCAGGAAATTTTAAGATAGCCCCACTGTAGTAGGGGGACAACCACTATTTTCTACTGTTGTAATCTACAGCCGATATTGAGAAGAAGCTAGAATACCTCCATGGCAAGCCCAACAAAATATTTATAATAAAATCCATTGATAATTGGTCCCGCCACCATAGGGATTATGGTGCACCCCTCTCATAAGATCTCACACTCTCTAAGTGGTATTCTTTAAAAGGTTCTCACTACGCTCTATGGGAGAAGAATTCTTAATGAACTAGGCTTAGAGCCTTGAGAATCCACTGGCACACTGTATTCCCGCTAGGTGACATCATTGAGATTATAGGTATCTTTGGGTTGCATTGATGTGTGTCTTTAGCACGGGAGTGTGAGATGTTATGAGAGGGGTGCACCTATTTTAGTGGATTTCATAGATTCGCTGAATTTCAGCCTGCCCTCTTGGTGTAAGGTATCTGTGATGGGGTGGGGAGATGATTAGACGGGGTGAACGTCCATCACGGGTGATGACAGACAACTGACGGGGGACCCGCGTAATCACTAACATTAGTGACGGGTAATGGCCGCCGGGAGCCGGGTGTCAGGTGGCCAAATGAATACTGATAACCACGCCAGGGCGACATCACACGAGCCGTATATATGCACCTACCGCACGGCCCAACGGTCTCTAACTGCCGGAGACTGACCGTGTAAAGCCGACGACAACCAACTGAAGTGCAATGTTCTGCAGTCCTATCTTAGCCTGGCATAAATGTCCATAGGCTTGACATTGGGAACTTGTTCTCAACAGGCAGGCGAGTACGAATACTCAATGGGTGATGGACAGATAACTATATCCATGCTAAGATACAATCAGGGACATATTCGTTTTTGGACTAAAGAATATTCACTCGGCTATCGCCTCGTTCATATCCCTGACCCCTCCAAACTTGATGGCATATGGGGAAACAGACCAAACACTGGTTAGTTTCTTTCTTATTATTATCCATCGTGTACAAAGTCCCCATTGAGAATGTATGGCGACTCAGTAAACCACTACCCATATATAAAACCTGTCAGATACCATAACTCTGGTATATGGATTCAAATAGATGGTATAAGGGGGAAAAAGTCCCTTTCTGCTATAGAGAAAAGTAATAGTCCCTATTGGTATTCCATTTAGTATGGAAATCACTTGATTTAATTCATTCGAAAAGATGGATGATAAATGCGATAAACTTTTATATACTTCCCATTGTTGGTTACTCATTGCCCTCTACCCAATATTTCCTATTGGGTATCTGCAGTACTATAATAGAGGAGACCAGTATAGACTGGTCTACAATATTCTCAATGAAGCTCAAATATTGTTTCACCCTCTCCCCGCGTTAGTCATTACTCACATCATACCACAGATCTCAAAAAAAGATTTACATAGTTCCGTCCAATTCAACTGGGTCTGCCATTGTCAAAGGATCTTCCTTACTCTTGCAAAGTGAAACATCAAGATGTGAAAAGCAAGTTTAAAAAACTCTTTACAAAGTATGGCTGTTGTATTATGAGAATTTAATGTTTGTACGTGTTCTATTGCCGTCATGGTAATAAAAGATGATATATTGTGCAAAGCAATGAGTGTTAATCAGCCATGATTGTCTGCACGAGGTCGTTATGTCGTCTGCTTGTCAGAAACATACAACTACCACTTCTGTTACCAACATTGAGGACCCTGGCAAATTACCTCAGGCTTTTGAAATCTTAACTTCGTGTGGAAATCCATTCCTTTCCAAATGGAGATGGAGTGAGGAAAGTGGAAGAAACTACTAAAACACAGAAATACAGTGCCCTGAGTAGGACCAGTATAGTTTGAACATTGAAAATGTTGTATTTTTCTTCTTGCCGCTTGTTATTTCTTGTCCCTGGAATGTACCACCTGCCTATTCATTAATGTGTGCCTATCGGCTCTATGTATTGAAGCTAGTTCGCCACCTGCTCAAACAATAGTAACACCTCGTCATTTCTTTGGTGTTGCGATACGGTTTTCCCCTATGCAAGCTCTGCTTTAAAAAGACCATTTTAATTCCACGTATTATTCGTGCAGCAAATGCTGCCATCAACAGCACCGTCCACATTGCTTTGTTCATTTTCATAAGATGAAAAAAAGTCACCTGATAAGATAAAAGGGTGGCCCTGCAGGTGTGGCCCTATAACGATGCTGCGCCCGAGCCGCTCAACAGTGTTATCTTGGCGAGTTTCGCCGTCAGTGAATTGCTCGCCTGAATACATATAGAACTCCATTAAGGATGCAGTGCATTTATCGCTAAAGGTATATTGTGTCTGGCCATACCTATAATTGAAAATGTATAATATAAGGTTGCATGTTGGTATATAGTAAAAACCTTGATAAATCAACCATTCTATATCTTTATGTTCCTCTTGCACACATTTGAGGTGATTCATATAGGTTTCTTCTTGGTAATAACCATTCTGAAAGTGTCATAGTGCTCTGTGATGGTCAATTTTCAAAATGGCCGCCACCTGGCTCCTGGGACGTATCTACAATGCCCACGCATCTAAAAGTTTTCCTTAGGGGGTCCCTAACCATGTACCAAAACTCATGCTTGTTTCATTAAATGCACAATTATGTGCTATATCTGCCCTACTATTTACACATATGAGAAACCATCTGTACGGTTAATGATAAACCCAGATTCCCGCGTCAGATTCCGCCAGCGACAACCTATTTGTAGTCATGGCTGGGCAAGGGAAACAGCCAAGAAAGACACTAGCAAAAATGTCGACTATAGTAAATGAGTACTAACGAGCAATATATCGCTGGATGACGCACAAGATAAGATATTTTTTCCCCCGAATAACTCAATGAATTGCTGGCAATGAGAAAATCGTTGCATTTAACGGTAGGTGGATTTGGTGGAATTATTCATTCAGTGGCTAATGAGGCTGTCAAGCACTGAGCAGCTCACCGAGCAGCTCATCAGAGTAGCACCTCAGAGACGGAGCAGCTCCGTACTGCAGGCCACCAGAGGATAAATTGGAGACTGAAGATCGGCAGATGGCTGAGGATGATCAGTAAGGGAATGTATCATACGCTGCGCCTCTTCAATAGACCTCAGAGAGGCCCGTTGAATAATCTAGGCTCGTACATGTAGACCCGTTTCTGTACCTCGTACAAGGGTTTCCGTTTAAGAATATTTCAGTTTGTTCGCTAAGACAGTCTTAGCCGTCCATAAGGTCTTAGATGAGTGTTGAATACAGTTGACCCACATCACCCCTGGCTATCCTTGGTGTACAGAAGAGGGTCTTCATGTACGATCCTAAATTATAAGGTGTGACCCCATGTATGGTTAAATGAATCCAATGGTGCATGCCATATTCCCTTGTATTGTAAAATTGCGTCCTAAGCACTAATTCGCAGTAAGAATCTGTCTGCTCTTCATGTATGAGCCTAGATTGTTCGACGGGCCAGTATACTATTTATTTCGGGAAGAGCAAACCTCTTCTGCGTTAGTTGTACAGTGGGTGAATGCCCTGTTAGAATTAGGCACTAACCAAAAGCTGCTGCCTCCTCTATCTAATGTTTGATACAGCTTCGGAGATATGGCTTGCTATTCAATATTTTAGAGGAAAGCTATGAAAGTTTAGGGTCAGAGCTCGTATCGCATCTAGTCTGAATATCATAGTTATTCACAAGGCGAAGCCACGGGAATTATGTAGCGATTCAAACGAGATGGGATCGAGCTCTGACCGTAAGCGTTCATAGAATTTATCTTACCCCTCATATTGACTAATTGGCCTTCATTACTATTCAATATCTTAGAGGAAAGCTATGAAAGTTTAGGGTCAGAGCTCGTATCCCATCTAGTCTGAATATCATGGTTTTCACAAGGCGAACATTTACTACATAACCCCCCATTTAGTATTTTTTTCTAAATACTCCATGGGTGTTGACTGCCAGTTCCCAATGTTTAGCCTATGGGGAAAAATACCAGGGGTGAGATTCTTGGTGTAACCTTGCTTTAGATAAATCATTGGAAGATATTAATTGCTGTCATCGATGAGTGTTAAACTTAGCCTTTTGAACATGTAAACTTAATGAATTACATTTGTTAAGTATCGTTTTTCCTAATTGAATTCTTGGGGAAGGGGTGGCGGAATGCCTCCTCAGGGACGTTTCTCTGATTGTTTCTAGTCTCTGCCGGGTTATGTCATTGCACAACACAGTGGGGGACTTATAATTGCTGGAAACATGGGAAATAATCTTTTTCTTTTTGGTAGCATTTTCTTTCTTTCACGATATACATCTCTCCTGGGTATTACACACTTGTTGTGAACTCAGTCCTCCATAACATATATTTCTACATTGATTTGTGTAACTGTGGTCTGTTCTTTGCTCCTCTCTTTTGCTTTTTTTGTTCTTTTTTTTTGGGGGGGGGGGGTATTTTTGGTTTTAACTGCGAGATTGTTTTCTGGCTATCTACTTTTATCTGATCATAGTTCATAATACGTATTGAGATTGAGGTGCCACCCATTGTTTGTTTCCGATCTAATAACATTTGTCAGTAATACTCAAAAGAAGCTCATACTTACTGAGTTATTGTAAAGAAAACTAATACTTTCTCCGAGAAACGGAAAGTCTGACTTTCTGCTTCCAGAAAAAAATCTAATTAAGAAAATTCCCATGATAGTCTCATTATGGTTTCCAGTATCGTCTGAGTGCCTTATATCGGCAAACATAGCCCGTTTTGTTTATATCGGATATAATACCTACCAAAAATTCTGATTAAGTCTGAGATTTACAGTACCATTACTAAAACCATCTCTGTTTCCCGCTTTCAAATATAGGACACTGAGTTGTTCCTTAACGAGCTTCTTCGTGACTGTTTAGGAATGAGAGCTACTCAGAAGAAGACCTCGTGCTCTCACTTACTGTGGCCGGCGGGTCTGGTATAACATGAACAGTCCTTGGTCAACCGGAGACTCATTGCATTAGTAAGGGAAGCCGCGATTGGAGCAGGCAAAGGCGTATTGTGCGTCCAAAGCATTTGTCTCGCTGGCCACCTGAGATCCGCCTCTTTGAGCGGCGGTCAAGGCCGCGCCAGCTGCTGGTGGGGAGCGGAGTCAATCCGCTGAGCTACTCCTGAAAATCCTGAATCAATGAGCAAGTCGCAGTGTACGGGTCGGTTGATCATTGATTGGTAGTTCACACAGGTTTTTAATTTTTTTTTAAAGATGTTTATTTAACCTGGGATTCACTCAGCTCCAGAAGAGCTGGTTTCAACGTGAACCCAGCATATAGTCATTTTTACATTCCTTTCTTTTATAGTATCAGCATGTAAGATTATGCAACGTATGTACATTACAGTGAGGTATATTACAATACAGGTTTTACTGTTTCACATGTATAACTTACAAAGGTGTGCACTGACCACCGGCATGTGAATGCCTAATAGGAGAACAATTATTGTATTCGGGTTTTATTACCCCTTATCCCTAGATAAAAGAGAGAGGAGGCTGGAGTTGGGCAAATGATTTTTTTTTATTGAATTGTATAAATGAGGATAAGGATTTCAGTTGTCCTTATTTAAAATTTGATTCCATATATTCGGTTTCACTCCTGTTGTAGTGAAGATGTACTGCAGTTGTGGTCCTTGGAAAATCCATCAAATTTTAACCTCAATAGTGTCTGGTGCCCACCTGCCCTATTCCATTGCGACGATGGGCTCCAGACAGAGACCAGACATAAACCAGTATTTGTGCCAGGACCTGAACTGGAGCACATCGTGATCATATCAGGAGTGAAATCGGTAATATGGAATCAGGCCTTAATATCAATTACTAATAAAGGGTTAATGATATTAATCATTAATGATATATCCAATAATTGACTAATAGAGTAATAAGTCAATTATAAAGATTATATAATATAATGAAATATTAGAGAAAAGGCCGAGGAAGGTAGGTGAAGTTAAAGAGTTGTGGGTGGGTGGGTAAAAAGATGATACGTGTGTATCGAGTGAGATATCATTATACTATTATAAAAGAATATAGAGGATTTTTTTTTAATTCAGCAAACATGCAGTTTTGCCATTGGTAGATCTCCCAATGCAGTATACCACAGAGACAGCTTACACACTAAAACACATTTCACAATATCATTATAGATTACATATGCATACAGATGAGGGTGATGAGGATGATTTGAGAGTAGCTGCACACAGCTAGGTTTAACTCCGTTCATATCGTGACAATTTCGTTTTAATTAGTCATTTGATAGTTACAGTATGTTCTTCTGAGGCACTGAGTTCATCCCTGAGATGCGAAACAGTAGGGGATGGGGGTGGGAGCTCAGTGGTTAAGGAACTGGACTTGTAATCCCAAGGTTGTGGGTCCGAGTCCCACTGCAGCCACCTCTCTCCTTCATCCCCAGAAGTGGTAGATCTACTGCTATATCAAAGGCCAATCCTTCTTATATCATGTCTATGTGGTGTGGGAAGTAAAAGAACCTTCACCTCGGTGAATGTGTAGGACTGAGATTTCTACCCAAATTCATCTCATTGATTCGATTACGACCCTTGTGGTGTAAAAGAACCTTGAGAGAGACTGGTACCTTAAATCAAACCAATCAACCGTCCAACCAACGATATAATGGTGATTTCAGGTTCACATAGGGTTTTATTTCTCCTAATTTGTGGGTGTGGAAACATTTATTTCACTCTTTGAGTGTCTGTAAACCAGATGAATGCATACTGTTGTATTCTGATAAAAATGTTTTTATTCTCCTTTTTTCAAGTTTTTATTTGCGTTCGATAGAATGCTATCGTGTTCCCAGCAAACAATCTGCTACAACAGGAACTGGTAGATGATAATTACAATGAATTGTGTTCATAGAAGACAACGTACAATATTCTGTTATAGTTTAGACTCTATAAAGTCTATGGTAATGGATGCATAGTTGAGAAAGCTCCTTTTGAGTCCATCTAATAATTGTGAAAGTCTGCGGTATGTGGTAGTTAATAACTTCTTATGTACTATATAAATCCATATTAATACAGTAGCACTGGACTCGTTATCCCTTTGGGTTTGTCATCTCATTCTGACAAACCCAAAGTAAGTCTAATAGAACATATTTGATTAAACTACCCAATAAAACAAACAAACCATCTAAAATTGGTGAAACAATGCGGTATGTGATACCAAATTATATAACATCATATGTTCTACATGCAATCCATATTGTTACAATCTGTTGTGTTGATTGCATTGGTGACACCAAAGGGGGTCCCTCGTACATGTGTAAATTATATCTGTTTAATGACATTTAAATGTGAATTTCCTTTTAACACAACAGGTTTCACCCATTATCCCACCCGGTATTTTTCTCCATAGGCTTAAAATTAGGAACTCGTACTCCACGGCCGTGAGGTTCGTGTAACCAATACCCAATGGCTAATTTAGTGATTCATTTCATCAATAAACAATGTTTTACGGGTGAGATCAAATCAGAAACCCACTCGATGAGGATAACTTGGTCTGCACTCCACCTCGTTTGACCTCAGAGTAAGTCACTCAGCTTCGCTTCATGAACTACTCTGCAGTCAAACTCTGTGGAGTACGGACACGCTATTTTCATCTCGTTGGTTTCCTTCTGAGAGCTCTATGAATTGTAAATCGAAAACTACATTATTGATAACATTGCCTTATCCAAAGGTCTGTCTTTATCGTTCTCCGGAGTTCCTGGGAGGTGGCGTTAACGGGTATCTTCAGGACGTAATGTGCACATTCATACGGACTACGGTTAGTCATTACGCCTGGTTATAGCGCCCCTTACGTCGCCACCCGCGTTAACATCCCCCGCCTTCCTTAACGACTCCGGAATGTCGGGTCCGGTGACAGGTAACACCCTGCCCGGCGCCGGACATGGCTTCCGCTGGATCTGAGATCCAGGGTGGCACGTGGGCGACACGTGACACGTGTTGATCACGTGCTGATGGAGCTGTTGGGGCCCACACACACACTTACCCACATACACACACACCTTCTCAACGGGTCCCATGAAGACTCCATAATTCAAGGCCCAGAAGCCTGGCGAAGATGCTCCGAGCTGCTCCTATGAGCTGCTCCTATGCCTGTCCGCCCAACTGCTCGTCCCGTGGTCAATAAGCTATACATGATAAATCAGCGCGCCCGCCGCTCGCCCGCCCGCCGCCCGCCCGGGTATTAGACCTGACAGTATCAAATGGGAGCTCAATGGGGGCGGCGCGGGAGAAGGATTGGGGTGGGCGACCCCGGGGCCGACCCCGCGCGCGCCCCGGCGGGGTTAGCGGGGCGCGGGGCGGGGTTAGCGGGGCGCGGGGCGAGTTGCTCGGACCGGGGACGAGCTGCTCGCCGCGCCGACAAGCTTCCGCCATTAGGACAATGAGGCGACCGGGGCGGAGCGCTGACCATCCCAGGGTATGGATCCAATCTTCGGAGGCCGCGCGGGGACGGGCGGAGGCGGGCGGGCGGCCGGTTTCGACGGAGGGCAGCGGGCGGGCGGCGGGTGGAGGCGGGCGGGCGGGTTCGACGGACGGGCGGGCGGGTGGCGGGCGGGCGGGCGACGGGTGGCGGGTGGAGGCGGCGGCGGCGGGGTGTGAAGCGGGAGGAGCGGGGCGGTGGACCGGGGTGCGATCGGGCGTCTTAATGATGAGCACGGTGGCGCCCGGTCGCGGCATGGCGGGCGCGATAGGCTGCCCAGGGTGCAATCCGCGCCGCTATCTCCGGCGCTCAGGGCGTGGCGGGGCAGGCGCCCGGGGACCGGGGATCGATGATAAAGCGGCCCGGGCCCGCTCTATAAGTATAACCGGGGCCTCTGGATGAGCTATAACCGATGGCCTCGTGCCCCACCAATCACACCCCCACCGCCCCACCGCGCTGTACCCCGAAACGGGTCGTCATCATTGTCTCAGCGCCCCTAGATGGCCACCACCTCTGTCTCCGACTTAGAGGTAGATTGGCCACCACCTCTGTCTCAGACTTAGAGGTAGATTGGCCACCACCTCTGTCTCCGACTTAGAGGTAGATTGACCACCACCTCTGTCTCAGACTTAGAGGTAGATTGGCCACCACCTCTGTCTCCGACTTAGAGGTAGATTGGCCACCACCTCTGTCTCTGACTTAGAGGTAGATTGGCCACCACCTCTGTCTCTGACTTAGAGGTAGATTGGCCACCACCTCTGTCTCCGACTTGGAGGAAGATTGACCACCACCTCTGTCTCCGACTTAAATATGGATTGGCCACCACCTCTGTCTCCGACTTAGAGGTAGATTGGCCACCACCTCTGTCTCCGACTTAAAGGTAGATTGGCCATCACCTCTGTCTCCGACTTAGAGGTAGATTGACCACCACCTCTGTCTCCGACTTGGAGGAAGATTGACCACCACCTCTGTCTCCGACTTAAAGATGGATTGGCCACCACTTCTGTCTCCGACTTAGAGGTAGATTGGCCATCACCTCTGTCTCCGACTTAGAGGTAGATTGACCACCACCTCTGTCTCCGACTTAAAGATGGATTGGCCACCACCTCTGTCTCCGACTTAAAGATGGATTGGCCACCACCTCTGTCTCCGACTTAGAGGTAGATTGACCACCACCTCTGTCTCCGACTTAGAGGTAGATTGGCCACCACCTCTGTCTCCGACTTAGAGGTAGATTGGCCACCACCTCTGTCTCCGACTTAGAGGTAGATTGGCCACCACCTCTGTCTCTGACTTAGAGGTAGATTGGCCACCACCTCTGTGTCTGACTTAGAGGTAGATTGACCACCACCTCTGTCTCCGACTTGGAGAAAGATTGACCACCACCTCTGTCTCCGACTTAAAGATGGATTGGCCACCACCTCTGTCTCCGACTTAGAGGTAGATTGACCACCACCTCTGTCTCCGACTTAGAGGTAGATTGGCCACCACCTCTGTCTCTGACTTAGAGGTAGATTGACCACCACCTCTGTCTCCGACTTAGAGGTAGATTGACCACCACCTCTGTCTCCGACTTGGAGAAAGATTGACCACCACCTCTGTCTCCGACTTAAAGATGGATTGGCCACCACTTCTGTCTCCGACTCAGAGGACTAGTACAATCACTTTCTGGCCAGAGAGCTCGATACAAATATCTCGTAGCAGCGTACACCTTTCTTTTCTTTTCTTTATTAGAAAGATTATCATCTCAGGTACTGAGTTTTTCAGATACATTTTGTAGGCAATCGCTCAATACCGTCATCTTGATATTGATCTCTAAATCTAACACTATTACGGTGATCCCCACCTTTTAAGTTAGGTACGTGTTCTACAACACCTTGACATTATCATATCCAAATGACACGAGTTTTAGTTCCCAAGGCAAATTGCCTTCAAGCTCCCCTAACATCACATACTTCATCCATCTTCCATCGTTTCCAAGCTCTTACTTCGCATCCGTGTACCGTCCTCTGATCGTGCACCAATGGTGTCTGTTCTGGCGCCAAACCTGTTAAACCAAAAGGTCGTGACCACGTATGCGGTACCCTGAAATTGAGCTACACATGGTTCTCTATCATTCCCGTAGTCATTGGTCTGCTTATAGAGGCCCTCAAAGAGACCTATTGTACAACAGCCACTACCTCGAGCACAAACCCTCACCCTTCCCTGTTTGCAACGACAAATAATAGGAGCTGCTCTTAGATGTTCAAAGCTACTCGGTAACGAGTTTCCGAATGCCGAATTCCTACCAAGTAACTCTCTGGAAGACATTCATGCCTATTCCTGAAGGGCAGTTCTCGAGGGTTCTTGCCACATGATGCGACACGATTATCGGAAGGTAATAAATTAATGGTAATACAAGGTGGTGAGGATCGTATCATGGAATGATCTGCGATGCACTAGCTTGCTTCTTGGTTGGAATCGAAAAAGGTCCCCGAAATGTTGAGGGGGAATAACATAGATTAATGAATTAGGGTGGTGATTTGGAATTGATACGACTAAACTTGTAACCCTAATTCCTGCTCCAACTCAGCTCCTGGCTGTGTCGAGAATTAACGAACCCATTAAACCTGCAACCCATTCCTCCCCCTTTATAACACCGATGGTATTATTTTTCCATAGGCATAACATTGGTAACTCGCTCTGCATACCCCTATGAGTATTACAGTCCGTTCTCAATGGTCTATGACATCGCATACCCAGTGTGTCGTCCATTTCTTTGTTGTTAACAGGGGTGACACAAATACAGAAAGAATTTTTTCGAATCATCGAACCAACGCGCCTCCATGGAGAGCCACGGGACGATAAAACGGGAGAATTTGAACTCAAACAAATACAGAAAGCGACTTGTTTTGGTCAAAGTCGTCATTCTCCAGCTCGTTTGAATGCTACACAATATTCACTTGGGTTTGCCTCGTTCATATCGCTCTGTGTCAAACTCGTGGAGAATGATGACATTGACCAACACTTATTGGTTTCTTCTGAATCACATCGGTGTTTTTCTGAATCACATTGACCCCCGAACCCCCAATACGACCCACATATGTGACTTTATACTTAAACAGCCCTTTCTCCCAACCATAAAGTCTCAAAACAAGTATCCCGATCACTACTGACAAACATCCCACGCAAACCCCAATCCCCTCCTACCATCAAACATGCCCCCGGCTCCAACCCAATTCTCCTCCCTCCTCTACACCTGCCTTTCCACCCCTTTCCAAACCCCATCCTCTAAAACAACCCAATTCTGAAATATATCCATCATCCTTCTGTGGAGATTCACAAGACCCTTACCCCTACCCCACATGTCCCATCTCTTGTCCCTTCCTCCCCCCTCCCACCCTCCCACCCTCCCCTCGCTGGCCTGGAGGTGTGCGCCTGTCGACGCCCGGAGCCCAGTTAAGCCCCTGCCGTGACGCTGGAGGTGCCGTGGACGGTGGGGGTCGGGGCGGGAGGAGGCGGCGGCCTGGCCGGGGCTGATTGTGTATTGTGCGGTCGTTTTGGGCGGTGCGGAAATGGGGCTCAGGAGGCGCCGGGCGTCGGCCCCGGTGATCGATGAGCGGAGAGCCCGGTGGACGGCTACAATAGAGACGCTCCCGGTGCCGTCTGTCCACCGCCCCCGTCCCCCAGCCCTCTCCGCCCGACACCCCTACCAACCCTCCCTCACCCTCAGCCATTCAACCAAGGCCAGGAGCGTCCTTGGTGGACACAACGCCCGCTGACCATGCATGTCACACGCTGTGTGCAGTGTGTGTGTGGTGAAAAGTTTCCCCAACTCACAATTGCACCAGTGTGACGTCGCAGTGTGGCAGGGATTTAGGGCACAGAGTGATTGCTAGTTCTGGCGTCATCCACCAGGAAATTGTTTAAGATAGCGCCACTGTAGTCGGGGGACAACCACTATTTCTGCTGTCAAAATCGAGAGATAATTTTCCTTGCCGTTTGTCCACTGTCCCCTGACCCTCTCCGCCCGACACCCCGATCAACCAACCGCCATGGCATCCCTCCCTCAGCCTCGGTCATTTTACCAGGGCAAGGAGTGTTCATGGTGGACATGATGCCCACTGACACGCTCTGTGTGTGTGGTGAAAGAGGGGGCGTCAACCAACCATGACAGGGCTGCGACACGCACCGACAAGAAAGTTCCAATCGGTGCCTTGTTGCAGTATTGTCGTGATGAGGGGAGCTGTCGTGACCCCTTGTCGCAATCTGTCGGGAAGTGCACGCTCCACCTAAATATTCTATCGTAGACCTCTGCGACAACCTCCCGACACGCCACAACACGCCACGACATGGCTCCAAAATCGAACATGTTCGATTTTGTCATAACCTTGTTGGAAGGCCCCCGACAGGCCCCCGACAAGCTTCATGTCGCAGCCTGTCGTGGCCTTGTCGTAGCCTCTTGTTGGGAACTGTGGTCCACCAACCACGACAAGGCTACGACAAGGCTTCCAATCATAGAGCTGTCGTGCACCTTGTCGGAAAGCCTTTGTCGAAGCCTTGTCGTGGTTGGTGGACGCCCCCTCGAAAGTTCCATCCAACTCACACTTTCACCAGTGTTTAAAATGTTGCAGCGTGTTCAGGGACTGCCGGGTGGCAGGTATAGAGGGTACAGAGTGATTGCTAGTTCTGCCGTCATTGAAGATTGCCAGGAAATTGTGAGATAGCGCCAGTGTTGTCGGGGGACAACCAGTTATCTGCTGTTAAAATCTATAGATAATCGTGGCACGAGGATTACACCCTTTTATGGCAAACCCAAAAGTATTGTTTAAATAATACTCATTGATAACTGGACCCGCCCCCTGGTGTTTTGTTTAGCATTGGAGGGCAAGATGGTCGCCTCCATAACACAAGTTATGTGCCCTATATATATAGACTACCTTCAGTCCCTGTCTCCTATGCCTTCCCCAACCCCTGCACTTGCTTTACCCCTCCTCGCCTTGATACATGATTCCTGGGCCTGTCCGGTGTTATGGGAGATGTCCACACGTTGCAAAATAGTTTTATTAGAGCATGCTCGCAGGTATATACATTGCCTAAAGGTTAGAGTGGTCACATTTAGACTTCCAGCGTGCTGCCAGAAACCTATTCCTTCACTATTGTGAATGGCAGCGTAAGCGGAGTACACACGTGAACACCAGCGGGAGTGTAAATACTGAAATAACAAGGTCTTACCTACATAGGAAAGTCATAAACTTGCAAGGAAGTATATAAACCTACAGAGAAGATGGATATTACAACTGAAAGTCCTAAGCTGAAACGAGACGCCCGTGAAAATACAAAAAAGCAACGACCAAAGGAGGGTGAAATGGAATCTCCTACCTGTGTGCCGGTGTCGCCTGCCACTCAACAAGCTGAAAAGGTAAACAAGAAGTCCACACACTCACTCAAGCCAGGTGCCACTCTGAACCAAGTTATCGATCGTATTAATGAAATCGAAAAAAAGGTTAGTGCACAAGCCAAATCATTATCGGACACTGTTGTGCTTCTGAACAAAGTTAGAGAGAGACTAGAAAAAACTGAGAAAAATGTTGATACAACCACAGTACTGTTAGGCAAGATTACAACACGACTAGAAACATACGAAGCTGAAACTAAAAACCTTAGTCTAGCGATGAGGAATGTTAATGAAGAAGTTGATGATATGAAGTCTGATCTGCTTAAAATACACCTGATATCAATAAGAAATACGGACAAGATAGACCATTATGAAAACGAAAAAAGAAGAAAAGTACTGGTGATAGTAGGAAAGCAGGAGAAAAAAGAAGAAACTCCCAGGGACATCTTTAATCAACTTCTCAATGATTTGCAAGTTCCTTCAGCTGAGATCATAGTAGATAACGCTTATAGAAGAGGGAAATACATCGCTGAGAACAAAAGGCCCAGGGACGTGGTAATAACCCTTGCTTCCCCCAGTATGAAATCAAACATCTTCAAAAACCTTTACAAACTAAAAGGGAATGATGTCTGGCAAAAGGTCTCCATCCAGGATGAAATGTCCAAAAAGGAACAAGAAAAACAACGGGTTTTAAGATCAATAGCAGCCCTAGCACGCTCTCAGAATCTAAAGGCATATGTAAAAGGGTTAACAGTGGTCGTTGAAGATCATACCTACACATACGCACAACAAAGCCTACTTGAACAAACCCACCCTGGACTATCTATAGAAAACGCGAAAACACAACAAACCGCAGATGGAATGGCCTTTCAAGGCCCATATGCCCCCCTATCAAATCTCCACCCATGCGTGGTAGAGGTCAACAAGGTCAAATACGACTCAGTGGAAAGGGCCTACCAGGTAACTATGGCGCTGGAATGTGACGACGAGAAAACAGCCGAAAAAATTGCTGCAGCTCCAGACGTATATGAAATCATGTCTCTGGCGAAAACGGTGAAAAAGAACCCCGAATGGGGAAAAAAGAAGTATGATGTGATGGAAAAGTATGTCGAGAGCAAGTTCAGGCAAAACGAAAAACTGCGTCATGCCCTATTAAACACAGGTGACCTCTATTTATATGAGGCAACACGTGATATGGACTGGGGTTGCGGCAGACACATGGGCGAGTTACCAGAGATCACTCAAGAGAAGTGCAAAGGGAAAAATCGTATGGGCAACATACTGCAAAAGATCCGCGGAAAACTAAGAGAGGAAGACGAAAAGCAAGTGAATGATAAATCAGAAGACGAGAGTGAAACTGAATCCGAGACAGAGCAAGAGGAGGAAGAAGAAACAGAAGACGAGGGTGAAGAAACTGCTGGATAAACTCGTATGTATCCGGATTATAAACTACATCCAAAAAAACTATCAATATGGCCCCGAAACATATCATACTAACGGATTCCAGGGGGAAATATTTATTTCAATACCTAGCACAAGAAATAGACCGCCAAACTCACCCGGTTGAGGTCCGATCATACAGCGGCAGAACTATTCAGGATTTAATGCTGATTTGTGAAAAATCTATTGCAAGAGACCAGGAAGGGATATATTATATACTAGCTGGAGTTTGTAATATTACTGAAAAGATAGACGGACAAATTATATTTAACTGGAAATCGGCTGATGAGTTGATAGGCCATCTTTGGTCTATGACTGGGGCGGGGATTGACTGGATCAGAGAAAAACACCCCTTTTCACGCATAATAGTATGTCCGCTTGTAGGACTGTGCCTCGAAAAATCAGTTAATAACTCTACTCCTAGCCAACAAGCAATAGTTGATGAATCCATCGAAGCCGTTAATCCAAGGATAATAGAACTAAATGTTGCAAAAAACCCGGAACTATCCATACCCTGGATCCAGAAACGTTTGCACCAACGCAAAAGATCACGAATGTATCATCGATATAATCTTCTAGCTGACGATGGTATTCACCCATCTCATGAACTGCTTAAGATTTGGGCCCTGGAGTTTAAGAAAGCACTCCAACAAAATATCTTGTAAATAATAAATATTAATTTCAAAATTTGCTGAATACATAGCAACTCAAAATCTATCGTCTAGGGTCGATGAAACTAGACGAAGATACTTCAGAAGAATAAATAAGGATAAAATATAGCTGACTTAAAATTGTTGAATACATGGCGAAGAAAGTGCTCGTTTGGGGTCGCTGAAACCAAACGAGTATATACTATTACATGCAGTGAAAACCACTCATTGAATGATTTATACATATCTAAAACAAAGAGTAAAATGAACTAAGATCTTATACAAAGCCAATTGAAAATACTCGTATATGGCAAAACGTACCTAGACAAAATTTACCTAGACAACTATCATAAAAATTCAGATTAAAATTACTTATCATAATCAAAATTTAAGACAAGAAAGCTAAAAATGAAAGCAAAATAAACGTTCTTCCTGGGTCGATGAAACAGAAAGGAGGTCACTTCAGAAAACAAATGAATTCTAAACCATAAAATTATGCTAAATGTAGGAAAAAAGAAATTGCTTTATTTCTCCTATGCTGGAGAGTCACGGGTCTCCCTTGAGACTGCCATTATTATTATTTTTTGTTTGCATGATGGATGACAACAATCTTCAACGTCGTCCATCATGTCTTTCTGCTCACAGCGACCAAAAGTGTTGAAGCTGTGTTCAGAATTTTTTGTTTATAAGTTTGCTTAAATTTGCAAAACAACATATGATGATGATACAGGTGTACTGTTACTGTTACTGTTATAGATGTGTTATAGGTAGATGCCAAATTGTGATTGATATAAACATAACTATATGTGGTAAAGACCCGGCAAAAAATATCAACAAAAAAATAGCAATAAGGGAATCTCATGGGATCGCAAATTGACTTAAAACAGTTATCAGATATTAAGGGACTAAAAATTATTCACTTAAATACTTGCAGTACTAAAGCTAAATATGAACGATTAAGGCTAGAGTTAAATAACAAGAAACTTGATATTGTTACATTCTCGGAAACGTGGATGACCAGTTATGACCATGAATCTAGTTACCAATTTCCAGGATATACGTCTGTAAGATGGGATAGACAATGGAAAGAAAGGGAAATAGACTTAGAACCAAAGAAAGGTGGGGGTCTGATAGTTTTAGTTAATAATAAATTTTCTTATAATGATGCTATATACAGAGAGTATAATAGAAGCCAGCGTGAAATAGAATTACAGGTGATCCAATTAAAAAAACCACATACTAAGACTATAACCTTATTAAATCTATATAGGCCACCCAAAGGGAATATTACCGAATTTATTGATATCCTGCATCAAACTGTATCTGAATTGAAAGAGAAAAACACGGAACTAGTGGTTATTGGAGACATGACCATTGATATTTTGGATAAGGATGAAAATAACGCACATAGAATACTGGAGACAATGTCACAAATAGGAATGAAACAATATATAAATGAAGTTACCAGATGTGGAGAAAAAACCTCCATATTAGACCTAGCATTTTCCAACTCTAATAACATTCTAACTTCGGGAGTACTTACTAATGAGATCAGTGATCATCGAATAATATATTTAATCAAGAAAAAGAAAAAAAGGGATGGAATATATAAAACATTCAATGGACGCACCTATAAAAAATATACAAAGGATAAATTAAGGGAATATGTACAGAAACACAAATGGGAGAATTATAACACAATTACAAATACAACAGAGAAGTGGAATTACCAAATTACTCTCCTAAAAACCTTTTTAGACAAATTATGTCCCATTAGAGAATTTAGAACTAAGACCCATGATGACCCATGGATGACTGGAGATTTAGCACTCAAAATAAAAGAAAAAAACGAAGCGATTAAGGTAGCTAAGAGACTAGGAAATAGGGAGGGATGGGAACAAGTTAAAAAACTGAGAAATGCATCAAATAAAATCGCAAAAGATGCCCGCAAGACATATCTGAAAGAACAAATTGAGACCTATAAAGATGATCAGAAAAAGTTCTGGCGACAGATCAATAGTATAATACCAGGAACAACAAACACGAAATCACCACAGATAAATATAGAAGATAAGACAACCAATAGACCGGTAAGACCAGAAAATACCCCAAACTTTATAAATCAATATTTTTCTGAGATTGGGCCGAATTTAGCCAAAACAATGTATACCCCATGGAGAGGATATGATATGTATATAGAAGAAGAAATGGAAGAGATCAAGGTACAGGAAGATGAGGTTAAAACAATGATTGGAAAGATTAAAGTAAATAAACCATCTGGTATGGCAGAGATAAAAGCGTCTGTGCTTAAAGACTATCTAGATGTAATCAGTCACAAATTTACAGACTTATTAAACAATATCTTTGAAGAGGCCGATATCCCAAACTCATGGAAAGAAGCTATGGTCACCCCCATCCCTAAAGGAGGTGACCCTACCGACTGTGTAAATTTAAGGCCTATTTCAGTATTACCCTTGCAAGCCAAGATTATAGAGAAAATAATTAATAAGAGAGTAATAGAACATATGGAGAATTATCAGATATTGACTGTATCTCAAGGTGGATTCAGGAAAGGCTTTTGTACTATTCAAACTGTTGCAGACTTCACAGACCAAATATTGAGAGCAACTAATGTAGGAAAAGTAACAGGGACTGTATTTATTGACCTAAAGAAGGCCTTTGACACTGTAGACCACTCGACTCTTTTATTAAAACTAGGAAATTATGGGATTAGAAACAATAATTTGGCATTAATAACAAATTACCTACAAGATAGAGTGCAATCTACTAAAGTAAATGGCATGATATCTGATGCGAGTCGAGTGGTCTGCGGTGTCCCACAAGGTTCAAACCTTGGGCCGACATTGTTTATTATTTTTATCAATGATATTATCTCATGCATACCGGATATTAATATCAGACTTTATGCAGACGATACTATCATATATACTGAAGGTACAACCAAAGAAGAAATATGTAATAAGCTGCAACCTGCTTTGAATAAATTTGAACTATGGGCCGAGCAAAATAAACTCTCAATAAATGTGAAAAAAACGAAGTATATGACCTTTGGGTCCAAGCATAAATGCAGAGATATTGGACATGTGAGATTAACCTTGAAGGATATTGAGTTACAAAATGTAAGCAATTATAAGTATCTTGGTTATATATTGGATCAGAATCTGTCTTACAAAATGCATATCAAGGATGTACTCAAAAAGGTCAACTACCGGGCATATCAGTTAAGCAAAATGAGATGTTGTGTTGATAAAAGCACTGCTCTACGATTGTACAAGGCATATATTCTACCTTATTTTGACTACGGGGAGATTCTTTATTTTAATGCACCTAAATATATTCTTGACCAGCTGCAAAAAGCACAAAATCATTGTCTTAGGATTATCCTACATGCTGATTATTACACAAGTGTAAAGAACCTTCATATTCTATCAAAAATACCATTGTTATATGAAAGAAGAAAGGCACATCTAGGTAACTTCATGTATAAGAGAGCGCAAATCAGTAGATATCTCGATGTAAGAAATAGAAATACTAGATTATTTAATGCACCAGTAATACGTATGTTTCAGCCAAATACCCAATCATATCAAAAAAGCGTGGAATACACTGGAGGAAATTACTGGAATTCGTTACCTGTTCATGTACGACAAACTCCAAATTACGATGAATTCAAAAGTCTTACAAAGAAAATCATGTTAGAGTCGATATACCACTAGTACATACAGAATAGAAATAATTGTCCCTAATACGGAGCTAAATATCACTCGGTTCCCCAAAATGAAAATGATATGGACAATGCCGTAGTTTCTTTATTGAGATAATTGGTATTTAAAAGGGCACATTATGTATGATATGTACAGGAAAGTACACCTCTGTAAATTAAATTGTGTGTAACAGAATGCCCGACGAAAACCAGCACAGGATAACCCCGCAGCTGAGAGGGCGCTCACTGTTGTCGATTATTGACGTTATTTTGAAATGATGGTGAAATGATGAAAATGTACATGAAGAGATCAATAAAAGACCTGAAAAAAAACCAAAAAAAACTATCAGCATGCTATTCACTGTGATAGGAGGAAAGGAGCAGGGTGCCAGTGTCTCAGGATCTTAGAAGCTTGCCCAGCTGACCATGACCAATCACTCAAGACCGAAATACCTCAGTGACCCACTGCTGCTCAATATGTTTGGATCCTAGACGCAGGTGGTAGCAGAAATTGCATCTTGAAAGGGTGAAAGTGGTTTACAGAAAACTATCCATAGACTGAATGTAACCCATCCCATTTATTATATATTGTTATTCATTCATAATAGCACGCTGATTCCTCAAAGATGAACATACTATTTGCTCCTTGTTTCTTAATAATGTCCATTATAATCAAAGACTTGAGCAAGTCTAGCAGGGACAGTGCGTGTTGTTGAACTCGACGCGACACGAGGGTAGGTTGATCGGGGTTATACGAGGACGGGGTGCGAGAGGGGGTCAGCTGGGATTCAAAGATGAAGAAGGAGGCTGGGAGGCAGACACCAAGGTCGTGATGAAAGAGACGACAGAGGGTGGTACACATGTTAACGTCTCAGGCACTTACCTCCCGCAGAAGTGATCCCTCCATAAGGTAATCCTCGGTGCAGCCTTTTTAAAAAAAAATCATTTATTTATCCTGGAATAGTCTAGGCTCGCAGGCCTGGCTTCCTCACACCCAGTACAATATCGGGCTGAAAACATTTTTTTTTTTTAATCAATTTTTATTGGACAATTTTCACTTCAATCGATACATCAGTTTATCAATATACATTTTCCGTTTTCCAATAAACTGACAAACAGTGAAGTACGTACGCACTGAGGGAGTCGGGAGTCCAATTATTTTGAAGTTTTGCAAATGCACTTTCTTTGTTCTATTGCAAACAAGATTGTGAGATGTGGGGGAGTCCAAAATTTCATTAATTGTGCGTATATATACTTAAGGAACGCCCCTAAGCATACTACATCGTGGTATATAGATAGTAAGTGGTAATTTTCGAGATACTGAGTAAGGTGGTCCCAAAATTAACTTTGTGTTTCCATGATTACACTTGACTAACGTGTGCTAAGCATAAGGGATAAAGTACTTGATCACTGCTGGCATAGTATTGTTCGAAACTAGGGAAGGGCTAGGTTATTGTTCATTATTAGACAAATTGTCGGAGGAAGTTTTGTTGGTTTCAAATCACATCCCTCTTTTAAGACTTTGTTGATCAAAATATATGTTAGCTATTCATGTAACATGCATTCCTCTTTCTAAGTCTTTCTTAATGCCCAGATGTATTTTGAAAACTCCTAGAATGACAGTTAATTGGACGAATTGTTACAATAAAACACGTAGCAAAAAAAAGCATATTAAGGTCTTGTGTAAACTGTGTTATAACTTTTCAATACCCACACTTAAGTCAGATACTGAAATCTAGAATAATACGATGTCTCTGTCAACCTGAGAAAGAGGCGTAAGCCAAGAATCCGGTAGAAGAAGTAGATCCTGCTGTTTATGAAGCCCTAGATTTAGGCCAGACTGCTGGCACCCCAATTATCTATCCATCAAAAGATACCGGCCCGTTAGAAAAGTGAAGAATGTGATTATTTTGAATGGCATCAAATCTTAAGTTCTGCCAAATATGATCTGTATTCATCCATCACTTCCATATGTTTTATTTGAATTACCTTTGAATTGAAGGGGAAGTTACACTGGAGAGATTGCCAATCCTTCCTGTCCCTAATGTGCTAGCCTATATGAAATTCAATCTAATATTTAACGGATAATACATTTTATAGAACAAAGATACTTATTGTAAAGTGAATGGAGAGACTCTTAGTAAGAATACCGTGTGATGATTGATGATTGGTGATTAACAAGGGCAGTAAGAATTTAGACAGTGCGGGAAACTCAGATAATGGTGTCCTACTGATTCAAATCCGGGTTATTTCCCGTGAAATCTCTCTGTCTCTCTCTCTCTGTCCCTGTCTCTTTGATTCTGCCACTGTTTCTCTGTCTATGTATATGGTCGAATCCCACGACAGTGGTGCAATTTTGAAAAAAACGAAGGTCCATTAATCTAAATCAAAAGTATCTCGAAGTATGATACTCTGGGATTGGCTGCCAATTTTTTCCCCACTAATTCATTATATGACGTTAGATATAACGATGTATAAGCATAATGTATGTAAGCCTACGAAACGGCACACTTTTGTGAACAATTTCTGAACACACACATATATATAAAGTTTCGATGAAAACACTAGGATTGCATTTCCCTTGCTTATTGCTCCTTTGGGCTGTCATAAAGATGGGAATGAATCTGAAATAGGGAGGATTATTTTAAATTTCAGTTGAATGTCAGCAGCACATTCCATGCAGCTTTGTACTGGATTAATCTATGCTTTACTTGAACTTCTCGCCGTGTTATCATCATTCCCCCCGTTATGACGTTCGCTTTAAATAAGCAGCTTCTCGCTGTCTCAGAGTCCTTTGTTCGGTGCTTGAATCTTGTAGTCAAAACTTCTAACACGTCTTTTATGCCGCATAAAAGTATGCATCCAAGAAACGTTCAGTGGGGAACAGTCATTTGATTGGAGCCAACTGCCGCACACTCAACGAAGGGAGAACTTCGTTTCCTTTGTGGCCACTTCACCCGAGGAGACACTAATATGACAAAAATTGGCGCCTCATTCTCTCCTGATGAAATGAAACTCCATTTGCTGCAGCGACCGAAAAAAGTAGCAAGAAATGAGTGGAAGGCAGTCGAGCTGTGAATTAGAGTATTTTTCTTCTCTTGCTGTCTCGTGAATTTCGCAGTGCCCGCTTCTCGCCGGGTGATAGCCTGTCATCGGCACAGACATCGTTCCCCTTGACTGACCGCCGCGTGACGTCATGGCTCAGGCTGCCCCCTGGCGGGAGTAATTAACGCCGGGCGTGGGGCTCGTCAGTGACAGTGCAAGCAACTCAGGATCCAAAATGAATTTTTAGTAAAGGTTTTTATTTACCCTGGAGGTAGAGTTAGGTCGCTCTAGCCGTCCTATCTTCCACTCAATCCAGCTTTGGAATCCATGTGGCCGGTTGTCTAGCTAGTAGATGTACAATGTTGGCTTTGGCTGGTCTTACAAATGAATACTTAGGTTTCTATGGTTTGCTAACAATAACTACTATTTGTTGTCCCCTTAAATAGAGATATGCAGTAAAACGCATACAATAGTAATGTCAGTTTTCTTACATCAATTATCACAGGGTATGTATATTGAAACACGAAGCATAGTTTGTTAGCTGTAACATCTGGGTAATGCAGTTTACCTACTTTGTTACCATAGGCTCAATAGGGTAGGTGCGGATTGAGGCTAGTGGCCATGCTATTGACTAGCGAACTATCGAACTTTAGATGAAAATTAGAATCAAGTCGTAATAATATCCACAGAAAACCAGACAAGGTGACTAGATTAAAAGTGAATTTAATTGGGGGTAATTATACATAGAGATGGGGGGGGGGGGGGGGTGCATTAATAATTTTCAACGTTTGGTCTACATTCAGTGAACTTCTTCAGGCTATATTCAGGTAAATTAAAATCACCCATCAAAGATAGCTTAACTGTACAGAGCCAAACCTTACGACTCTTTGTCATATAAAATTATTACTTTATCCAAAATGTGGCGAGCTAATACTAGCTCTTCTCCTTATGGAGACAATTCTGCCGCAGGGGACTCGTTTGAAAGCTATGTGAAATTCGCTAGGCTGTCGCCTCGTTCCTATCACTCCGCATCAAACTCGTGATGAACGACGACTTTGACCAAAACTTGTTGGTTTCTTCCTTAATATGCCACGGTGACTCACATATGGAGTTTGATATACTCCTATTGGCACATGAGATGTTGAACATGTTACACAAGTATTGACCAATCAGTGACCAGAATGGGAGGACTTCCGCTCTGCCGCGTTCCTTCCAGCACCCCAGGGTGATTCAATTCAACCCCTTCACCCTCAACACTATCTTGACCCAGTGTGGCCATAGCAGAAAGGATATGGGAACATGTCTGAAGCGGGATTCGCACGATGGGATTTATGTACCTCACATGGTGTTTGTCTGAGACAAACCCTGCTTAGATTCTGTATTCGAACACTCGAACTGTACTCGTCTAAATTGTAGGGTTCCCTGAGACATGTTTTCTCCCCCTGCAATTGTTGGGGACATATAAATACCCCTAAAGAGGAACAGAATCTTATGAGATTTTGAACCCTCTGAGGTACATGAATCCCATTGTGGTGGGCATCCACCAACCACGACAAGGCTACCACAAGTGCCGACATGAAAGTTCCAATCGCAGCCTTGTCGCAGCCTTGTCGTGAGAAGAGCAGTGTCGGGACAGTGGTGTCAGGGTGTGTTGTAGACGTTGCTGGTTGCCGTAAAAAAGGCGCCAGTGGTTCCTACACACTATGACAGTGATATCGAGGAAACCACAACACTCCACGACAAAGGTCCAGTCATAGCAAAAATCGAACATGTTCGATATTGTCATAGCCTTGTCGGAAGGCCCCCAACAGGCCCCCAACAAGCTTCATGTCGCAGCCTGTCGTGGCCTTGTCGTAGCCTCTTGTCGGGAACTGGCGTCCACCAACCACGACAAGGCTATAACAAGGCTTCCAATCGTAGAGCTGTCGTGGACCTTGTCGGAAAGCCATTGACGTAGCCTTGTCGTGGTTGGTTGATGCCCCCCTTTACCAGTTCGACAAACAGTATTTTCCCGTCTAGTGAAGAGGATATGAACATTCATAGTTTACTGCTACGATCCCACGAATTTTCCTGTGAATGTTCCGCATGCTGTTCTGCATGTTCTAATATCAGTGACGGACGATATATTAAAGTATTATTGTGCAATGAAGGTTTTATTCAAACTCACACAAATTGTATATCTCATGTCTGTAGATGATTAACAGCCGGACGACATCTCAATTGACCATTCCGCAAGTCAGAATTCTTTACTAAAGCATGTTCAAAGCCTTTTATTCAGTACCAGAGCAGCACCCACCAACCCTGCTCAGTTTACTGCCGCCTTCTAAGCCTATTTATTGCAGTTGAATATTGTAAAACGCCATTTTCCCACTTAAATACCCTCCAGGGTGTGAGTGCCTCCTAGCTCTCTCAAACAAATGGAATTCATTTCGGAGAGCCTCCCTCGTGGTTTCAGTACGTTTCCTTTCTTTGCACTACAGCCATGGCGTCCTAGATTGATCCAGCGCTTAACTTCCCGACAAACGGCAATCTTCATCTCAAATACAGCGGAAAAACTTTGATTTCCGACGACTTGTGAAATGAAATTCGCTTTGGGAGTTCGTGATGAGCACACGGTCGATGGCTGTAACTTATTCCCTATTCACCGACACCATCTTGAATCCTTATTGTAATTGTAGAATTTTTGGATTTCTTGTACCAGAAATATTTCGTTGGAATACAGATAGAAATATAGAGTATCGGTTACATTGAGATCCAACTAGTAACCATAATTGTCATTCATGTGATTGAAAGTTTCTAATATATAGCCTTCATCTCACTATCAAAACTTAGATTGGAATCACCTATCGTTAAATGAATCAACTGTATAGAGCCAAACATTACGACTCTTTATCCTACAATCGAATTATTACTTCATCCAAATTGTGGCCAGCCCCTAGTGGTATACACTAACAATAGCTCCTGTCCTTATAGAGGCAGTACTGTGTATGAGTTATGTATGCCACTGTGACTCACATATGGAGTTTATATGCTCCTATTTGCATATGAAATGTTGAACAAGACAAGTATTGACCAATTAGTGATTGGAACATGAGCTACTGAGGAAAATGATCCGGTCGCAATCATAAACCATCAATCCAAATGTTTTCTAGCATGTTACTGAATATTACGAGAGGTTTACCCATCCCGATTTATAGGCCACATCTCGAATACCGTTCTCATTTCAACAATATTCATACTCAAGGTTATCGAGTCATAATCGCATTATTTATTTGGTCGTCATCTTGTTGACAATCGCAGATCGATGAAGTGTGCTGGCAGCACCATCTTTGATTTCATTGTCAAACATAAGAAAACCTGATACTGTGCAAGATTACAGCACGATTATATTTCAAAATCAACCCAACCTTTATGCATGTTAAGCAACATTTGGAAATGTGTAGGTACTCAAATAAATCAAAATACGATCACGCTTTTATGCCATGTTGACACAGATCTTTTCGAACTCAAACAGTCAGCCCAGACCAAACTCTGAAATGGCTGGTTGGCGAAGTGAGTGTCCAAGTCAGTGAAGTAACACTGACAGTTCCAAAGTTTGATGTTTTGATTTCTATCGTTAGGACGTATCAATCCTAATACAGCTAGCTTCAGCAACGTGAATATTCAGGATAAGGTTAGCAGATTGGCGTGGCAGCTCGAATTCAATAATCCATTGATAAAATGGTATAAATTATAAAATTGTCAAAATACTTCCCATGTATAACGACCTTTTGCATTTAGTTCATGATATGCCAATAGAGGTTACCATGGTTAGATTTGTGACCCATTTACGAGTCTTCTTTGCAGAATAGGTTGTTGATGCATTTAGCAATGTCGGAATAGAAGTGGAATTTATGACCATTGAATTTATGGTAACTTTCATCTGTTATACAATAACATCAAATATATCAAGCGGTTCATAGACATAAGACATTAAGATTAATGAAATCATCGCAAACTATATTCTTGCCGTAAGCAGGCCGGGCAACTACCGCGGATACCAAATATTTGCTCTGAAATATCAGTGTGTGAATTGTGACTCACTCGATCATTAAGAAGAACAAAATGTATATTGTGGCATTCGAAAATGTTTTTTATAATGAGTGCGTATATTATTTCTACCGCTCTAAAGTCTTTAAGAGGGTACAGGATAAAATCAAAACCTAGTTGGTTATAATTTTGGCCGCTGTAGGCCACGCATCCCTGCTACGCTAAACTCCATTCGCAGCATACAGCCGCCAAGTACTACTGTACATACATCCATATGTTAAATCAAACTTTGTGCCATCAGGGACCATTATTGACTGTAGAGGATATGTTTCACATATCGCTAAATATCTTCATAGACAACATCGGTCATTCAACTTCTATATCTGCATTGTGAAACAGCCAATTTCCCAGGAAGTCAGGCTGCAATTGACTATATTTATGTATAATTTTAGCTCTCACAAAAAAGCGAATTATCACAGATAGGAGCATATTACTATCTTGACAATTGGGTTTCAATATGGTTAAATAAAGCGGCCTGAACTGATTTCATTCCTCTTCATATTCAATTACAGGTAAGCTCCATTAAATGTCAGATAGAAATGTGGCTATTGTAATAAAGTTACATAATAAACGAAATGTGACAAGGAAAATTCGCATATTATATAACTGTAATCGCTGTGATTTTATTTGTTATAACGAACTTTGATTGCTATCTATGAAGAATTAGTTATATCATGGGAGGCAGCATCCCGTTGGAAGTGTTAGCCTTTCCCTTGCTATGACCTTTTGCCACCTTTTGGTAGAATCATAATGTTTCGGATTTGAATATGCCCTATAGATACACTGTTCAAAGTACAATTTTGATAAAGTAAAGCGCACCCACCTAACTCTATTTACATAAGAGGTTTGATGTAGGGATGCAAGTCTTCCGTCAAAGGACGAAAATCCGATTTTTCAGTATTTTGATGAAAATTAAATAAATACCTCACTATATGGCATACTCCACTGAACCTTTGTCGAACCACTGCCATTGTTGACTGCGGCCCTGCCCAGCTGTAACTTGGATGTGATAGGTGCGGACCACTTCCATATTTTACCTTTTTGGATGGCACCCATAAGTCTTTCTAAAATTCCACACAGGCATTTCCTGTTTGATTTCACATCATAGACGGTGGCATGGAAGGCCTTGGCATATTTAAAAGAATACCATCATTTAATTGCTGAAAATGATTTCTTTTTTCTTTTTAAAGATTTCCGACCTTTTCCCCAGTCCCGACTTTCGACCCTGCTGATTTCACTTTGTGCATTACGAGCGATGTAGATCATAACATGTGAACTTGTATATATGTTGCCTTCCGGATCCAAATTTCGCTTGGAAGAACAAGGTTTGCTCATAGAAACGAATAAAAGATTTATTTGTTAAAAGAGAGTATAAAACACACGGGTATCTCATACTCAAGTTAACTTTCTGGTACCAGAAAAAGAAAAAATCCAATCCAATCCAATTCTTAATATGGATGATCCGATTCCACAAGTGAATGTACCTTCATAAGTCCGTGTCTCAAAGCAGAGAAACTTGCCATCTTTTGTGTCATCCTTAAGTCCAGCCCGGCAGTCAAAGGCGACGGCAGGAGGTGGTGGTAATCATACAGCGAGGTCAGCCCTTGGAGCCGCTTCCTCCAGGAGTTGCCTCTGCTTGCATACCTCCGGAAGGGCGTGGCCCCGCGCGCTCTCTGTGTGCGTGCCAGCGCCCCGGTCAGCAAAGACATATCCCTGGCACCCTCCTCAGAGCAAGTCCGTCCTCAAGGTACCTCTACATGAACCCCTCAACAGTATTATAGCCTTTAAAGAGCACCTTTTGCTTTCCGTTTGCCTCGTTGATTCGCTTGAAGGCCGTATCGCTTGTAGGTCCAAGCACGCTTTGTACCTTCCGCCTTGCAAAGCCTCTTGGCAATCGGACACTGATGTGTCCACCACAGTTGGCAGGTGCCGCAAAAAAAAGTTCTTTGCCACAAGCATTACTTTATACCTTTTGGTTAGTGATTCCTTTTGGTGGAAGATTATATAGAGGAGTAAATGTGAAGTGCGAATGAGGCGGGTTACTATAGAGGAAACCCATGAAAGTTTAGGATCTGAGCCCGTATCCCATCGAGTTTGAATCACGTAGTAATTCACAAGGCGAAGCCGCGTGAATTGCTATGTGATTCAAACTCGATGGGGTCGAGCTCTGACCCTAAACTCGAAAAGGTTTCTGAATTTATCTCACCCTTAATATTGACTAATGGGCTAACATTTGTGACATTATCCCCCATTGGATATAAACATCTAATGGATGTTAGATACGAGTTCCCATTATTAAGTCTATGGAGAAAAAATATCTGGGGTGAGATAAAAAATGATAACTGTGTATACACACTTCAGTGATGAAATAGTCTCGGGTTTTGCTTCACTTGCAAATTTGTTGAGTATGGAATTTCAAACGAAACTGGATACAATGTTCACACGATTTTAACTCTGAGTTATTTGTGTGAATGTCATTAATACCGAGGAAAGTGGTAGTCGTCCTCTCACGCCATGAACTAACGCTGAACGGTAACAGATTAAAATCCAGCGACTGGTGTTATTTGTGAAACAAGGGAGATCTCTGTTTCTTTATCGCCGCTTCATGTTTTAGGTGTATCTTTTATTGAATCCCACGTTTTAATTATCTTAAAAAATAGGACGAGATTACAAACTGTTCTCTCGATTTCTTGGATAAAGTAGAATACCGGGTACGTTTGGCTGTATGGGACTTTCTGTCGGTTAGTATCAAGTATATATGTGATAATTTTCCTCTGACTGCATCGCAGGTTCTGGCATGCACCTAAGGTTTTAGGGGGGGGGGGGTGTCCACCGGGCGAACCGACGCGGCAGTTGGTCAGGATTCTACGATAACGCTACCGACGCGGCCCGACGCGAACCAATACGGTACGAAATGCCTCCCGACGCGCTGCGATATGGTCATTTTGTATCGGCTCGCGTCGGCTCGCGTCGGCGTTGACCAGTGGGTGCCCGGTCTTAGATCATAATTAAGTAGGAAATAACACAACTATCAAGGTAATCTTATTATTGGTTAGCTTTATTTTAGAACCGACGTTTCGTCCATTATATGGCTATTATCAAGGCTTTAGATCATACTGAAAGATGCATGTTCAAGAATATAGTTTGCGATGATTTCCCTGCACATTTCTGCCTGCCGTGAGTACATTACGAGCCCATAGGACGAGTTACATATCCAGGGCCATCAGGAATTGAGTTCTGTTATCCAAATGAATATCTTTAAGCTGTCTTGTCTTTATTATACACCTTTGATGTAAACAGTTTACTGTAAATCGATGTAGAAGGCCGTCAAAACACAAATGAAGTGCAGTCCATTCTCAGACACTCACTGTGATATGCAGTGACATGATTGGCGAGTATACACTCTCTGTACTGATGTTTGGTTCATGCCAGCTTGCAGAATGTGGGAGCGTTTCACAGAGACTCGATAGGAGAGTGAGTCTATGCATTTAGCTGGCTGCCATAGATACGTTTAAACCATTTCTTCCCAAGCTGTGCAGTAGACCATGATTACTGTACACAGGTGCAGTTCAAAGTTTTTTTACTAAATGCCCCAGAACATGAAGTAACTCGTAGAAGTATGTGCACTGGTGTATAAAAGATATAAATTCAGAGACTAAAACAAATTGTATGAAAAATTATATACATGCTCCTGATTAAATATGATATACACAACATAAAAACAACCAAAATGAACACAAATATAGAGCATGAAATAACATATAGACCAAAGATATATGAGACCACGTGAAACTTGAAGTTGTGCACCAGCATAGTAGAAACCGACCATGTCTTTGAATAGTCTAAGTATAGTCTGACTACATAGAGTATGTAACTGAAAACGTGTCACAGGTTGATTCGCCCCCATCAAAGAGGATCTTTACACAATTCAACCTTTCGAGCTTTTACTTGAATGGCTTGTTTGACGCTGCGTGCAAGATTTAGGAATACCGTTATCTGGCGTTTATGCAACCAGGAAACGTATGACAGGAAGTGAATCTTTCATGTGCACTGGTGTGGAATAGAGGGAAACTATGTTCCGGTGAAAGGAAGTCAAAGTTACGAGGTAAGGCTTGGAAAAATTACTGCCCAAGGCCCTGGCCGCGGGCAGTAATTTTTCCAAGCCTTACCGAGTAATTTTGACTTCCTTTCACTGGTACTTGGTTTCCCTATTCCTATATACCTTCAAATGTGGTTTAATAAGAGACAATCTGATTGGTCTAAATGTCAACCTTGGGTAGTATACGGCAACCTTGGGTAGTATACCAACCTTGGGTAGTATCAGATAGTTACTCCACCCCCCAGAGCGTGGTGTAAGCATAGAGTGTACAGCCATAGGTATATAGGAATAGATAAAGGCACAGAATCAGACACAAAATACATATATAGAGCTGTTTCAAGAATCGTATAAATAGATTATACTCCACAAGTTTTGATGCGCCACAATTGTCATTTAGGCGAAGCCGAGGGACAATTGCGGCACATCCATACGAGTGAAGTTATGTCTTTTCTTTTATATTATTTTACGATTTGAGTACAGTTCTGGATTTATCTAACCTCTTTCAATGACATTAGAATAGCACCACAATATCAGAATTATTCAAATAACTATGCAAATCCAGTTAGGAACGTATAAATCTCCATGTTGATATTCTGTCTGCTTTCTCACATCCTGGCCGCTGATTGGCCAGTTCCTTGTGACGTCATCTTCCATCACTCCGCCATGACTATGGCGTTGTACTGGCACTTTACGTGATTGTTGCGTATATTTTTAATGCCATTCCTATGGCTAAACTTGTACCTTGGGTGAGATAAATATGTTACGCTGGAAATCAGAGAATTTCTTAACTGCGAGGAGCCAAGGATTTCTTGACCTCAGTGTTATATTCCGCGGTTTTTATTATCCATCGTATACATAGCCCCCATTGAAAATGTATGGGGACTCAGAAAACCACTACCCATTGTATAAAACCTGTCAGATACCATAACTGTGGTATACGGATTCAAACCTGTGGTATATACGGCCTCAAATCCATGGTATACGGGAAAAATTGTCCCTTTTGCTAAAGAGCAAAGAAATAGTTCCTATTGTTATACCTGTTAAAATGCAATTACTGGGTTTAATTTATTCGAAAAGATGGATAATAAATGCAACAAACGATGATTTTGTGGACAGGCGGCTCTGTAAACCACTCGCGGTTGACCTCGTAATACACTCGCTAGGGCTCGTGTATTACTACGCATCAACCTCTCGTGGTTTACGGCCGCCTGTCCACAAAACCATCGATTATTGTCTATATCTTACCCCTGGTATTTTATCCCCAAAGACTTAACATTTGAAACTCGTACTCAACGCCCGTGGAGTATTGTAGAAAAATACTTTATGGGGGATGATGTCACACATTTTAGCCAATTAGTCAATGATAGGAATAAGATAAAATCTGAACCGCACTCGATCCATAGCCACTGATAATATGCCATTCATGTTTTATTACCACATAATCCCACACGGCTTTGCCTCGTGAGATTACTCCGCAACCAAAACTCATGGCATATTGTCATGACCTATGGATCTAGGTACAGTTCCTCCTTATTCTCCTGGTTCCTGGTGGCGTGTAGGCCTAACTAATCATGCTTAGTCTGAAATCAGCGCCGAGTCAGTTCCACTCAACGCAATCGGCATGAATTGTGTATAGGGGGTTTCCATAAATAATGGGGTTTTAATGGCATTTTCCCCCACGCCCACCCGACCGCCGCCCGGCCGTAAAGCCGTGCTGTCACTCCGCTCTTCCGTGTATACCCCGCCCGCAACACACTCTCTCCCCCCCCCCCCCCCAGCCCGCAACACACTCTCTCCCCGAGGCATAACGCCATCTACACGCCACCTAGCGGCGCAGCGTACAACTAGCAGTGCGCGCCGAGCAGATAGTACACTGGCAACCATAGCTACACAAAGTTAGCTCTGGTCGGGTTAAATAAGCGGCCGACTTGACCCAGCAGCGGGAGCTGTTTTATACTCTCTAACCAGATCTTTATTACTGTTTGGAGAGTGTATTGTATCATAACCTCGAAGCGAATTTACCATTTTGTTATTTCATTCCCTGTGTACATTTTCAAAATGTAATGAACATAGATCTTGGTTTCTTAATCAATTTGTTAGCTATGAATATTTCATATTAGGTCTGTCTGCTTTTAGAGCTTACATAGAACAAAACTACTTGGTTTGAGGCGCACCCCGAGTGATCCCGTGTGGGATTTAACCAGACCAACCCCGATATCTTAACAGGGGTTGGTTACCAAACTAAGCAGATAGCGCCCCCTGAAAAGGCAGATCAGACAATTCACGCAGGTGCTACCTGGTGATTGTTAAATATTGTCAATTATCAGTCAAAACCTATAACTTGGGATTCATTTAATTCTAAATGTGTAAATCTAATGCTTTGTCCAGTTTGTCCAATTTTAATGAGTATTATAGGCTAATCTACATTTGCTTGATTTACATAGAAATTGTACTGAACAATATGGTTTTATTCAATTCTTTCAAAATCAAGGACCTATGGTTTTTAAACTTAAATTTATGTGTAGTACTTAGCATTACCTGTAGTCTCCTATATTCTGTGAATGTTTGAGGAAACTGATATGGGTTTTACCATGTAAAAAACCTCTTAGAATTTCTATATATTCTATTATAAAATTGTCATAATATTGAGCACTAAATCAAACACTAGCAGAGTGACCTCGAATTTTTAAGTCACGTACTAGAACACTTGGAGATCATCATACTCAAATTTCAGAAAAATAACATTGGTTATAATTTTCAAGCCAATTTGTCCCATATACCTTTCAGAGAAATCATGTCCTCAAAAGTGGTATGCCAAATGTCGTCTGCTCCAAGTTGACTTCTGTGGTTTCCCGCGCTTTTCAGTCAAGATATGCCTTTAACCCGTTACAACGCGAGTTGCTCGCCTCGCTTCACGACGTGAGAGCCCGCCTCGTTACGACGACCACCGCTGTGACTAACATTGTTATCCCCGTGTTCGTTACGAGGTATTGTATTACCCACCCATTATGGAGTGTCCATAGGAGTTGTATAGAGCGCCTGGAATTCTCTACCCAGAGATGTTGGCATGTTAGAATCTCCGGCGCAAAGAAGTCCTATCTGTAATCACGTCAAATTATCAAGTACTTCGAAATGTGTTTTTTTAATGTTCATTCAATATAGATAAGTCATAATCAGTCATAATAATCTCATTTACCATCAGAAAGCACTGTCATAAAACGTTTTTCGTACTAAAAATTCAAAACGATAGAGAATTATATAACTGACATAAGTATACACCTAATTACCACCATGCCTGACAGTGCGGTGGCCTCATCGAACATGTAATCATCCTATATGTCTATACTTGGTCCATTCTTGTTATCAATGTTGTAGGTGGGTGATAAATACAATAAAGACTCGAGTGACCGTAATCTCCTCTTAGTTGAGGACTTAACATCCTCTCTGTTGCTCTGATATTTCTACGCGTCAAGTACTCTGATATTACGGTCACTCGTACACAAAACCAGTCTTTTTTGTGTATATACAGTAGAACCCCGTGTAAGCGGACACACGCGGGGTGTCCGTTAGGCGGGGTACTACTGTATATAAGCAGCGAAAAATGATAAGCAAGAAGACTTCCACCTCCTCGTAGTTGACGACTCGATATTCTCGCTGTCGCTTGGATAATACTACCCGTCAACTACTCGGACATTACGGCCACTCGTATACAAAATCCGTCCTTATTTTGTATGTACTACAAACCTCCCCCCAAGTAACCACCACCGCTCCTCCTAACCCCCGTCCCCGGGGTACCCATGATTGCATTCAGGGCTCCTCCACGGTCCCATTCTCCTGGTGGTTCTTCCGTTGTCTTGGTAACAGAGCGGTGGCGAAAGGCGCCCCCAACCCACCCTCCTTATTGCGTGCCGCTAGGTGACTTCAGGTGAAATTCCCGCGGCGACCCCCAAGCGGGAAATCCTTTTTTGTGTGTGATTGGAGCGAGGTGATTTCTTTCCGCGTGTCCGGTTCCTAAGCCAGTAACAGACACTGTGTCGGGTTTCTGTCGGGATTCTTGTGTTTTAACCTTTCCAGCCTCCCGCCACAACCGTCTCAATCCGCCAAGCTCACTACTTTCTTCATACTGTTGAATGCGTTTTGTTCCCAACACAACTGGGGGCTGTTGAATAAAGTTCGCGCGTTTCTGGTGCTGGTGCTGGACGATGCGATAACTCCAACGATACATGATATCCTGGACGATTTTTTTCCATCAAGTGGCATCATTGAGATTATAGGAATCTTTGGGTTGCATTGATTTACGTCTTTAGCACGGGAGGCAGGCCAGTGGATTCTCAAGGCTCTAAGCCTAGTCCGTTAAGGATTCTTCCCCCATAGAACGTAGTGTGAGTAGAGAATACCACTTAGAGAGTGTGAGGTCTTATGAGAGGGATGGTTCGTCACTGTCGACAACCGCAGGTATTTCACGTCATTATGCCCCAGTCACACTGGCGTTAAACACGAAGTTTTCCCATGAGCCCCCATCTTCGTTCTTTACGTATTTTGGAACCCATAAATACGTTGTAAAACGCCGCAAATCTCAGAGATACCATAAGGAAAGTCGGAATGGGTAAACCAACATAGAAAAAACCGTAGAAGAAACGCGGTGTGATAATGTGTTTTTAAGATGTTCAAACTTATCTGTATGTATTTTTAATGCGTAAATGAACGTGGTAAAAGACCACAATACGTACAGAACTGAGCTAAGCGTTGATGAATGTTGAGAAACGAACCAGAACGTTAAAGCAAAGCAAATGGATACGTTCCGATCCGTAGCTTATACGTGGTTTCTACTCACTGAAATACTTGCGTGCTAAAAATAAACAACGTTGTATTTGGGTGGTAAATACGCGGAACTCGCATCCTTTCAAAAACGTAGAAAAACGCCAAATTTACGCCAGTGTGACTGGCGCATTGGGCGTTTAAAATTGGCGGCGTGTGGTGAACAGCTCAATACAATCTAGACTGGCTCCAGTCCCTGCATCCTATGGCTACCTTCCTCACTGAGATACAGGGACTGGTACAATCGTAATGGTGTTGGATTTCTGGTGCTGTTCAACTCCAGCATTCCCAACACTATCCATACAGATATCCTGGCTACTGGTCGGGATATCTGCTGGGAGATCGATACCCTCTCACTTTGATCTCAATTGAGTCACAGTCAGGAGCAGGCCAAATTTATTGCTATGACAACACAGGCGGCCAGGGAACTGGAGGAGGGAAGGGGGACGGGTAGGAGGAAGTATAGGGTTACAGGGAGTGGCTTGGGGCCATAAACAGGAGATCTGGTTCATAGTGGACAAGTCTTTGATTCATGGGCTAGTCAGAGAAGGAGACATACTTTAATGAACTCTATTCTTATTGTGTTTAATCATTTAATGAATGTTCATAATCAAAGACCTGAGCAAGTCTAAATACGATCCTCTTTCCCGCCGACCATCTCCCTACACCTAATCCCGATTACTACACCGATGGCACCACGGACTGATGAAACCTTTTTGGACGGTATGTAGACGTTAGGGCCCACCACCTGAAGGTCGGAACGTTAGGGCCCATTCTCGGGACGTTAGGGCCCACTTATCTTAACATCAACATAAAGCATCCTGGAGCTAACCTGTGGTTCAAGAACAGATATGTCATGGGAGATTCTGCATGTAATCTATTTACAGTGATATTGAACATTGACTACTGCTGAAAACGCAAACATTTGGTGCGCCCTAACGTCCAGTTCTGCTATTTCACCCTCCCAGAGGCATATCTGAGGCTTGCAAACACCAAAGAGTAGGATGGGCCCTAACATCCTGACTTTTAGCTGGTGGGCCCTAAAGTCCTGCAATTATTTGGACCAATGGCAACATTTTCCTTAGACCGATAGCACCACTCACTTAGACTGATGGTTGTTGCGGGTTATACTGTTACACCACTTTTCAACCATATTATATTTGCATATAGGAGAATTTATATGATGATTTAAAAAGAAAAAAAGCCACGGTTCCAGCTCACTCAACGCCGCAAGTGGCCCATTGGGCGCGGCAGTGGTGGTCCCCTTGGCCTTGACTCTATGGCTCCATTCTAATATATATCCGAAATACTACCTCCGATATATACACTGTATATAGGATCTTGTAACATGTAGAATCATTTAACATTCATCAAACTTTCAACTCAAACTAAATATAAATCAAGTGATGCCCATAAGTCCAGGTAAAACAATGAGGTAGTGCCATCAGTCTAGACAAGTAGTGCCATCAGTCCAGGTGAAACTGAAAAGAGGTGCCATCAGTCCAGGTGCCATCGGTCCAGTTATCTTAATCCCAACAGCATTTGTTTGCCGAGGCCTTGACTGAGCGCCTGCTAAGCCTGCCCTGTCTTAATTGAGAGTGTGTGCGTGCAGGTAGGCCTCACCCAGGAGCATCATTTCACACGGCGACTGACGCTCCACGGCGTGACAAGTCGCATCCCGGGACGCCAACAATGCCCTCATTTGTCACAGAGTGCGGCCTTCACCTCTCAGTACTAATTGTCGTGCGGGCAGGCACTGCCAGGGTACTCTTCCGCCCACGCCACCCCTTAATCAGAAGGAAACTCATGAGATGCAGATAATTTGGTCCGTACTCCACCGAGTTTGACTGCAGAGTAATTTACGAAGCGAAGCTGAGTTAATTATGTAGCGATCAAGCGAGGTGGAGTGCAGACCAAGTTTGCTATTTCTAAGGTTTTTATTTTTTATTAGTAATTTTCATTGGGTGAGTTTTATCTCACCCCATATAACAACAAAATTACCCAATTAGCCATTTAGTTTCTCTTAGTAGCCTTTGGGTGTAAAAAGCTAGTAAAAGGTCATATAAAGATGTATACCTTAGCACCCCTTTATTTCTCTTTAACTCTGTTATTCCCATTTAAGAATATGTTCCTGACAATAGAAGTTAGAAAGGGTTTTACTAACCCAGCCTATAGGAATTATGTAAAATGAATTAAAGCTGTGTTGATTTTGTTTCTATTATTTTCCCCAACTGATCCATTATCTTTATCTAATATATAATCCAGCATATTTGAATTAAATTCCATAATTTACTTCAGTTTGCAATACCTCTCAAAGTACGAATCCAGCTTGCTGATTTTACAATACGATGTTAGCCAAATAAAGTTATTCTATTGGAATAAGTGTGCCAACTTCTTACGAGTCACATCAATGAATTCAATCTAAAGAAGTCATGCATCTAGATTTCTGAGATTATTTTTATGAATTCGTTCCATGATAGAGGGACTTCTGAGTACTGAAGAAGATGTCATCCCCCTACACATGCTAACTCAATCGACTGGCTGTCATACAACTTTTCATTTGGAGTTCATTGATCTATCCCCACATTTATCACGTGTACCGCGCGATGTTATTGCTGCAGATTCGGTTTTATCAATCAGGCCTGGCAATGTCCATGTGTTTTCGTCACCCAGACCTTGTCTGAATCCAATAAGTACTCCAGACGTTACCGCCGAGGCGTTCTATTATCACCAGACCAACCTGATAATGTGCCCCTCCTAGGGCAGCCGTAATAACCTCAACAAACACAGTCGAGCCCTCGTAATACCTCACGAACTGAATTTGCAAGATGCGTAAACATCTATTAGTCAGACGCTCTCCCAGCACAGGCGGTAATGTGGTGTCTGTGGTATCGTCGCTGTATGTATCTGTAACAACGTATAAACATTTATCTCACCCCTGGTATCTTTGCCCAATATAGGCTTAACATTGAAAACTTGTTCTCCATGCCCCAAGGAGTATTGCAGGTTGTGCTCCATGGTCTATATCTTGTGTATCGTCCATTCTTTGAGTTTGTACAGGGGTGAGATGAATACTATCATAAAACTTTATGAGTTTTAATCTTGGCCACCGTATGCCACGACTGGAGTTTGGCATGGTGACTTCACGAGGCGAAGCCAAGTGAAGTCCCGAGCCAAAACTCCGGGTTTTGATTTTATCCTACCCTGTCTCGATTTTGGAATATTATGTGATAACAATTCTGTATCCCACTAGTGGCATATAAGACTCTGTATGCCAGTCAGCGTGGCATACAGAATCTCAATGTTAAGCCTATGGGATTTTATATTATGGGTAGGATAAAGAAACCAACTCGTTTTGGTCAAAGAAGTCGTTCTCAAACTCGTTTGAATGCTACATGATATTCACTCGGCAGTCTCCTCGTTCATATCACTCCGCATCAAACTCATGGAATACAATGACTTTGACCAAAACATATTGGTTTCTTCTTTAGTCTCAGGCAGCCCGAGCCTGCACTGTATTGACATAGGGCCTTGTGGGGTACTAGTTATCTCCACCCTAACACGCTGTCAGTGCTCACGACCGTGTTTAGCATCGTGCTTAATGGTACCTTTGTTTCTCCCCTGATACGATCTGCCCACAAACATAAAAGAGTGAACAGACCACCACATGAAATGTGGTGCTTGGGGATTCGCCTGGCAATTACTTACGTGTGTTCTAGGCCTTTATCTGAATCTGGTTTAAATGTCCATAGGCTTAACATTAGGAGCTCATATTCAACAGGCTTGCGGGTACGGTAACTCATACTCAGTGTGTGATAAACAGATAGATATCAGTAGGCTAAGATAAAATCAGAAACATACTCGTGCATGGCCCTGTTCACCATCTTGTTTAGAGCGCCTCGAAATACTCACATGGCTATCACCTCGTTCATATAACTGCATGCTCTAAACTCGATGGGGAATCATCAATTTCTTACTTATCATTAGAAGGAGACTCATGAGATGAAAATCCGTTCTCCATCCAGTTTGACTGTGGAGTAATTACATAGCAGTCAAAGAAGGTGGAGTGTGGACTATTTTCATCGAGTGGTGTTATCCCACTCCGTATACATGATTTGATCATTATCAATCCAAATAAATAACTCACCCAATTAGCCATTGCGTATTTGGTACACTGCCTTCATGGAGTATGAATTCCTAACGTTAAGCCCATGTAGAAAAATATTGGGGTGAGATACTGCTGGGATCCTTCTCCTGATACAATTATTATTTCATAGACCGTCTGCATCATCGTAATCCCTTCGTATTCCTATAAGTAGAACGGTTACATATCCATGAGGGCGGCATGTATATAGACTTCTTAGCATTGCCTGTAGTCCAATAAAATCTGCTGAAATATTAATAGGTTTAACAGGATTGTTCCAACGCAGAGCTATAGTCAAATAAGTATGACCTTTGTTGAATCGCTGATACTAATAGACTTCATGAATGTCGGTCTAACCATCCCAATCCCACTATAAAACTACCATTTTGAATGGTTGATCTTTTCTGCTTAAAATGACGAAATATTAAATGCATGACCACAGTATGGACGTTTCTCGTAATGATCATCATTTTGTTTATAGAGGTAAATTTGATAAATCACGAAATTTCTGAAAAATATATTAGTGAACTTGAGAAAAATGACATGGCCCATAAGCATTTTTTGTTTGTTTATTATTGTACTGTTTATTATTGTATTCAATGGTCTCTGCGTAGCAGTTATTCTGACCATTGGTTACAAACTTATACAAATGTTCCATCGGTAACTTGTGTTTTGACAGTTAAAGTATTTACATAGTGATATTACAAAATGATAATGAATTTGATGAGACAAAGACACATGCCTTTGATGTGAACGAAGTTAGATTTAGGCAAACCTAACCTAGTCGTATCTATTCGAGCTTATCATAGAACTTGGCTCTTATGTGCTTTTTATAGCTGTAGAGATCACCGTTTTATATTTTGAGTGGAATATTTTTTCCAATCATCCATCCCTATGTAAATAGGGCTTCGCTTGAAGAAAGCAGTTTTCGGTCTTTTAAGTCTTATGATTTGTTTGCATACTTCAATTAAAGTCTTTATATCAGCACGGACTGAATATAAACTGTTTATATTAGGAATAGACTTATAAGTATATACATTTGTCATGTCTGATTCTTAATCATATTGAATTTTCATAAGCAATCTGCTATTATATCTACCAGAACATATCGCACATTTTCACTATCATTTCTATTAATCATATCGAAATAAAATCGTTATTTTTCAAACACAAAGGTGCTCGGAAAACACGTAGTACGAAAATGACCCACGATTGAGTGGTACGGATAGTTCCCCATGACAAGCATTGAGGTGGTATTGACCATGTATCACTGACATGTGTTTAGTCAAGGCCATTGATTCGATGCGAATTTGTAAACTCTATGCGTCCATCAGTCAGGCTTTTAGAATGCGGGTTTTGCACTTGTTGTTTGCTGCCTCTATGGCATTACTGTGGCTGAACGCATATTATAGATATTGTGTATCAGACAGCGACGCCTTTACTGCGTCCTGATTCAAATTCCCATTCCAAACAAATTGATTCCATTTCCATTACGCTAGTGGTTATCGTGGACAAAGAACAACACGGCCGCGCCTAGTCGCCATCCCCGTCATTGTGTCCGATTCAATTCACCTGTGTTTACTAGGTGAGTGAGGTGGAGGGGGAGGCAGGGGGATGTTTTACCCCTACATATTAGGGCCTCCCGGCAGGTGGATGTCTGTGTATATACTCACCAGCCGCCGACATCATGTAAACACAATTACAGATGGGGTTATCACCGTTATGTGCCGCCTTATGCATAGCGCTCTCTCCACGACGCCCCACTCGGTAATTCTGCCGAGTGAGTGTTATTTGCCACAGCCATCAGTGCGTGGGCTCTGCTTTCACTCAGTGGGATTTGCCGCAATTGTTTGCTGGCAAACCGGCGCCCAAAAATTAATCACGAAGGTGTAGTGTGAAGCGGGGACGGGGCGGACCTGAGAGTGGGGAGAGAGAATGGGATGCTGTGGACTTTGTTTGGACTGAGTCGCGGCAGGAGGGGATTGAGGCGTGGCCGAGGTCGGCTTAAGTCAGAACAATCTGTGGGAAGGTCGTCCAGCATTAGGAGATGTGTCAGGTGAAAGCCACCGGCGATCTGCGCAAAGAAAAGTATGGAGAACGGTTTTGTAAATTAGGGAACTGGAGGAGAAACACATGGAAACAGGTAAATTGATATTCGCCGTGTTCCTATGGAGTGTTGGCTGGGTGAATCTTTGGTTGATTTACTAGTTCGTTAAACAGTCGGCTAATTCTGGTTGTCTGCCTCGTTGCTTTGGTCATTGGCCTGAAAGATGAATATACAAAACGGTATTATTTACACAGAGGGCCATCCATAAAGTACGTACGCACTAAGGGTGTGGTGGTAATTCTTTTTTTTTTCTTTTTTTTTTTAAATTTTGCGTATATATATATGCTCCCTCTTTCTTCCATTGCGTGCAAGACCGAGAGAAGGGGGGGGGGGGGTCCAAAATTTCAGAAATTCTGCGTACGTACTTTATGGATGGTCCCTGACAGTTTTCCTAATTTCCAAAGCACTCCTTGTCTTCATTTCAGTCTATAAATTCATTTTCCTGTTTAGAAGAATGAGGGCCTCATTCACACCAATGAATAGTGTTTCAAACCTTCACACACACCCCATCTCCACTCCATTACCAATATCGATGTATTTTCCATGTTTTCAAAGTCTCTCAGGCTGTAAATTCCACATGGAAAATATTACTTATCTGTTTTCATGACCTCAGCTGACATCCTGGTTTATTATATAAAGAATTCTTAGCTGAATATGAATAGAGGAAGGTAGGAATAATAGAACCACTAGGAGATATACCACAACTGTATTAAAAGTGTTCCAACCCAACTGCGAGATATCTCGGAGAAGTATGGAATACATGGGAAGCGTATATTGGAATATACCGGTATAACATGTTCATTGTTTTGCTGTCGTATCGGACTGGTTTCAGTATGAACAGAAGATGGAAATACTGAAGAAGATTACTTAAACATATGATGTATAAACAGTCTATGATATAGAAGGTATCCGAGGTAAGCATGTTAACATACCAACCATTCGGTACCTGCTGAAAACCAGCATAGGCCCTGCCCAAAGCTGACAGGAAAAAAAAGAATAATAGACGAGGTTTACTTACTAGATTCCTTTCTTCAGTCTGGGGAGGAGTTCAGTTGGTTGCACAACTTTCGATATACTACTTACAATTCTACCATCTCTCGTTTCCCTCACCCTACATGCAAAAATCCATCATATCCAAGGGTGCCCTGTGTTTCCTTATGTAGGGATGGGCAGAGGACGGTGTATTGACGCAGCATTTCTTTCTTTTTTTCTTGTTTTTTTTTATCTAACGAACAAAATTTGCCAAGGACGACGGGTTCACAATTTGCTCATTGTGCACTGATAGTGTTATAATCTCTCAGCTATTTTCGAATATAATAATAAGTAAGAAAATGTAATATACATAAGTATAGATGAGATGATAAAAATGAAAATTATGAGAATAATCTTATGTGTCTGGAGAACAGCACCACACAATGACGTATACCACAACACGTATAGTACTTTTGTAGTAATGCTCTCAGTTTTCGTTTAAAGGTCTCTTTTGTTTCGGAAGCTTCTAGATCTTTAGACTGAGCATTCCACAATATTTGTCCTCTCTAAAGTGTAGATTTGTTTTTGCATGCTTAGTTCTAACCTTAGGTAGGTTGAACAGTGACTTCCGGATAAAAAGTGAATGTGAAATGTTCTGTAGCATAGAAAATGTAAAAGAAGTCGTCATTATCATAACTTCAAAAACAGAAACATTTCCTAATTCGGGGTGGGGAGTTAGATCAGTGCTTAAGGCACAGGACCTGTAATCCCAAAGTTGTGGGTTCGCGTACCACTGCATCCACTCTTCTCCATCATCCCCAGCAGTGGTAGATTTACTGCCAATCCTTCTCATACCATGTCCATGTGGTGTGGGAAGTAAAAGAACTCACCTTGGTAAATGTATAGGGGTTAGATTTCTATCTAAATTCATTACATAGATTCGGTGAGATTTCTATCTAAATTCATTACATAGATTCGATCACCACACCTGTGGTGTTAAAGAACCTTGAGAATGTCTGGTAAGAACCTGTAATGGTTTACTGTATGTTTAATCAATCCAACCAACCAACCAACTTTCCATATTAATTGTGTATGATATGGATGAATGATATCAAAATTCATAAACTAAACTGGTTTGAGGTGGTTGTACTATTTGTAATGATTTATTTCAGAAGACCATAGACACCTCAGCTGATGCATAGCAGGGTGCAGGAGAGCGGGTTTGTTAAATAGAAATCACTGTTCAGACTCTGACAAATCACCTCCCATTAAATATAAACTCCTTTCATGATGAATTCTCCTCTCACTAAAATATAGATTCCCTAAAAGCACGAGATATTAATTGCTTTCCTGTCCCAGTCAGCGCATCTAAGCTATGACAGTGTCACATAAAAACACACCCTCCCATCCACACATCATAGAGCGCTCATGATGACTCGGCAATTTATGAGCGAGCTTAACAAAATGACAAAATTAGTAGAGTCCTAAGTCTCCGGATCTCTGTGTCCAATCCCAGATCTACCAGGCTTATGGGAGATAACTTCCGACCACCAAGTAGAAATAAGGCGGGTTCCCGTTGCCGTGATATGATTGAAGTATGTGAATGGTAATCCGATCGTGCAGGCATATACAGAGTGGGGAACGCACCCATTTAGCTTCATCGTGGGCCGTTGAGCGGGTGCCTATGTGATAGCATGGTCATAAATATATCGGTCGTATCAGAGTTGACTTAGCCAGCGCCTCTCATCAAATCTACACTCTCCGATCTGTCAGCAGCTTCATATTTTCTAGCCGCATACTGGCATTCAGCCAAGGGGTTGTTTCTCTTCGTGTACCTGAATACCTCCTCGCGCTGGATGAATTACAGTTGCCTACCCAACCCCTCCATCCTACAACCAAGTTAATTATTATCTTTGCACCTCATAAGAAAGGGATTCAACTGTTGTTTTGGTGCTCGTATTTCTAAGTTGTTGCCTGTACATTGTTGTTACCATAATGCATCCTTTGACCGCTAATGGCACACATCTTTTCCACTAGAATAATCACTAACAATGGGTTTGCCATGAACGTTCGTGACTCATCATCTTTGCAGGCAAATGATAAAATGTACACTATTAGGAATCATTTGATACATACGTTGGAGATACGTTTGGTGATGTATATTTCTCTCTTTTTTGAAAACCTTTATTGAGTTCCTCGAATATTTTCACTTACAAAAAAGAATCACATTTGTCCTAAACAGGTCGCTGAACCGATAAAAGGGGTATATATGTTCATTTTTATAAATTACAAATACTTGTATGACAGTTGACATCTAAAATGATTCTTAGACATTGGTTTTGTGCCCTTTGGAGTCTATCAAGTATATACTTCGGAGCATGATGATAAAGTATGTCTCCATAATCAATGTTTGGAATAATAGACTCTCAAAGCACAATCTCTGCTATGATACGGTTTAAATTCACTCATCTGATATATTTGTTTTGGACATGTGGCAATGGCATACAATCCAGCAGCTGGGGCTTGATTGATGGACCGTAATCCGATCCCCCTTACCTCCGCGCCGTGTGTACGATATAGATTGGATCACGATGACTTGAGTCTTGTATATTGTGAAAAGATTTAGTTGAGAATCCTGGGGCCCGTTTAACAATCTAGGACCATACATCATATGCCCGTTTATGTATGCCAATGAGACCCTGGGACGATGTGGGTCTACTTTATTCAACACTTATGGACAGCCTTGTGGACGGCTAAGACGGTCTTAGTGAATAAACTTAAATATCATGAAACAATAACCCCTGTATGAGGTACAGAAAGGGGCCTTTATGTACGATCCTAGATTATTAAACGGGCCTCAGGAGCTAGTGAGAAGGATAACGGCAATGATAGGAGAGTCTATGGGAGGACAGTGACCAGGGAGGTGGTTTTAAAACTAAGAACGATATTAACTGAACGACTACGATTAGGACTCACTAAAGCGATACGGACTAGGATATCCGTGTCAGTCCGTATTCTAAACATGGTCCTACAGAAATGATCAAATCTTGATCGTTCAAGCCTTTTTGGTCGTAGTTGAAGACATGTCCTAGTGGACAACAAATCAGATTGAGTTTTAAAGTCACATGACATAGACTTGTCCTCCACTAGGATTGTCTTTAGTCAATGATCAAAGATAGTCCTCATGGAGGAAAGGTCTTGGTGGAGGACAATGAAATACCACTTTACAAATAAGCATTTTTTGTACCTGTACAATAGATTTATGCATAGGTAAATATAATTATGTAATCAAATCACACTTTAAGCTGCCATTTTGAGCTGAGAATAGCTAAGTTGCTTAATTCTGGTAATCCAAGTACTGGTACGACACCCCCTGATAGATAGGAGAGTGATCACGTTAAATAAGTGTTGTCTATATTTTATTGTCCTTCTCCTGACCTATATCCTGCGGAAGGACAATTCATGATGAAAGCTATCCTGTCATTGATTCCTCTATGTGTCTATCCTGAGCGCTGGTGGGGGTGCCGAGTTAAATTCAGCAGTTATCAGAAGGTCCTAGGTTCAAACCCCGGACAATCCCAAATATGTTAGCTTTTTTTTCAATTAAGATAAATTTCTATTCTTATTATTCAATGGAGAATAAATCTGTTATGTTCTTATAATTGGTTGCAATTTGTTTTGAAAAATATTATTCAAGCGTGTATATTGAGGTTTCCTTTCTCGTCTCAGAAAGGACACCTATTGAGATCTCCTTCCAAAAGGAGAGATTTCAGGATCGAGGTCAGGATAATGACAATTTCATCACACAGCCAGGAAGGACATTTAAAGTCTCCATCCTTCTCCCAGTCCTTTGAAAGCACAATCCATGTTTACTAAACATGGACGATCCTAGGACTACCATATGACAGTCCTGGGAGAATCCTTCCAGATATGAAACAGCCCCCTGGTCAAGAAACTCACAAGGCATAGTCTTCTCGCATTATGCGTTGTCTGTTCAATATTCCTTGATGAAAAAGAGCTAATTGTTCATTAATATTAAAAGGGTAAATCGATAGCGCTCTTGTCTGTCTCTAGATCGAACTGATGCTAGGGAAATGAGGTTTGTTTAACTCTGTCAGTACTTCATAATGCCCCAAGACATCCCCGAGTGGAATCCAGCATGAAACCCGAGGCACTTCCATGACTATTGCTTCATTGACCAGGATAGAAATGCTTGTCGATAAAGAAAGATATTCTGGATTAATGACTAACACAGAAGAGTTAACCATGGAATAAATTCGATGAGGGAAATTTACTGGAGAAATTAACAAGAGTAATTGGGAGGTAATCGAGTATTTAGTAACGAGCTATTGTAATAGCCCTACAGCGTAGCAGGTGGTGAGTTAGCTCCGAGGTTAGTGCACCGGACTTGTAACACCGATGTTGTAGGACTTTTTGGGTTCGAGTCCCACCCCTAGCAGTGGTGGATTTACTGCTATATCAAAGGCCAATCCTTCTTATACCATGTCTATGTGGTGTGGGAAGTAAAAGAACTATCACTTCGGTAAATATGTAGGGGTGAGATTCCTACCTGAATTCATCACATAGATTCGACCACCACCCTCGTGGTGTAAAAGAACCTTGAAAAAGTCTGGTAAGGACCTATAATGGTTGACTGGACGTTAAATCAAACCAATTAACAAACAAAACTACAGAGTAGAGTATGAATATAGTGAGTGCAGAGTTTCTTGTAGGGTGGGTGGGTTAAGCCTAATGTCTATCAGCCCCAGTGTGACCAGATAAACAGTTCTGCCATGCTATTTAGGGTAAAGTATACCAGTTTAGCGTAAAAAAAAGTCTCTCCAGTTGTTTTTGAAGTGTTGAGATGTAATACTGAAAGAGTTAAGCCTTATTTCTTGATCATGCTTCCAGAAAGAAATGATTATTTCAGATAATTTTCCAAGAAAATCCTTGGTTTTATTTTCAGTTTATAAAGCAAAGAGAGAATAAATTGAGCCTCATTGACATTAGTAAACAATGGTCGAAACCTCCCCAAACACTTCAGCACCATTCCATGGTGGCAAATAGCCATTTGTTTTCCATGTTTTCTCGGTGTCTCTGAGGCTGTAAATTCCACATACAAAATATTTCCTCTTTTCTTTTCATGACCCCAAACTTGCATCCCTGATCAATGTGCTTTTAAAGCAACAAAGCTGACATAAACAATGGATTGAAACTGGTAGAATAGATTGGAGAATATAGGAATGTTTAAATAAATCCTCAGAACTGCAGAGGTGCTTGCTTCATAGCTTAGGCTTTACATTCCTTCTTATTTTCAGTTCCTCTTAGAGAAACACTTTTTATTTTGAATAAGATAGGAGGTAACTTCCATGGGCAAGAGCATCTTAAATTCCCCTGACGCAAGCATCTTAATTCCACGAATAGTAAAGTCACGTAATCCCAGTATTTTTCCTACGGCAACCAATGGTATTCTCTTCTACTTATTGGCTCGTATGCCTTCGTTAGGTAATTGAAATGATTATATCCGTATCTTTCTGAATGCGTATATCATTGTCACTGTTGACTGAAGTCATTATCCTGTATTAGCCATGGGGATAGCACCACAGATGCGTCATTCTGCGGTGAAAGGATTCAGAATCTGAGCAACTGTTAGTCATATTTCATTAATGGTACATCATCAATATTTAATGGTAATGATGTAGGCGGCATTCTTTCTTCCTAATCAGATTCATTAAGCTTGGTCTTACTGGACATCAGTCTTACAAGACATGCGTTTTCAATGATATAAATGTTTTCCTTTATCTCTATTCTTTCAATCAGATCCGTCTGGTGAATCGCTGAACGATGACCATAGAACGAGATGAGTGGTTTCATGGAGTCCAAAGAGGAGAATTCGAATCAATTAGATGCTGCCTCTAATTGCAACACGCAACTAGACAAAGGTGGGTCAGTGTATATTAATCGGTCGTTCGACAGACTCCTATATAAACTTGGAGCAAATGCTATGTTTATCAGTGATGAATGAGCGTGGTATTATGAATAAATGGCAATTAAAAGGTTTTGGATATATTCAGCCTATGGATTATTTTCTGTAACCCGCTTGTAATCCAGTCAACTTGCCCTTTCTGCAACTGCCTAACTAGTCTAGGATCTAAGCAAATCAAGCACCAGTAGGTCAATGAGGTATTTCAGTCTCAAGTGATTGGTCATGGTCAGCTGGTCATGGTCAGCTAGGCACACCTCTAAGACCCTGGGAGACACTGCCCGCTGCTCCTTTCACGAAATCACAGTGAACAGAACTAAAAAGAAAGGGGATAGTCTTTTTTTGCAGCAATCTGGAAGTCCATGTGATCACTCTAACCTTTAGGTAATTTATATCGGAAGTGCACCTTGCATCAATGGATTGACGTCCCAGACCCTTTGTTCTTGGGATATCGTTGGCCAGTTGAGTGTACTGAATAACATTACATCAGGGTGTTAACCGATGTAGGTCAAGTTTAAGCCCAAATGCCTTGTGCTTCTTTTGACCGCAATGTGGTAATGTAGAAGGTGGCCTGCCCAAAAGGCATATCAGACAATTTGGCTTGAAGATGTCAAGTTTTAAAATTCATAGGTCACCGTCCTTGTTTTTGAAAGAATCCAAGAAAATCATATTTTCTAGTACATTACCCATGTAAATCGAGCAAATGCTGATTGGCCTATTTTACCTATTTGGATTAGATAAACTGGACAAAACGTTAGATCTACTCAATATACATTAGAACTAGTCACAATGAACCAGTTTCGACTGATAATTGACAATATTTGAAAATAACCAGGTGGCACTATCGTGAATTGTAGGATGTATATGTGCCCTTAAATGTACAAGCCTCCGTGACTTGTGTTCAACGATGTAGGTATTAGAGGAGGACCATGTTTATTGACCAACTTATACAAAATGTCCAGAGAAAACACATAGGGAGTGTGTATGGGCATACCTGTAGCATACAGATGCGTTGTATCCACCGGGGTTGCATACAGACAAATAGTGCGCACAGAAAAATAGTGCTAAACAAAATGATACCAACAGGCCACTTGTCCAGAAAAGGTGGATAATGAATACAATATCAACTGGTTCCAGATAAAAGCGGTTGTATGCTCCTCAGGGTCGCCTCACCACAATATCCTCGCATACGCTAGGATATTATTACGCGTCATCTCCTCGGAGCATACGGCCGCTTGTATCTGAAACCAGTCGATATTATGTATTTTTATATGTGTATACAGGGGACGGAGTGAGGGTCTGTGGCCTATGACTCATGCCTGGAGTTTGAGCCCGCGCTCGGCCGCCGGGGCTCGCAGGTAATTTCATTGATCATGAAACCTTAACAAGCAGATATGACTGCCGGCTAAAAGCTGTTCAATTGTTGCTCATACCCTGCATCGGTCAGCCGCGTGCCACTTCAACTCCTCCCCTCGCGCCGCCCCTCCACCCACCACCAACCCTTCACTACTATACCCTCGGGGTAGAATAGCTCCAGTCCCTGCACCCTATGGCTATCCCTCCCCTCCTCGCTGGGATACATGGGCCAGTCAGGGAAGGATACATATTATAATGAACTTTATTTTGATTTTTTTCAACCATTTGATTATTGTTCATAATAAAAAAAAACTTGAGCAAGTCTACCCTCGGGGTTCAGTGCTCAGTGGGTGTATAGGCCTGTTTTCATTTGCTGACGAAAATGGTGTGAATCTTTTAAGTTCTCCTAAAAGCCAATTCCCATTGGCCGTCACCGATTTACAGTCAGGAAACACTGATGGACCTTTATCACATTTATTAGAAGAACTCATAAAATCTACACTGTTTTCGTCGGCCAATGGAAACGGGCCTTATAAGCCACTTTCCACTGGCTAACTATTCGCCACTGATCTGCAGTTGGGACCACCGGTACCAGATCGGTGAATGGAAACAGACATGCATAGAAAAGTTCACTGATTAATTGTGCATAGATTACTCAATGAGGCCACCACCGACTGACTTTGCAAACGACCAACAGAATCAAAGGTGTTTGAAATCGTTGGTGCTAATCATTGTGTTAGGGGGACAGTTCTGTCGGTATGGACCTGTTTAATGCAGCAGAAATAAGGCATATACAGTACCCTCACTGATTCATATAATCGGTGCTGTTTTCGTCGCCCATTGGAAAATAGCTTTACAGGCCACATAGCCATTGTACTATGGAAGCGGCCATCTTGTCCCCTGACGCCATCTAAACCACCAGGTGGCAGGACTAATTATCAACAGATTTTGAAAGAAATTTTAGCCTCATTTCAATATTATCTATAGATCATAGCAATTGATAACTGTGGTTGCCCCCTGACTACAGTGGCACTATCTTACATATTTCCTGGTGGATGATAGCAGAACTAGCAAGCACTCTGTGTCCATTGATTTCGCCCACTACTGCACGCATAGAACCATTGCGTTACGTAGGCACACCTGTGTAAGCGTATGTACATATATTACGTAATCCTTTTACGCACACCATAAAGCCCACCCGACGAGCAATAAACGGGTGGTCAGGCATTACCTTTAACAGTCAATGATTATTCTGCATTGCATTTTACAATGGCGCCTATAATCACTTGGCTATAGTGCCTAGTGGTCGGCCGATAGGTAGGTACAGTAGAACCCCGCCTAACGGACACCCCGCGTAAGCGCACATTTTTGCTCGGAATACAAATTTGTCCCTGTATTAGATGTTTATCTTTAACCCAGCATAAGCAGGCACCCTGTGTTAGCTGACACCCCGCATAAGCGGACAGTTATTTTGGTACAAGAAGACCTAAAACCCCATGTACCCAGTCACCTCCGATGGACACCCTACCAAAAATAGATTAATTTGTGTTCTTTATGAATGTGTGGGAGTATAATCATAGAAAATACATTTTGTGATTCAAAGTTAAATAACTTCGGACCAAAGTGAGATATTGATTTCAGATCTAGCATCGCATCTGTGTTCCCTACATATCGATATGTAACACTTGTCTTTTGGTCTGGAGGACACTTGAAAACCTCGAGTAGGCTAACACCCTGCGTAAGTGTTCACTTTGGCCCGGAATGGAGGGTGTTCGCTTACGCTGGGTTCTTCTGTATTACGTAATCCTTTTACGCACACCATAAAGCCCACCCGACGAGCAATATACGGGTGGTCAGGCATTACCTTTAACAGTCAATGATTATTCCGAAATGCATTTCACATTGGCGCCTATAATCACTGGGCTATAGCGCCTAGTGGTCGGCAGATGGGTAGGTACAGTAGAACCCCGCCTAACAGACTTCCTGCATAAACCCCCGTGTAAGCGGTCACCTCTGACTGACAACCTACCAAAAATAGATTAATCTGTGTTCTTTATGAATGTGTGTGAGTATATTCATAGAAAATACATTTTGTAATTCAAAATTGAATAACTTCGGACCAAATTGAGATCCTTATACGCATACCATAAAGCCCACCTGAGGAGCAATAAACGGGTGGTCAGGCATTACCTTTAACAGTCAATGATTATTCAGCAATGCATTTCACATTGGCGCCTATAATCACTGGACCATAGCACCTAGTGGCCGGCCGATAGGTAGGTACATGCCGGTAGGTACAGTGGGCCGGGGGAAGCCACACACCGCCCGTGGCTTCCACTGCGGGCCCATTTCCACGCACCGCGCCGCGTCCGGGCCCTTGGAGTGCCGTGGCAAATGGTTTATGACGGGCGGGGCGAGAATGAGTCGGCCTTAAATGTTTAAAGGATTGCGCCAACAGTGTGCCGAAATTACAGTTCTGACGCCCTGCCCGCTGCATGCGCGTGTGGCTGTGTGTGGGGTGGGTAGGGCAGGGTGCTGATGTCTCATTCGGGGCACGTCTCTATAAATGCCTCCTCGCCCGTCATCCACGATGCTTCCTCCAGTAGCACTCAATGTGCCATTGGGGGAAAGTGGTGGTAGAGGTAAAAACTCACACGGCGATGTATCTTTTTGAAGGATCTTCTAGGTAGTAAGTCCGGTAGAAATGTGTTGATATTCCAGGCGTATATTTACTGTGTATTAGTGATGGCGTTTTTTTGTTTTTGTTTTTGTTTAAGTCTTTATTTCACTTCTGTTTGGGTAAACAGTTCTTCCAGCGAATGGGGAGCTACATCGAGATCATACATACACAAAACGTGATTTGTAAGGGTGAAATTAATGACAGTGGGTGTTAGTATTTTCCATAAACGACTACGTATAGCAGATTCTCCTCTAAGTGATATTTAGCAATCTCAGTTCATGTTTAAATGAATCTTTACTTCCAGCCTTCTGTACCCGTGGAGGCAGCTGATTCCACAATACTATCCCCCTGTGGAATGGACTTTTCTCGTAGGAATTACTCTTTCCCGTTTTCTCCAAAAAGCGAATTTTTGTCCTTAACTCCCGGCTGTCAATAAGTGATTCATTTTTTTGACATTTTATACATTATCACAAGCAATTGTTCTGTACGCCTGTCAACCAGCAATGGTAACTGACAAGTCACATGTAATAGTTATATATTGAGGATGGTTTCAAAAATGCTCTCATTTCATCTTTTTGTCAAATCTATTGAGGGAATATCGTGTTCGGTGATAAAGTCGTTTTTCCACTTGGGCCCTATATAGAAGTAGCTCGTCACTAGATGTTGTTCAGTGAAACCTAGCCCCGACCCCCTGCTACTTATTTTAATGACAGGCGTTAAGCCGAATGAGTAGTGAATACCATTTTCGTTGAAGTTTTCGGTATGACCCGACTGGGTTTTGAAGCCCCGACCTCCCATGCTCAAGGCAAACACCGTACCACTTAGCCACTATCTTAGTGATAGAGGCCAAAATCTTATTGATAATTAAAGAAATGCAGCAAGTATTGTCCCATGTTGAAATTATCTGGAAGCAATTTGAATTCAACCTGGTCATTCAATGATGTCTTTTTAAGCATCGTAATTAACATCTTTGGGAGTTACGCTTTTCATGTGGGCTCGAGCGGAATACCGGTTATGAGAGGACCACAGTGATTTTAAGTGCAAAGTTATCCCTCATAACAGTCAATGAAATATAAACAGATGGACAAAAGATGGAAAGAACATCGAAAACATGGAAACAGTTACAATGAACATCTTTTTTAATCTTGAATTGTACGTATAAATTAGGCACTTTCCCTAATTTGTCCAAACAATTCCAAAATGATTTCCGAGCGATTTCTTTTTTCCTCACAGCTACAAACAGGAATAGTGTTTGCTGGCAGAAACTACCAATTGATGAAAGTTAGGTAACAATTAAAACCACAAAGAAATAGAGGAAATGAGAAAGGCATGAACGTATCAAGGTGTAGAATACAGAGGTACAATTAACCAACGATATGTAAACCTAAGACAAAGTGGGTTGTGTAATACATGCTTACATTACCCCAGATCCCCAATGAAACAGAGTGAAGGCCGTAGTGGGCTTATAAAATTTTATTTAATTTTATGAGTCTTATTGATATGAATAAGAGAAATACATGAGTATCAATGATAAGACAAATATAGAAATTGACATAGATATGTGTTTGTCAATTGTGATAAGATTTGTGACAATATGACAAATATTGAAATTGACATAGATATGTATTTGTCAATTTGTGATAATATTTGATATAAGATAAATGACGATTATGTGATATTACATAGTTAAACATAACATGTAATAATAAAATAATAGAAATAGCCCTACGAGTGTAAGGAGTAGGAGAGAAAAGGAGTGGGTGGGTGGGTAGAAAAAATAGGTGTTGAGCGAAGGAGACCAGTGAAGCGAATGAGACAGAGGACAGTGTCGCACTCGCGCACTTTGATGTTTAGTGCGGCCGAGAGCGGAGAGGTGGCGCAGGGGTGCGCGAGTGTAGAGTAGTTTCACCAGGGGGGGCAATGACCACCCCTGACCAAAGGCCATGGGCAACCCATTACCCCAGATCCCCAATGAAACAGAGTGAAGGCCGTAGTGGGCTTATAAAATTTAATTTAATTTTATGAGTCTTATTGATATGAATAAGAGAAATACATGAGTATCAATGATAAGACAAATATAGAAATTGACATAGATATGTGTTTGTCAATTGTGATAAGATTTGTGACAATATGACAAATATTGAAATTGACATAGATATGTATTTGTCAATTTGTGATAATATTTGATATAAGATAAATGACGATTATGTGATATTACATAGTTAAACATAACATGTAATAATAAAATAATAGAAATAGCCAAGAAGCCAATAGTTAAGGGAAGAGGAGGGTGGGAAAGTTTTTTATAGTCACTTTTTGAAGGAGAGAGACTCAATGAGAGACTTGTTGACAGTCTCTTGGTCTGATACTTTGATGTAGTCTCTATGAGCCTGGGACCTCCACCCTCCATACCTCTGGATGTTAAGTTCAGGTATTCCTGCCTCAAATGCCTGAGTGGCAGCGGCCTTCCTGAGGCTGTGGAGGGTGTATGTCTTCACCGTTTGGCCTGTGGCCTGTAGGAGGCGGTCCCATTCGTTGGTCATAACCCGTGATGTGATGGTCGTCCCATCGGGCAGTGTCAGGAACGGGTCCCGCAGTGAAGCCGTAGGGGCCGCCCGTAGTAGGCCTCGAACCGCGTCTACCGGGCACACCCGGATATCGTCCGCGGCCTCGAGGCGCATCACTTTCTGTTGCCCTACGTATTGAAGATTTTTGGCCGCCTTGATGGTGATGGTGAGATGCCGGCGGCCGAGGACCACGTCCCCGCGAGTGAGGTTCCGAGCCGGGTCGAATGCCCGAGCCGACTGCGGCGCCACCTCCCCCTGCCGTAGGGCCGCGTAGAAAATGAGGAGCATGCCCGCCCTCATTGCCGTATGGAGGGGCGATCCCGTCAGGGCGTCGAGGACCGCCCTGAACACATCCATTGGTATGGGGGCCTTCACGTTTGGCACGTACAGCTTGTTTCTCCTCATGCCCTCGAGGGCACGCTTCACCCGGTGATCCTCTGTTGGCTGCACGTCCCCCCCCGTCAGTCGGAGGTGTGCCCGGACGTGCGATAACTGGTTGGCGACCGTGGCCGGCGAGGGGGCGTGGTCCGCCACGTATTCCAGATACGACGTGATCAGGCTCACGGTCGGTGCCCGGGGGTCCGCTCTCATCCGGTTGCAGAACGCCAGGTAGGTGGTGACTGCGGATCGCTGGTTTGCGAGCGTACCTGGGGCACGCGCCTCTGACTGCCTCGCAGATGCCTTCGCCTGGAGTAAGAGAAGCGCCCGATCTGCAGAAGAGACGGAGTACGGGTACAAAAGAGGCATGGGTACACGGTACGATAGGGTACAACTCATGAATGTGAATGAGGGAAGTGGCCTTATCGTATTCCGTCCTCGACAGATGGGCTCTGCTCAGGGCATCTGCGATGACGTTTTGCACCCCGGGGATATGGCTGAAGACCAGTTCCACCTGCAGACGTGCCTGCACCATCCATGCCTGGCGGGCACACTCCGCCAGGACAGGGTTACGGGCACGCCCGCTATTGAGGGTCTGTACAGTTCCGAGGTTATCACAGAACACCTCAATCCGTGATCCCCGATCCCTGTCTGTGATAAATGTGTGGAGTGCGTAGATGGTATTCAGAGCCTCGAGCTCTGAGATGCACTCCACGGGATCGAAGACGGGGCACACCTGTCCGGAGTACGAGAACCGGCCGTCGGTTCCTCCGACGCCCGACAGGCATGCATCCACCGTGATCCTCCGCGTCGGGGGACCCCGAGGGATGAGGGCGCGGCCGTTCCAGCCCCGGGCAAACTTAACGAACCAGTCGAGGTCCTGGCGCATCTCGGAATTGATGTTCATGTAGAAGCCCCTCATCCCCCGTAGGGCCTCGAGTAGCTTTGAGACGAATGCCCGCGCCGGACGTATACACCTGGCCACGTGTAATATCCGGCCGAGCACCGACTGAAGCTGTCGTTTCGTCAACGTCCGTCGTTTGGCTACGGCCGACACGTGACCACGGATGTCCTCCAGCTTGGCCGTGGGGATCGATAGAGACATGGCACGGGCGTCGATCTCTATCCCCAACCACGTCACGGTCTGGCTCGGCTCCTGTGCTTTGTCGCGTGCCTCGGGTAGGCCCAATTCCGAGAACAGGTCTCGCGCGATCCTGAAGTCCTCGGCCGCCTTACCTCGGTCCTCGGAGAGGATGATGAGGTCGTCGAGGTACATCGCGGCCGTGACTCCCTTTGATGATAGTATCCCCACGATGGCCTCCGCCACACACTGCATGTGGTATGAGGAGGCACGGGCGCCGAACGGCATGGCCGTATCGCAGTAGTGCCCGCCCTCCCACGTGAAACATAACAGAGGCCAATCGAGGGGATCGCACCTAAAGTTCTTGTAGGCACGCGACACGTCGATGGACGACATGTAGGCCGACGTGCCTGCCTTGACGAGTTTGGCCACAAACTCGTCCACCGTAGGGAGGCCGTGTTCTCGCTCCAGTCCGTAGACCGAGTTCTTAATGATGAACGAGTTCACGCTGCACTCCCTCGGGAAAGTCATATCGGTAATGATGCGCCGGTCGTCCGTCCCGCGCTTTTCCCGTGTCATGAGTGGCGACACGTGACACCACGGGCTAAAAGGCGGTTCGGCGAACGGGCCCATCATATTGGTAAAGCCCGCCTCCTTTTCGAGAAACTTATCTACCTGCACGGGGTGAGAGGTTGCGCTGGGGTGGTTGGCCACCCCTCTGGTATCACTCTCCGGTCCCAGGTATCCCAGGGGGAAACCGTATCGCAGGAAGCCTAGGAGCTCCTGCGCCTCCTCCACGTGTCCTAGGTAATGGTCCCATGCAGGTAGGTTTAGATCCAAAGGCACCTCGACCCTGGCGCCGAGTGCGTTGGGGATTCCCGTGTCACGCACGGTCCGGTATATTTCCGCGTGCCTGGCGGGACCCACGGCCGTGAACTCCGGCCAAGTCTCCCGGCGATGTTGTTTGAAGGCTAACGGGTCCGTACTCACGCCCTCCCGGTGGATTCCCGTTTCGCAGACATCGCGGAGTGCTCTAAAGTCGGGAGTGTTAGATTCCTGACCTCGGCCCGGCGCACTAACACTAACACCCGGCAAGCGACTGAGACCATCATCCCCCACGGTGCCGGGGGCGGCCCCCGCCGCTGAAACGGGGGGTATCTCCTCCGGGAGTGTATTCCCCCCGTCAATGTTGTTGTTTATCTCTACCCCTCGGCCACGTGCCGAGGGGGTCACGTGATAGGTGACGTCACGTGGGGGAGCCGGATTCGTAACACAACACTCCGTCCTGCCGGCACCCCTTTCATCTTTGTTGCGCGCCTCGTCTACTGGCGGGGCGCGGCCGGCCCGTTTTTTTAACTCGGCTGGGGTTGGTGTACCACACTCTGCGCTGCCGCCGGCCTGGTAGTAGCCTGCAGTTGATACCCCGCCTGGGGTACCCGCCGCGGTGTGGGTACAGGGGGAGCCGCCGTGTTGTCGTACCCGTGTCCGTAGGTCAGCTTGCGGTTGCAGGCGTGCACCGAGTGACCGCACTTCCTGCCCACCGAGTCGCAAAACGTGCACACGTGCAACCACCGGATACCCCCTTCAGTGTGGTCGCTGCGGTGGCGGCACCCCCTCTCTCCATTGAAGTCCCGGCACGGGGCCTCGCTCCCCCGGGCACGTCCGGTCTCCGTGTTTTGACTGTTGTTTGCGGTGTGGGCACTGGTCATCGCGAGCCGGACACGTTCTTCCTGTATCCGGCCGTGATCCGACCATCGCATCCTGCCCGACTCGACCTGGTCGAAAACGTAGTTTGACCAGCGTCTGACGCCGGCCCACGGCCGTGCCTGCGCATCAACGGTCACCTGGTATAGATGTTTGAACATATGCTCCTTGTCCTCGGGGTGCAAGGCGCGATCGTCATTCAATAAGGCCACAAAACATGAAATGTACTCCAGAGGCCCGAGGCTCGACCGTAGGTCCAGTTTCTGGTGCAGCGTGTACACCCCATCTCTGTCCATAAACATGTACGGCTTCGCCGTCGGCCTCCGGGCATTTAAATCAGAAAGTAGGCTCTTACCCGTTGTGCGGTCGTGTCGCATGGCCTCACGGCCGAATTCACGCTGGAGGTGTTCCTCGGTCGTGTATGCCTCTCGGAGTGCCCTGGGCGCGGGGAGGAGGCGCTCATTCTGATCCTGGGCCCAGTCTCTCGTCCGTTCGGCCGCTGACGAAGCCCGTGAGCCGGCCCGGCGCGAGGTCGGTCTGGAGATCTGCATGATCGCGTCCATCATGCCGTCCATCTGTCGCGATATTTTAGTCATATCCGTCCTGACTTCACCGACGTCTGTCTTTACCTCGTTGACGTCCGTCCTGACCCCCCCGAGGTTGGCCTCCAGGGCTGTGATGCGCGAAGTCCGAGTCCGTGCGCTGGCGCTCGTTCCCTGTTGAGATACCGAGTCCACGTGGTCGCTCTCGGCTGCCGGCTGTCTTATCGTTATTTCCGAGTCCGTCTCGGCCTCCGCGGGTGCGGATGCCGCCACAGCGCTTCTGGTCAACATGCCTGTACTATAATTCCTTACTGAATCGCTTGGTAACCCTGTCCTCGTCTGCCGATATTCAGGGGAATACGGAGACCGAAGGTACGGAGGGCGATAGGCCAAGGAGCGATAGAAAAAATAGGTGTTGAGCGAAGGAGACCAGTGAAGCGAATGAGACAGAGGACAGTGTCGCACTCGCGCACTTTGATGTTTAGTGCGGCCGAGAGCGGAGAGGTGGCGCAGGGGTGCGCGAGTGTAGAGTAGTTTCACCAGGGGGGGCAATGACCACCCCTGACCAAAGGCCATGGGCAACCCATTATACAACCAATGCCTTGTTTGTAAACTATCCCCGATTGCCCAGATGCAACACCAAGTTCTTTGTAGTGCTATATCTCTATTCTTAAACATCATGCCACCCCTGACTTGGGTTCCCTGAGTGGTTGATCCTGATGCTTATACTCCAGCTGGTACATAAACTGGAGGTGCACTAAGCACCACCCTCACTGATAAGCACTCTCACCCCGTCACCTCAAGTGGCGACATCCGGCGCTCTCTCAGTGGGCGATAACAAGGGTTACCTCCCATTCACCTTGCGTGAGCAGCTCCTGGGGGTACCTTCTCGTAGAGGCCAAAGCAACAGTGGGAACATTTGTTTTTCAAGCATTAAATCTTATTCATTTTTTTATATATTTGGAACCGCTATATTCTAGGAGCAACATACAGTGCGAATAGTGTATGTCGTTAAACTGTTTCTTGAATAAAAAAAAAAATATATATATATATATATGTATTCTGTGATCGGCAAAGGTATCGTAAACGTGGAGCAACGGCTTTCTGCGGGTACCCTCTCGTAGAGGCCAAAGAAGCGGTTTAAACATTCGTTTTTCAAGCACTAAATCCTATTCAATTTTGTTTCGATATTTGGAGTCATGAACAAATTATGTATAACATACGTATGTTCCAAGTTTCATTATCTTTTAACGACTTTTTCACTTGTGCGAAAAATCCTACTGAAAATCCAAATTCAAACTGACAAAAACGGCCACTGCGTTGCACCATGAGCCCAGAGCCTCTTCGACTAGCTGGAACAAACTATGAAGCAGAGGGGTACACGTTGCTTCTGTTTTTGTGGTATCGTTGTTTAAATCGGATCACAACTTTATTTTTATTATTACGTTTAATGACGATCCTACTGAAATATGGGATCGTATCCCTACATTCACGTGGTATCAAAATTTTTTATGATGTGATAGCGATGCAACAATTCAGTGGCACATATTGAAGAGACAGGGGAAGATTCATTATTGCTTCAATCAAATACAGATTGTCGCTGGCCTTGACCTAGAGAGGCCTATATCAATTAAACATGGAACGCATTTATTTTTCAGGCCAAAGCATATTTGTTCTGGAAATTCGAGCTTGATATCTTGGGGAATGTGAGTCACGTTTAAGTGTACGGCTGCCCAGAAGAGTAGTTTTTGAGAGTAGTTGTTCTGTGTAACAAGTACTGTCAAAATTGGATTTGGGTCTCAATTTCATTATCTCAGCTCTTGTTACAATGCTAATACCATAGCCTGGTATAAACGTCCATACGCTTAACATTAGGACATTGTTCTCAACAGACTTGTGAGTACGGTAACGCATACTCAATAGGCGATAAACAAATAAATATTTCCAGGCTAAGATAAAATCAGAAACATGTTCGTGTTTGGTCCCAGTTCCCATTCGCCATTTCATTTTGAGCACTTCGGAATATTCACCTGGCTTTCGCCTCGTTCATATTACTGCGTACTGCAAAGTCGTAGTGCTCATCGGGGACACAGACCAAACACTCATCAATTTCATAGTCTCATGACGTGACCCAAGAGATATACCATAGTAAAAAGGGTCACTATTTTGGATTATGTAAATATCTAGGAAGGGTTTTTTAGGATTATGAGAATGCGATTACAGGATTTTGATTACTTAAAGTGCTGATAGAAACAATTGGTCCACAATTATCATGTGACTTAATCCGCACTACAGAAAGCACCCCTCTCATAAGATCTTACACTCTCTAAGTCGTAATCAGTACAAGGTTCTCACTACGCTCTATGGGAGAAGAATTCTAAATGAACTAGGCTTAGAGCCTTACGAATCCACTGGCACACAGTATTCCCGCTAGGTGGCATCATTGAGATTATAGGAATCTTTGGTTGCATTGATGTACGTCTTTAGTACGGGAGGCCGGCCAGTGAATTCTCAAGGCTCTTACCCTAGATCGCTAAGAATTCTTCTCCATAAAGTGTAGTGAGAGTACAGAATACCACATAGAGAGTGTGAGATCTTATGAGAGGGGTGCCAGAAACATCAATGTACATAGATCCCCAAAGACAGAGATTCAAGCCCAATGCCCATCTACCGATTAAGGGTTGAACGATTAGCTCACATATCGTATAGGAGTCGGTGAACTTGTTGCAGGCAAATTACGTAACCCTTCACTTGACCAGCAGACATCGAGGAGAGGAGTTGGTGGGTATTAGTCCTAAAAAAATCAGTTTAATAATCGGCGACTCAACCTTGCCTAGCTGTCCTACATCTACCGACTAGGGCCAACTCCGTTAGGATGCCTTGGCTGAGAAAAATTACCCTCCGTTTGCCGACAAACGTACATAAATGTTCCGAAATCGGTAGATGGGCATTGGGCTTTAGTGTAAGTAAATAGTGTGCCATTTTTAAGGTTCCGCGCGACTCATGTCCTCTCATATAATGTGGAGTGTGTAGCGTTCATCTAGTTATTCTTGGCGTTCTATGATGTAATCTTGTAAGGAACGTCTTATTACTGCCTTGATAACCCTTGGTGGGAGTCTCATATCAAAGTTATCCCCTTTCTATGTTATCTGAAGATGATCACGTTACAATCAGCCGCTAAAAGGCCACTAGCATATTTAGAATAAGAATGAATTCTATGTACTGTAGAATCACAGACTATACAGCATTGTAGGGCTTCCTTTACAAGTGCTGTCAAATGACGGTTGCCTATACAACCTCCGGCAGTTGAAAACATATTTGCCTCAACAGAGATATCTGGTACGCTTTGTGAAGAAGATAACAATGCTGAGGCAATTTGGGATACTGATGCACTCGCATTCATTTGGCACCAACTAAGAGTATGAGTTTCAATTCTGTGTACTCTTTTTGATTCAGGCATAAGTATAGCAGGTGCATGCTGCCATATAAACTTACCGTTAATGCAGATTTCAATTTGGTGGCTTGTTTTGATGAATTCTGTATAATGGTTTTCCATAGTGATTGCCTCCAGTCGAACCATATAGTATAAAGGTAATGCGAGTAGGTATTATTTTATTGACTGATTTAACTTAGCTAGTACATGTGTAGCAAGTGTTGTATATTCCCCAGCCTGTCTTACGAGTATGTTTTGTCTTTCAACTTAGTCTGGTGTAAACGTCCATAGGATTAACATTAGGAACTCGTTCTGAACAGCCATGCGGGTTTGGTAACTCATACTCAATGAGCAATAAACAAATAGATATTTCCAGGCTAAAATATAACCAGAAGCATATTCGTGTTTGATTAGAGTCCCCGTTTGCCATTACGATTGGCGTGCTTCAGAATTTTCACTCGGCTATCACCTCATTCATATTACTGCATGCTCCAAACTCGATGGGGAATGGGGACACAAGCAAATCAGTTTCTTTCTTATTCCAACTATCAGGGTCACCTAAAAGATTAGGGTTGAGATCAAATCTGAACTGCACTCGATCCATAGCCAATGAAAATATCCAATTTATTTTGGTTTGCTACATAATCTCCTCACTCGGCTTTGCCAAGTGAGATTACTCCGCAACCAAAACGCATGTCATATTTTCAGTATTCATAAACAATATTAACACTTTCTCCGCCATCTGAAACTTGAGGCATTCCGGGAACTCCAAGTTGTGGCATTTCTTACCATTGATTCTCTTCATAAATGCCTAATTAGTGTGAAAGCCAGAGCTAATATAATGAGCTCACCTGTCAGGAATGGGCCACAGAGGTTATGAAGCGCCTGCCAAAATATCCCCATCCTCATCTAAGAAAAATGTTACATGTAATCCCAGTGGCTTCTCCAATCACTTCTTATCCAGGACCACGTTCCGCAGTGCTGGGATTAAATATCAATCTCCGTATGAAAATGGCCAATATTCATTCACTATTAATTCTGCACCCGAGAATAAACCTTTTTTATCGTTTTTTCGCCCACAGGAAAAGCTCCTCTATGAGATGATAAAACACACATTAAGAGGCCTGGGGTGTATGGAAAAGGAGACATGCATATTTGAGTTCAGCACTGAAGTTCACTTCTAGTACTTTCTCAGATGCCATCATGGCTTCCCTATGTATACCCACCCCAGCTCTAACCCTCAGCCCCTTGAGGCCACCCACTACTCTCGCCCAAAGACCCTGTTTGAGCTATGGATCGATCCTCACACCTTTCATGTGCCATTGATGCTGTCGGCATTGCCTGGGCTTTCTTTTGTGTGCTTGATTGTTACAAAGTGCTGGCCTATCTGGAGCGGGTATTGGAGGGCGGGGGTGAGGTTACACGTGTTGGTAGGGCAGTGGAATGTGTGGGGATAATCTATATCCCGCTGGAGGAGGGTAGCATCTAGGAACAAGTCGTATCCTTTCCCTCTTTCCTTAATCCTCACCGTGGATGGTCGCCGGGCCATGTTGAGCGCGGCTGATGTTGGGTCATTATCTTATACTACGTTACCGTGTTTTACCGCGCAAAGAATGCTGATTAAATGCATCAAGGATAAAACCGATGCCTGGGTATAGATGTTGCTGTCTGTATCTTTTGCTGTGATTATGCTACGTTTACACCAGTTTCCTGGCAGCCCCAGCACCCAGGTAGAGCCTGGTAGAGGAGCAATGTGGGGCACCGGGGATGCACCGGGGCTGAAACGGGAAGGATGTAGGATAATGGCGGGCGTTAGGCCGGGGACCCGTGAGAGACCGTGGCTCACCCTGGTCACCGGGAGTCTCTGGAAACCGCCAGGAGAGTGCGAGGCTCTGTCAAAATATTTGGCCCGGCAGCTACGATTTTTTTAAAAGAAATTTCTTTATTGGTGTCAAAAGTTACATTTATTGATGATACAACAATTCGATGATGCACCTCAGCATTAATGAGAATCGTAAAAGGACGTGATGACAGAATGTGGTGGATGTAAGTGCCAACATGCAGGCGGCCATTTATGGCACCATGGTCGAAACGGGGCTCTGAACCACCTAAAAAAAGGACAGGACTGACTAAAGAAAAGAGTCATTAGCAACCAATAAGAGACCAATAAACGCGTGAATCTGACCAATAGGAAGAGACTGATTACGAGACCTCGTTCAAGTCTCCTCCAAAGTCTCTTACAGGCCTATTTTGTCCTGGGATTCTCTCCAATGACAAGGATTTCTCTCCCTACGGACGACAGGGTAAATCGAACGAGATTGAGGACATCTCGTCCAATATCTCCCCCGTGGAGGTCTCCCTCGGGGGGACTTTCCTGGCCAAGGAGAGTTGAAAATAATCAGGGCCCTGGTGTAAACGCTTATTCTAGGCTACCGTGACATCTACAACGGTGCGCTACGTTTTGGCGAAACGGAGCCGCCGGGGACGCCGGAAAACTGGTGTAAACGTAGCATTACATGAGACAACACAAGCAGCACAGGGAGCCAGCCGACAACAACCTGGTAATCTCCCGGACAGAATACCCTGCAGGATCTACCTCAGAAGCACGTAATTCCCCTTTGATAACCATTCAGCGGTTGCGTGTTACAGTCCCTTCTTTGATCTGTCGTAAAACACAGACATTCTATATCTAAGGCATTTCGGAGTGGATCCAATCCTCTTGGTGTAGGTTCCTGGCCACCACCACCTGCACCACCACCACCACCACAGAACCATGGCGCTCCCAAGGTGCCCGGTGTTTTCGCTCATCGCATATAAAAAAAAGAAGCTTACTTCTTTTACGCACGACTTCTTTGCGGTCCCAGTCCAGCGCAGCCGTTGAAAGACGCTTCACACTGCGCGGCAGTAGGTGGCATGGCGGCAAGGGGCTGTAAACCATTATTTATGTGCGGGTCGGGACATGTTATACTATAGACCCTTCGTGAAGCAATCCCCTGGCGAAGCCGTAGACTTTATAATTAGGGAAGCGCGTCGGCAAATTAGGAGTGGCAGACCACCCGAGGAGCTATTGGTATTTCGCTGCTGAAACCTTATTTCCGTTTGGCGGAAAGTGTAGCGGCGACATGGAGTGGAAGCCAACAGGTTTAGGCCTGACTGTGTGTGCTCCCTGCCCCCTCCCACCCACCCCAACCCGCACCCCCACCCCACTGCCTCTAGCGGACCCCCGACTAATCCGTGTGGAGTCGCTCGCCAGTGAGCTCCTCCCTTCCCCCCAGGCTACGCCCCGCCTCCTAAATGGGAACTCCCTGCTTGAAACCAGAACCACTGATGTCCGTTTAGGTACCAGGAAATGGCCCTTGCTGCACAGGGTGAAGAGTGTGGCATGTGCACACCCTGGAAAATAGAAAATATGGCGGCGGTGGCACTGACGCTATGCTTTCTGGTCACTGACACAGGGGAGGTGACGCGATTGCACCTGCCGATTCACTGCACTGTCTGAGGTCACCGTTCAAATGGCTTCGTTGCTGGCGTAAACGACCAAACGGCCTGTAATGGCTTCTCTCCGCCTCCTCACATAACGCACCCTTTTGGGACGGTCCTCTCCTCCCGCCTTTCTCATCAATTTCCCTTTTTTCCCCCTCGGCATATATCGTCTGCCTTATTCCTATCATCACCATCATGTTTTTTGGTTTCTAATTGCCTTGGCTCTCGTTGACATATCAGTTGTTTATTTAATCCCTATCGATATCTCAGGGCTTTATGAGTATGTAGTGATGATTTGTCCTGCTTCCTTTCATTATTATCAGCATTGTATGAAAATGTCAGTCTACTATATAGTCCTCTATCTGCATTCCCATCCTAGCCTGGGGTTCATTGCGCCTAGAAATATGGGAAAAGCATCGCTCCAGAAATATTGGACTGTATCGTGTGGTATCGTTATTTTCACGTTGTGTGCTATTTTTCACAACACCACATTTTCAGTGACATAGGAGAAAGGTCCATTAGATTTGTAATTGAATATAGATGGCGACATATTTGGAGGAACGGTTTCGACTTCAAGTCGCTATTCTGCGATCCGCAAAACCTGGAGCAATGCCCCTCCTCCTGTGGTCTTCCAACCTGTTATATATAACTAATCTATGCATTGCAATTCACACCACACAGGGGTCAGTGAGTCCACTCACAGGGCACTGATGCATAAATAAAACTACGACTAGAGCCTATAAGACAGCGACACACCAATTCTTCCCGATCACATCTTTGCACACGGAACCGTCGGGTCAGTCAGAGCAACGAGTATAGAGAACTATACTCGTTGGTCAGAGTTGGGGAACTTAATGTTGCTGTAGGCACTTCACAGACACGATTATAATCAGTCGGGCATTACTAGCATGGGGGTAAAGACCAACTCTGCCCGACCTTAAGCCCATAAGACAGCGACATCTATTTCCGGCTCTCACCTATCCGATGGATGATAATAATCGGGAACAATTATGTCGCTCTCTTATAACCCCATGTATTCTTCCCGATCACCCTCCTCCCTTTATAACCTCGTATAATGAACCGATTGAGATCGGTCCGGGTGATAGTCCTTGATAGACAATAATGCAGAGTTTGATAACTTCTGTCCTATTTAAGATATCGGAAAACTGTTTTCAGACTTATAACCGTCGAAATCTCCCTTACAAATCGGTGTATGATACGTGTATATCAAATGGGGGGGGGATACATATCATCGCTATCTAAATGGCCTGTTCGGAATTTGAATATATTAGTAATACAACATGTTTAAAGAATCGGCTGGTTTCTTGAGAGAAGGTCCTGCGGCCTGCTGGCTAGCGCTGACCCTTCTATTCTGGCAGGAATAACTCTTCAGGCTTCTACCGACTTGCGGACTGTGTAGAGATGTGCCAAGTTAGCGGCCTCTTTTTAACATCTGGAGCTAGATCTATCAATCTCTCAAAGCCAGATGGTGCATCAAGAGGACATCCAAGTCCTTATGTCTTATTTAGACTTGGTAGGTGGTGTCTTGATAATATTCCCTCCGATTTCGTCTAACATGATGTGGACCTGAGGGTTTCATAATTTAGATAGTGTCAAGTAAGGATTAAGAAAATACGTACAGATCAGTGAATTTCTACCTGTAGGCGAATGTATTAAGCATATAAGAGATTCAAATACCGACTGCCCGATTCTACCTTTGCCCGACGGATCCGTCGGGTCGGTGAGAATCTGCATCAATCGGGTCGATGCTCGCACTTCACCGACCCGATTTCTTTTCGTGTTAAGCAGCCTTTATTTCTATAAATCTCTATAAATGTCATTCACATAAGGCGTTCATATAGAAAACCTCGTCAAAAATAGAATACCGACCCGATTTTATCGCTTTTCCCGACGCGTTTGGCATTACTACCATACGACTCTCTCCTACCCTACGCTTTCGATCAACCCACTTCACAGATCCTTGCCGATTCTCTAAAGGCCGCTTTTATATAGCGATGATTTATATCCCCCATTCTACAGACAAGTATTCATACCGATTTCTGGGAAAACGGGGATGGTTATGGGCCTGAAATCCGTTTTCCGATATCTCGGATATAACAGAAGTTATTAAGCCTATAAGACACCGACCCGACCACTGTGCCCGATTCTACCTTTGCCCGACGGATCCGTCGGGTCTGTGACAATCTGCATCAATCGGGTCGGTGTACGCACTTCACCGACCCGATTTTATTGCTTTTCCCGACGCGTCGGGCATTACTACCATGTCAGATATGACCGACTCTGCCCGACCTTAAGATTCCGGTGTACGCACTTTCACCGATCGTTACCGATTCTGAGCATGTCATTTAAAAAGCGTTGTCATCTATCCCTCGGTCCGATTTACAAGTGTCTTATATCGATGTGTAGGGGAGAAACAAGCGATCATAGATCTGAAAATCGTTTTCTAATATTTTAAATAGACCAGAAGTTATTAAACTTTGCATTATTGCCTATATGTACTTATCACCCGGCCCGGGGCCCAGCCGGGCCCGGCACCCGGCCGCTCTCTTTGATCTTAACCCGGGTAATTTACGAGGTCATAAAAGGAGGAGGTGTCATCGGGAAGAGTCTACATGTCGGTGTCTTATAGGTATAAGACACCGAAATTTTATTCCCGACTCTCACCGAGCCGATGGTCAGGATGAATCGGGAACAAATTTCGGTGACTAAAGCCTATAAGACACCGAAATTTGTTCCAGATTCATCCCGACCATCGGCTCGGTGATAGTCGGGAATAAAATTTCGGTGTCTTATACCTATAAGACACCGACATGTAGACTCTTCCCGATTACACCTCCCCCTTTTATAACCTCGTAAAACGACCCCGATTGAGATCAAAGAGAACAGGCGGGAGCAGACCCGGCTGGCCCCCGGGCAGGGTGATAGGTATATATAGGAATAATGCAAAGTTTAATAACTTCTGTTCTATTCAAGATATCACAAAACGGATTTCAGATCTATGATCGCCTCTGTCTCCCCTACAAATCGGTATAAAATACTCGGGTATAGAATGAGGGGATTTATAGCATCACTATATAAGCGGCCTACTCAGAATCGGGAACAGTCGGTGAAAGTGCGTACACCGAAATCTTAAGGTCGGGAAGAGTCGGTCATATCTGACACGGTGGTAATGCCCGACGCGTCGGGAAAAGCAATAAAATCGGGTCGGTGAAGTGCGTACACCGACCCGATTGATGCAGATTGTCACAGACCCGACGGATCCGTCGGGCAAAGGTAGAATCGGGCACAGCGGTCGGGTCGGTGTCTTATAGGCTTTATAGGCTTTACTTTTACTGACCAGAAGTATGGATTCCGAGTGATGAAATAATATTCATACGTTCCTTCGTCCCATATGACTTCGGTCATTCTAGTATTTAATAAGTTGTAAAATGGTATTTGTTATTGATTTCAAGGTACGCTATGTATATGATAATAAGGAGACACTGTGAGTGAGACTGAATTCCATCTGTTCCTCGATATTCGTTCTTCGAACTCTGTGAGTATTTCTGACCAAAATATCTCTGAACAGATCTCATTCAGTCACACTAACCATGCCTCTATATATTCCATCCCATGTAATGCACATTCTTCGCATTGCCTCATAACGCAATACTTTGTGCGGATATAGGCTTGGCTTTGTGACCAGTAATATCCTGCTTTATGTGGTACAATGGTCGTTTTGTTACAGAGTCCCAGCCTGGGCGGCCCTATTCTGTACCATGCATGATATATGAATCAGAGTCAGTTACGACCGGGCCCTTTCATTGTTCACCGCCGCCTTAGATTGCAACACGAACCTAAATAGATACGCCTCGAATCAAGGGGTGGCTTGGCATAGACTTTTCATTATTAATGATCGATAGAGCAGACGTTTGGTTGGCCCAAGTGGAGTGTAGTCTACCGCACTTCCGTCGATGTATCGATGTATATTTTCTTAGATCCCACAAGTGTCTGTAGCTTACTGATGTATCTGTTATTAGAGTTCTCTGCCGAGATTGATCTTTGCTGGTTTCACATCTTTATTACTGAGTATTCGTCCGGTCGTGTAATTTGTCATATAGCAAATTGACGAAATGAAACACTTTCAGACTTGTATTGTATTGCTCATGTTACCCTTAATTGGCTCCTTTATTGGCTTCAGAGAAAACGTTGCATGTATGCTTCCGATATGAAAGCGTCTATGTATTACCATAGGCATGAAGCCACATAATTAGGCTTGTACATTAAACCATTAGAGTTATGGTACATAGACAGTGTCAAATAGATGTACTTAACGATTCTGGCAAAAACACTTGATTCAAATGACGAAATATTCGAAAAAAATTGACTCTTCAATAGAAGGAGTTAAAATTCCCGGAAGACATAATGTGCAAAGAAGACTTCAAACGGCATATTTGAGGCTGTTGTATTCGGGGTATTCGGGGTTGGCTATAAAATGGCTGTGCATTGCGATTTCTCTCATATCTAGTTTTGACAGACTAACCTCGTTGCCATTGGCCGACAAAAACGGCAGAGATCTTGAAAGTCTGTCGGTAGTGCCACCGACTGCACATCAGTATCAATTAATGTGTGAAAATTCAGTAGTTTTTACTCATGGTCAGTGACTTAAGTTTGGTTCAAAGGAGTTTGATCCTGTGAGTCGAGAAAGAAATCCATCGGTGGTACCAGGATTGCATAATTTAAGCAGAAACAGTCGTGGGTCATTTCTCATGCTGGGTCGTTTCCATTGACCGATTTTGCTTCAGAGGTGCTAAAATTCCGTTGGAGGTTCCTGACTGTAGATCGGTGCCAAATAGTCGGCCAATGGAAACAGGCTTATTGCTGAACAGAATGCTGAGTTGATGTATACTTCAGTGTGTTCTGAACAGTGAATAGTGTTGAATTACCTGCATACCAGGAAACCTGATTGATTCATTCACTAAAAGTTGTTTTCCACCATGCCGAATTCCTGCCGGATAGATGCTGATCAACTATCTCTTTCACCATTGAAGATAAAAAATTGGATTGAAGATACATAAAGGCAACACAAAGTCTCTTTCATACTAGGTGTCTACTATTTTTACTTACAAAAGTATTTCTCCAATGGTGTACGATGAAGGTACAAAATGAGTGTTTACCATTTTACCTCGAACTAATGCACACATTTAACAAATTTTTATCTCATTAGTCATCCATGGACGACAAAGTTGGTCGATCGTGATAAGGACATCTGGTGTTAATCTGGCAGTACCTTGGTACTGAATCGTTGAGTATCGGGTTGACCGAACACCCCCACCTGTGAGAACGGATGTGCTCGGCCAAGCCCAGCGATGCTCGGGCTCCATTAAAAGGCTTGTCAGATATTACCAGATGTGGAATCTGCTACATATATGGCTTGAGGTTCTATCAAGAATCGTCAAGAAATTTCATGTAATTTTTATAGGGAGTGAGTTGTCCTGCCACTGTACATGCCACTGATGTGTTGACCTACCTAGGAGTGATAAAAAAGGAACTGCATCGAGATCCATAGTCACTGACATTATCTTACCCCTGGTAGAAGTTTAGCCATAGGGATAATGTTAGAAAAAATAATTAATGATTACCCTGGTAAAGTGACAATATTACGCCATGGTCGTTGCGTAGTGAATACGAGATGACGTAATAGGCGATTGACCAATCAGCGGCCAGGATTTCAGAGAGAAGACAAGACATGACAAGAGACTTAAACGACCGTAACAGTGAAAGAGGTGAGATAAATCCAGAACCGCACTCTACGAGTTTGGATGGGTCGGAATCGTCAACAGGTAATCTCACGAAGCAAAGCTGATTGCAATTATGTAGTGACCAAAATGAATGGTATATTATCAATGGCTATGGATCGAGATTGGATCTCACCCCCATCACCGACTACAGTAAAACCCCGCGTAAGCGGACACTCTGTTCCGGGCCACACGTGGTGGCCGCTTACACAGGGTGTCTGCTTACGCGAGGTGTCCGTTAGGCGGGGTTCTACTCGTTAGTTTACTAAACACGTACTAAACTGGCCTAACGGCTCTATAAGTACGTGTTTAGTAAACTAACTCGAATACGCCCCTACATCTCGGCACACTATGTTGGTTTTCCCTATACAATTCTCCATGGGCGTTGAGTATGAGTTTCCAAAAATAGATCTATGGGGAAAAATAGCAGGGATCAGATAAATACCCAATCTCGACTAAAAGGTTCTGCCATAATTGTCTGTCAACCTCCTAACCTATATTCCATCTGGCCTTAATGTGGATTGGGTATTCAGAAGAAAAAATACCACGTAACCCAAATACAAGCGAGGTCCCTGGGACACGGAGGCAACAGCGGCCTACATATCGTGTTAGCACGCCATTAACATGCTATCAGCAATAGGACTAGTAGATTACAGGTGTGATTATATGGCAGGTAATATCTATCAAATCCCTTTTATTGAATAGTCTCATGGTAGTACTGTCCCAGATTTAGGACCAGGTAGAGGCTTCCTCCAAGTGCCCAATAGCACGCCTCTTTATCTCACCCATGGTATTTTCTCCCATAGACTTATCATTGGAAACTCATACTCACCGCCCAGAGTATTGTATAAAAATACTCAATGGGGGGGATGATGTCACACATTTTAGCCAATTAGTCAGTTATAGGGGTGGGATAATATCTGAACCGCAGTTTTATTCATTATTCAGCAATATCAGAACCGTTGCTACATAATCTCACTCGGCTTTACCTCGTGAGATTACCCTGCAACCGAAACTCATGGCATATTGTCAGTTGCTATGGATCTCGATGCAGTTCCTTATCGCACTCTCTCTCTCTTTCTCCCTCTCTCTTGCTCTCTCTATCTCTCTTTCTGTCTCTCTCTTTCTCTCTCTCTCGATCTCTCTCTCTCCCCCTCCCTCTCCTCTCTTTTGCCTATATTGGCTCAGGCGAGGAGGTTAGCTCCCTTTCTCTCTCTCTCTCTCTCTCTCTCTCTCTCTCTCTCTCTCTCTCTCTCTCTCTCTCTCTCTCTCTCTCTCTCTCTCTCTGGCTCTCTGTCTGTCTCTGTCCCTCTTTGTCTCTTTGTCTGTCTCTCTGTTTCTGTCTGTCTGTATGCCTTTCTCACTCTCTCTCTTTCCCTCTCTATCTCTCTCCATCTGCCTGATCCCATGTTTGGCGTCCGCCAGACAATAGTCGGTGCCTCTCGGTGTTGCTCGCCATCTTTAAATAGGAGGAACTGGCGGTTGTGTCTAACGAGCAATAGCTAATCGGTATTATTGGGTAATGCGCCCAATTGGTGCGCGGCGCCCGCGTAATTAGAGGCGGTGACAGCGGGCCGGGGCCAGGTAATAAGGGGACACTTGGCGGTTCACGTGCAGCTCCTAATGGAGCAGCTCACAGAGCAGCTCCGTCCCGGGCTGTGCGGCGGCGACACTGCCCGTCCAGACACGGGCTTTACGGTGAGCTGACCTTTCCCGCAGGGTCTGTGGGGCGCCTGTGGTTTCAAGGGGATTATGTCTACTCCCCTAAGAGCCCCCCCCCCCCCCCCCCACTAACGCCTCCTCCTCTTCCACCCTCGTCTTTCCCCCTCCCCCTCATTCCATTGGCCTGTGAAATATTTGCGGTTTCTTGTGGATCCTAATTGTTCTTCCACCCTGGAGGGCTGGTGCCACCGACCACATTGCTTTCGACTCTCCTTCTCTATGTCATTACATGTTATTTTATGTTTCTATATACATATATACAAACATATCTCATACAACTATCATACATATATACTTTTTTGACATTGGGATCTCATTCTCCATGCCCCTACAAGTATTGCAGTTCGTTCTCCATGGTCTATATCCTGTGCATCCATTCATATAGTGTATACAGGGGTGAGATAAACATTGAAAGCAATTTGTTTTGGTCAGAGTCAGCGTTCACCAATTTGTTTGAAGGCTACATGATATTCACTCGGCTTTGCTTCATTCATATCACTCTGCATCAGACTCGTGGATACTTTGACCAAAACGTGTTGGTTTCTTCTTTAATATAGAATATTTAGTAGAAACTGAACGAGAGTTAGACTTGTCAGTGTTTATGCCACGACGGGAAGGTCGTGTATTACTACGCGAAGCGTTAGCTGAGCGTAGTGAGGAACAGACCTGACCAGAGTGGCATAGACACTGACAAGTCTAACTCGAGTTCGGTTTCGTATTTATCTTACCCCGTCTCTACCCTTTTGGATTACTAAAATATAAATATCAATTGAATGACCGGAACTTTTGAGTCCAACCGGAACTTTTTTCGGAGCAGCTCACAATCTGGTCGCTGATTGGTCGATTTTTTTTATGCCCCTAGAGGCATAAATCGCACTTTATGTCATGGCATGCCACATAAAATTTGCCTATGTTATGCCTATGGACCGTTTTTATTAGGGGTAGGATAATGACTGGTTTCAGATACAAGCCGCCATATTTTCCCAGGACAAGATGTGTAGAAATATCCAAGCCAATGCAAGGATATTACGTAGAGTTTAGTCCAAAGCGAATACGGCCGCTATTATCAGAAACTATAGAATATGTCTTATTCATTATTCAGCATTGCAAATGTAGGTTATCAAAGAGAAAACTAAAAGACTGCCCATCTTCTCACATACATTCATTTTACTATCCACTTAATACAAAATGTCAAATACTAGCTACTCTGTATGGACATACCCAGTGCATACGAATATTTTGTATTCTCCTAGATGCAAACACCAGTGCATATGGAAAATTAGTGCGTATGAAAAAATAGTGTATAAACCATCTGAATCAAAATGGGCCCGCCACTAGTTGGATAAGATGGATGATGAATACAATGTAGACTGGTTTCAGACATGGACGATCGTATGCTCATCGGACTTGACCCTACGCATTATCCTAAAATGCGCTTGGATATTACTACGCGTCAATTGCTCTTAGCATACGGCCATCTCTATCTGAAACCAGTCAATATATTGTATGTATGCAAAGGACCTTTATTCGTAATATCCGCTATGTGTAGGCCAGAAATTACGACCACCCGTAATCTGGGTCATGTGAATTACACACTCTTTATAGGTTTAGTATGGAGACTCCCTATTAGGTGGATGATAAATATAGGGCATATATCCTATGATCCATGGGCGCCGCCATGACGCCCCCCGAGTAGGTGTTCTTCACTAATGGAGGTGAAAAAGTAGGTGATTTTCACTAAAGGAGGTGGAAAAGAACTGAGTGATAATTGGGAAATGTTACAACTTTAGCCTTGCTCACATATTTATATAAAGTGTTCCATATGGAAAATATCATGTCTTGGGTTTAATCATTATGTCATCCTGCTCTGGGTTGGGTGTAGAGAGTCAAGGGAACCATGGTAAAATATTGATAGGCAGTTGAATTTCGTAAGAACAAAGATCCAGAATGCAGGTTTGTCCCCCGACCACCTAGTGACTGATTCGTGAACTAACAATGGCTCTGTCCCCTATATACACATATACACTTAGGAGCACGATCGATCCATCCCCTTTCTCTTCTTCCCCTGTTTCTCTTCTCTATTTATATACTCATCTCTCTTCAAAAGTCACCGGCAATTGACCAGGTGTTACTAGGTCCTTCCCGTTTTCGATACTGTATCTCATATTTCTCATACCTTCCCTAGTTCATCATTGCTTTCATATCATATCTCCAATAATAATTTATAGAAGTAATTTGTCAGAATCTCGCCTTACATAGGTGCAATACGGATCGTCGTATCACACGCCTGCCCTTCTTATTTATGCTGTGCTATCAGATTTACTGTATTGTGATTGTCACCAAGCAGATTCTCTAGACCCACATATTCAGAGGTAAAAAAGACAATCAAGGGTAATCAATGGTCCTCGATGAATGACATTTTACAAATATTACTATTCATCCTTGAAGTACTTTTCCAGGACGATAATGGTAGTAACTAAAATTCACTATAATGTATGACAAGGTTTTCCTTTCACCTTTTTCCATCATTATACATAGCAAAACAAAAAATCAAAAGGGAGTAATTTTCTTTGAACCACGAAAAAAGCGTCTGACTGCATTACTAATGTTGATACGAAAATTCATATTCGTTGTTTTACTTATGTGTTCATCTTTTATGTGAAAGATTGTGATATAAAGATAAACACGTTTGTCTCTCTTACTCAAAAAAGAATTCACTTAAGTATCTTATTTCAACGAGAAATATTCTGCCCAACACACTGATATGTAGGACATGATATCCATGGTATGATTATATAGACACCAGGGGCCAGTTTACTAATTTAGGATCGTACGTGAAGACGTTTTTCTGAGACCCAGGGACGATGTGGGTCAACTTTATTCAACACTTATGAACGACCCTATGGACAGCTAATACTGTCTTAGCGAAAAGACTTAAATATAATTTATTGATAATCTTTGTATAAGATACAGAAAAGGGTCTACTTATATGATCCTAGATTATTAAACGGGCCCCAGTTCTGCCCGACCATCTTTGCCCCCTCAAGCGACTATGCTTCATATCTGATGTTCTCATTTTCCGGTACGACTCAAACCCCGTGTGTCTCCTTCGATCAACCCCCACTCTCCCAGCACTTACCCGTTTTCTCACACCCCTGCCCAGTGTCCCTCCTACGCGCCCCTCCCCTCATTCGCCTCCTTTCTCCACTTGCTCACGGAATGGCTCCCACACGAGCAGCTCATGGGTCCGTCCCCCGCCCCGGGCCCTGATCGGCTCACAACCACACACCACCTCCTCCTTTCACGCTGCCCAGTCTCCCACACCTTTCTACTTGTGGCCATGCAATACGCAGATCACGCTTCGTATTGGGCTCTTATTTGGTCGTAGAGAAGGTGGTAAGAGATTTCATAGATCGCACACTGGCTGATCTCACATATCTGTTCTGGGGCCTTCATGTTTCTATCAGGCCATCTCTCTACCACATTGAGAGTTACTGTCACCTCGGAAATATAGCTCTTATTACACAGGCCTAGTACAAGGGTTCAGCTCCAGGCAAGACAGTAGATTGTATAGTAATTTGATATAGCTGAGGAGAATGCAGGGTAGGACTTCTCGCTAATGCTCCAACTGATATTTCTATTCTGATAGTGCAATCGCTCTCTCTCTCTCTCTGTTTGTCTGTCTGTCTGTCTCTCTGCCTGTCCATCTATCTGTCTGTTTCTGTCCCTCTTCCTCTATACTTGTGCACCTCTGTTTCTATCTTTACTTATATCCTGCATCTCTCTCTCTCTCTCTCTCTCTCTCTCTCTCTCTCTCTCTCTCTCTCTCTCTCTCTCTCTCTCTCTCTCTCTCTCTCTCTCTCTCTCTCCGTCTCTCTCTCTCTCTCCCTCTCTCGCTCTCTCGCTCTCTCTCTCTCTCTCTCTCTCTCTCTCTCTCTCACACACACACACATACACACAAACACATAAGGGTGGCCTTATATCATGCATTTCGGGTTTTATGGTCAGTGTCAATAGTCCTTGGTCATTATCAATGTTTATTTGACACATTCGTGACACTTGAATTTGTTTTCTCCTAGTAAATAACCAATAGAACTGACAGGTAATACCTTCAGGTCTCACCTCGGTCAGTGTACAGGAACGGCATTGCTGCTGATAGTGCATAAGGGAATAAGGCTGTTTATCATGGTGTTATAAGGTAGCTAATCTGCTATGAAACTGATTTTCTGGATATTCTTTCGGTGTAGGAGGGCATTATCGTCCCTTATCGTCTAGCCGTTTTGTGCAATTACAAGTTTAGAACCAGATTTAGTATCCGTATGTTCCTTCTATTGGATTTTACTTGTTTGTCTTTTATCACTAGTACATAGCTGTCTATCATGAACGAAAGCTGCCCACCTCTCAATAAACTAGACTGAAACACTTGTATTGTCAATTATGGACTAGATAAAAGGCTACTTAAATGTACACTAAGAGTGTCCTAGTAAAGAGCCACAATCATGCCTGGGGCCAAAATGTCACTGTTTTATCATCTCTCTGTAGCATTTCCGATTTATGAAGAAGAGAATAAGGTTAAAGTGGTTCGATTTTTTTTACGATTGCTGCTCTGTGAAGCTGGCTATGGAAATGTCAGACAGAAATACTGAACAGTATCAAGCTGGTGATGTGGCTAGTGCAAATAGGCCATTCAAGAGACGAAGGACCAGTTTTGTGAGAACAAAGTCATTTCGGCCATATCTCGGTCGATATACAGCTGATTGATTATCCACCTAAATACAAATTGTCCATAGAAAACATATAGGGAGTGTGTATCACTATACACACTCCTATTCGGAGTCTCTGTGATTTGTGGTAAGCTTGAGCAAACCTAACCTCAGCATGGGCGAGTGCGTTCACATTCTCCATGAACCATTGAGCAAAGGACATATGTGTTTGGAGAGTGAAGATGACTTGCGCAGTCAGACTTTACATTGTTTTCCACTTCCGGTATGTCTATCCCTATACACATCGTCTTTCACTGGCTTGTGAAGTAATTATGGTAAATTTTGACACTTTAAGAACGAATTAAGGTATATAATAATATGAAACCATAGTGATGGTGCCAATACAGGTTAGATTTGTGAGTTGTCTCCCATAAATTCGTTCAGAACGAGCTCAAAAATCTAGCCTGTATTGGCACCATCAATATGGTTTCACATAACACTGAATAAGACTTTCTGTTCGAGTTGATTGTGGTACACCATACTACAGGCAAACAGGTTTATGTCAATTGTCATACGGCTTTAGGACTATAGATTCAATGAAAGTAGACCACATTGATATTCATATGCAGTGATAAAGTTAGGGTCTCACAAAATAACACTAATTAGATCATAATCTACCTACTGAATAGGTCTGACATGATACCTCGCTATATTAGGTTTTTGAAATTCGGATCCCAGTAATTACTGCCAAACCTAGTATATTGGGAGCATAAGACGCTATTCACATCCCTTGCAGGTATATATAATTACATTAGTCTTAATCGATATTACCAGGGGTGGAATCCCAATGTGAGATTAGAAAGAGCAACTCCCTGATATTACTCAATAAGGCCCTTTGAAGGATCCATGTCTATTATGAGGGTTATACGAAAATCATTTCATTTTAAAAACTTGCTCAGCTTTCCATCTCCTTCCTACAAAAGAATACAGATTGAGACATATAGCACTTAATGAAGCTCTAGTGGTATCAACAGACTATAAGTAATTAATTGAGGCATGGAGTGGTAGGTTTAGCCTCAGGCCGGCTTGGCTGTGTAGGGAGGGCGGGTAAGCTCATCGTGGGTGGTCTGAGGAGCAGCTCTCGGCACGGAATCCCATAGGGAGCAGGCAGCAATGAGTGGCTCAGCGACTCCGGGTCAGACCCTGATCTCCATGAGCTGCTCTACGCTATGCCGTGCTACGTGTACACGAAGGGTGCATGGTATAAATAGCGGGTGGTTAAAACAGAGGCATAGGAAACTAAGGAAAGCAATATGATTATATCACGGAGGCTAAATGGTATCAAAATGGTTTTATATAATTGGAGACAATATTATGTGTCTCTGTGTGTCTGTGTCTGTGTCTGTGGGTTTATATATATAAATATATATACTATCGTAAAACTGGATGAGGTTTAATCTTGGTCACCGTATTCCACGACTGGAGTTTGGCATAGTGACTTCATGAGGCGAAGCCGAGTGAAGTCCGGAGCCAAAACTTCAGGAGTGGAATGCGGTGGCCAAGATTAAAACGAATCAGGTTTTGATTTTATCCTACCCTATCTCCTCGATTTTGGAATATTACGTGATAACAATGCTGTATGCCACTAGTGGCATATAAAACTCCGTATGCCAGTCAGCGTGGCATACGGAAACCCAATGTTAAGCCTATGGGATTTTATATTAGGGGTAGGGTAAATCGTATATATATATATGTATATATGTATATATTATATATACAGACAATGTTTGTGCTAATCGATAGATAAGATTACATTGAGTATGAAAATGATATATAAAAAGACATGAATCATATAGTGATGATTGAAATTGTGGTAGGGTGAGATTGTAATATAGTACACCTCAGTTGATAATATACAAAGTCCCTTGTTGTAGTTAGATTCTGTAGATAGGGATGGTGGGTGGGAAATCGTAAACCAGTGTTCATGGAAGACGAAGGCAAGATGGCGATAATTGGAGAGTACCCTGTATGTAGAACTAGGAGAGTCTATTTTACTGGCAGGTAAGTTGATAGGGTCTATGTTGTAATTTGCAAGTGTACGCGCTACCAGAGAAATTTCCCACATTTCCGTAAACAGATTTCCATATTTAATTCCTCCTGTTGCTTTTCTCTGTCTATTCATTCTACTGATACGTGATCTATGTAACAATTTATTTATACCACTCTTATTTTAAGGAGAAAAAAACATGAAAAACTGAACCATATACTATTGGCAATAAAGAAGGTTTTTCTTAATATAGATAAAACAATTGCATGCTTCTTGCAAATATCTATAGAAACAGTCCCTGGAGAAGTAAACACAAAGAAATCATCATAAAAGGATTGGTTGTTTCCAGTGCATCAATAAGTAACCCCATTTTACGATGGCGTGACTTGAAGACGGTTTTGATCCATGGTTTTATTTGTAAGCCAAGGATAAACCATGTCTATACCTATGATGTAATCCGTGGACGAACCTTAACCTCGTCCATAACAAAGATATATATTCACAAAGGCACTCTCTTCATACAGAGCATGAGGAGAGGACTTATGATGTAGGTATATACATAGAGATGAATATCTGCACTAAATGAAAGGGAGTGACAGGAAAGACAGGTGGGAGCGTGGACGGGCTCTGGGGCATAAGGTCGACTCCGTCTTTCTGTTATACTACTTTTTTTTCTTGCATGAATCGACCAAAACAAAAAATATCAGGAATATGAAATACACAATGTCCTCGCATATGCATATACAAGCAGGTGCCAGCATACGTACAAAGGTGCAATTTATATATCACCTTTCGAATCCGGTTCCAACACTCAGGATTAAATAGGTATTGTTACTTTATCAAATACAAAAACCCGTGATATTTACTCAGGTATTACTTCTATATTGTAACCTTATCGCAAAATCCCATGTAATTTAGGTCGGCAAAATCCCATGTACTTTAGGTCGACGGTATCGGGTATTCCCAAGTATACTGTAAGTGCACCCATATCGGTTGACCACCGACGCTCATACAGGTTAAACAAACAAAAATAAAATAACCACCTGTCGCATACAAATCACACTGACAGACTTAACTGAAAAACAGAGAAGCAAGTACACCGTACTTGTCAACTGTACAGGGACCAATTAGATATGTTTCTGGTGGTGTAGCCAGGTTATTAGTTATAAGATGTAGTCCATAAGTAAAGTTTTTTTTCTAAATCGGTGTACACTCTACATGTATCTACGTTAGATAATTTCCAAAAGTGAAAGAGCTAGAAATATAATTCATATGAGTGAAGAAGTGAAAGACATTATATGCCCACAGCGTAGACAAGGTTTTAATGATGCCTTTTCCCCTTTCCAATGCGCCTCTTGAAAATATGATACTAAACGTTTAAAGGTCTGTGTACGCCAAAACGTAGAAGGATACTCACGAGGTGGAAATAACTTGGTCTGTATTCCACCGAGTTTGACTAAGGAGTAATTCACGAAGCGAAGCTGATTGAATTACCTAGCGGTCAAATGAATGCGGATCAGGTCTTCCTCGAGTGCGTTTCTGTTTTATCTCAACCCTTAATCATAATCAGGAACATTATTAACTAAGAAAATAACTTATATAATTAGCCATTGAATTTTGGGTACACCACACTACTACTACGGCTGTGAAGTATGGGTTACTAATATTAAGCCTATGGAGAAAAATACCGGGGTGAAATAACACTTAGCACCGCATACTTTACCGACATCACCGAATCCCCAGTCTCTATTTGGCTCTCGCTATGCAACCTGCCAACGCGTGTAAAATTAATCAAGTTCGCAATTCAATAAACCACCATAGAGCTCCAAAGAGCTCGCACTTGGCGCCCCATAGCCACTCACTCCCACCTGCTCGTTGTGCGAGTTGCTCCTGTACATGATCATAATGAGCCGCTGCAGCTTCCGACTAGTAAGTCACCAGGAGGAGTTGGGATCTAGTGTGCAGGGTAGCGGAAAGGCAGGAGGGATCGTATAGGTGTGATAATGGAAGGCAGGCTTTGTGTGCCCACCAGCTCTGAGCTGCTCGTCACCCCTGCATTACGGGTCGCTCCCATTGTAGACGTTATCTCGGGTTCCGCCGGCTGTTGATTGAGCTGCTCACGATTGGCGCCCATCGTTACCTGTTGGCGCATGATGAAACACCTGTGTTGCCCTGTCACCACCACCACCACCGCCGCCGCCGCTGCCGTCCCACACACCTGTTGATTAGGTCTCACCCGTGAACGACACCAAATATGGGTCAGGCTTGTATTACCACCAACCCCCACACCCGACTCTCCCACCCCTAACGGTTTCTAGCACGCATCTCGAAAACACGTGGACGTGGGCAGGGAATGGGGGATGGGTGTGTGTGTGGGGGGGGGGGGGGCAGGGGGCAGGAGTAGGGGCAGGGAGTGCGGGCAGCGGGTTGGGGGTAGGGAGTGGGGGCAGGGAGGGGGAGGAGTAGGGGCAGGGAGTGGGGGCAGAGGGTGGGGACAGGGTGTAGGATAGGGTATAGGGGGAGGGAATGCGTGTAGGGGGTGGGGGCAGAGGGTGGGGGCAGGGAATGGGGGCGGGGTGTGGGGGCAGGATGTGAAGGCAGGGTGTGGGGGCAGAGAATGGGGGTAGGGAATGGGAACATGGAGTGCGGGCAGCGGGTGAGAGGTAGGGAGCCGGGGCAGGAAGTGTTGGCAGGGTGTGTGTGTGGGGGGGGGGGGGGGTAGAGAACGGGGGGCAGTGAGTGGGGTCAGGGAATGGGGACATGGAGTGCGGGCAGGGATTGGGAGGGGGGCAGGGATTGGGGGTAGGGAGTGTGGCAATGAGTGGGGGTAGGGAGTGGGGACATGGAGTGCGGGCAGGGAGAGGGAGGGGGGCTGGGTGTGGGGGCAAGGAGTGTGGCAATGAGTGGGGGTTGGGAGTGTGGGCAGGGAATAGTGGGAGGGAGTGGGGGCACACAACAAAACGGAGCGCCCAATAAAACCAGCTGTATTCGGATCCAGCCACGTACGTTTTGTGTGACTTTTATTTGAGGCTGGATGTCATGGAAATTTTTACTCTTTGATCTTCAGAATCTTACCGACCTTTTGGATAAATGGAAACTTTACACCAAAAATTGTGTGTGAAATTTCTATTGCATTAGGGGACAATAAGCGCTGGGAATAATGGAACATTGGATGATTGTATTGGAGCGGTGAGCATTGGGCGTTGTGCTTTTCCCTCTCAGTGTTGTGTTGAGTGTTGTGGAGCACAAAAGCAGTCTGCATTAATAACAAAAACATAGGCCAGTTTCAGCTGTCGCCGTGATATAAAAAGAATTTTTAACATATATTCCAGGAGATTCTCGAGCGAATATCTGCTCTCAGGTATATAGTTCGTATGGGGCCATCCATAAAGTATGCACGCAGAATTTCCAAAATTTTGGACCCCCCACCCCCACCCCCATTCCCAATCTTGTACGCAATAGAACAAAGTACAAGCACAATTTCCAAAAGATTTTACTTTTAAAATTATTTTTTTTAAAGATCATTTATTTGCATCAATGTTTTATACCTTGGTCTTCCAACAAATAGTAGATCGGATGAGTATCGTAACGTACATACAGTATATGAAAGCAATACAAGGTATAAAATATTGCGATAATGGAAATGATAGTAAATAGATAGCGGTTCAGTTGCGTTGGTATTCAAACCTTCCATGCCGGACCATTAACATTTTCAGTATTACTCGAGTTCTGACAGTTTCAATTTAACACTTTGCTTGAAAGTGATTTAGGAGCTTGTTGTTTGCGCGTTGATATCTAGTGAGTTCCATAGTTTAGAGCAAATGTAGATCGGTGATCTCCGGAATTTTTCGGTTCTTGGTTTTAGTAGCGGTAGGTTCCTTTTTGATGACGATCTTGTTGCTCTCGTAGTCGATAACAGCGCCAAGATAGTTCATACTATCTGAAAGTTTCAACTTTGTGCTATCAAGAGATATCTCAGTTTTCTTTATTTTCTTTAATGCCCAAGCGTTGTTATGATATACCAGAACAGTCTTAGCTTTATTGATCGTAAGCCTGTTCCCTTTGTACCAGTTCGATACCTTGTCTAGATCTGCCTGGATATCTGCTTCAGCGACTGCACAATTTTGATTAGAACTGACTAGGGCGAGATCATCCGCATACATCAAACACTTGCAACTCTCAACCACGGAGGGGAGGTCATTCACATAAATGATGAACAAGAGGGGGCCCAAGATGGACCCCTGAGGGATACCACAGTTTATATTTTCGGATTGCGATTTGAAACCACCATATTCAGTGTAAATTGACCTATCTTTTAGATAACTCTCGAACCATTTAACTCTAAGCCGATAATTTGAACAATAAGATGTTGTGGTCTATGCAATCAAATGCCTTTTTTACATCAATGTAAGCCGCAATCGAAGTTTCTCCTTTATTTTCAGCCTCACACAACCATTTACTCATCATGAAAACTGCGCCCCCCATCCCTCTACATTTCCTAAAACCATATTGCACTTGGCTAAAGAACTCTTTTTTCCACAATTCGTTGTAGACAACGTTATACACCACCTTTTCTAATACTTTTCCTAACACGGGCAGGACACAAACAGGGCGCCAGTTATGAACATAGTCTAGGTCACCCTTCTTAGGCAGTGGGGCGATTCTTCCTTCTTTCCATCTAGATGGGAAGACGCTGTCCACTATACATTTCCTGATAACCATTGTAAAGATATTGATTGAATGTAACACCGTTTCTTTCAGAAATAAACATTTAAGATTGGGGACTCCTGACGACTTATGTGTTTTAATGTCCCTGACTAGTTTTCCCATATAGGCCGTTGTTATCTCGCCCGGGTTTACCACTATTCCACCAGCACCACCACCCACCCCCCCCCCCCCCTTAGTGTGTACATACTTTATGGATGGCCCCTATGCACAGAATTGGGATGACTGAGATTTAGTGATATCTTAATTAGTCAGAATTCGTCGATCGGGTGAATATACTGTTATTATGATTTTTACCGTTTGGTGGGAGTCTCTAATAGAATCTGTTCAAAACTGGCCAGATGATATCTCCGAGGCTTATTTTGAGAACTGGGCATTTGTAATGATTAAAAGGGTTGAAGTGGGACTGTAATATTCCCCAGGTGTGATAATAGAGTGCAATCAAAATCTCTTGTCTATACGCCCTCTCCATAGCTTCTTCAAATAAGTAGTTATGTTGTGCATATTCAGTGGGGAAGGGTAATAAAGAAGAAACCAACAAGTTTTGGTCAAAGTCATCGTTCTCCACGAATTTGATGCGGAGTGATATGAACGAGGAGACAGTCGAGTGAATATCATGTAGCCTTCAAACAGGTTGGGGAACAACAATTTTGACCAAAACGAGTTGCTTTCCGTATTTATCTCACCCCTGTATATACAAAAAAGGAAGACACACAGGATAAAGACCATGGAGAACGGACTACAATACTCGTATAGGGGCATGGAGAATGAGTTCCCAATGTTAAGTCTATGGGACAAAAATACCAGGGGTGAGATACAGTAAGGTATTAAAGAAGAAACCAAAACGAGTTGTTTTCTGTATTTATCTCACCCCTGTACACACTACAAAGAATGGACAACACACAGGATATAGACCATGGAGAACGTACTGCAATACTTGTAGGGGCATGGAGAACGAGTTCCCAATGTTAAGCCTATGTACATTTATTCCAGGGGTGAGATAATTAGAAGGAAACCCACGATATGGAAATAGCTTGGTCCGTACTCCACCGAGTTTGACCACAGAGTAATTCACGAAGCGAAGCTGAGTGAATTACTCTGTGATCAAACTCGGTGGAGTGCAGACCAAATTATTTTCATCGAGTGGGTTTCTGATTTTATCTCACCCCGTATAACATTATTTATTGATGAAATGAATCACCAAATTAGCCATTGAGTATTGGGTACACGAAGCTCACGGCCGTGGAGTACGAGTTCCTAATGTTAAGTCTATGGAGAAAAATACCGGGGTGAGATAAATATGTAGAAGGACCAGTAGACTAGGCTGGGGTGGGGTGGAGGTCGGGGGATGAGGGTTACGAGTGCAGCACGTCAGACCACTGGGCGTCAATACTCCGACAGTACGTGAAGGGGGCAACAGCAGGCACTGTTGTCCAAGGAGAGTATTGCCCGCGGAGGTTGGCCCTCCTGCGGCCGTCAGACCTGCTGTGTGTTGTTACCCCGCCGCTCGTCCCGCCTCGACTGCCGCCTGCCTGCCTGGCTGACTGTACCCAACCCCCCCTGGACCCCCGCCCGCCCGCCTGCCTGCCCGCCCGGCGCTGCACTGCACTGCACGGTACAGGCTGCGGCGCGTCAGTAGATAGAACAAGACGCGGCGCGAGCCCGGGGAGCCCTCAGTGATCCCACCGACGACCCAGCGACCACTGCTACTACGGACCCAGCCACAGGAGGAGGAGGCCCTGCCTGCATGCCTGTCTGCCTGCCTGCCTGTCTGTCTGGCTGATGTAGCAGCATAGAATGAAGACGCCTGGAGCTACCAACCGTGGAGGAACCGCACCCACCCACCAGCCAGCCACACGTGCTTTTCCTCCAGTCAGGAACCACTGCTGGAGTATAGACATTGTTGTTTAGTAAGCAGTGTGTATATAGGGTGCTATAATAGAGCTACTCGCTGCGTGGCGTTCCCTTTCACAGTCCACAGCTGTGTGTGTTGAAGTGTGTGCAGCCAGGGCTACAGAGTCTTGACTGGGGGGACACTGCCAGGTGGCCGGGCAACATCGGCGGGGCTGTGTCCGGGGGCCGTCCGTCACTCAGGCAGAACAGTCCGGATGAGAGGCGTACTACACAAGAAGTGGCGATGCCGTCAGACGGTGCTATGACAGCGGGCGCTAGACGCCGGGGGCCCGCCGGCCGGCACGGGGATCTAGACCGTCGCCGCTGAGCCGCTCGGCCCCAGACGGAGATGACATCGTGAGCAGCTCGCGTGCAGATAACGGCTGCTCAGACCCGGCGGCGAGTGGGTGGTGGGACGTTCTTTCAGGGCCCCATACTCCCTCCTCACCCACACACATCCATCCTCAACACTGGAGGCGGCGGCTACTGGAGGTGGTCCACCAGTCGTTATCCCCAGTCGCTCCAGGGAGAAGGGGGACTAAGAAGAGCTCAGTGTGAGAGGGTGGAGGAAGCAGCAGCAGCGCGCCAGGCTCAAGACCCACCCCCTGACTCCCTACACCCCCTGAGGGCAGGTCACGGCCGCTTGAGATTTAGGAAAGAAGGGCCAGGAGCCTGGGACAGGTGCACGGGACATAAACACTGGAGGAGGCGGCAGGCGATACACCCGGCCTACTGGAGACGTTGGACTGAGGGGGGCCTGTCGCAATTAGCTCACCCCTACCTGTACACCTTAGGATCACGAGGTAGGTCGAGCAACTCAATATCGTATGATAAAGAAGAAACCAACAAGTTTTGGTCAAAGCTGTCGTTCAAGGAGTGATATGAACGAGGCGACAGTCAAGTGAATATCACATGGCATTCAAACGAGTTGGAGAATGACTTCTTTGACCAAAACGAGTTGTTTTCTGTATTTCTCTCACCCCTTTTCACACTTAAGAAATGGACAATACACAGGATACAGACCATGAATAACGGACTGCAATACTTGTAGGGGCGTGGAGAATGAGTTCCCAATGTTAAGTCAATGGGACTAAAATACCAGGGGTGAGATAGATATTAATACACACTCCCATAACACATTGCCCAACTTATAAATGCGATAAAACCCATAAGGTGGATTATAGATACATATAGGCGATAACCATCATCCCACTCCCTCCATACCTTGAACATTTTAACACCAAACTGCTCAATCTGATATGAGGAGCATGTGACGGGTTGAGTTACTTGTCGGCTGTCTTTGGCCATCACCTGCAGGGTCTTCATTACACAAGTGAATGTGACTCGGGGGCAGCAACAATGTGTGCGTGTGTGTGGCTGGCTGGATGGCTGGATGGCCAATAAGGCAGTCATCGTGTTGCTCGCTCGCCCTGTGCGCTCTGTGGGGTCTAACCGTACCACAACTCGCTGTGGTAGAAAGGTGGTCTGATCGGGAGGCTGTTAATCTTTCTCCAGGGAGTAAAAAAGACAGAGAGGTCTTTCTAGCTTATTAGATTGTGTTGGACGGGGACAGGGAATAAGTCTCAGCTGGCTAATAGGATATCTATAGGGCCAGGTCGTAAAGAAGCGCTCTATCCTGAATCGTGTTAATATTGGTGATATATTTTTTGTTGGGCCCTCTCTTCTTCCTAGCATTATCAGTAGTACTCTAGATAAGCGAACTACATAATAGCACCCACTGCAGACACAGTAAATAGATACCAGGACACGGTCATTTCTTTGCATAGACTAGGTTATGTATGAGACGGTTGTTGGATGTAAGACAAAAACTGCAATACGTTGGACATAAACAGCAGCAAGCTTTAGTTACGACACATGTTTATGTCCACCATTTTTTTATGGGGAGTGTCTGGTTTATCACAATACCCCAAAACGACATAGAAATCCTATTAGTTTGATATTAATGGTCATATGAAACCTATTCGATAGAAACGTATTGTCTCCTCGATGCTGCTCGAAACTAATAACCTAAGGCTCAGCGATCGTACGTCAACAGAAATAACAGGACAATCGGTGAGGGGATGTTTACCATCAAATACTGCTTTTTATAGGTGGCAGGTCGCGCACAAACGGCAATCGGAGATTGTTTATGGAGGTAGCACCCCGCTCACAGATTGTTTATGAAGGTGTTACCCCGCAGCACTGCAGTAGCAGCGGATGGAGAGGGGACGTGAAGGGTGGAGGCAAGGCAAACAGGTGTCAGTGCCTAGTTTTATTGGTGTCTGGGAGGAGGCCATGGCCTTTCCTGCACTGCAGGTCAGTAACGACTGAACACGAGAGGTGTGGGATCTATGACTTGGCTGGGTGACAGAGGAGCTATTAGTGAGTGAAACCTACCCTGGTAGGGGCGGTCTCACCTATCTGAGTGAGGCATTTGTTGGTCAATCACCAGGTTCTGGCTACCGTGAGTTGTATCTAGAGCCAGCTAGCGGGTATTTAAGTGTGCTCATGTTGCCGGTACAGCTGCGCACGTGGTACATATGAGCTACTCGTGAGGCTAAGTACCTAGTGACCCTGTTAAAGGGGTGGGTTAATTAGAAAGAAATTGATGAGTGGTCTGTGTCCCCGTTCGCCATTGAGTTTAGAGTGCATACAGTAATATGAACAAGGCGATAGCTGAGTGAATATTCTGAAGCGAACGGGGACTCAGACCAAACATGAATATGTTTCTGATTTTATCTTGATCTCTAAACATTTATGTGTTTATTACCCATTGAGTATGATTTACCGTACTCGCAAGCCTGTTGAGTACGGATTCGTAATGTTAAGCTTATGGACGTTTAATACCAAGCTAAGGTAATAAGTAGGATACTCTCCGGATTAGAATCATTGACCACAGTCCCGCCTTAGTGTCTGCGTATAGTGGGAGGAATAGCGGTGGGAGTTCCATGTAGTAACGGAGGAGATGGGCAGGGCTTAATAGGTAGCTGAAAGCCACGGCAGTCAAATGCCGGGGAAAAGGTGAGAGTGTAGACGGGGGTTGTGGCTGGAGAGTGAGCGGAGGGCGGAGACAGGCCTGCCAATGACGCACCTGCTCTGTGTCTCCCACATGAAAGATGGCCGTCGGGCACACATAAATCTCAGCATTCCTGTGTTAAGACCGGGAAACGAATTCTCTCCATCCACAGTCGTAGGGCTTCAAGCCTGAGACGGCTGCTGGTATAGTGGTGTGCAGCGGGAGGGGGTATACCCACCCTGATCTATGTCTCTAGCTCTGACTTTTGTTAGGAAGAGTAAAGAGATAGAGTAGGATGCCTTCTACTGTGGACTGCTTCGTGCAGAGGACAAAAGGCTCAGGCTCTGTGAAGTTTTGGATCTATTGGCTTCACTGAAAGGCGAGATATTGACGCAACAAATCTTGGGCAGTATTAAACTGGGGAGGGCGGGGGTGGACAGGTGGGCGGGTGGTGGGAGACTGAGATTAGTAGCGTCTGGCTTCTGTACATGGCTTACGATTTACGGCGGTCCGTAACGTTATCGCTCAGTCGCAGACCGGTCAGGATTCCCTCTACTCCTTACAATAACCTGGAGTGATCGTGACATTAATCCCCACTCATATTCCATAAATATCACTTTGTGTATTCATGAAAGGGATTCTTCAGAACCCACACTTCTGTCGGCGGAGGGATTCCACTGGGTTTAAGCTGATTTGGAAGGAGATGGCTACGCTGTGTTCCATTGTCTCCAGCGCGACTGCCTTTAACATAGATCTCGACAGGCCTTGGTTCTAGAGGAGGAACCTTTCCCATGATTATGTAGCTCATTATGGCTTTGGGTAGTTGTTATCTTTAATTATTATTCTCAGAGAAGAAAGAAGCATTGCTGCAGCTCGTGGGAAGATAAACAGAGCATCCGCAAAGCCAGGTCTGTTATCACGAGAAGACAGACGCGGTGGATGAGATCTTTGGGCGCACCCCTCTCATAAGATCTCACATTCTCTAAGTGGTAATCTGTACAAGGTTCTCACTACGCTCTATGGGAAGAGAATTCTTAACGAACTAGGCTTAGAGCCTTGAGAATCTACTGGCAACATTATTTCCGCTAGGTGGCATCATCGAGATTATAGGAATCTTTGGGTTGCATTGATGTACGTCTTTAGCACGGGAGGGAGGCCAGTGGATTCTCCAGGCTCTAAGCCTAGTTGGTTAAGAATTGTTCTCCAATAGAGCGTAGTGAGAGTACAGAGTACTAATTAGAGAGTGTGAGATCTTATGAAAGGGGTGCTCCGAGACTTGGGGTTTACTCTGGGTAGAGAACACAATGTGTAGCATACCCGTGTTTGAGTGATAGAAATGGAGTTAAGTATTATTTATTTCAAAATCCCTCTCTTATTAGCTGACGTCCTATGACCTTTTCCTTTTATTATCAAGCAGTGTATTGATCTTTGGTTTACACCGAGATATCATAAGTGGTAGGTATATAGTTTGTTACAATTTTCAAGGCAAAAAACCTGGATGATTAGGGAGTGGGGAGTTAGCTTAGTCGTTAAGGCACTGGACTTGTAATCCCAAGGTTGTGGGTTCGAGTCTTACTGCAGCCACTCTTCTCCTTCATCCCAGTAATTGTTGATTTACTGCTATATCAAAGGCCAATCCTTCTCATATCATGTCTATGTGGTGTGGGGGAAAAACACAACCGTCACCCCGGTAAATGTGTAGGGGTGAGATTTCTACACAAATTCATCACAGAGATTTTATTACCACCCTTGTGGTGTAAATAAAACCTTGAGAAATTATTGTAAGATTCTGTAATGGTTAACTGGACGTTAGATAAAACAAACCAACCAGGTTAATTCATGTGTACCCATTAGCGTAAATACAGTGAACTGCACCGTTTTTTGCTCTCTTTTTCATATGAACAAGAAAGAATTATCAATTATAAGTCTCTAGTTACCGTTTCTAACCTTAGTCTTGGAATCTACACCGTTTGGGGAATATGGCAACACTTTGAATGGCGGTGATTGTTGCTTGTTCTGGTGCGTGTAACGGTATCATATTAGATGCTGTATTCCATGATAATATCGCTCATGAGAAACTAACGTTTGCATGTCGCTGAGTTTGAGTCTAAACAGAATTTATAGATGTGCCACCAAATATCTGAAAATGATCTTTTTGAAATCTAAAGTAATCAGATCATTACTCTGGTAGCTGGTGACTCAAAAATATTTTGGAAATCAAATATCGGAAAGTGATATGGAATAACATACAGAATACAGGATATGAAAATATTCATAAAAATCAGAAAGGGGCGCCTAGTCCGGGCGACAAGATACCGCGAAATCATATTACATTACAGGGCCACAAAAACTACCTTATATATACTAATATAGATGTATTTCTATATAGGCATGCTGCGTTTAAGTCACTTAAACGATTGAATTTGGTAACACCTCTCATACATATATATGTAAATATATAATTTAGGTTGCTATATATTTAAATATTTACCATGGTTCGACTTCTAACCACGCCCTAGTTCACCACCTGTGCCTTTCATCAAAAGGAGACACGCAAAATAGCCATAGCACCATTCCCCTTCCCCTCCATACTCTCCGCACCAAAGAAAAGGTAGAAAATAAAGCTTGGCCATTCTGGAAACAGGACTTCTAAGGAGCTTCACCTGCTCGGCAAGGTAGCTCGCCAGGTGCCAACTCGATGACGACCGCAGCCGCAAGACTTTGGTAAAACGCTCGCCCTTAGCCCTCGTTCTTTATGCCCGTGCTATTTGAGGGGGATCCTTTCTTTGGCGACAGAAGAAACCCCTAGGAGTTGGCCGGTGATTGGCCTTTGGCGGCCTTGTGGTCAAATATCAGTTTGAAGGTCGTGTGAGACTTTGAAGTATGGCGGCAGCCCCTGCGGTCGGGTGAAGGATGACAAGAGCATATTGGCCAAATTAAGATGAGGCTAATTCTGGAAGCAAGTAGTCACTTCAAACCCTGGCCAGAGGTGGGTTCTCAATTTCTGGGGTGACCATATGGCTTCCCTGTGGCTTCCGCAATGCAGAAAACTTGTGTAGTTTTAGCATTGGATCAGAGAAATATATAATCAATGATTCAGGTAGGTTTTATTTTTAAACGTGAATTTACAGATATTATATCGGCCGTGCATTGGTTTGGTCTAATTCCTAAGGTTATATTGAGAAAACACTAGTCATGTCTGGACCTCATGTTAAAAAACAATCCGGTCACTTAAAAGGTAGTTGTAAATCTTAGCTTTTCTGAAATTTTGGCCCCCATCCCCCTTCCTATTCTTGTTCCATTCTTTGACTAAGTACCCAACCTAGCCAATAGGAGGTCAGCAAGCGGGACCACATCCCTCCACACCCCTAACCTCAAAGGTACTTGATAACCCCTCTCATTGACTTGAGTTCCAGGGTAAATGTTCTCTGGGACTATGTCTGAGACCATGTACCAGTTGTGTCCATCCCCGTGAATCAAATTCCCCATTTTTCCTTGAGACTGGGAAGGGCACTTTGCCATGAGATCTATGTATTAAGAATTGTCTGAGACTGGGGGAAAGTTGTGAAGCACACCCGTGTCATGTTCATTAGTATCTACCTGTGAATCCTGCTTTCGGCGGGATTCACACGATGGGATTCATGTACCTCAGACAAATCCTACTAAGATTCAGTACTCAAACACAATCTATTTGTCTAAATTGTAGGGTTTCAATTTCCCTGGGACGTGTTATTCTTCCTGCAGTTCTTGGCGATATTTACCAGGTACAGAATCCCGTGAGATGTCGATTTTAAACAAGGGGCATGTTGGTGAGACAACTGGACCCACTGTGGAGTCGCCGACTAAGTATCCAATCTAGCCAATAGCAGGCCAGTAAGCATGATCGCATGCTAGTCACACCCTTCACCTCAAGGGTACTTGAGTTGTAGGATGAGTGTTTACTGAGACTATGTCCGAGACTATGTAGCAGTGTATCCTTCCATGTTAATCAAATTCGTAACGATCTCTTGACACTGGTAAAAACATTTTGCCATGATAATTCTGTACCAAAGGAGAATCGTCTGAGACTATGGGAAAGGTATGAAGTAGGCCCGTCTCAGGTACATAAGTATTTACGTGTGAATCCCGCTTTAGGAAGAAAAAAGCACAGCCTGTATACTCTGTAGTTTGTAATCGTTCTTCATCCATATCGAGACAGCGCTACGAACCCAGCTGGTCTGGATCAATGGTAGCGATCACAACCACTTAGATTTCGGTGTAGGAGCATGTTGGACTCATTAGGCTGCTTCTAAGGGGGTGCCTATGCGTGTCTCCACTTTACATGGGTATGAGGAGGGAATCACGAAGGGTCTTGTCGAGCCAAATCACCCTTGATCCTTCCCTCTTAATCCCTCACCGTCTCCTCCTACATTCAAACACATCCCAGTACAGTCAGCAATATTCAGTACGAATCCCTGTTGACAAACCGAGAAGAGACCATTATCCGTACAATGAATGTCGTCTTTTTGTCTCACTCTCTATCAGCCAGAAGAAGGACAGATTTCTTGACACCTAATTTCCCTGATATCAGCGCTGCTTAATTGCACCGTCAGTAGTGTGTGACATGTTTTAATTGGACATTCGCAGTTCTGGCTGCGGGCCTCCGTGCATGCAGAGAGCTTGATTTACATCTGGAGAGGCGGGCGGGGTTTGGATGCGGGGGAGGGAGCGGGGATTATACAAGCTGGGGCCCTCCCTCTCTGCCAAGCTTCATTGCGGCGCGAGCATTCGGTAATGAGCTTAGGCGAGGGTGGGGCTTAGAAATAGGCTTATGACAGAAGTCATAACTCGGCCCACACACCCCGCATCGGATCTCGTTTGGCAAAGATCTCTCAGGTCCCGCTGTTCCAACTGCATGCGTCTCAAGGCTTCATTAAGGGGTGTGTAGAGAGGGGCCCCCGTTTTTATCTCACCACTGGCATTTTTATCCCATAGGCCTATTATTGGGAACTCGTTCTCCATGCGCCTACGAGTATTGCCATCCGTTCCCCATGGACTATATCCTGTGTGTCGTCTATTCGTATAATGTGTACAGTGGTGAGATAAATACAGAAAGCAACTCGTTTTGGTCAAAGAAGTCATTCTCCACCTCGTTTGAATGCTGTGTGACATCCACTTGCCCGTCGCCTTGTTTATATCACTCCGCATCAAACTCGTGGAGAACGACAGCATTGACCAAAAACTTGCTGGTTTCTTCTTTAATTTCCCGCCATAAACACTAGGGAACTGTTGCTGGCTGAGGGTGAGGGTTGGAGGTGAGTTGCTGTGTGTGGGCGGGGCGCGTTGACGGGATGCGCCGCCCATCGTCCAGCCTGTAATGAAGCCAAATGGGATCAGCCAAGCCCACAGCCCTCCGCCAGAAAACCAAGGATCGGGACTTTGCAGGGGGGAGGCCGGCTTAAGCTGGGACGGTATAGTGGATTAAGGGACGTGCCGGCTGGGGCCCTGGTCGGCCGGGCCGGAGGGGGACGGGGGCGGGGAGACGAGGGGTCTTGACGGGAGCTGCTCGGGCGGGGGTGCGGGCGGGAGGATTCAGCAGGGGACAGGTCAGAAACGGGTTTTAGGGAGGTAGAGGCGGCTGCGGCTGCATCGTGGAGGAGGCCTGGATGGAGGCGGAGAGACGGGAGCCAGGTGGCGAGCCAATAAGGGTTTGGAGAGGCGATGTTATAGGCGCGACTCTAAAGCTCACTCCGGGGCCTGGCCAAGAAGCCAGGGTGATGATAGAGGGGTGCTGGATGGAGCCAGGGTAGGCTAGGAAGGAGGGTAGGGTATAGGGACCATACATGTGGAGGGTGGATATAGTCCGGTTAAGGTTCTTGAGGTTGTAGATAGAGCGCAGATCTACTAAGGTATATAGGCCAGATCTACTTAGGGATATAGGGGTTCAGGACTGGCTACCCTACCTCTCTGGTGCCATCTATTAAGTACGCACGCACCATGGGGGAGGGGGTCAAAGTTTTCGGAAATGTTGCGTATGCTCCTTCTCCTCCTCTGACCCTAAACTTCAATGGGTTCTTTTAGTTTGCGTATGCTCCTTCTTATTTCTATTGCGTACAAAATTGAGAGTGTGGCTCTGTGGGGTCAAAATTTTCGGAATTTTGCGTACATATTTTATGGATGGCCCCTCTACCTGACCACCCCTATCATTGTTAAGCTCACGTCAATACTTCCTGATCCCGTCCGAACCTCCTGACTGTAAACGTATGAACAGTCGCCTTGAATCACGGATTTACCCCTACAGGGAACATGTATATTAGGGCTCTGAAAGGACTAGGTATGTGTGTAGGGAAATTCATGTTTTCATTTTCAGAATAAAAATTCATTTTTCCTTGTGTGATATTGACATACCAACTGCTAAAATACCCAATTCAGCCTCAGCCCATGATCCCCCAATAGAATATCCGTGGACCAATGTAAAAACTTCTCAAGCTTTCCCTTCATCCTTTGATTGCCTACTGCAGTGCGTATTTAATGTGTAAACTCTGTATTGCAATTCAATTTTTTTCTGACCCCAACTGGCATCCCTGGAGAAAGGGAAAGAGAACAATTGAGGAGGTAATGATGTTGATGGCTGAGCAACAGGTCAGGGGGGTAGGGGTCTATAGAGGAAACCTATGAAAGTATCCCATCGAGTTTGAATCATGTAGTAATTCACAAGGCGAAGCCACGTGAATAACGTAGCGATTCAAATGAGATCGGATCGAGCTTTGACCCTAAACTTCAATTGTTTTTTTTTATTCATCTCACCCTTCACATTGACTAATGGGCTAACATTTGCGATATAATCCCCCTTCGGAGAGTTGTCCTAAAAACACATGAGCGTTGGATACGAGTTCCCACTGTTGAGTATATGGAGAAAAAATACCAAGAGTGCGATATTACCATGAAACATCACGAAATTTCATATGATTGTTAACATGGCATGAGTTGTCTTCGCAGCATGATATTACAAAGCGGAGCTGAGTGATATCTGTAGCGGAAGACAACGAATGGCATATAAAAATTATATGAAATCGAGTGATGTTTAGAGTTTATCCTACCCTGTTACATATTTTTCAACTTTACCAGTGGCATATAAATATTTTATGCCATAACCGTGGCATACAGTCACACCATGTTGAGTCTATGGAGATTTATATGAGGGGTAGGTTAAAGCTTCATACCACACCAGCAGCGGGCATGCCTTCATGTCCGACACCGTCTGGAAGTTGTATGTTTGTGCAGGCGATGGAGACCGCTTAATGCCGGACACGTGGGCTGGGGTGCCGACCTCCGGGCGGTCCGGGCGGCCAGCAGTACAGAGCCACGCTCTCAATGCCTCCCTCTGCACTCTACTTACCCCTTCTACTCGCCTTGTAACTCCAGCCACATACGCGCTCTCTCTGTCTGCGAGGCAGCCCCTCTTTCTAAACACGTATTCCCCAGCACCCTTGCCTACCCGCAGGAACCCTTACCGTCTCCCAAGTCACCCAATGGCTTCTTTTATTGTCCCTCACGACAAGAGCCTACTTGAAGACCTCTTATTCTTATAAACCTATCTATATTTACATAACGATGCTGGGGTCGTTGCTCCTAGAAATGTGGAAAAAGCGTTGCTCCAGTAATGTCTTATCGTGTCGTGTGGTATTGATATTTTCATGTTGTATCGCTTACTTTTACGACACCACATTTTCAGTGTCATAGTGTCAAGGTTCATTAGATTTTTAATTGGATATATAGATGGCGATATAGTGATGATGCATTCCACCAAAAATCTGGAGCAACGATTTCGACCTCGGATCGTTATTCCGCGATACGCAAAACGTGGAGCAACGCCCCCCTCGGGGTGTAGCAACTTGGTAATGTGGGATTGATGCATGTATAAACTACGAGGGACATGTAATCTACCAGGGATAGTCACATGTAAACTACTAGGGGTAGTCACATATAAACGACTAGGGATGGTAACATGTAAACTACCAGGTATAGTCACATGCAAACTACCAGGGATAGTCACATATAAACTACCAGGGATAGTAAAGTGTAAACTATGAGGGATAGTCGCATGTAAACTACCAGGGATAGTCACATATAAACTACTAGGGATAGTTACATGTAAACTACCAGGGATAGTCACATGTAGATTACTAGGGATGGTTACATGTAAACTACCAGGGATAGTCACATAAAAACTACCAGGGATAGTCACATATAAACTACTAGGGATAGTTACATGTAAACTACCAGGGATAGTCACATGTAAACTACCAGGGATACTCACATATAAACTACCAGGGAAGCTCACATATAAACTAGTAGGGATAGTCACATGTAAACTACCAGGGATAGCCACATGTAAACTACCAGGGATAGTCACATATAAACTACCAGGGATAGTCACATGTATACTACCAGGAAAAGTCACATGTAAACTACTAGGGATAGTCACATGTAAACTACCAGGGATAGTCACATATAAACTACTAAGGATAGTCACAGGTAAACTACTAGGGATAGCCACATGTATAAACTACCAGGGATAGTCACATATAAACTACTAAGGATAGTCACATGCAAACTACTAGAGATAGTCACATGTAGACTACCAGGGATAACCACATGTATAGCGCAATCCTCTGGAAAATAAAGAGAACTCAGCTCAAATATAAAAAACAAACAGTTATACATGTATATACCCATCCCCTATACACCGGCCCTCACCCTGGAACAGTTATCCGGGGATGTCCTGTAATTGCCGGCCGGGGTCGCGTGGTCGGCGCCCGGGTGTCGTCCGGGGGCGGCGCCGGGATCTCCGACCCCCACACGCCGCCTGATTACGGATTCGCGGTGAGAGCGACGACTCGCCGTGGAATTACATGAGTTGCTCGGCAAAAATGACCCACTATGTGAGGAGCATCTGCGGCCGGCGGGGGCTGTATGGAGGCTCGGTGGAGGCTGTATGGAGACCTCTTTTTCGACCGACCAATCCATTTCCACACCTCCCAGGACTGGATACGCCAACGAATCGCCCCCGATTCAGGACATGGACTTGGAGGTGTAATGAAATGGGGTAATGGGATGTTTTGCGAGCGTGTCCTGGACACCAGAGCCTTTATTTCTCCATCGTAAACAAAGAGCCATGGAAAGGATATGAGAACTTAGTAAACTGCGACCCATTATCTAGAACCTGTCAGATAGCATAAACATGGTATACTGATTCAGATTTGTGGTATACGGCCTCAGAACTATGGTATACGGGAAAATGGTCCCTTTCTGCTATAGAGCAAAGAAAAGTCCCTATTGTTATACCCTTTAATATAATAATTACTGGGCTTGATTTATTTGAAAAGATAGATAATAAATGCAGCAAAAAATGGTTATGTGAGCAGGCGGCCCTAAACCACTCGAGGTTGACGTCGCAATACATGTCAAGCTCTCGTGGTTTACGGCCACCTGTCCACAAAACCATCGTTTACTGTGTATGTTTATCTCACCCCGGTATTTTTCTTGGATATATTGTTTTATGGGGTGAGATAAAATCAGAAACCAACTCGATGAAAGTAACTTGGTCCGCACTCCACCTCGTTTGACTGCAGAGTAATTCACTCATCTTCGCTTCGTGGATTACTCTGCAGTCAAACTCGATGGAGTACGGACCAATCTCTTTTCATCTCGTGGGTTTCCTTCTAAATACGTTGTCACGTATGTAGCTCATGGGGCATGCCATGAGTCGGGGTGTAGGCTGAGGTACTCTATCCACAGGGGGTGGTTAAGGCACTGGACTTGTAATCCAAAGGTTGTGGGTTCGAGTCGCACTGCAGCCACCTTTCTCCTCCATCCCCAGAAGTGGTAGATTTATTGTAATATCAAAGGCCATTCCTTTTCATACCATGTCTATGTGGTGTGGGAAGTGATATTTAGTGACGAGCTATTGTAATAGCCCTCCAGAGTAGGAGGTGGGGAGTTAGCTCTGTGGTTAGTGCACCGACTTGTAATACCAATGTTGTAGGACTTTGTGGGTTCGAGTCCCACCCCTAGCAGCGGTAGATTTACTGTAATATCAAAGACCAATACTTCTCATAACATGTGTATGTGAAATGTGTAAGTGAAAAACTCTCACCTCAGTAAATGTGTAGGAGTGAGATTTCTACCTGAATTCATCACATAGATTTGATCACCACCCTGGTGGTTAAAAAGAAACGTGAGTAGGTCTGCTAAGGACTTACAATGATTGACTGGACGTTAAATCGATCTACCACATACTGATAGCGATGACAAGCCACTACAGATACTCGCCAAGCGAAATGACAGACCCAGTGCTTAAGGATCGTTTGTGTAAAATAAACCAATATCAGTATTTCCTTCACAGTTTTATACACTACTGGCATCTTATAAATGTTTTGTTTTCTGGCATATAAAAAGAAATCACTGATAACCTAGAAATACAGTAATCAGCGAGGTTCGCTCAATTAAAAAGGGTTTAGAAATGAATAAAGCTGTATACAGCCGAATTGATCCTCCAAAAGAGCATCAGGATTTAAACTCCCACCCATAACGCTGCATGAGTTGCTGCATGCAAACATTGTAGAGGATTTACCTGAAACCATTGAAATGCTTTACTTACTTACTTAAGGACTCTGGAGCCTGTTCCACGTCTCCGTTATGACGAACAGCAGACTAATTATTCAATGAACAAAAATTACAAAGCGCCGCCTGTCCTGCGTACTATTAAGTCCCACCCACTTCCGGCAATTGTCATTTCCGGCGACCGCAGCGCCACTGGTGGTGGGAACGGTGAATCAAGTCGCAGGCGTAAATGTATGTCTGACTGGCGCTGGCTGATAATGGAGGAAGTCTGTCCAGGTAGCCCAGGTGCAAGTCGTAATCTAATGGCAGCCCGAGCAGTCCAACACGCATTAGTGGACAGCCGCTCGGGGAGTTGCTCTGTCATATATCAGAGTTGCTCACCGCTACCTACACTGGCGCCCTGCTCTCGTATTGCTCGGTCAGGGAATCGTGTCTACATTCGAGCAATGTTATAAAGCCATTTTCCACTTTTAAAGCCGTTTTCCGCCGAGTAATTAAGTTGTCCAAAAAGTCGGTCGGTGGTGGCTAATGACTGCACGTCGGGGTGTAAAAATCGATGAAGATGCAGTGTCTGCCTTGTTTCTGCCGCATTTGACAGGTCCATACCACTGAATAGTGCTCCAAACTCATGACCACTACCGACAATTTCAATCCCCTTTGATTCTGTCGGTCTTTGACCAAGTCAGTTGTTGGTGGCTTTATTGCATAATCTATGCACAATTAAGGGGGGGGGGGGGGGGCGTCCACCAACCACGACAAGGCTACCACAAGTGCCGACATGAAAGTTCCAATCGCCGCCTTGTCGCAGCCTTGTCGTTGGAAGGGGGTCCCTGCGACAGCGTTGTCGGGACGTACCGGGAAGTGCACGCTCCACCAAATTTTCCTCTGCAAGACGCTCCCGGCACGCCATCACACTCCACAACAAGGGTCCAGTCATGGGAATAATCGAAGATGTTTGATTTTGTCGTAACATTGTCGAAAGGCCCCCGACAAGCTTCCAGTCGCAGCCTGTCGTGGCCTTGTCGTAGACTCTTGTCAGGTACTGGGTTCCACCAACCACGACAAGGCTATGATAAGCCTTCCAATTGTAGGCCTGTCGTCGACCTTGTCGGAAAGCCATTGTCGTAGCCTCGTCGTGGTTGGTGGACGTCCCCCTTCACTGATGAACACTTCTCTGCATGCCTTATTCTATTCACCGATCTGGTGGCGGTGACTGCAAAGCGGTGGCGAATCGTCAGGCAGTGGAAAATAGCTTCATAGCATCGTCGGATTCAGTATGAATCCAGGTGTCAAGGCCATATGCGATTTAAGGCCTCGGGGCCGTAATTGTCCTGTTTGTCGGAGTCATTACATTTGTTGCACCTGTGCCGGCAGTCGATAAATGCCACTGCTCTCGCGTGTGAGGTGATGATTGCCACTTGCTGAGAGCTCCTTACATTCTCCCTCCAACGACAATTTCACTTCATTAGTCAACGTGTGTACAATATGTAGTATTGACAGATGCCTGCTGCACAGTAATGCATCCCAGTTACACAGTTTCTCAAATTGTGATTAAACATATGTTTTATCATCCACCTTATATGGAGTCTCCATACTGAACCTGTTGAGCCTACAGATCGCTACTGAGTAGAATTCAGAAAGTTGTATTCTACTCAGTAGAATATGGAAGAAAGTCCCTAGCGTGCGAAGTAGTGCGTGAGAATATCGGGAGCGGTTTTGAGTATCCTTTGTTAACTTATATTTGGAATGCTGAAGAATAAATACAACTTTGCCATGATTTGGATCTATATAGTGGTATTCTTGTAGATCAAAATCATGGTAATATTGTGTATATATCCCATCATGTTCCTTCGATTTAGTTTTAGTTACAGTTTACCTCTTATCGCGGATTATAGCAAGATAAGAGAATCTACAAATACAGCTATAGACATAAGACATAGGGTGCATGCATAAGAATGTATGTTAAGTGAATCGATGTATTAAACCGTATCATATATCACAATACATATTCAAGTGTTACTTACCAACATTCTATAGGGTACATAGCTATTTTGTTATCAAGGCGGCCATCTTTTCCGCCAATACTAAACAAAACACCAGGGAGCTGTTTCAATAGTCGAGTGAAGTCTATGGTATTGAAACAGCTCCCAGGTGTTGGGTCCAGTTATCAAAGAAATTAGTTTGTTTCTTATATTTTTTTTTGTGGGGCGTTGGTTGCCATGATAGGGTGTTAGCCTTGTTTCACGATTATCTCTAGATTATGACAGCGGAAACTAGTGGTTGTCCCCCCGAGTACAGTGGCTCTGTGCCCTGTAATGCCAGACTGTATTTCAATTACGTTCTTCATTTTCATCGCTGGTGTGGTGCTTATTGTGATCATATCTCTTTTTCTCCCTCTCTTCACAAGAACTCTTGTATCTTTTTCCACGAGCATAGCTCGTCTTTATCAATCATTTGTATCAGTTTACAGAAGGTATCCTCCGGAATGATCATGGAGACACATGTTCAAATTGTAGTATTGTCCTTACAAGCATTTGGTTGCAAATCAACAAGGCATCTCTTAGCTATATACTTATGCTGTACATTGAAGATATTCAGCTTCTTTACACACAAGAACATATTTGGGGTTCCCAACTATCGATCTGTGATTCATTCCTCGGTCTCATTGCGCTCTTTTATCTGTTCTGATTTGATTCTTTAGCAAATTCTGATCTTACTTAATCCAGGTGTAAAGACAAAGTGTATTTTGAATGTCTCTGAACCTCTAAATGAAATGCCTACCAGCTTAATGATAACTCTTAACGTGATTTGCCGTCTTCCATGACTCCTAAACTCCTTCTCGTCACTTAACTGAGAAGCAGAATAACATATATGGTCTGAAAGGGTCCATACAGAAGAAAAGAGCATTATTCTAAATCTTTGTGATTTCATTATGAAGTACAAAGAAACGATGGCAAATGTAAAAATGATACACAAATGTTTTTCACACATGGAGTATAATTTCAGAAGGCTAGATTTCATCTACTAATAAATACGAATCTTTTTAAGTGTATTAGTTGTTGTGATATTGTTATACTACACTCAATCTTGTATGTTTTTCTTAGAAATGCCATGATCCAAAGATAAAGTCATACGAACAACCTGAGCGTAGCATAATAATGCAAGGCTGAAACAGAAATACTGTATACAAACCAGACCTGAATATAAAAAGAATAGAAGGAAACCCGTCTCGAGCTAATGATATGGTTTCATGTGGAATGTGGCTGTAGGAGAATCCGGTATGGTTTTTTTTTTGGTTTTTTTATTGTGGAGAATATTTTATTTTCAACTTGTACAGGATATATACACACAAGTATTTTAGCAGCCATAAAGTAACAGATACATTTCTAAATGATATAGGGTTGTCATGCACTGGTAAAAATCCGGTATGGTTTTCTAGACACGGCACTGCGGGACAAAGGCTTCTATCCAGAGGGTTAACCTGAAGCAAGTGATACCCAGAGACCTACTCCGGGCCCTGCATGTATGGAATTAATACAGCCTCATTGAGCCTTACCCACTCGTCCAAAAAGTATCCCCATCCAGGGGAGCTAGGGAAAGGGGTTCAATAACGACATATCAATGGCATGGGTTGACTGATGGGATTCCCTCGATCTTAGGTTATTTTGCAATACGGAACTCATGTTTCTATATCAATCTTACTAATATTCCACTTCAGTCGGAACCCGAATTCTCTCTCGTGATATAACATGAATATTTCAGGGATGGCAGTCTTCCACTTTTCAGAGGAAATCCTTTTTTCATTTCTAGTTTATAGAATTATTTTTCTTGACCAAAACAAAGTTAATATAAATTAGGCCTCATTCACGCCAATAAACAGCGGTTCAAACCTCCCCATGCACATACTCTAGCTCCATTCCATGGCGAATATCGATATGTTTTCCATGTTCTCCCAGTCTCTTAAGGCAGTAAATTCCACATGAAAAATATTTCCTCTGTTTTTCATGACCCCAACTAACATCCCTGATATTTTGCTAAAATAAAAATGTGAATACTCGATGAAGCAATATGATTCCAATGTAGGTCTACAGAGTCTTGAATATATGGGAAACGGAGTCAGTAAAACCTGCTCTTGCCAGATAACTCGTAGAGCCATGTGGTGCACAGCTGTGGTTAAAAGTATCTCATCAACTCGTCATGGGAATGCAGACAGGAGATGCTGCAGCTCACACTGAAATGATATCATGAATAGGGAATCAACCCGCCCTCAACATCTTTCCCATCGCCTTTCTGGTGTTGGCAGCAGTGCAGGGGCCCATTTAATAATCCAGGATCCTACATGTAGAACCTTATCTCTATAGCATACACATCCAGGGAGGACGTCGGTTGAAACTTTATTCAACACTTATGGATGTCCTTATGGACGGCTGATGCTGTCCTAGCAAACAACCTTAATTATCATTAAACGATAACCCTTGTACAAGATACAGAAAAAAGTCTTTATGTAAGATCCTAGATTATTCAACGGGCCCTTGGTCCCTGAATATCTTTGAGATCACCGGGATCCTACAGCCTTGGTGCTTATAGAACGCAAGTTAATCCCTTCCGAACTGCGACCTTTTAGGGTCCTTGAATTAGTCATTCTTGTTGCGCTCAGACATACAGGCAGTTGGAGCATCGCCCTAACGAGGCTTTGCGTGCCTTTGGACTGGCTTTATGCGGCGGCAGTGTGCCGAGAGCCGGTTTCCCATGCATGTAAAGGTTATCTGGTGAGACTGGGTAGCGCTGGACTGTCGCCTGTCGGTTACAGTTAGCTGGTGTGAATGGAGCGTACCGTGCGCAACATGTAATCGCGGCGAGCGCACTGCACCGCTCGCCACCGCGCTGCACCGCGTGTGAACCGAGCCTGGCTTTTGAGTTTCCATCGAGGGCGGATTCTCAGATTGCACACCCCCTCCCTCGACTTCACAGCTCCCCTGCGCCAAACCATTGGTGGATGTAGACTGGTTCCCTACCCCAATTTACAATGGGACAGGTAACGCCCAACAAGAGAAACTTGTGATTGACCTTGAACTTTCGCTGGTTCCCCACCGATTTGCAGTGGAAAGGAGAGCCAGAACGACCTCTCTCCCTCACGAGGTTCCCCAAATAACTTACTAGTACTTTTTTTTATAATGAATGATGTTACAAAATAAAATGATAGCAACCTTTTGAAAGATAAGGGATAACTTATTAGATATTTCGTCAAAAGACATAGCAGCTTTTACCACGCCCTCTAGGGGGTTAACGAGCGTAAAATCCAACAAGTTTCTGAAAAACTCAATTCAATTGAGATGATACTTCTGCTAATAAAAAAAAAGTATCAGTCAGGTACCAGCTGAATGCAACCCCGCTGTTACCCATGATGCACTAAAAAAAAGAGGTGGGTGTTACCGGGCCTATTATGTGGAAACATAGGCCAGGCTTCCAGGCTAGCTTTGAGTTTCCATTGAGGGTGGATTTGCCGAATGCACACCGGCTCCCTACAACCCACAGCTCCCCTGCACCAGACCATTGGTGCGGGGTGGGGCAGGATGGGGTGTTGTTCGTCCCTCATCAACTCCGATACTTGGTGCCGGGCCATCTGTGATCGCCGTCCATTCAATCAGCCGCCGACACGCAGGATGAGGAAATGAGCTCGTTTTCAGGGGCTGGGAATGCGGGGGGAGTATACAGAGGTAGGTAGGTGGGTGACGGGGGAAAATAACAATGATGAAAAAAGAAAAAAAACGTAATCATAAAAGCCCACCCTCCTCTCCTGTCCCCATCTCTCATCCATCGCGGCCTCACTAATGGTGCTGGTGTATAAAGTGTCAAGTGGGGCGGCCGTTCTGGAGAGCGCTGCAACATTTTAGGCCGCCGCGGGCGTCGCCGACCGATAAGCATGATCACGGGGAGCGGCTCCCATTGACACCGTGCGAGCTGCTCGGGGGCCCGATCTCCGAGCAGTTCCGAGCAGTTCCGAGCGGCTCCGAGTAGTTCCGAGCAGCTCCGAGCAACTCCGAGCAGTTCCGAGCAGCTCCGAGCAGCTTGCTGTAGCCTGTCGAGCGGCGCTTGTTGGTTCCTATTGAACACGTATTGCTGACAAATCCGGCCCTTGCGACAGTCACATTGTGGAGCACACATACTGAGGCTGCTCTAGCTCCTACTGTATGTGTGTAGGAGGTTTGGGTGGTGTACACCCGAGAGTTCGGGTCCCTATGTTATAGAGGGTCGGGAGTTAGCTCTGTGGTTAAGGCACTTGACTTGTAATCCCAAGGTCATGGGATACATTGTGGGTTCGAGTCCCACTGCAGCCACTCTTCTCCTTCACCCCCAGCAGTGGGAGATGTACTGCTATATCAAAGCCCAATCCTTCTCGTACTATATCTATGTGATATGAGAAATAAAAGGACTCCCACCTGGGTAAATGTGGAGAGATGTGACTTCTACCTAAATTCATCTCATAGATTAGATCACCATCAAACCCAAAGTAAGGTTAATATAACATATTGGACATTAAACTACCAAATCAACCAAAATCAACTAACTCCCATCTACACTTGGTCTTACATATCTTATATTCACTTATGGCGTTCTTCCTTCCAGGAGTAACACTGAACAAACAAAGTAAACGTCACAGGACTATAAGAATGGAGAAAACAAAGCCTTGATATCAAGACATAGTTTGGAGAAAGAAACTCCGATATTTAGTTCCTAAAACAACTGAGATATTTCCATACAAATAAGAAAGATGCACACGTTTAGAAGCTATGAAAATGTACTTTATAAAAGGAATAGTCCATCAACTCTTATGCTTGTCTTTAGCTCTGATGCAGAGGCTGTATACGCTGTGTGAATCTATGTTGTATCTTTTCTCAAGCTGATTTTTCTGTAGCGCTATAGTAGGTATAGTAGGTGTAGTCTGGCTGATTTCCAACCAAGCTGCTTTCTTATGGTTTCCCGGACTCCAACCTAAATTCTTCTCCAGATGTCTGAAAGACCCAGCCGGATATGACGTATCTCCTGACATATACTACCCTGCCACCAGGAGGCGTCCCGACTGCCAGCGCCACCTGGTGTAACGAGCGTGTACAATGATGTGCACGTGACTTGATCTGTCAGTTGTCAAGTTGGGCTCAATCCATGAGAGTAAAAGTGGGAGTAGCAGCAGCAGCAGCTGTATAGCATTGCATTTATCATAGCAGTCACCTTCCATAGAAAGGAGACAAATAGTGCAGCTATTCTGATATTGATCCAGAGCGGCACGATGTGGAGACATGCTATTGAGAGGTGTTTATTGTTGTTATTTCTATCTGATGTAGCAGCTCGAGATATGCATTATAAATGAATAATAATAAATCTTATTATCCATGGTATACAGAGTACCCACTGAGAATGTATTGTAAACCACTACCCACTATTTAGAAACTGTCAGATTACATAACCATGGTATACGGATTCAAAACTGTGGTATACGACCTCAAAACCATGGTATACGGGAAAGTAGTTCATTTGTGCTACAGAGCAAGAAAATAGTTCCTGGTGATGTACCCTTTAATATGGCAATTTCTGGGTTTAATCTATTTGAGAAGATGGATAAAAGAGACAACAAACGATGGTTTTGTGAACAGGCAGCTCTGTAAACTACTCGAGGTTGAAGTGATTCTATAGAACGACCTGACCATGCTATACAAGCTACAAAACGAGATGATGCTTTACGATGTCATAAACGCCTCGTTCCGTACAAACCGCAAATTATGATCGAGTTTGTCACTTGTGCAAGCATGGTGGGTCGTTTTATATCTATCATATACCCAAAATCAATAAAATAATTTACTTAATTTGGCTCATAACTAATATTCTAACTTATAATCTAGTCGACACGTACAGAACAGTCCTCCATATTTTGCCGTATGGAACAGTGTTCCGTACAGAATGTTTACGTTATGTGGCGAAACGGTGCTTATTTATATAGAACGTCCTGACTATGCTGTACAAGCTACAGAACGAAATGATAATTTAGGGTTCGCACGGAATGTGGCGTTTACGCCAAGTTCCGTACAAACAGTAAATTATTATCGAGTTTTGTGGCTTGTACAAGCATGGTAGGTCATTCTATATCTATTATATACCCGAAATTAAGAAGAATCATTAATTTCAATGGCTTAACTTTACAAATATTTTAGTAAATGTTTACGGAAGTGTTCCGTACAGTATTTTTACGCTATATGGCAAAACGGTGCGTATTTACAGTATATACGGCATGGTTATATAGTCATTACAGAATATGCAGCATGGGTTTATAATAATACACTCGCCACAGCTTGTGTATTACCAACCGGTAACCACTCATGTTTTATGGCCATCTGTCCACAAAACCATCGATTACTGTCAATGACTATGTCCTAGTTCTCTGTGAAGAAAGGCTCTCTGAGCTGATCCACAAGGAGACCGTCGCCATGGAGCAGCTCTGACAGTGAACCCGAGGTGGGCTTCTGTGGAGACGGCTGACGGGCCTCAGACATCTTCCTCTTAGTTCTACGGACACGGGGATTTATGCTAAGCCGTTTGAGGATCCAACTAGACAGGTTTATTAAACCCTGGCATCGTGTATCAAATTGGGAGGGGCACAGACAGCAATGCAACTCTCCAAGATTGAGACCTAGGTGTGCGTGACAACGGTGATGCTAAAAGGGGTACCTGGACCCTTATCGATTACCCAGCAGCGGTCGCCAGTAATTCAATCAAATATCACCTGCCCTACTTCTTCTATCGTTGATCAAGATCTATGGCTGCGCTTAGGTCGGGTAAGGCATTCATTACAGATACCTGCTATCAAGAGTGGCACATGTGCAGAGGTCCGTGTTGCACTGAGAAATTGGGTTCCCAATATAAATCCTCCTCCTTTATACTCACATAAATTTCCCTTAGGTTTTTATTCACCAAAAACCTTTTTACACTTTTGGTTATGTGTTGTAGTTACTCCATGGACCTTCAAATTACGGTATGGCCAGGCTGTTAGAGCAGTGGGGATGGTTTCTTGTCATGGGGACGATTTCTTGTCATCCACGGCATTTTCATGAAATGATTTCCTTAAAAATGGAAACAATGGAAGTATTGTATCATATGTTTTGGTTTCAAATCCTTCCACTGTGGCATGCGCCATTTAGGAAAAAAAGGTTTTTATAAAACAACCCAATATTGTACATATCATATGTGTTCCATTCAATTTTCTATATTTAATTTTCTGTGGTGAGATAATGCATTTCTGAGAAAAAACTAAAAACTATTTCATGTTAGATATGAGTATCAGCGGAGTTTACATCAGCTTGCAGTAGATATTTTTTTGTTCTTTAATGTACATACTGTGTAGGCTTTGCAAGATCTGCAGATGTTTCCCGTATGAAACCTGAATCCACCATATCGCCGGCCCAGGTTTGCCTCAGGCGGCTCTAATGAAAAACCCATACACACAACAGCCATAGCAATATAAAAAGGAAAATGAACAAATACTGGGCGGTCTATTTTTCCGCAGGCCAATATGATTGGAGTAAAAGGGAGGTAACTCGAGCATAGAGAGAAGTGGACCAACATCTGAAACAACTCTGATATACAGAGAGTAGCTCCCGCGGGGCTGAGAGCTACTCAGGCAGCGGTAGGCACTCCGTGTGTCTATCTGTGTGTAGGAGAGTGAGAGGTATGAACGACCAGTCGCAGTATGAATCGCACCTTCCATTACTGCGTGTGCGAAGCCTTGTCCCAGCCTTTGTAGTCCTGCAGAGCTAGCTGACCGATTTGCCTGCCTATAGCTTTTACACTATTAGGACAGAAGCTCGTCTAATAGACTAGACATCAGATAGAATAAAGTGGGTAGATAGATAGTTGCAACATTCAAGCACGGATGTCAGTTTTCCGTGTTTCCACGGAAATCCGTGTTTTCTTTTTTAAAATATGAAATTATTTTTCCTTGTGTATAATAAACATAATAACTTCTGAATTGCCATAAACAATATTTCCGTGTTTTTTTTCTAACCTCAACTGACATCCCTGACATTGAGTATGAGGGCTTTTATACAATGTATACCGTGTAGGAATGCGATGAAACCCGACCGGTGAGATATAACGTCTAAATTGATAAGTAGATTACTGCCTGTACAGGTCTTCCCTCTATGATGGGCCTACTCACTATGTTTGTATCAAATCCTATAGGGCATATATAGCCTATGATCCATGGGGGCTGCCATGACGCCCCCCGAGTAGGTGTTCTTCACTAATGGAGGTGAAAAAGTAGGTGTTCTTCACTAAAGGACGTTCAAAAGAAGTGAGTGAAGTGTCACAACTTTAACTCAAATCATATAGGGGACAGAGCCATTGTTAGTTCATAAAGCAATCACTAGGTGGTTAGCAGTATGGCAGGCCCCTTGGGGGGACAAATCTATATTCTGGCTCTTTGTTCTTATGAAATTCAACTGCCTTTTAATGTTTTACCATGGTCCCCTTGACTCTCTACACCGATCCCAGAGCAGGATGAGATAATGATTAAACCTAGGACATGATGTTTTTCACATTGAACCTTCTTAATACATATATGAGCAAGGCTAAAGTTGTGACACTTCCCAATTATCACTCACTTCTTTTGCACCTCCAATAGTGAAAAACACCTTCTTTTTCACCTCCATTAGTGAAGAACACATACTCGGGGGGTGTCATGGCAGCCCCCATGGCTCATAGGCTATATGCCGTATACTCTTGAGGATAGTAGTAGGATCATATTAGATGAGGGAGGGGTTGGTTTTTCGAATATCTTATTGGTAAATATAAGATGAGGTAGTGATACATCAGTGGTAAATCATAAGATGTCATCCAATAAAAGTCAGAGATGGACACCTTCTCAGCTAGGGTATATCCTGCGCTGGCTTTCCTCAGGTGTCAATGATTGATGACCAGGTACAAACACAATATTGACTGAGTTCAGACACAAGCGGTCGTATGCTCCGAGGGGTTGATGCGTAGTATTATTATACACCCAATACAAAGTGCCCATAGAAAAGACATAGGCAAACCCGGCGCATACGGATATGTTGTATGCTCCGGGTGGCGCATACGGAAAAATAGTACGTACGGAAAAATAGTCCCTAACTAAAATGAACTGATATCGACATGTCACTTGTGCAGAAAAGGTGGATAATAAATACAATATAGACTGGTTTCAGATAAAAGCGGTTGTATGCTCCTCGGAGTTGACTCTGCGCAATATCCTTGCATACGATCGGATATTACTACGCGTCAACTTCTCGGAGCATAAGGCCCCTTGTATCTGAAACCAGTTAATATTGTGTATATATCCGAGCGCATGCGAGGATATTGCTCAGAGGCAACTCTGAGGAGCCTACAACCGCTTGTATCTGAAACCAGACTATAGTGTATTTATTATCCACCTTTTCCTGATAAGTGGCATACCGATATTAATTCATTTAGGTACACACTATTTTTGTTCATAAGCATTTTTCTCTATGCGCCGATTTTTGCAGCCCGTAGCATACAACGTAGCTGTATGCTCCAGGTATGTAGATACATACTGCCCATGTGTTTTCCATGGACGCTTTGTATTAGATGGAGATGTACCATCTGTATATAACACCTGCGCAGAATAAATGCGCGGTACAATACATATGTTAAGAGGAATGATGAAATCCGGAGAAAGTACCAGTTACTTGTGGGGAATCATTCTACTGTTCGAAGCAGGAGCATTCACGTTTGAATCTAGGTGCGGCTGTGTAGTGCGAATAGACTTGTAATACCTGGACCAGCCATATGGCATTATGTGGTAAAGGCAAACTTGAGCCAAGGCTGATAAACAGTTGGCGAGCTGCTTCGTCCTCCAACTATTTCTTCGCAAGGGTTATTACTCGGATGGAGAGTGAAACTGTTTATGTAAACGTTGAGGGTTCTGACCTTTGATAATGAGTTGTCCATAGAACATCTCAAGCATCTGGGGCCTGTTTGATAATATAGTCTCGTACATGAAGTCCCTTTCCTATACTCCAACAAGACCCAGGGACGATTTGGGTAAACTTCATTCACACCTTTGGACGACCATTGATCAGGTAGAACAGTCTTAGCTGAACAAGTTTGAATATTATCAAAGGATATCGCTCGTACGAGGTGTCCGTGCACACTGTCCTTTAGCAGGCATAAGTTTAAAAAGAGAAACTGATGAGTGGTTGATCTGTGTCCTTGTTCGCCATCGAGTTTGGAGTGCGCAGTAATATTAACGAGGCGATAGCCGAGTGAATATTCTGAAGCACTCCAAACGAGGTGGCAAATGGGGACTCAGACCAAGCAAGAAAATGTTTCGGATTTTATCTTAGCCTGGAAATATGTACCAGTTTATCACTCGTTGAGAATTAGTTACCGTACTCGCAAGTCTGTTGAGAACGAGTTCCTCATGTTAAGCCTATGGACGTTTATTCCAGGCTAAGATAATAAACAACAAGCATGGTCCATCAGGTGTTGGCTATTGTTTAACATCTTAAGAGTTATTGAGTGCCCCCTTCATTAGTCAAAGGTCATTCTTTCTGACATCACTAGTGTGGAAAGAAAAATCTACTGTGATTACAAAAGGATCTTGATGATACCAGGACAAGAGCACACTGGGTCTTCTGGCCACAGAGGTCCTCCCAGATGTTTATCGTTAGTGTAACTTTTTTTCTTTTTATTTATTCAGTAAGCTTAAAGACATTAGCAATCGCCTATTGCCGTTCTTCCTTACACATGTCAGACGTAAAAACGTTACTGACTCCACGGACACACAATACAAATTCACGTTCAACAACAATCATTCACAACTTGCAAAAACAGTATTATACCAAACGTATCTCAGACAATACCAGCTCTCCAATACACTTCAAGAAGACACCAAGCTCTTAATACCATCTTCGGACAAAACACCCCAAGTAGAACAAGAGATTGAAATTCAAGTTCAAGTTACGATCTTTTGATCATGAAAAATAAAGCATTGTTAACATTACAATGTGTGTTTCACCAGCATTGATCTTGTGATCAACTGACTTTAATTGATATAATTTCTTCCTTAATCCTCGTTTTAAACAAATCACCTCTAGGCAATAACTATGTGTCAGATTTTAACAAGTTCCAAAGTTGATTTCCTTGATATAGTGGCGAGTTAAGATACTTATTGCCATTTGGTTTCTTTACTTTTTAGTCTTATTTTGCTAGCATTGCGAGTGATGTTATAGTTGTCTACTATACAATTAGTTTCATCTTCACTCCACCACTTAATAATTGGGATCAGATGCGACATTCTTGAGCCAACTACGATAAAATATGCCTCAAATTTTATGTCCGTGCTATTTTCGACTTTAATATTTCGGCTGTATATATATGTGTTCGCAATTGTAATTCCTTCATTTATACGTACATGAAGTATGCAAGTAGAATGCGGGGGCCCGTTTAATAATCTAGGATCGTACATGAAGACCCTTTTCTGTACCTCGTACAAGGGTTATCATTTGATAGCATTTAAGTTTGTTCGTTAAGACAGTATTAGCCGTCCATTACGGTTGTCCATATGTGTTGGATAAAGTTGACCCACATCGTACCTGGGTCTCTATGGCATACAGAAAATGTATATTCCTAGATTATTTGATGGGGCCCTGGAATACAGCTGAGGTATCCTCGGCTTTTCCAGAAACCAACCTTCTTTGTTCTACGAACCAAACCAACGCATTGGCCCCATGGGTGTATTGTATGTGCCGATAGGGGCCGACCGTTTTATCAAGTACACGAAAGTTACATTAAAGGGAGCCATAAACTGTCTGACTGAAGCTCAGTAAGTCTGTCTATGTCTGTGGAAAAACCTTCAAAGAAATAGTCATTTCCAGGGCGCACCAGCATCTTCGGGTAGGAGTTATGACAAATGATGTTTGAGTCTTTTCTTAAGTATATTACCATGATTATGTCCAACGTACAAATAACAAAGACAAGGACAAAATAGACGGACCTTTGTCCCAGTAAATTTATCATAATGAGGACCGCACAGCACACACAAATTGCAGTCAGAATATTTGCAGGCCTCCCAGTGTAACCATTAAAACCTATAAAACTTTTAAAAAAACTGTATTTCAACTTTTGAGCCTTTATCTTGGTTAAAGTGAACTATATAACCTATTCTTTTTCCTGCCATGCAGATTGATGTATACAGGATATTTTAGAAGTTCATTTGACACAAGTAAGATTTTCACAAGAAATCCACATGATCACTGTATTTAAGAGATCATAAAAATGTTTGAGAATCAACAGTTTGAATGACTTCTTGCCAGCCTGGCTAGCCTGTTGGAAACGCAGCATGCATGTCTAACCTGATGAGCCAGATATCCTGACGTCCCGTAAATTAGTACAAGGTAAATCTTTATAGAACTGAACTCAAGAACTGAAGATTAGCGATTCGCTATATTTTGACTCCATCATCGTGAATATGTTAACCATAAAACCCTATGATTTTTTACTAGAAAAACCTGTAAAAACCTATATTTTGATTTTCAAAACCTATTAGGAAACCTATATTGAGGAAAGGTGGTACTGAGAGGCCTGCATTTGTTTGTATAGCTAAGGCAGCGGAAGATCATGGCTCATTGCTAAATGCGATCGTATATACAATGCCTATCTATATTTCTTTTGAATTATTCAGCGGAGTATTCTGCTCGAATCATAATAGAGAATGTAAAACTGAAACGCATATTTATAACTATCAGAAGTAAAGTAGACTTTATCTCTGTGTGTGCTACCTGATTTACTTCTGCAGTGGTCACAAAATAGATCGGCTCTTCTTAAAACCCGTGTGAGATCCATATTATTTTTGTTAAAGGAATCGATCTTAGGTTTTATTGCCTGCCAACAGATCCCTTTGTTACCACAATGGATGTCCTGAAAATGATGGATTTTGTTTATAGAAGACGTTGCTCACTCTCCCCTTGCAAAGAGATGATGGTGTGCTTTATATCTCGGCGAAGTTTGAAAAGAGCTCCCAATGTCAGGTTCTAAATGTTAAAATGATCTATCCTTAATAACTTCCACTACTTTATACCTCGGACAATGCCTATATGTGAAATAAATACTGTCCAAGTAATGGGAATCTTAACAATGTTATCCCCCGTCCTTCTCCATATTCCTTGATTTGTCAGTCTAACCTGCTCTAACAAATGTCTCTCCAACATTGCATCCTGCCAATTGCTCCCAATCATGACATCAGTTATAATTTCATTTTCTGTTTGTCGCGAACGAAATGTGTCGGCCATAAAGTGTTCATGAGGCAAAGTAAAAGATGCATCAGACACAAGTGTTACGAGATATCTCCATACATTTCTTCCATTATCTCCTTTAGATACATATAAATGAAAGGAAAGCTGTTCAAGTAAGGGAACTAGAGAAGCATTTCCATTCAGATTTCCTCTCCATGTCCTTTGCTTAGTGAGTGCATTTTAAAACTTCTTTTATGAGATTTCTTTATTGACTTAAGGTTTTATAAGTTCCATCAATGTTCTATAATCCAGATTTGGTTTGATCAATAAAGGGGCTGTTGCATCACCTACTTTCTTGCAACTGGTTTTCAATGCTAACCCCGATCAGAGTATCTTACCCTTTTATAGTAGTGTATCTTCCCAACCGTGAAATCATTTATTCTCCTTCATCACGAACTAAGGAATTGATTAGATTAGAAAGACTAAACAAAATGGCTGGATTTGAGAAGCAGCCAAGCTCCACTGGAAAACTACCTCCAAATATAGAGTTATAAAGTAAGACAGCTGTTTTGAAGGTATGCTAAGACAAATATGTATATCTATTGATTCTAGATTTTTTCATACATGTCAATGTCTGCAAAGTTAAAAATAACGACCCACTGCCGCGCAGTATGGTGGGAAATCCGGCCCTTTTTGGGGACTAACAGTGCTGGGTACAATGGCTCAAAGTCAACATGGGGCAAATACATGGTAGGCAATACACAGAAGCAGAATTTGCCATATCTGGTCATATGCAAAGAAGTTTGGCACTATAAAGAGGAGCATAAATAAACTTTGAAAGTAAATCTGATTGGCAAATCCGCTGCAGCCATCCCATAATGTTTTATGCAGAGCAGTAGGGACTTGCATATCCAAGTCCATGAGCTCAGCATTTGCATCCCAATTTGATGAGTTACAGATGCTGCAGGCTGCGGTACAGCAGAGCCTTGGTGTATTTTTTTGCCCAGATATACTTCCATAATCAGCTTGTTTACACTCCCTAAAGTGCTGATTCCACCAACACACAAGATTTAGCGAGATTAGTCATGATTTGGGTGTCTTGTTAAATCTTGCTAGGTTTTGAATAATTGCTACATATTAGCCACGATGCATCTTGAGGTGTCGCGGTGGCGGAGCACCAAAGTATACAAACGATTTCGTGAAAAAGTATGCATTCCATTTCGCGTGACCGATGGAGAAAAAGGAGGTATGACATATCACTACACTGTAAGATATTTAGAAGGAAACCCACTCGATGAAAATAGCTTGGTCTGTACTCCACATAGTTTGACTGCAGAGTAATTCACGAAGCGAAGCTGAGTGAATTACTCTACGGTCAAACGAGGTGGAGTGCAGACCAAGTTATTTTCATCGAGTGGGTTTCTGATTTTATCTCACCCCGTATAACATTATTTATTGATAAAATGAATCACCCCATTAGCCATTGAGTATTGGGTACACGAACTTCATGGCCGTGGAGTACGAGTTCCTAATGTTAAGCCTATGGAGAAAAATACCGGGGTGAGATAAAACAAGATATAACATGGCAAATCCATCGTGTTGGTGGAACCAGCCCTTAAAATGAAACCCTGTTTTCGTGTATGTATCAGACACAAACAGGTCACCTGTCACTGCCGGTCCTAACTCGACTCCATCTTGGGCATCAATCATAACCTCCGGATAATAAACACCGAGACCAAAACCCTTCTGACGTAATGTATGCGGCAAGACGACGCGCTGTGTGCCTGAGTCTGGCGTCAATTTATCCCGGCGATCAGTCTTCATCGGGCATCCTACCGGTCCGATCGTCATCCCCCATCATCACCCCACACCGTCCTCCGTCTCCATACACTGGCCGCCAGAGCTACACTAAGTTAGCACTGGTCGGGTTAAATCGGTGTCCGCCTTAACCCATTACCGGTAAATGTCTGTTACTCTCCTGCCAAACCTTTTGTACCGCTTGGAGACTGTGTTATAGCATAATCTTAAAGCTAATTTTCATGAATCTCCTTTGCTGTGTATTTTTTTTATTTAAAAAAAATATTTTATTGCAGGTAATTTATCTCTGGCGAGATGGTCTTCTATTATAGCATAATTAGATCAGTCCGGTCTGTATACAGAGACGTGTTGATACATAGTCTAGTTATGAATACAGAATACAGAACATTTCCTATTATGTCTGCTTTTATAACCTAAATACAACAAAATCATTTGGCTTGAGGCGCACACCGCAGATTTAACCCGACCAACCTCTTAGCCTGAACAGAGTGGAGACAGAGATGGTGGCCAATCTACCTTCTCCAGTCTATATGTACCAGCGTATAGGATCAGGCCAACGCGCGCCCGGAACCGGCGTATAAGCATCGATCGCTGGGACCCGGAGTAATGTCAACGATGACAATAGGGCGGATGGGTCCTGGCGGGCTAGTCGGTCAGACCGGTTTGGTGGGGTGTGTGTGGGGTGTGTGGTGGTGGGGTGGAGGAGTGAGGACTAATGATCACTAATACAGTAATGGAAGCGAGTCACCCTTGCCTTTGTACGCGGGCCCGGCGCGGCTGTATGTACTACAGACTGATTTTCATCCCCTCCCTTTCAGCCCTCCCTTCTCACATTACAGGCCACGAGTTCGGACCACGCGGCAGCAGCTCAGAGCAGCTCGGAGCAGCTCGGAGCAGCTCGCAGTAGGCAGGTTTTACACTGTTTGAACGCCACTGAACCGCAATATGATGGGTATAGAAGTAGATGACAATAGCGCTGTTGTGGTGGTGACAGGCTTCATGTAGCTAGTCGAACCGAACCTCAACATTGGACCTGCCATGTGCTATATATTGACAGCCTGTAGAATGTGGTACGTCCGAGTGTTCCTCTGTGGAATCTAGATTCTCAATCTGCACATAAGCTATGATTGACTCTCATAATACACTACATATGAAAACTATACATCATTATCTCACCCCTGGTATTTTTGTCCCGTAGGCCTAACATTGGGAACTCGTTCTCCATGCCCCTACAAGTATTGCAGTCTATTCTCCATAGTTCATATCCTGTGTGTTGTCCATTCTTCTAGGTTGTACAGGGGTGAGATTGATACAGAGATCATCATGGGAATCCCGCTGAAAAGGATGGGTGTCAACCCTGAGCCGGAGCGTGGCTTTACAGAGAGGCGCTTGTCAAGTACAGGTGAGCAAGGCCGGCAACAGGAGGGCATCACCACTATACGGGCGCCAGATAGAGGCGTCAGTCGTCGGGCCTCCCCAGGCGCGCAGGGGAGGAGCAGGGCGGTGGGAGGTGGTCCGTCCGGGGCCGGGGATTAGTCGGGGAGGTGCCGGGGGCTGTGAATCAGAGACGGCGGGGTGGACGTCGACGGGGACGGGGAGAGAGATGTTTTACAGGCGTCGGGGATTGTGTGCTGGAAATCGCCTCGTGTCCGGTCGGAAAGACGGGCGTTGCTCCAAATGGCCCCGCGCCCCGCTCTCTCGCCCCCCGCCCCGTGCCGGCGCCCTTCGCCCCGCGCCCCGCTCAGCCCAGACCAGCCCAGCCCCCAAATTGAGTTTTTGCTTCAGTGCCCCTGGATCGCTCCTGACGGCACCAGTGTAAGCTCTCCCAGCAGATCTTTCACGGCGCTTGCCTTTACTAAAGTCTGCCTCAACCCAAAGCTGCTTCCCTGGGTTTCCACTGAAGACAGGTGGAGCCAGCCAATGTTTCGGATTCAAAACAGGGTAACTGTCATAAGTCATGAAACTCAAACAACTCATATATTATGAGTTGGGAAATACTCTAATTGTTAAATGAGTTTCACAGACAAGCCAGCTGGTTCTTTCTCAGCCCTAAACTACTTTATAATGTGCATCCACAGTTGATTAGAGTGGCCCTTCGAATGAGCACATGTTGACAAACAAAACCCTGAAACGCATGAGGTTCTTTCCACCAAATAAAAGTAATCCCTAAGACTATGTCTGGTTTTACATAACAAACAATGGGTGTTTATCATTTACCATATGACTATGTACATCTATATTTACAAGTTAAACACATAATGCTCCTCAAAGTGGTAAGAATGAAAATAAATGAAAAACTGGCGTATGAGGCAGATTTTGCCCCAAACAGGCAGGTCAGGGCAGGGTACACGCAGGAACAGGAAGCAAAGCGCAGTATCTATGCTGGGAGAATGGTCCGGAAACCGTGCCTCCACCTATGTGCAGCCGGCCGGGGAGCCAACCCGACCAACGACAAAGGGGTTGGTCGGGTTAAATCACATACGGTATCTGCTGTGTGCGCCCAAAACCAGGTAATTTCGTTCTGTATATACTCTAAAAGCAGAATACTTAACAGAAAATATTCATAGCTAACAAATGAGACGAGGCCAACATTCCTCCTTGGCAAGCCCCAAAAAATATTTTTGATAAAATCCATTGATAGTTGGTCCCGCCACCTGGTGTCTTGGATGGCGTCGGAGAGCGGGGGGGGGGGGGGGGCAAAATGGCCGCCTCCATAGCACAATAGCTATGTGCCCTATACTTCTACCTGGATTGTAAGACCATCACATCTTATTTTTGACTTGGATAAATATCTCCCAAGATTTTTCGGGCAAATACAATTTGACAGAACACTATCTCCTGATATGGTTCTACACAGTATAGCACCATCTGGTAGAGTTCTAGCCAACAGCACCATCATCTAGTATGATTCTAGACAGCAAGTACAGGTCCCCTAGATAGAGCAAGCTAAAGGAGGAATGGTGACTGAACCAACACCAGCTTGAATTATTGATATTTCGCCTTTCCGTGGAAGGTAGGGGGAGAACTCATGATTGGCCTTATGGAGAAATACCCTGCTCGTAAACCCAACCTCATCCTTATCCCCGCGTAGGCGACGCGCGAGAATTGATAAAAGGCATAAATATTTATCGGTCGGCGGTAGGTAGTACTTGTTGAACAAGACAGTTTTCGATCGTGTTTCATAATTGAGGTGGGAACCAATTCCTGCGGGTCGGCAGCTGGGGATGCTGGCTGTGTGTGCCCAAACCCCCTCAGGTGAATTCTTTAGGGGCAGGAGAACAGTACCGGGCCTTGCGTGGAGGGGGTCGGTTAAGGTAGTCACCCTTCGGCCTAGCTAATTGCTGTCAATAACCGAGATTGAATCTATCTATCTTAGCAAGTAGCCGACAATGAAGAAAAAAACACAGCCCGCCGATTGACTATGCCAAGTGCACCACATGCGACATTGTGTGCAACGTGGCGTCCTTAATATTTTTTGCCTTCTGGAAGCAGTCCAGGAAAGGGTGTTGGATAATTCGTCTATCCATCAAAACCGTGTTGCTGTCACTTCAGCCGCCGCGGGCCGGACGCCAGGACTTGGCCGGGGCAGCCTTCAGGTTCAACCCCTGCCACACACACCCCGTGCTCCCACCACTCACCCCAACACCCCCACTCAACACCCCTCCAAGTCACCCCCACCCCCACCCACCTTATACCATGTCTGTACCTATCTCGATAACCGCCTTTATTGTTCCAGCCTGCTCTCACCTCACCCCCCACCACCTTATACCATGTCTGTACCTATCTCAATAACTGCCTTTATTGTTCCAGCCTGCTCTCACCCACCACCCCCCCCCCCCTCCACACCCGACCCCCCCCCCCACCCCACCCCAACCTTATACCATGTCTGTACCTATCCCAATAATTGCCTTTATTGTTCCAGCCAGCTCTGACCCCCACCCCACCTTCCACCTTGTCTATACCTATCTCAATGACTGCCTTTATTGTTCCAGCCTGCTCTCACCCCACCCCCACCCACCTTATACCTTGTCTGTACCTATCTCAATAACGACCTTTATTGTTCCAGCCTGCTTTCACCCCATCCCCCACCACACCACCTTATACCATATCTGTGCCTATCCCAATAACCGCCTTTATTGTTCCAGCCTGCTCTCACCCCCCCCCCCCCCTCCACCCACCTTATACTAAGTCTGTTCCTATGAATTTTCTTCAGGTATTCACAATATATTATGATATTATTTTCAACAAACACTAAAACAATCAAATTGAACGATATAATCGTGGTAGAATGATAATTATGATATGAAACTATTATTTTCAGACAAATAGACTTCATCAAATAATATCATATTTATACAGCGACTATATATCTAAATTGGCCCTACCTAATTCCAGAATTTCTTAATTTTCCGCCAATTATCTCACCCGCAACAGATATTTTCCTGTTAAATCACCTCCAATAGGCTACGACAGGCTACGAAAAATCCAACATGTTGGATTTTATCGGGACCTCTATGAATGGTGTTTTCAATCGCAGCCTATCGTGAGGTATCGTAGACGGAATCGCAGAAACCTGTTCCATCTATCACGATTTTTGCTGACCTCACGATAGAACCGGTATGGTGTCAGGAAGGCAGTCCTATGGCCTATCGAGACCAGAATCGTGGTAAGTGGGGACTGGCCTTTAGTCTGTGGTAAGACCAATGTGAATACTAAAGAAGAAACCAATAAGTTTTGGTCAAAGTCATCATTCTCCATGAGTTTGAGGCGGAGTGAATATCAGGTAGCATTCGAACGAGTTGGAGACCAACGACTTTGACTGCTTTCTGTATTTATCTCACCCCTGTACACACTAAGGGAGCAGACACCACATTGGATATATGACATCATAGACCATGGAGAGGTGAGTGTAATACTTGTAGGGGCATGGAGAACGAGTTATCAATGCCTATGCGAAAAAATACCAGGGGGTGATATAAATACATGTACACATACTCATAGTGTTTCTGTAGTAATTGATGCTTTCATACATTTCCGGGTTCTGTACAATCATCAAATAATGACATGAGAAACGTATCACAATAGGAGAATACTGATCAGTGCAATTAGTAAAATCTGGTGATATCTCCTGTGAAACCGGGGAGTAAGATTTTGTTTTTATGGAAGGAACCGGTGAGATAGATACAAAGGGCCCGGATAGAAGAACGGCACTATTGCCGAATTCGGTGTTTTCTTATACAATATCCCTAATAGAATTGTTTAAAAGAATTACCGAGGATCATATATCTGTGGTGCACCATATAGACGGACCACGATGTGATGGATGACCTATATATTTATGATGAAAGAGATAATATGATGTGGAATCCCTTGACCTATAAAGCATTCAGATACATATTTCTGCTATTTAGCTATAACTTAGGCCTTGATAAATGTGTTAAAAAGCGGTCCACTAGGGTAGCGAAATTAGGAAAGTTCTTCATTATTGTGAGTATAAATTTCCCATGACCTAAATCAGCGGCATGTAGGATACTCTTTCCTCAAAGGGAATTAAGTTATATCTGGTTATTTTATACTTTTGTAAAGTCCAATTACCTCTAGATGGGTCGCTGTACTCAATAGTGTGATACAACCTGCGATATATGAAAGAGACTCAGATTTCAGATGTTAAATAAGGAGACAGTAGTTGGTGATAAAACATGGTTTATCATTACTAGTAGGGCGCGAGCAATCTCTCATTTAAACCAATGTACTATAGATCTCCCTATTCAAACTTCGACGTTTCTGAAAATTCGTAACAAGCTCAAATTTTCATCCGGTGTTTCAACACAACCCTGGTAGAGTGATTTAAAGTTCATTATAGCAAGACCGGTGACTATTTAGGCCCATGTGTCAACGTATAGAGCAGGTCACAGGGAAAGCATGGGTGAGTCTAGGTAGGGTCTGACATGAGTCGAGTCAGATATAATGATAGAGGGCGGGCCACGCCAGTCTGCCGGCCCGTACATGGCCTACTCCGGCCGACCGCCCCGATGCCTTCCTCGCATGGCACAGAGCCTTTAATCACGACTGCCTACACCATGCCCACACAACACAGCCTCCCGTTTCACCCATTTGTGCCTTATTGCGTCCGCTGACTCATATCCCCCTTTCCGTGGTAAATGACCAGTGCGTCCTTTCTAACAAAGGCAAAGGGGATAATTAGTAGCTCGAGGCATTTTGATACGCCTCCTCCTCCTCTTCCTCCTCCATGGACTGAGTCCTGAGACGACTGCCATTCTAGAACTCCCACATAGCTCGGCCCTGACAATATGGAGCTAAAATATTATGTTTATGATATTTATGATAAGTGTATGGTTAGGCAGGGTAATGAAAATTTGGCTTATCACTAGGATCAATGCATGGTCAACCAGGAATGTTTAATCCATATCTTGGCCTTCCGATTACAATCTACCTATACTTTGAATTTATATTATTACACATTGATGAACATTACTATAGGGAGGACTATCAATATAAATTTCCTGATACTGCCCCTCTTTCATGAAGATCTATGTGCATCTATGCATGGAGCTGTCATTGAGGATGGGGGAAATACCGTACTCCCGATTAAATTGCAGCCTAAATTATTCACTAGGTTATATTTAGAACGTGAGTGATTAAGAAGTAATACCATGTCTACAGGTGAAAATATCACGCAATAGTGGAGACAAAAAGTGAAAGAATCACTTCATCCCAGACGTCACAAAGGTAATCAGCGACTGGTAATTTAGATTGGTGTGTTCTGTTAAATGCGCGACATAAAATGCTGCTAAAGATTTTATCCGTAAGAAACAGCTGACTCATCTTTAAGACTGTAGAGATTTAGAATTTAGGGATCAGTAGAGGTAACTTATGACTCAGGAGGCAAAAGCTACCCCCATAAACATAAATAAAGACACAATGAGTAACTCTAGTGTGCAAGCGTTGATCGTTTGTATTCATGTAAGTCATAGAATATCAACGAATATCTCCTGGAGTCAGTGATTCCGAATCATAAGGGTTCAAAATCTCGTGAGATTCTGTTCCTTTTTAGGGGTAAATGTCGCCAACAATTGCAGGGGGGAAATGTATCTCAGGGAAAGGGAACCCTATAATGTAGACGAAGAAATGGTGTTCGAGTAGAGAATCTCAGCAGGAGTTGTCCTAGACAAACACCTTGTTAGTAACATGAATCCCACCGTGTGAATCCCACTTAAGCTTTCACATGGAACTGCTATCCATAATTTGTGAATGAGAAGAAATTGTCGAATTCATTTTGTACATAAAATATTGTCTTTTGACATGTTGTGTACATATTGTATGTTTTTTTATATATATATTGTGTACTTTTGATCCTTTTGCCTGATTGAGCTGTTATTACATGGTTATATAGATGAAGTGATGAACCAGAACAGACAAATCTGGCATACATGACTCAAAATGTTCGCATGAAACAATAAGAAACAGATAGTCTATTATGAATAAGTAATGTCTTGATCATAAATGTTTAACGAACAGGAACCTAGTAGGCGAATAGCACATAAATTCTATCTTAGGTCCTGAAATCAAACAACCACCCATTGCTGTGTGGCTGGCAGTAAACTACAAAGCACCACGCTTACTCTATCGCCTCGCACATAACATGGCACATTGGAGCAAACAGCATCTGTAATTAGGTGATGCTGTATGTATTTATATCTATACGTATTTATATCCCTATACATACCGGGGACTAACCCAATAAGGCATAGCAATAAGTATAGGCCGTCTGATTCGCATGTGTGGATGATTAGCAAATCATTGGCGCCGTGCTTCTATGGATAAGGCTATTAACTAGGGATGGAGCTACTCTGGATGCTGCTGCTTTACTAATGGGCACAGAATGGCCATAGGAGGTGGGGAGGGGCCCCTTGCTACCCCCCTTACCGTCGATCGGACAATCTGATCAGAGGAGGCAATAATTGTTCTATTTGTCCTGCCAATTGGGCGTCCCTGACAAGTGGGAGGGACAACTAATTTGGTGGTGGCTTTCTGTGTATATGTGGCTATGGGTGCTTCACCATGGGGGTGATCCGTTCCATATATTGGTCCCTGAATCGCTGGGCATCGTTGATGTCTGTTTGCGAAGCCTCCCTGTGTATGAATGGCACCCATCCTGGGCGTAATACAGGCGCGATTTGCTGGCTTCACGACGCGTTGCGGCATCGTTTAACAGGCGCACTTGTGATTACAATATCCCTAATCCACGCCACCATCCCTCACCCCTTTCTCCTCCCAGATCTTTCGCGGCGCTAGCGTTGACTAATCTCTGCCCCAACCCAAAGCTGGTTCTATGGGTATCCACTAAAGACAGGGGAGACCAGCGAACATTTCAGATTCAAAACAAGGCAGCTGTCGAACGTCTTACAAGTCAAACAACTCACATATAATGAGTATGGAAATATGGGAATTGTTAAAGGAGCTTCACAGACAATCCAGCTGTTTCTTTTTCAGACTTAAATAATTTTATAATGTGTTATGTTTACAAACAAATCCCTGCAACACATGAGGTGCCTTTCACTGAAGAATGTAATCCCTATGACTATGCCTGATTTGATATAACAAATAACAGAAATGAATGTATATCATTTACCATATAAATATGTGCATCTCCATTTACAAGTAAACCACAAAATACTACCTAAAGCTATAAGAATTTAGGATATTTTAGAAACTGGCGTTTGGGCTATATTTGACCCCAAACAGGCAGGTTGGGGCAGAGATATAAGCGGCCACAGGAAGTAGAGCGCAATATCTCTGTTGGGAGAGTGCCGTCACCCCTCTCACCGCCCGCCGGAGGGAACACACCCACGCAACACCCAGCTGGGGAGGCTGCGGCTCAGGGGCTTGTTTAATAATCTAGGCTCATCTACTAGGTTCTCTAGAAACTGTTGGACAAATCGCATGTTACCAAAGCAAAGCAAGCTGGTAATTATACCGATTCTAAGGCATGAGCAAAGTATGTATAAATTGCAATATTATTCTTTTTACTCTAAGCTACTATTGTTCTCTCAATGTATTTGATAAACTCTATGTGTTTCTAGTGGCATTGCCTAATAGGAAAGATCATGTATAATCTGTAACTGTTGGCATATGGAAACCAGCTATCACCAGGCCGAGTGCTTCAGAGTATAAATAAAAGTATTTTCATAAATGGCTTGTACATGAAGACCCTTTTCTGTACCTCGCACAAGGATTATCGTATTATGATATCCAAGTCTGTTCCATCTGGCCCAATTCGCAGCCGAAATATGATTCTGACAGTGTTTGATTTACTCTTCGTATACCATCTGATTTTTACTATTTGTGTACAATCTGTGTAATAGGACACCATAACCTGATAGGATCGGTGCCGTCGGCTGCTGTCGGCCGTCATCTGTCGTACTGTTCCATTATCCCAAAGCGCAATTCCAATTCTAGTACACCCACATTCTGCTAAGACTTTTTACTGTTGGTGTCCTATGTTGTCCGATGCCTACAACTTAGATCTATGACCTTGAGTTCTGTTTACCCAGAGTATGTTTTCACCATAATCTTACAATAATCAGCAAAATATTGTTGTTGATGCCTCCAGAATAAAGCCGACAGTGAAAAACATGTCATCGTCCTGATGGAAGAGGCCCTTTAGCCGTTCATAGGTCGTCCATACGTGTTGAATAATGTTGATCCACACCATCCCTGGGTCTCTACGGCACGCAGAAAAAAGCCTAGATTATTAAACGGGCCCCTGCTACGTGAGACATGGAACGTATATCCGGGACGGAACTCAGCTGAGGTTTCCTACCGGTCTCAGAATTAAACGCTTTGTTTGTTGGCGAGAAGCCATTACGGGACATGAGGAGGCTTTGTGATGTATCGTAAGGGCGATACGTGGGACGTGAGCCGCCCACTTAAAGTCGACCACCGGCCTGCTAGACAACGGGCAGGCGAGCAGCCATGTAGTGTTCCGCGCGAGGTAACTGAGTGGGGAATAGCACGCTCTGATTAAATGAAGATGTGGAGAAACGGGTGATCCTTTCATCTAATCTAAGTATGAAGAATGGGCGAGTGTGAGGGACAGTAGCGCCGTTAGATAGAGATGGAATGCCGCTCTCCAATGTTTCGTGTCACCGTGTGGTTTTTACTCGGACATTACCAAGATTAACGTTCATTTGAAATTCAATGAGGTCAGGGGCGGAAGCAAAGTTTTAAAAAAAAGAATTGGCTAGAAATGGAAAGTTATTGTTTAATTCTTGTGTGGGGTTAAACTTCTTCGGTTGTTCCAGATGACAAATAAGGATTTGCATCGACATAGTTTCCATCGGTAATACCAGATTACTATTGTTAAATAAGATCATCATATGAACTGTAACTTCTTATAGAATAGCCACGGTTTGATGACAATGACTATAAGCTACCTGCGTGTAGTAATGCAGTGCAAGGATAGAAAAGGGACGGTGGTAGACCGCAACGAAAATGTATGGGAATCTTACCTGAATTAAAGAAACAACCAAAGAAAAACCATAAAACATTCTTTAAAGTAATGATTCTCTCATAGAAGAGACTACATATATGCTCTAGATTGATGAAACAGTAGATTGATATTGTATAGGCTGGGCATTATAGATCGCTGTATCGAGGTATGCATATATGTATACAGACCATCTTCTCTCTGTGGGCCACTACACAAGGATTGAGAAAAAGAACCCTCTACTGGGTTTATGCAAGGCAGACACCAACAGATAAGGACTGGCCTTTCACAGTGGAGCTTATCTAGGAAGCCCAGGAATGCCTGATGCTCTGCTTTCCAAGACGGATCTTCAAAAGCTTCCTTGAGGGGTAACGGCAACACGGGAGTATAATCAACTATAATAACTGTGGGACCTTTTCCAGTTAGATACTGTCAAATGGGGTTACATCTGGCAGCATCTTGACCCATTTTTCCTGGATGGATTTGATATTGTAGATTGGTTATATCAGAGATGACAGTTTTCCTATTTTCCAATAGAATACTTGGTTTTCCTTTTCAGTTTATACGTTTTTATACTAGTGTAAAAGCAAAGAGAGGATGAATTAGGCCTCATTCACACCAATAAACAGTGGTTGAAACTTCTCCACAGACCCAGCTTCCTTTCCATGGCCAAAAAGGAGGGGTTTTCTCAGTTTCTTTGAGGCAGTAAATTGTACATGAAAATTATTCCCTCTTTTTTTTCATGACCCCAACTGGCATCCCTCTAGACACAATTTTGCAACATTGCCTTTATTCATCAATGACCTTTCGTTAAGATGAGGTTTGAATCTACCTTATTTTCCAAGCTGTAGGGCTTTATTTAAGGAATTGACTTGACTCAGTTTGGGATATTAACAAAATAGCTGTATAATTTCGTTCCTCATGGCAAAGACAATACGTCGATCATTTATACTAGCTATAGAGTATATACAAAGACGAATGAATTTATGAGCGAATCTACAGTGCATAATGCCGTATTCTAATCAATAAAAGTAGTGCGTGAGAATATATTGGCGGCGATTTTGTGTTTTCCTCGATGACTTATATTGGAATTTTGGATAATAAATACAACATTACCATGATTTTGATCTTCATGGTCGTATTCTCCTTGTGGAATCTACGCAATATCCTCGCCTTCTCTCGGGTATTACGACGCGCCAACTACGCGGAGAATACGACCATGCAGATGGAAACCATAGTAATTACTATTGTAATTCAATAGCAGCTTTTATAGTGCTCGCTGATAACTCGGCTCCAATACTGTTAGCAGGGTTCATTTACCTATGGCTAAAAGGTCCAGCAAGAAGATTGAATAACAAGAATCGCATGGTTATATATAATCATGGATGCAATCCAACATGAGACTTTGCCATCGAGAGCAAAGTTTAAATTGGCCTGTAACGGACATGGCACTACTATCCCAAGTTGGAAAAAAAGAAGCACACATAAGGAGCGAGTGTGAATTAAAGCTTCCTTCAACAGAGGGGAACTTTTCGTTTGTCGGAGGCAGCCGAGTCAATCACTTTCCCTCAAAGGCCACTGGAGGCATCGGCTGGCTTTCGACTGCATCTATATGGCTTCCTTGGAATTCACGGTGGCTTCTGCGGTGGCTTCTCACGGGGTGAGCAGAATAGCGAGCAGGGTGTCTGAGACGGGGACCGTCTGAGGGTGGTGGGGGGAGGATGGATGCTGAGTGAGGTGCAGGGGTGGCGAGGCCAGCGGCCGAGTGGGCAGAAGAGGCTGAGTGCTCGAGTGATGGTAGTGTCCAGTGAGGGGGTGGGTGGTGGGTCAGTGAAGGAGGGGTGGGGTGGTCACTGTATGTTTTATCATTATGGGCCTTTCGGGGTGGGGCCGGCCCAGGGCGTCTAAGACAGCTGCCGGGGGATGGGGAATATCCTTATATCACCATCTAGATGCCACCCGGCTATAGCCCGCGGCAGGCCGGGAGATTGCCCTTGCCGCCCTGCCACCTCCCGCCTCCCCACGTGCTCCTCCACGGCCTTTACCCCGACTCCTCCCGTTTGCGCCCCGCCCGTGACCACCGTGACTGTCGGCGACTGCCCGCTAATGCCATTTGCCAACGACAAGCATTCTGTTAATTGTGATGGATGGCGTTCTAGGTGGGGGCTAAACTTTTATGCCCACGCATTGTATTCACATATGGCCTTCTTAATCAGCTGGGGTTCTATACCATGTCGCCAGTGCTTTGTGAAGTACGCAAAACACAGAGAAGCACCGGCCAGCTAGTGGTAGGATAATACGCTTACGGGTGGGTACCTCAGCAGCGGCAGCACCGTCAGCCTGAATTCAGTTATCCTCGGTTGATTGATCGCGACAAAATGCGCTTTTTAGGAACCGGGAGGAGTAATTGTTCTAAGAACATAATCAGACAATGTGTGTTTTTAATTCGGCGAAGAAGAATGCTTTGAACCTTCCTGCATCATCACCACAAAAAGAGGCCCTTATTCCTCCCTCCCGCTGGCTGCCTTGTCATTGTTGTAAAACTCCTGCTTTTGTAAATGAAATGAACGTAGCTCGACAACCGTAAGCAACATTACTGATGACAAGCTTGCTCCTGCTTACCTATATCTATATATACACAATAATGCCTGGTGTTGTGTACGGGTGGCCGTAATCTCCGAGTAGTTGACGCGTAGTGATATCCGAGCAACAGCGAGGATATTAATACTCGTCAACTACGTGGAGACTACAGGGGTATTAAACATAATGCAATACAAAGTTTATTGCCAGACATGTACTTCCAGATCACGTCATAATTCCACAGCAATGTCAAGCATGATGGTTATTAGGTGTATACTTCCGCCATTTATATAGTTCGCTATTTTTCTGTGTTTGTTGAATGCAAAACCTTTTATGACAGTGATTTCTGATAGTAAATGTGATTAGTATGATTGATTGTAGATAATTGATACTAATGAAAATTAAACAAATCTATCATGAAGTACATGATGATTTGATCTAATTTTGGATGGGACTGTTTTTTCCGGTATCTCCTACCTGGAGATTCTAACATACCAGAATCTCCGGGTAGCTGATTCTAGGTGTTCTATACATTTTCTATGAAGACTCCGTAATCGGTGGATAATATATATACATCACCTTGCTCTTACACGTGATTCTTTCTTGTTATTCAGATGGAGAATCCACTACATCGTAGATTCACCCCAGACCTCCTGGCTTACTAAGAACTGGTGAGTATGAAAACCGGAAAATGAACTGCGTTTATCTCGACCCAGCTGTGGCTTTATTTTTACCGAATGGTTTGTGGTCTGTTACTGGGGTCTCCTTGATTAATTCTTTCCCAGGTAATGGGGTTCCGACAATTAGAATTTCAATTGCCTTCGGTGTTTTGCTTGGCCATTAGAAACCCTCACATTCGCTGGCCTCTCGCTGAACCTTAAGGAACAAATGTACAATGAAGTGCAAACTTGTTTTGTTTTGTTTTTGGCCGCAATTGTTTACGATTCTGAGTGATGTTGAATAACATATGCCAGTAAGGAGACAGGAAACAAGGAGACCTCGTATGAGGGTTATTGTATAACGATATTCAAGCGCTTCCAGCTAATATTATTCTATCTTACCAAAGGTCCTCCATAAGTTTTTGAATAAAGTTGACCCACATCGTCCATTGGTCTCGCTGGTGTACAGAAAAGGGTCTTCATGTACGAGCCTAGATTATTCAACGGGCCCCAGAGTTGTATTCCTTTGAGTGCGTTCTGCCGTAGGAAATTTAGATGTTAGTAGGCATGTAAGACAACAGATGGTAGAGGTAACACAAATCGCTGATTGAGATACTACAGTTTCCGCTTGATGGTCGGATTCAATTAATTATTTTCAGATATTCAATTATCATACTGGTTAATGCGTGTTTATAACTAAAACAAAATACAGATATTTTGATCTCTATATTCGTATGTCTCAGATCTGTTCGCCGAACCCCCTTCACTTTGAGATTTATAGGAATGGTGGTTGTGTCTTTTTTGTTGGTTGTGTTTTTATAGGGGATTGCACTTCCTTAAATATGCCCTTTTGAGATTTTGTTCCCGAATGTTCATAAAAGATGCTAGATTATGAATACTTGATGCAGGTCCCTGTGAAGATATGAAAATATAGACTTGGCCTAAATACAACAATTAATAGTTACAGGCAGTATATCTACTATTTTACAGCGGCTGCTATAACGTTAGAACATTTAACCATTTTATGTCTCTATTGAGACAGACATTTGGTTGTTATGGCAACAGGGTTCATCAAATATGTGTGAAAATGCTAGCACCAATTAAAACTCATCAAGACGGCCATTTTGAGCTGCCACATGCTAGGTATTAGCAAAGAAATGTATTTATGAATTTTTATTCCATTTTTTGTGGCCATTCTGAACTCGGGCTTATAATCCATATGCCCCACACTTCCTCAAAGTTGGACCCAGATAGAACGAAAGAACAGAAAAAAAACTCTTCTAGAAAGAATTCTTTAAAATGATTAGGCCCAAAATGATTATGGGGCTGATGAAATGACTCCCTGCTACATCATTTGATGTTTCTTGATAAAGAACAGATCGATGGCTGATGGTTACAGTATAGTACTATGCCATGCTACCCCTTTGTGTTCTGCCCAACAGCTACATCGTTAGCTATACGAGCCCGCTGCAAGCATACGTTGAAAGTGGAATTTACGAAACTGACATAGCTCACGCAGTTTAGTCATCTCGTAACTTTAACCCTCTATTCTCATGACCTTAGATCTTCCCCTGCCTCAGATAGACCCTATTAGAGCATACCACTCCAATACCGGCGATTCCGTTCAACGCCGCCTAACGGTGCGTTGTCTAGCTAGGGCGGCACTCGGATAAGCACGGCCTAGTGTTGTCTCCTGCATATATACTCACATAGCCATCACACCTTGAGTGTTAACGGTGGGTGTGATTGCAGGAGTTTTGTTGTTGTTTTCTTTATAAAAATATGACAGCTGGGGCCACCTAGGACAGAGCCTGGTTTGTTTGAACTTTAGAATTTGATAATTGTCTCAGTTTTATCTTAGAAAAAGATAGGTATATGATGGATAGGCTCGCCCTATGTGTTATGGTGCATCTAGTTCCCGTGTTCCTGTGTTATCTAAGCTACATCTAAAGTATTATCTAAACGAGTATTATAAACGTATTACTATCATACACTCAGTCCTCTAATGCTAAAGAATACATTGCCAAGTGTTTGTTTGGCTGCAGGCATTGTGTAACCAAGTAGATTTGTTTTTTTAAAGATCTTAATTGTATTAAATGTTATACATTGTTTTCCCACACAATGTTGATCGAGTTGCGAAACAGGCCTGTGCAAAAAGGTATTAGCCATCTACCCCAATCAAACCTACACAAACTGCCAGCTACATCCTCCACATTTCTGTTAGCACATTGCTTGATCTCCTGTGGAAGGTGATGCAATATGAGAGGGCTTAAATGATAATTCCCAGACACACTTCGGCATATTAATATTCCTTTCTTTTAACCCTTTAACGGCCGCACGCCTCACACGGGCGGGAAAGCAGAGGCAGCGCCACCATCGACGTTCGCCTATACTAGAGGCAGGAAGACGTTACATAGTGAACGTGTGAATGGCAGGCATGTTTTGCCATGATTTTCCCCATTTTCTCCACAAATTGATGATTTTTTTCAATTTATTTCTCCATATTTCTTAGTAATATTGGACCCCTTAAATACATTAATGATTTTGATAACCTGAAGGAATTTCGCGAATTCATCTTATATATTTTGTAAAAAATGATTCGGAAAAAACTACAAAAAAATGCCTTAAGGCATCTTCCTGCCCTACGGTCGTAATGCCTTAAGGCATCTTCCTGTCGGACAGTGGTAATGCCTTAAGGCATCGTCCTGCCATACAGCGGTAATGCCTTAAGGCATCCTCCTGCTGTGTAAGGGTTAAAGTTTAATAAGGCAGACATGGCCCATGGACGTTAAAAACGACAGTATGGTTGTAGGTCATCGACTTCATGAGGAGCTTTCTTTCCGTCTGACCTTTACCATGTTAGTTTTGCAACTATAACCCAAATGTTTTTGGAGCCAGTTGCTTTGCCATTGTGCACATGTTACTGTTCCACAGATGTCACCCAAAGCACTATGCGTTCCCACCGTGTTTTCCTAATGTAACTAGGTCTTACCATTAACATATAGAAACCGCAGTTTTGATGATTGCAGAAATCACGTCCCACGACGTTAAGAACCTATGAAGTAAGAAAGAAATTTATGAGTGTTTGGTATGTGTCCCCGTTCGCCATCGAGTGCGCAGTAATATGAACGAGGCGATAGCCAAGTGAATATTCTGAAGCACTCCAAACGAGATGGTGAATAGGGACTCAGACCAAGCAGGAATATGTTTCTGATTTTAGAGTGTAAGACGTCTGATCGGCATAGCGAAATTTTTTCCTATTTTTGGAACCGAGAAGCACACCCCCAGGGGAACGCACCTCACACCATGAGGAAGAAATTTTAGAAAACATGTTTCTGATTTTATCTTAGCCTGGAAATATTTATCTCTTTATTACCCATTGAGAACGAGTTACCGTTCTCACAAGCCGTTGAGAACGATCTAAAAATGCTAAGCCTGTGGACTTTTATACCAGGCTAAGATAATAGATATTAAGCAATGCCTAAATATTTACTGTTGAACTGAATCCACCTATCTGCCTAGTGTTATATCACATCAACAAACTATCAGTTAAAGCTGATTGTACTTCATCTGGCGTCTTTTGCATAAAAGAACTTATTAGATTGCAATATATTATTGACTTAGCACCGACATTTTTCTATACTACTTACATAAGTGAGACACTTTTTACTTGTCGATAAAACTTTTGGTGAAGGTGCAATACGAAAAAGCTTTTTTTTTTGAGCCAAAGAAAATATTAGTCAATGTTTTGTGTGAAGTTTCCCGTTGAGGTGGCCTTTCTCCTATTAACTCTATGAGAGTTTTGGTTCAGGGGACGTCATCCTCTCAGAAAGAAAACTAGTCAATGTTGACAGAATATCTCGGGTAATTATAGTGTTTTGGAATTTAGAATAAAATTTATTCACGTAAACATCAAACAGGGTCACAATCTGTCGTCCGGGAACGTTCTTCCCTCAGGAATGATACCGAGAGCTGGTTTGTCTCACCACAGAAACCTGATTTAATGATTAAAGTAAGCCTGTAATTCTAGTCTGGTGTTGTCTTGAAAGGATTCAAAGGGTTGAAAATGGGATCCAAATAACGGTAACTAAACCCATATCACGGAAATTAACTCTGGTAATTTATTTTAGCCTGGTTTAAATGTTCAGAGGCTTACCGTTAGGAACTCGTACGCAACGGGCTTGAGAGTACTGTAGCTTATACTCAAAGGGCGATAAAATGATGAATATCTACAGATGAAAGAATTACTCACCATAGTAATAATAGCGGAAATAAACAAAAGAATGCTAAGATAAAATTAGAAACATATTTATGTTTGGTCCGAGTCCCCACTGTCCATCTCGTTTGGAGCACTTTGGAATATTCACTCGGCTATCGCCTCGTACAAATTATCGTGCGCTTCAAACTCGATGGCGAAAGAGACACAGACCAAACACTCATCAATTTCTTTCTTAGCCTCAATAATCCCAGTTTAGAACACTCACCGTTAGAATAAATAAAAGCCTGTTTCCATTGGCCATCACCGATCTACAGTCAGGAACCACCGACGGACGTTTAGCACTGCTGACGCAAATTCAATCAATGGAAAAAGACTTTAACCCATATTTCTATTTCTGTACGGCTGGAAGCTAGTATTCATGAACTGAAATAATCAATGGCAATTCAAGAAAATTGTCGGTTCAAGTGCACTCCATTGAAGAAGCCCATAAGTCCTTCTGTTCACACAGAGAAGGTGTTTTTAATTGAAAAAATAAATCTTATCTTAAACCCAGCATTCTCAAGGTGCAGGATTGTTTAATTCACCGTTGTATCCTCCCTACTTGGAGTGATGTTTTTGCCGTGAGTGGCCTAGAATAAACCTAATAGGATTTGCTTAAGACACTGATTTTGTTTACCTTAATCTTTGCGGCTAAACTCAATTAGATGGACAATTAAGTGTGGTTTGGTGTTCGGTGTACCTCGGAAGACCTATCTGGACGCAACTCGCGTCGTTGGACGATGCTAAAGAAAAAAACCCAGCAAACTACACTTAATTACAACGACCATGTACACACCCTGTTACATTCCCAAATGTGGGATGTTTTTGCATCCTCTCCTCTCCGGTCAATTGCCTTTTCTAAGCCCCGTTCACACTGTGCGAATAAAGGGCTTGTAACTAGTTGTACCGAGCTTGAGACTGGACGTTCTAAATTGCTTGCAGCTGGGCGAACAGCTTGATCTAGTTCCGCTCTGGGACAGTTTATGCCTCTTGTAAAATGAAAGACTCGCTACAGCTCTTCATACTTTAATCTCACCCCTGTTTGAACGCCACTGAACCACAATATGATGGGTATAGAAGTAGATGACAATAGCGCTGTTGTGGTGGTGACAGGTTTCACGTAGCTAGTCGAACCGAACCTCAACATTTGACCTGCCATGTGCTATATATTGACAGCCTGTAGAATGTGTTTCATCCGAGTGTTCCTCTGTGGAATCTAGATTCTCAATCTGCACAATCTGCTATGATTGACTCTCGTAATACACTACATATGAAAAGTATACATCATTATCTCACCCCTGGTATTTTTGTCCCATAGGTTTAACATTGGGAACTTGTTCTCTACGTGATATTCGGCGGAGTACGGACTAAGTTATTCCCATCTCGTGAGTTTCCTCTTCAATATGAACATCCATATTTCCAGAGTCTTGCCTAACTATTGTGTCGCCCTTCATGATAGATGTTCGGGTGACGGGTTCATCAGTCTGCGGCTACGAATTATGCGGCATGCTTTCACAGACGAAAGAAATCGCCAAGAATCAATAGCACACCTCTCCTGTTGTTCACATCCCCATTTATCAGCCTGTGCATCCTCTTCCATCATCCCTACCCTATATAGGCCAGACAATGATGGCTAGTTCCGCCATCATCCACCAGGAAATTGTAACATAGCGCCACTGTAGTTTTTGCGGGACAACCACTATTTTCTGCTGTCATAATATATAGATAATCGTGAGCCGGGGCTAAAGTCCTATAATGGTTAACAAAAAAAACATATCATTTTATGAAATCCATTGATAACTGGACCCGCCACCTGGTGTTTTGTTTCGTGTCATGGGCAAGATGACCGCCTCAATAACAGAATAGCTAAGTGCCTTATAGTGGTATGCAGCGAACTCGAGGTGTCCGGGTGCTTATATTTTTGTGAATCTGAAGTTTAAAGGCATATCCTACAATTCCCGGTGTCGCCACCTGCTGATTCAAATATTCCCATTCATACATTGAAATTTGTAATTTGTGGCATATTCGAAACTCAAAAGAGCAAAATTTGATTTTTGTCTAGTTTGACCTAACCCAATTGGTAAAAAAGGCCCTTTTCATTTGCTTGATTTATATAGGAAATGTACTGAAAAATATGGTTTTCTTCAATTCTTTCAAAAACAAAGGACGGTGACCTATGATTTTTAAAACCTAAATAGGTAGTACTATACCTATACTATATTTTTTTAAAGTGACACGGGTTTTACTATGTGAAAAACAACTTATTAGAATCTCTATATATTCCAATATGAAATGATCTAGCACGGTGACCCCCGGTTTTAAAGTCAGATATGTGCTCTACAATACATAGAGATCATTCTATTCAACTTTCAGAAAAATGACATGAGTTTTAATTTTCACGTCAAATTGTCCGATGTGCCTTTAAAGTACTGCACTATAGGTGTATGTAGTCTGGTGTATTGCAACATCCACACAAACTCTCCAGACACTAGACCCACTCCAGACAAGTACTGGCGGTAGTTCAGGCCCGCCAGTACGCGCACGTACTGAACCTTTGTGGATCTTCCTGCCCGGCCGATGGACGAGTCGCTCCCGGGGGAGCAGGCCGCCGTGAGCCGCTCGCAGGCCGGGCCCCGACGTCCTTATTGCCGGCCAGCTCCCACTCTAATGCCCTGGATACGAGCTGATCACATACAAGCCCGCCTCCAGGATGTGGTCCCTGGTGGGCGCTCCAGGGCGGCGCAGCATGTCGCCGACGTGTATGGGTAATGGTGTTACACTGGTCACTCCCCCTCTTCCTCCCCGCCGCCACTCCTATCCCTCAGCCCGTCCGTGGGATCCCTAGAGGCCATAGAGGGGGATAAACGATAAGGGCTGGAGGTGTCTGGACATGGGTGGGGATACCATGATAACTCCCACAGCGGGGATTCCCTGTGGTCGTCCACACGCCATCGAGGTGCCTGTCAATGGAGGCCATGTGGTGTCCAATAAGATGCAAATTAATCGCACCGAGAGAACCACGGGGATACAGACTACGGAAAAGGCAGGTGTTTAGGTGCTTATTCGGGACAATTGTAGAGCCTTGCGGTGCTAGACGGCGCTCAGTAGACTGGCTCTAGTCCCTGCATGATATGGCTACCCTCCTGGATTTTTTTGTTGGTATTTTTTTTGAAAATTCTATTGACCACAAAATTCACATAGTATTTACATGATTTTAAATTTGAAGTCATAACGGAAGAACAAGAGAAATACATACACGATAATAACTGGTTTTATGTAAGGGTGGCCGTAATCTCTGAGGAGTTGACGCGTAGTAATATCCTCGATATCGCTCGGATATTACGTCGTCAACTACGAGGAGATTACGGCCACCCGTACACAAAACCAGTCGTTATTGTATTTATTATCTACCTACATGATTGATAACAAGTATATTGTGTATTACTTCCAGGTCAAGTCATAATTCAACAGCAATGTCAAGCATTGTGGTGATTCGGTGTATACTTACACCATTTATATAGTTCGCTATTTTTCTGAATTTGTAGAATGCAAAACCTTTTATGACAGTGATTTCTGATAGTAAATGTGACTATCATGATTGACTATAGATAATTAATATCGAATGAACATCAAACAAACATATTTTGAAGTACATGATTATTTGATCTAATTTTGAATGGGACATTTTTTCCGGAATCTCCTGCAGGAGATTCTGGCATGTCAGAATCTCCAGGTAGTTGATTCCAGATGCTCTATACATTCCCTATGGAGACTCCGTAATCGGTGGATAATAAATAAATTGTTTAACATGGACAACATTAGTCACATTCTATTCACTTTACAAATGATGTCTACCAATTCAGGCACATATCTTATGGAGAGGGTGTAGAAACATTCATTCATTTTGCTAAGAAACAAACGCAACCATAAAAAAAAGGTGTCTGAGACATCCTAAGAGAACATATCGATAGACGAGCTGTTACATTACATCACATACACGACGGGAAACGGAGAGATAGAGGAAATTTTTGTTGACGATTATGAGTTAATATTGTCCACAGAGCACATTTTTTTCTTTTTAGCTATATTTTACATCACCCAATAAATCATTTTCGTTGGGATACAGGGACTGGTACAATCGGTAATGGTGTTGGGTTTCTTACGCTGTTTAGCTCCAGTATTCCCAATAATCTCCATACAGATATCCTGGCTACTGGTCAGGATATCTGCTGGGAGATTGATACCCTCTCACTTTGATCTCAATCGAGCCACAGTCAGGAGCAGGTGAAAGAAGTATAGGGTTACATGGAGTGGCTTTGGGCCATAAACAGGAGCTTTGGTTCATTGTGGACAAGTCTTTGATTCATGGGCCAGTCAGAGAAGGATACATACTTTAATGAACTTTATTCTTATTGTGTTTAATCATTTACTGAGCAAGTCTAGGCGCTCAGGTAACGTCACTCACATTATGTCACACTGGGGTATTTACAGGGATGATGGGGGTGGGGAGTTAGATCAGTGGTTAAGAGCACTGGACTTAAAATACCAAAGTTGTGGGTTCGAGTCCCACTGCACCTACCTTTCTCCGCCATCCCCAGCAATGGTAGATTAACTCTTATATCAAAAGGCACTCCTTCACATACCATATCTATGTGTTGTGGGAAGCAGAAGAACTCTTATTTCGGTAAATATGTAGGGATGAGAACCTGTAATGGTTAGCTGAACGTTAAATCAAACCAATCCTACTTTTCAATTTCAGTTTATGAAATTTCTTCCTTGTTTAAAACAGAGAAAGTAAAAATTGAGCCTCATTCACGCCAATAAAACTGTGGTTTGAACCTCCCCAAAGAAACTCAGCCCCATACTTACGGATATCAAAATGTTTTCCATGTTTTCTCTGCCCTGTTGAGGCAGTAAATTCCACATGCAAAATAGTTCCTCGGTTTTCCCTGACTCCAACAGACTAAGAAAGATATTGATGAGTGTTTGATCGGTGTCCCCGTTGCCCATCGAGTTTGAAGCATGCAGTAATATTAGGAAGCGTCCTCACTATGGACGAAACGGTTCCTGTTCGAGGTCAGTCGTCGATTTCATACTGCCTGACGCCATGAAATCGATGACTGATCGAGAAGAGGAACTGTTCCGTCCACAGTAAGGACGTTTGCTTATTATTATATGCCTTAAATCGATAGAAAAACGACAATTTAATGACTTATTTAGTCACACTTACAGCGGGCACGAACATTATTATTACTGCAGCTCCAAATGAGATGGCGGATGGAGACTCAGACCAAACACGAATATGTTTCTGATTTTATCTTAGTTTGGGAATATTTATCTGTTTATCGCCTCAAGGCTGTTGAGTACGAGTTCCTAATTTTAAGCCTATGGACGTTTATACAAAACTAAGGCAAATCCCTGTATCTATTATTCGGATGCACGACTGTCTGTTCGGCTAGTCTGCAGCAATGCTATTAGTTCTACATGAATGGCACACTATGCGCAGTGTTCAGTTCTTTAACTGCGTGGGCCGGGGTAGTAGAAGTAAACTGACCCAGGATGAAGTGAGTGTCTCGGGTATTCACGTGGGATTGTTATCCTTATTCTTAAAGTTCCTCACAATATCTACAATAGCCCACCCGATCCACAGGAGATGTGCGACCCACGCCCTCTGACCATGCCCATCTACATCTTTAATACCTGCCGCAGCTTGATGCAGTGGGAACAAAAGTACTCCCCTCCCTGTAGTGCCTAGCTGCTGGGCATGGCCGCCTCTATAGACAAAGTAAAGCTCAGTTTACATATCAAAAGGTGTTATACACACGGGCCTGCCATGGACAGCCCGCCTACGGGAAGCCAGCCTGGGCCTTAGTGAGAACATGATACGTCCACTGATAGATCGCCTCCAGGGCAACATAAGGGGGACTATCCATATGGGACCAGCAGTGCTGGAGGGGAGGGGGCTGCTCCAGTGGGCTATGATCCCACTGCATAGACTCTCAAAGGCCAGAGATTCCTCCACCACCACCCCTCCTGTTTTCCCTGATCAAAGAAAGAAAGGACCATGGAGGAGATGAATGGGTCAGCGGGAGGCCTGGGGAGGGCTCGGCACACCATGGAGGTGCTCTATGAGTCGCCGAATAAGAAGTGGCCGCATAGAAACTGGTACAGGGTAGGAGACCTACTCCGGCATTACCCTATCCCCGGATGAAAGTAGAGAAGCAGTAGCTGGGAGTATAAAATTTTATTTAATTTTATGTGGTAAAATGCAGTAAAATATTTATGGCGACCTTACTGGACGACATATTAAAATGTAATGTGAATATGAAGGTAAGTAAAAGTAGATAAATGATAATTGACGGTAGGATGTATGTCAATTATTAAAATATTAAAGTAAGATATACAATAGAGTTGTATAGACAATACATACGTAATTGTATAATATAATAAAAATGCCAAGAAGCCAGTAAAAGGTGAGGGGGGGTGGGAGAAAATTATGAAAGTTTGTTTAGGGACCGGATGAGAGCAAGGTTAACGGCCTTGGCATCAGTGTCCTTGATGTAATCTCGGTGAGAATTAGACCTCCAGCCGCCATAGCGCTGGATGGATAGCTCGGGCATACCCGCCTGGTATGCCTGAGTGGCGGCAGCCTTCCGGAGGCTGTGGAGGGTGTAGTCGGCAGGCTGATTAGCAGTGAGTAGCAGCGCTTTCCACTCCTTGCTCAGAGTTCTGGTCGTTATCACCTGGCCGTCTGCCAGGAGTAAGAACGGGTCCTCGGGGCTGGCCGTGGGGGCGGCCGCGATCATCTTCCTGACCGCCCGCACCGGACACGAGGACGGGTCGGAGGACGCCTGCAGGGTGACTGTCTTTTCCTCCCCCACCATCTGCATGTTCTTGGCCGCCTTGACGCGTATCAAGACCTGTCTGGGCGTGACCACGACGTCTCGGCGTGACAGGTGTCGCGTCGGGTCGAACTTGGTCGCAGATGGTGGGGCGACCTCGCTTTGTCGCAGCGCCGCGTAAAATATCACCAGGATAGCGGCCCGCAGAATGATGTGTAGAGGTGATTCGTCGAGGGCCTCGAGGGCAGCCCTGAGGACGTCCATCGGCACCGCCGGCTTGACGTTCGGTTGGTATGTTTTGTTGAGTCTCATGGTGTGCCCGGCTGAGCGCGTCGGCCACGGTATTGAGGGCACCCGGGACGTGTGTATACACGAAGTCTACCTGTAGTCTGGCCTGCACCATCCAGGCTTGACGGGCACACTCGGCCAGGACGGGGTTCCGGGCGCGTCCCGACCGGAGTGCCTGGACGGTGCCCATATTATCGCAGTAGACTTCCACCCGGGTGCCGCGGTCACGGTCGGTTAAGAACGTGCACATCGCGTATACCGTGTTGAGGGCCTCGAGCTCCGCGATGCAGGTAACAGGGTCGTTCACTGGACAGACCCGGCCGGAGTACGAGTACGTACCGTCTGTACCCCCGACGCCGGACAGGCACGCATCCACGATCAGGCACTTGGTCGGGGGGCCTCGCGGGATGAGGGCGTGGCCGTTCCAACCGTCGGCAAAGCGCAGGAACCATTCGAGGTCCTGCCGCATCTCGGAGTTTATGTTGATGTAGTACCCGCCCATCCCCCGGAGGGCCTCGAGCAGTTTACTCACAAAGGGGCGTGCCGGCCGGATACACTTGGCTACACGGAAACTCGGCGACCGGGATCCCGGTCTCGCAGAATTTTCTCACGGCAGCGAAGTCGATGGGAGTGGATTCGCGGCCGTCCTCCCGGGGCAATTGCCGAGCCAATTGCTCCTCCTCCCCGCCAACACTACCACAGGCGGGAGTGTATTCCTCGGTGGGCGGGGCCGCACGCTCTGTGCTTCCCCCCACGTGCGCGGCACGCGGTGTTGTTGTCACGTGGGGGGTGACGTCATCACTCCTGCACTCTTTGATCGTGTACCCCTCGCCGAGTGCACTCGTACCGAGGCCGAGGGGTGCGTCTCGCGCCACGCTCACTCGCGGGGCGCGTCCGGCCCGTTTTTTGAAGCCGTTGCGTGTTGTTTCTGCACTCCTAGTTCGGTGGGGCGGACCGTGTGTCCGGCGTGCGGCGTCCTCCGTGGGGCGGGTGCGGATGTTGGTGCAGCGTTGTCATAACCCGCACCGTACACGAGTTTCCTGTTGCACGCGTGTATAGAGTGCGTGCACATCCGCCCCACCGAATCGCAGAACGAACAAACATGGACCCATTTGATCTGCCCGTCCTGATGTCCGTTCCGTAGGCGACAACCTCGCTGCGAGTTGTACGCCCGGCAGGGGAGCTCTCGGGCCCCGTCCCTTCCTCCGTCTTGACCGTTAGGGGTGCTGGTGGCGGCCGTCATGGCTATGCGTACGCGTTCGTCTTGAATGCGCACGTGATCGGACCAATAAACGCGGCCCGCCTCAACCTGATCGAAGATGTAGTTAGACCACCTCCTAACCGCGGGCCACGGCCGTGTCTGGGCATCCACAGTAACCTGAGAGAGGTGCCTGTACATGTCTCGGCAGTCGCCCTCGGGTATCGCCCGCTCGTCCTCCATCATCAGTAAGAACGCGCTCACGTACTCCATGGGGGCCAGGCTTCCCCTAACCTCGAGCTTTTGGGACATGGTATACAGGCCCTCACGTTCCACATACATATACGGCTTAGATATCAGTTTATGTACGGTCAAATCAGATGAGAACCTACCGGCCGTGCGGTCATGACGAATGCCCTCGCGGTCGATCTCTCGCTGGAGCAGGTCCTCGCTCAGGTAGCGTTCCCTGAGTTGTCTGGGTGAGGGTAGCCTCGATGTCTGGTCCTGGGCCCAGTCTCTTGTCCGATCCTCGGCCGTGGAGCGTGCCTCTCGTACCGTCGGCTGTGTAGCCCTCGTCGGCGACCGTTGGCGTGCCATGGCCTGCATCGTCTGAAACATGCTATCCATCGTCCTACCCATTTTCTCCATGTTGGATTCGAGCTTCGATATCCTAGCCGTCTTTACCGTGCGCCCGCTGTCCGAGACCGACTCGATGTTCTCGTTGGCGGACTCGGCCGTTTCCTGGAGAGTGGCCTCCGACTCCGCCGTGGATTCCGTCGGCTTCGATGTGCTAGGCATCGGGGTACTCCTCGCTGTGGGACCCATTTCTCCGTTCACTATACCGTATCGCGTGTATGGGGGTGCTAGCCTTTACTCGGGGAGTATGAGGCGAAGCACGTGGCCAAGAAACGAAAATGGTACTGTAGTACGTGCGTACTGCAGGGCGGGTGAAGGAGAAGTGAGGCCGGGGTCTGGACCGGGCTGTACCACGTGACTGCGTAGTATGAGTGAAAGCCGCGAGGGGGCAGGAGGGGCGCCCGTGAGGCGCGGTAGAGGGGGACACCGGGGGGAGCAATGACTACCCCTGAGCAAAGCCCATGAGTAACCCATTAAACACTGGAGCAATTCAGGAGACCACCAACACTGTGCTTATCCATAGCGATTTGGAATACAGCAGCTAGAATACTTTGGTGAACACTTGCAATAGCTATATTACATTACTGTACACATGCTTCTTATCTTTATGTTTAGCAACCGAGTCTCCGATTTTCGTAAAGGTAGTTTGCTGAAATGTTGCCTACTCATTATATATTCAAAAATTCGCCAGAGAAAACCCTGGCTCTTAGTCTGCTTCCCAAAGGTGAACGGTTACGGCACACAAGAATGACGGTAGCAGTCGGTAGATACTTGTATTCTCCATCCCATGGAGATAGATAACCGAAATCTTACCCGCTCAAAGAATGTTCGAAACATATTTGAAATAAAGATGTTCAGGAATTCGTCGACTGAATCCGAATTATTACTTTGACAATTCTGAGGAGTTGAAGCACAGAACTATCCGAGCGTATTGCCATATTAAAGGGTATGACTATTTCTTTGCTCTATAGCATGGTTTTTGAGTCCCTATACCACAGGTTTGATTTGTAAACGATGGGTGATAAAGATAGATGCTCCCCATGTGTTTGCTAAGGACACTTTGTATTAGGTGGATAATGATAAATGAAACACAACCTGGTCGTGATTGCTAGAGGAGTTTCTTACAGTGACCTGCTCATCATCTGAGGACGACACAACACCCCTGGTGGTGATTGGATGTGACTCACAAAGCTTTAATTAACGGGTGGGGAGTTAGCACAGTGGTAAAGAGCACTGGACTTGTAATCCCAAGGTTGTTGGACTTTGTTGATTTGAGCCCCACTGCAGCCACTTTTCTCCTTCACCCCAAGCAGTGATAGATTTACTTCTATATCAAAGGCCAATTCTTCTCATACCATGTCTATGTAGTGTGGGAAGTAAAGGAACTCTCACCTCGGTAGATGTGTAGGGGTGGGATTTCTACATACCCTCTGATTTTATCTTAGCCTGGAAATATTAACCTATCACCGATTGAGTATGGGTTACCGTACTCGCTAACCTGTTGAGTATGAGCTCCTAATGTTAAACCTATGGATGTTTATACCAGGCGAGGATAAAAGAAGGGAAGAAATATCAAGATCTAAAAGACTAGCCTCGCCGTTTGTGATCTCTCGTGATTATACATTTGACAGTCTCCCCGTTTCAGACAAGATGCATCCTTTCTCTTTCCACATTCGCAGTGAATTGATTTTCCTCTTATCTTTTCAACGTGTGTGCATATAGCATAGATGTGGCCGAAGACGCATGAGGAATCAGTCGCTGTTTGTACTCAACACCCTTTATTCTGAATGGCACATTCTACTCTAGAACTTCTGTACTGAAATGTGCGCTCTGGCATATGTATCTATAGAATCTATCTCTTCGTTTCGGTCTTGCTCGAAATAAGCCCTATTCATAATGTATTACTTATACAGGTGCATCAGACCTTCTTTGGGAGAAGAGGGCAGGTGTCTTTATGGAACAAAGCCCTCGCGAGTCTACCTGTTGGGGCGACATCCCCACCATATTTTAAGAATAAAAGTTGTTCCTGCCGTACCACGGAGATATAATCAAACGCACTGAATAACAGGGCTCACCGGGAAAGAATTTGTATATGATATTTTAAGAATAACTTTGCCAAATGTGGACAGTGAGAGTCATTCATCTTTGTCGTTTACCTTCCATTGCCTAAAAGTATCTATTATTGTGGAGTGATTAAACGAAAAGAAGATAGCTCCAGGCACTGCTTCCTCTTTGAGCGGAAATTACCCAAAACAAGGATGTATTCTGTCTTAATCTACTTCCTGAATGTATTTGGGAGTTCTGGTAAGACATACGGTACCCTGAACGTAAACAGTGGTTGGTTTTACTAATATGTTTCCCCCGTCGCAACCTAGGTTCTAGAAAGATATTCTCGCCACCTTTACCATTGAAAAATTCGTTCCTCTATAAGGGTATTTCAGGTGTGGATATTCCCAACGATGAAAAAGGGTGAAAAAGAGATAGATATTTCCAGGCTAAGATAAAATCAGAAACATATTCATGCTTGGTCTGAGTCCCTGTTCGCCATCTCGTTTGGAGTGCTTCAGAATATTCACTGGGCTATCGCCTCGTTCATATTACTGCGCACACCAAACTTAATGGCGTACACAGACCAGTGGACAACACAGACCAGATACTCATCAATATCTTTCAGATAATAGAGGGAAACTATGTTCCGGTGAAGGGAAGTCAAAGTTACGAGGTAAGGCTTGGAAAAATTACTGCCCAAGGCCCTGGCCGCGGGCAGTAATTTTTCCAAGCCTTACCGAGTAATTTTGACTTCCTTTCACTGGTACTTGGTTTCCCTATTCCTATATACCTTCAAATGTGGTTTAATAAGAGACAATCTGATTGGTGTAAATGTCAACCTTGGGTAGTATACGGCAACCTTGGGTAGTATACCAACCTTGGGTAGTATCAGATAGTTACTCCACCCCCCAGAGCGTGGTGTAAGCATAGAGTGTACAGCCATAGGTATATAGGAATGACACATCCTGACTATTGCCCAGAACCAAGATGAATCTTATCCACCGTCATCATTTATCATGGGATAATTTTACCAACAGAAGGTGTGACCAGAAACCTTTTCAGATTTTAACCCGAGGATTTAGTGTGTGGCTTCCCGTCCCTACATTTATGAAACTGCAATTGGTAAAAAGGCGTTGAGCACAGGTGCTCCTGTAGTGGAGCTGCTCTCCAGTGGTCGTCTGCAGATGGACGTGTGAGTAGCTCATTGTTGACCGCGCCCTTTAGAAATGAGAGGTCTGACGGCTGGCCATGCTGGACACTGACCATTAGCCTGCCAACGTCCTGGTCATTGGAGGCTGTGAGCAGCTCAGAGGTACTTACCCAGACACGAAGTGCCCCGACAGCCTTTAACAAGTACCACCACCAGGCTTAACGGCAAGTAGCACCACCAGGCCTAAAGGGCTCGGTCATTCACCTGGCCTGTGGTGCACCCCTCTCATAAGATCTCACACTCTCTAAGTCGTATTCTGTACTCTCACTATGCTCTACACAGTATTTCCGCTAGGTGGCATTTTTGAGATTATAGGAATCTTTTGGTGTTGTATTGATGTGCATCTTTAGCACGGGAGGCAGGCTAATGGATTCTCAAGGCTCTAAGCCTAGTTCGGAAAGAATTCTTCTCCCAAAGAGTGCAGTGAGAACCTTGTACAGAATACGACTTAGAGAGTGTGAGATCTTATGAGAGAGGTGCACCTACATTGTCTCCTCCCCTAGCTGCAGTGTAGTGTATAGGGTCAATCTTGCCCCCGACGCCATCTAAAACACCAGGTTGCAGGATCAATTATCAATGGATTTTATCCAAAATAAATTGTTGGGCTTGCCATGGAGGATTTTTAGCCTCGTTTCAATAATATCTATAGATTATAACAACTGATAACAGTGGTTGCTGCCATCTACAGTGGCGCTATCTTACAATTTCCTGGTGGATGATTGCGGAATTAGCACCACCACGCTAAAGCCGGGGACACACCAAGCGAAAAGGCCAACGATTTCTGGAATCGCCGACACAAAATGGCGTGGTCTACAGGTACGATCCTAGATTATCAAAATCCTAGTTTATCAAACGGGCCCTACAGCGTTGACCTACATTGTGCAAATGGTCTTAAATCATCTAGAATTGTATGTAGGTGTGACACCTCGAGGGGGTGTCATCGTTGAAGCTTGTAATTGCATGATGTAAAATAAATATAAAAAGGTAGCAGACAAATTCAAGAAGCAGCTGACAAGTTTTGGTCAAAAACGAGGTGCTTTCTGTATTCATCTCACACTAAAAGAATGGATGTTGCACAGGATATAGACCATGGAGAATAAACGACAATACTCGTAAGGGCATGAAGAATGGGTCCCCAACATTAAGCCTAGTGGACAAAAAATACCAGGGGTGAGATAAAGCCCGTTCCTGACAACTGCAAGTTCAGTGACAGGAATAGATGACCAGCATATACAACATGGTTGGGAAAGGGCGTGGAAATGGATGGTGTCGGGGCAGTGACAGGGGTAAACGGGGACCGGCGGGGGCTGGCGGGGGCTGGCGGGGGCTGGCGGGGGCTGGCGGGGGCTACTGGAGGTGTCAAACAGACAGCGCCCGTCTGCGCTGGTCATTACAGTACACCGCCCATGGACCCCCGGGGGTAGACAGGGCTAACCCCCGCCACCCCTCCTCTGAAACATGTGTTTATATGGCGGGCTGTCAGGCGGTCAGCCTCGATGGCAGACCGGCCAATGAAAGCTGTGACCCCGCACCCTGCACTGTCATGCGTCATTTAGACCGGACACCGGTATACTAGCGCCTACCATGCCCATCACATGTCCGGATTTAGAGGCTGGCACAGGAGGATGTCGGGGAGATGGAGGGTGAGCCTTCCTGACAGACAGACCGGAGCTTGGATTGGGAGGAGAGGAAGATGGGAAAGTCTGAGAGGGGTCTGGGCGGGGGTGGGGTGCTGACGAGGCAAAGCGGACAGAGAGAAGGTAGGAAGGGGACGAAGTGATTCAGCTAGAGGAGACAGGGGAGGGGGCTGACTGAGGAGATGGCCCACTATGGGAGAGAGAGAAGGGACTGAGGGAGGGGTTGGTATCTGACTATGGGAGAGAGAAGGGACTGAGGGAGGGGTTGGTATCTGACTATAGGAGAGAGAAGGGACTGAGGGAGGGGTTGGTATCTGACTATGGGAGAGAGAAGGGACTGAGGGAGGGGTTGGTATCTGACTATGGGAGAGAGAAGGGACTGAGGGAGGGGTTGGTATCTGACTATGGGAGAGAGAAGGGACTGAGGGAGGGGTTGGTATCTGACTATGGGAGAGAGAAGGGACTGAGGGAGGGGTTGGTATCTGACTATAGGAGAGAGAAGGGACTGAGGGAGGGGTTGGTATCTGACTATGTGAGAGAGAAGGGACTGAGGGAGGGGTTGGTATCTGACTATAGGAGAGAGAAGGGACTGAGGGAGGGGTTGGTATCTGACAATAGGAGAGGCAAGGGACTGAGGGAGGGGTTGGTATCTGACAATAGGAGAGAGAAGAGACTGAGGGAGGGGTTGGTATCTGACTATAGGAGAGAGAAGGGACTGAGGGAGGGGTTGGTATCTGACTATAGGAGAGAGAGGTGAGACTGTGGGGGGGGGGGGGGTATCTGACTATAGGAGAGAGAAGGGACTGGGGGAGGGGGTTTTACCTGACTATGTGAGAGAGAAGGGACTGAGGGAGGGGTTGGTATCTGACTATAGGAGAGAGAAGGGACTGGGGATGGGGATGGTATCTGACTATAGGAGAGTGGGGGAGGGAGGGGGTGGTATCTCACTAGAGGAGAGAGAGGGGAGGGAGGGGGTTGTGTCTTACCAGAGGAGAAAGAGAGGGGAAGGAGGGGTGATATCTCACTAGGGGAGAGAGGGGGAAGGGGACTGAGTGAGGAGATGAGAGATTCAACCAATTATAAGCATCTTTATCATGAATCTGATTTAAAAGAAAAGCTGAGAACCATATTTTGGTTGTTTTTTTAAAGGAGTTACAAAAACAATACTTTAATACTCTTAGGGGCATGGAGAAGAGGTCACCAACGTCAAACCTATGTGACAAAAATACCACAGGTGAGATATTAAAATATATCCCTTAATGAAGCCAAAATATGGCAATTCAGCAGGTTTAGAATCATCGTCTATGAGACTAAGGAGACTGAGGGAAGGAGTGATTCAGCTCGATGCGGGGGGGGGGGGGGGTAGAGTGGGTGAGTGTGGGGTATGTGGGACACGCATCGGAGGATCAGGTGGCGTCGCCGAGGAGGTCAAGAAAAAAGAGATATCACATCTGACAAATCTCGTTCGATTTCCCGCGGCAAAGGGAGGTTGGATCGGATAACAGGAGAATCTGCGGTCAGCACTGCATGACAGCTGCCTCGCCATCCGATACCCGCGGTACGCAGGTTGTGCGTGAGAGGTACGACAAGGTCCTGTCACCTCCCTGCCTCCCCGCACACCCCCACACCATCACAGGCGCAGTTAAAGGCATATCGGACAATTTGGCTTGAAAATTAAAACCCATGTCATTTTCCTGAAATATAGATATAATGATCTAAATGTGTTCTAGAACACATGTATAATTAAAAAATTGGGTTCACCGTGCTAGGTTTTGATTTATAGATCAATATTATGATAATTTTATGATAGAATATATAGAAATTCTAAAAAGTTACTTTTCACAAAGTAAAACCCATGTCATTATCCTCAAACTTTCATAATAAATAGTAGATGTATAGTATTATGTATTAATTTCTTAAAAACCATAGGTTACCATCCTTGTTATTAAATGAATTGAAGAAAACCATATTTTTCAGTACATTACCTACATAGATCAAGTAAATGTAAATTGGCCTAAATACCTATCAAAATTGGACAAACCTAACAAAATATTAAATTTACTCATTTAGATCTAGAATGAATCAGAAAGAACCAATTTGGATTGATAATTGAAAATATTTGAAAATCACTAGGTGGCGCCTGAGTGAATTGTAGGACATGCCTTTAAAGGGATATCATACAATTTACGGTGGCGCCACCTGGTGATTTTTAGATATTGTCAATTACCAGCTAAAACTGGTTCCTTGTGCTTAATTTTATATTTTATCCCACCCTATCACATGTTTCAAAGGCATATCGGACAATTTACGATGGCACCACCTGGTGATTTTTAGATAATGTCAATTGCCAGCTCAAACTGTTTCCTTGCGCTGAATTTGAATGACAAATGTGTACATTTTGTGTTTTGTCCAGTTTATCCAATATTGGTATGTGAAATAGAGCTATTTTTATTTGCTAGATTTACATTGGAAATGTACCGAAAAATATGGTTTTCTTCAATTCTTATAGAAACAAGGACGGTGACCTATGAATTAAAAAACCTAAATATGTAGTACTATACATTTACTATACACTGTGAAAGTTTGAGGGAAATGATATGAGTTTTACTATGTGAAAAGAAACTTTTCTATATGTACTATTGTAATATTATTATATTTACCTCTAGATCAAAAACTAGCACGGTGACCTCCGAATTTTAAGTTAGAAATTCATTCTACAACACTTCGAGATCATCATATCAAATTTTCAGGAAAATGACATGGGTTTTAATTTCCAAGGCAAATTGTCTGATATGCCTTTAACGTAGAGAAACTGGAGAATGCCAGTCATCTCCATCCAGTCTCTAGTCTCCCCACAGCAAGCCCACCCCGCCCTCAGTGGGCTGTTACACCTGGCTAAATGGACCGGGAGGGGTTAAGGTCAGCCGGCTAGGGAAGTGGATGGGTCAGAGGTGGCCAGCCGCTGCCGGCACACTAACCACTAGGGACTGGTCAGAACGAGCCCATTAGGTGAGATACACTGGCCACCAGACTGCAGCGCGGGGTCGGGGGTCGCTATGGATCAAGGCGGTTCCGGCGTGGGGACGACTCACAGTGCCCGGTTACTTCTTTCTCTCTGGAGCTGGCGGTCTGATCCTTGTGCACTGCCAACTGCCGACACACGCATATTATTAATCCAAGGCCTCCAGATAACGTCAGAGATTTCCTGTCTTAATCCCCCCTTCCATGCATGATGGAGGTCTTCTTGCTGGATGATGGGGTCTCATGAATAGAAAATGTACTTGTATGAGTCGTATTACGCCACTCTTTGTATAGTTTGCCTATATCGGAATAGCATTGGAATTATGTATATCAGAACGACCGTATGATATAGTTTTTTTGTATCATACTGCTTATGCGATAATATAATTGCTCAATTTCCGGAATAGTACAACAGACGTTCTGATTATCAAAATGACTGGGGGTATGCCTGGGAGAGCATTGAAACGCAAATGCAAATTTATACAATTTGGCTTATTTCTCTGCGAAGGTGTGGAATAAAAGGAGACCGGCATTCAAGTTTGCTATTTTAGTCTCGTATTCATCTATTTTATGAATGGTGGGTCCCTGATACCCTAGGGTATTCAGTAGAGTCCCTAGGCTCGCAAGAACCTTAATTCTCCTTCCGACGACAGCCGGGGCAACCAGCAGCCCCATTTCACCAAAACATAAGGCACTGTTGCAGATGACACAAGAGCCTAAATATGCATTCACACTATGATCCCGGTAGCCATGATTTGAGGAAGTTCAAGTGCCTCGTATTGACCATGGTGCTATGCATGGCTGCCTGCTTTCTGTCACATCCATCACATTCTGTCCATGGTTCCCTGTAAGGCCGCCAACATTCAATCATGTTATGTGCCATTCATCACATCCAGGTACAATTCTCATTAACACTGTATAGACACCACTGAGACAAAATATTTTACCATGCTTTGCACTGTCCGGGAGACTCCCAGTGGACTGGGTAAGCTATGGTTATTCACATTTCGCAACCCCATCTCCCTGTGCTCTCCTATGTCCATCCCAGTGCCTCTACCTTGCTCCTCTATTGGGCCACCGGGACTTCCAGGGACAGAGCGTAAACGTAGCATTAATTCTGCTGGATGTGATATTCAAATTAGATTGTCAAACAGTCAAATATTTCTGCTATGCAAGACAGACATATGGCGAAAGAAATAGATTAATCAGGTTAGCTTCAGAAGCTATTATCATGCCTACGCTTCTCGAAGCTGTCTCCCCTTCTGGTGTAGGCTTAAACGCCATTTCTACTAATGTTGGTCACCGTGCATTTCTTAAACCATTTATTCTCTTTCATAATATCAATACACCCCTGTATGTGAGGAGAATTGAAATATATCTAATACATCTTCTGCTCGTGTATTACTTCCCAATTCAACATTGAGTGAAGTTTACCAAGCAATCTTTGATAGCAAATATAATATGTTATGTACTAGAATCATATTTGGGCTAGGATTACAATACGTCAGTTTTGGCCACGTAAAGGATAGGGCTTTTGTAATAGTAAGCAAACCAGACCAAGCTATAAAAGCCGCAGATTCTTGTCGGTAGCTTGTTGGCATGACACTGCTGTTGATTCAGTCAAACATCGCCGTGTGGGTGTTTACATTGAGAGTATAGAAATACAGGTCAGCCGCCATTACATTATGCAACCCAAACAAACCCAGTATACACCTGGCTAATGGACGCGTATACACTTGATCCTATTGGACACATGAGGGATGCTTGGTCCACATTAGGAGTCATCGATCACCTCCCGGATAGCTACCACAGCAGGTGTTGAGCAATCCCGAGCAGCTCAATGATATACACGCCCACTTATTTACAATCTAAGATGTACTCTACAAGTCACCAATAGAAAGACAAAACAGAAAGAAAACCACCTACACACAACGGAAGTGCCTCCCTTCTCGGGAGAGCCCGTAATAGAATAATGTATACGGGCAAACTGTCGCCACTGCCTCGGTCCTTGATTGAATCAGTGCGCGCATTGCCTTGCCTCACTCTCCCAGCAGAGATCTTGCGCTCTACTTCCTGTGGCCACTTATATCTCTGCCCCAGCCTGCCTGTTTGGGCTCAAATCTGGCCCATACGCCAGTTTCTGAACTATCCAAAATTTTTGGCGCTTTGGGGAGTATTTTGTGGTGTACTTGTAAAATAGAGATGAACATATTTATATGATATACACTCATTTCTGTTATCTGTTATGTCAAATCAGGCATAGTCAAGGGTGTTACTTTCTTCAGTGGATAGCACCTCATGTGTTCCAGGATTTTGTTTGTCAACATGACACATGTGCTTATTCAAAGGGGCAGTCTAATAAACTGTAGATTCACATTATGAAGTAGTTTAGAGCTGAAAAAAGCAACAGTTGGATTGTCTATGAACCCAATTTAACAATTCCCATATTTCCCAATCCATAATACATGAGTTGTTTGAGTTTCATAACTTTTGACATATACCTTGTTTTGAATCCGAAATCTTGGTTGGTTCCCCCTGTCCTTAGTAGATACACTGGGGACCAGCATATGATGTCACTTGGTTGAGGCAGAGATTAGCGCTAGCGCCGCGAAAGATCTGCTGGGAGAGTGGCCTTCCCTACGCCAGAATGCTAGATGTGTTTAATGCTCACTCGGTGCAAGATCCAAGCCGCACCTCGCCACTGCCCAGCCGCTTGAAATCCGAGGCAAATTCGTTTGCATTCCTTGGGGGCTTTGGCCGGTGCATCGGTTAGGGTAATACAATTACGCTCTTAAACTCATTGGAGGGTTTCTTCTTTTAAGTGTTAAGCTCGGAGATCTTATGTAAAATTATGTTTCTGCTCCGTATAGGCAGTGTGGGTGTATCTAATGCCTCAGTAGCAGCATGGCTTTTAACTCGCAGAATAATTAGCTATAACTGGATGAAGTCTCTCCTGAAGCGTCCTCTTGATAAATCTTGTCTCAGGTGAGAGATGGACGAAGAGAGGAGGACGCCCACCTTGTCAAGGGTAGTCAAAGTGAATACCTTATAATCTATAATTAAAGATTAGATACCTTAGAGTGATTGCTAGTTCTGCCATCATCTGTCTGGAAATTGTAAGATAGCGCCACTGTAGTCGGGGGCAACTACTATTATATGTTGTTATAATGTATAGATAATGATGAGACGATGCTAGAATTCCTCCATGGAAAGTTTTCTTTTGGATAGAATCCATTGATAATATGTTCCGCCACCTGGTGTTTTCGATGGCGTCGGGGGGGGGGGGGGGGGCAAGATCCACCTCCATAGCACAATAGCTATGTGCCCTATACAATATGATCAGGTTCTAAGGTATATTCTCACTGAGCGTGGGTTATGTCTTCTTTATTCTACATGAACACCACACAGATTGCACCTGACATTCATTTTGCTGAATTGTATGTTATATCATTTTATCCCACCCATGGTATTTTCCCCCCATAGACTTAACTTTGGGAACTCGTACTCAACGCCCATGGAGTATCTTTTCAAAAACCCAATTTAGGGATAATGTCACAAATGTTAACCAATGAGTTAGTTACAGGGGTAAGATAAAATTTTAACCGCACTCAAGCCTTAGCCACTTATATGCCATTCATTTTGATTTGCTGCAACATCTCACTCGGCTTTGCCTTGTGAGATTACTCCCCAAAACTCATGGCGTATTCTCAGTATCTATGGACCTCGATGCAGTTCCTAATTAATGTCATCGTGGTTAAGGTGACCATTAGATCTTATTTTCTCAATATTTTCCAGAATATACTCTCCTCTGAATGTAAAAGTTCGCTCTGAATAGTAATATCTAATTATGAGATTGTGATAGGCATCGATGTAATCGGATGCGATTACCTTTTATTCTGAGCAGTGGTGCTGTGAACCTCGGACTTCCTTGGATCATTACTTTCTTCAAAGGCCTCTTGGGTGTAATTAAGAGCTGGTCCCAAGAGTAGACTCTCGTTTAACGATCAGTTAACCCTTCAAGCCAACAATTACGACCCCTCACCTTGTACTACAATACCTTTAAGCCGGAGACACACCAAGAGGGAAAAGAAGCGATTTCAGAATCGCCAACACAAAATGGCGTTTATGTGAGATACTCTTTCATAGGAATATATGAATATCTTCAACCGATTATTTAGCATCTCAGAAGCAATATTTAATGAGGTGAAATATGAAATGATAGCTCACATAGATGTCATTTTGTGTTGGCGATTCCCGAAATCGCTGCGTTTCTCGCTTGGTGTGTGTCTTTGGCTTTAAAGAAAGCTCACTTGAGCGAACAGCCACAGGTTTTCGTATTAGATGGAATCAACTGCATATCAAAATTGGTGAATTTTTCGTTAGAATGCACGTTATTGTCAGTCCTATTTCATTACACAAAACTTTTGGCAACTCCAAATAGAGCTTGTCAAAGATGGAAGTTTTATCTCACCCCTGAAATTTTTGTCAGATAGGCTTAACATTGGGAACTCGTTACGAGTACTGCAGTCCCTATTAGTATTGCAGTCCTTTCTCCATTTCCTGTGTGTCATCCATTCTCCTAGTATGTGCAGGGGTGAAATAAATACAGAAAGCTACTTGTTTTGGCTAAAGTCATTGTTATGCAACTCGTTTGAATGCTCTGTGATATTCACACGGCTGTCGCCTCGTTCATATCACCCCACATCAAACTGGTGGAGAACGACGACTTTCACCAAAACTTGTTAGTTTCTTCTTTAGTCTCTCACAATGTGGTAACAAACATGTATGTACCTACCAATGCTTACAGCATATTTTGCAAAGCAGTAGAACAGGTGTGTTGATCTTCTGATGTACAAGTTGGCACAAACACGAGCGAGAAGGGAGATCCTTACTGCCACGCATGTTCCACTTTGGTGTGTGATCCCCCTTTCAAGTTCTTTCCCATTACCTAGAGGGAAGGGATAACATTAAAGCCACAGAATATTAGACTTCAAAGGGGAGTGAGCAAACCTGATATAGAACGTAGGTATAGAGCCAGCCAAGACTAAAAGATATTCATACCCGCCCTGAACCCTCACATTGTCAGTCACTTTGCATAGCACGATATCTTTGTCCTCACTACACTCCACTCGTGCATATGCCTAGACGTCACTAGACTGGTTCCCTTCCCAAATGAAATAAGGGACTGGTAATTACTTCTTATGTAATACAGACCTTGAACTGACAGTCATGTTACCTCTCTTGGCTCAACACAGACTTGCATAAGTCTTTTTTCTTCTCTTCTTCTATACTAACAATTTACTACCTTCAGTGCTAATCCTAACCCTAACCCTAGCTTTTCTGAAGAAATACTGCTGTTGATAGTTTAACAACAATCCTGTTGTACTGGATGCACGTAAGATAGGCCTGTAGACCTAATTCAAGTCCAGATAAAATAAATGAAATTAAAAGAAAAGGATATAGGGACTGAGGCCAGTCTAGGCTCTACAGTCTCTATCTGCCAATGCAGCACTCTCCTAGCAGATCTTTTGTGGAAGTAGAGTACAGGCTTATAGGAGATTGCAAATAATGGAGGCGTTACCTATAATGCTAAAAAAAAAAGGAACCCGTTACCTGGCCTATAATGTGACTAGGCCAGGCTTCCAGGCTAAGACGTAACACGCCTGAATATTGGTGTTGCTATTGCACCCTACGCGCCCCACTGACAGGTGAGCCGGCTGATTTATTGTCTAGCCTGATACAGGCGGTAATGCATGTTGATTATCGACCACCACATCAATTACATGTCCTCAGTCAATAAAAGGGTAAGCGGCGAGAGCGTCTAGACCGGGCTTTTCATGGAGCACGATTTGTTGTTGTGATCACTCCCTCCATGATGAACGTTTCAGGAAAGCGTGTCCTACCTGGCATACACACAAAAGAGGGAGCGACTTTTGGTATAGGGCACAGAGTGATTGCTAGTTCTGCCATCATCCAGCAGGGAACTGTAAGATAGCACCACTATACCACAACCACTATTATCTGCTGATATAATCTATAGATAATTGTGAAACCAGGCTAAAACTCTTTTATGGCAAACCCAAAATAATGTTGATTAAATTCATTGATAACTGGACCTTCCACATGGTGATTTGTTTAGTGTCGGGGGGGGGGGGGGGCAAGATGGATGCCCCCATAACACCATGGCTATGTGCCCTATACTATCAGAGGCCGGTTTGATATTCTAGGATCGTAATTGTAGACATTTTCTATATGCCATGCAGACCCAGAAAGGATGTGGGTCAACTTTATTCAACACTTATGGGTGACCTTATGGATGGCTAATACTGTCTGAAGTGGGATTCACACTAGTGACAAATCGACCTGAGACTGGTTTACTTCACACCTTTTCACCAGTCGCCGACTTATTCCTAAAGGGTACAAAGTTTCACAGAATACTGAATAGGTGTAATTGGGACCACTGAGACTCACAGACTGGGGGAGAACTGTGAAGCACATTTGTCTCACCAAAATGCCCCTCTAAATTTCAAACCTGTTGAACGAACGTCTATGAAATACTACCGTCTGCTAGGGGTGTAGTATGAATAATTTCGCGCCCGCCTTGACCAACGTTCGTCTCACTAACGGAATTTATCGCGTTGTCCGCGAGACCAGTATAGGCTTCATAAAAATGGCTGTTCTCTACCATTCGCAAGTTCGGCGACGTTTTAGAATCTCCCTGTGACTCATAAACATGCGTAATGGCTGAATATCAAGGTGTATAACGTGGAGGTCCACGTAATACAGATTATATAGCTTAAACCTGCGAAATTAATCGATAACAAACCTCGCCACGAGCGGCAGCGGGCGACGCACGGACAGTAGGCGATGCAAAACCCGTCAAGAATTCATAGTCCGCATTGCGTCGTCTGTTGTGGGTGCTTTCCACTAGCAGGCCGTAGTGAATGGCAGTGGTTTTGTACGGGAACGGGTGTGCATCGCGGAGTAGAAAACTCAATTAAAACGGGGTTTTAAATGAGTAGGAGGTATATAGTAATAAGAAACCATAGTAACTGAGCCCGTACGGTGTCCGTTCACGGTCTTTTGATGAAAAAAATACGGCCCTCCTGCCTGTGGTGTCGAGGCGTATTATTTCATCAAATGACCTCGAACCACATCTGTTCGGTCTCAGTAACCACGTTTTCTCATATTGCCAAATGATAACCCTTGATCTAGGTACAAAAACCGGTCTTCATGTACGATCCTATTATCAAACAGGACCACCAATTTAGAACTTGACTACCAATATGGCCTGGTTTTAGATGCGTTAATCGTGACTTGTCCATGACCATGACCACGAACGTCTGTGGATACATACTTCATGGTCATTATGAATAGGCTTTGCTATGCGTGAGTGTCAATGTATGTCCACAGTCAGAATGATTTATTATCTCACCCCTGGAATAAATGCCCATAGGCTTAACATTGGGAACTCGTTCTCCATGCCCCTGCGAGTATTGCGGTCCGTTCTCCATGGTATATATCCTGTGTGTCATCCATTCTTTTAATGTGTATGGGGGTGAGATAAATAAGAAAACAACTCGTTTTAGTCAAAGAAGTCATTCTGCAACTCGTTTTAATGCTACATGATATTCACCCGGCTGTCGCCTCGTTCATAAATCACTCCACATCAAACTCATGGAGAGCGACGACTTTGACCAAATCATGTTGGTTTCTTCTTTAGTCTACAACGGTGTAGACAGAAGATAACAGAAGTGATGATGCACTGCAGGTATCTGTGATTCGGAGTTTATGAAGACAAGTGATGTATTATCAGACTCAAGGACGATGTAGGTCAACTTTATTCAGTACTCAGAGCTCACACTGTCTTAGCCAACGAACTTAAATATTAGTAAACGATAACGCCTTGTACGAGGTGCAGAAAAGGGTCTTCATGTACGACCCTAGATTATTCAACAGACCCCTGTTTCTAGATGGGAAACCTCAAAGTCTCACTATATTAGATTATTAATTCTCGAAATATGCTTCCGGGCATCAAGTAGGGCATTATTCTTGGTAATATGCTACTCTGTAAGTGAAACCATGTTTCATGCATGTATTTCCCAAACACCCAATGTATATGTGTATACATAGCTGGACCATACTGTCAGATAGGTGATGGAAAGGTAATATGAATTGATAATGAAAGTGCATTTGATACGTAACCTTGGGATTGGAACGGGGTATTGATATTGGATTTACGATGACACGCCAAAATGGAGTAGAACAGGCATAGACAGAGTAATTACATGCAAATGGACGAACACCTGTAGATAGGTTTGATTATATTATCAATGAATGGCCAGTGATATTACTGACAATACGAGCCGACTTTATGACAGTTATTGTCGTATTCACTGCAGATGTTTCTGCTGTTTCATGTGACCAAATTATGGTATAAATTACCTCAGATCAATAAAACCCATGTAAAATACAAAGATTGATGATTAGGTATATAGTTAGCTTCTAAGCCTACGTTTGTTACTCATATAACTTTGAAGTCCGCATGTAAGTCCATATTCTGGACAAGTGAGACAACTCAGACCAACGCGAAACTGGAGCCTGTAGAAGATCGCCTCTGTGTGCCGAACAAATACCTCCATTATAAACAATAAACTTAAACATGTATATGCATATAGATACATCGACATAGATATACTAAGTAGGTGTATTTATGAAAAGTGTCGAGGTGGCATTTGGTCTAAGTTCAATTCTGAAAGAAACATGAATCCTGCGCATATAACATTGTCAGACCTGCGTCAATAGAACTTCATGAAATGTATTGTGATGAAGATTCATGAATATTGAAGGATGAAAACATGAACTCCATTAGCCAGCGACAAGCCACCGAGGGCAGGCTAATGTTCCTTCGTGGCGCAAGGACGTTAAGTGTATTTGCTGAGATTGATCCGAGGTAATTCTTTTTAATGTTGTGTTAACTAAGATGCAGCTGATCCACCCCTTTATCAATACGCGAAATGGAGTTGGTTTTTTTGGTCATTTTTACTAAGCCCCGTTTGAGGATGGTGATTAAAGAGAAATTATTTATGCTCACAGAGGTGTGACTGATAGGATGAATCCACCTCTAAACGTTCAGTCCCATGCAAAGCTTTTGAAACATCATCCGTAAAAATGTTTCCAAGGCGCTCTGACACATAAAGAAAAAAGCATTGGACCCGTTACATATGTTAACTAGGGAGAGGGGGAAAGAGAAGTGTTATGAATAAAGCTTCTTAAAGTCACATGAGGCATATTAAGAAAAGAAACTGTTGAGTGTTTGGTCTGTGCCCTTGTTCGCCATTGAGTTTGGAGTGCGCAGTAATGTGAACGAGGCGATAGCTGAGTGAATGTTCTGAAGCTCTCCAAACGAGATGGCGAATGGAGACTCAGACCAAGCACGAATATGTTTCTGATTTTATCTTAGCTTGGAAATATCTATCTGTTTATAACCCGTTTAGAATGAGTTACCGTACTCGCAAGCCTGTTGAGAACGAGTTCCTAATGTTAAGCCTATAGACGTTTATACCAGGCTAAGATAGATGCCATTTCTGCTGATGGTTATTTATGCGCTGCAATTCAAATGCATTTGTTCTAAATCCATTTCTTAGGACAGGAAACCCATCTTAAATGACGTGTGAAACTGGGGTCTGTTTAATAACTTATGACTGCTAGAAGGAAATCTCGTACGAGGGTTATCTTTTAAAAATATTCAAGGTCGTCCAGTTAAGACTGTTCTACCTGAATAAAGGTCGTCCATAAGTATTGAATTAAGTTAACAAAGATCGTCCTTGGGTGTCAATGGCATACAGAAAAGGATCTTCATATACGAGCCTAGATTATTAAACAGGCCCCTGATCCTTGGTCGCAGCCTTTACATCCTACGAGAATATTGCCACAATAACCTGACGAATCTCATTTTCGATTTGTTGCTATGGTATCCAATATAATTTGATAGTAGTTGCAAAAACTTTTAAATCAAGTCGTGTCCATATTAGATAATGTTTTACCAAACATTGACTGCTCAAATATCAGGGGCCCGACTGATAACCTGAGATCGTATGTGAAGACCCTTTTCTGTTTGCCATAGAAACCCAGGAACAATGTGGGTGAACTTTATTCAATACTTAGGGATGACCTTATGGACGGCTAACACTCTTATAGCAAACAGACTTAAACATTATCAAACGATAACCCTTGTACGAGGTACAGAAAAGGGTCTTCATATAGATCCTAGATTTCTTTTAAGATTTTATGACGTAGGTATTTCACCAAGACATTAGGCAATCTTCCATGAAGTAATCCTTAAATACTAACAAGTGTACACAAAACGGAAGTACAGAAATACACAAAACTCACAAGACTCCACAGTGACATACATAGGGCAGATATGCTGTATATCGGAATTATACTATCATATATCAAACCAAATGTGTCACCATTTCTTTTACTCTATTCTTGAACTCAATGCCTCTTATTATTGTTTGACACGTATTCCCACCATGACAGCCCTGTCCTGCCATGTCTTGTTGGGAAGGAGAACTATGACCTTCGTCAAGGTGAAGCCCCCAGAGACCCGTGAGATACATATATCATCCTTACCAACTGCGCATGCGCTCAGTTCTGACGTCACCTGTCATGTGACATGAAGGTGAGCCGGACGGATGTCGACGAGACAGTCCAGGCTCAGGCACGGATGTCGCGGCGCTTCTATCCCACCCGTGGTATTGCTGTCCGTTCTCCATGGTCTATATCCTGTGTGTCATCCATTCCTTATTGAGTTCAGGGGTAGAGATACATACAGAAAGCAACTCATTTTGGTCAAAGTCATTGTTCTCCAACTCGTTTGAATGCTACGTGATAATCACTTGTTCCTATCACTCTGCATCAAACTCGTGGAGAATGACGACTTTGTTGGTTTCTTTTTTAATCCAATCTCCTCAAATCCCATCTCCTCATATCCCGTCCCCCCGGTTTTAAAAAAAATATCTTTATTAGAGACGAAAATAGTTCACAGTGTAATACAGTGTTTTTCAGCTATCTCCGTCTACAATCTACAAGGTACATATAACACATAGTACAATGCAACCACTAGACACCCGATCTTCACATGGCTGCTTCAGACAGTTGTTCATAGCATCACATGTCTATACTTTCTTGACATGTCTATACTCATATCCCATCTCCTCATATCCCGTCTCCTCATGTCCCGTCCCCTCATATCCTGTCTCTTCGTACCCGTCCCCTTATATCCCATCTCTTCATATACCGTCCCCTCATATCCCATCTCTTCATATACCGTCCCCTCATATCCTGTCTCTTCGTACCCGTCCCCTTATATCCCATCTCTTCATATACCGTCCCCTCATATCCCATCTCTTCATATACCGTCCCCTTATATCCCGTCTCTTCATATCCTGTCCCCTCGTATCCCGTCTTTTCATATACTGTCCCCTTATATCCTCTCCACTCGCATCCCGTCCCCTCATATTCCGTCCACTCGTATCCCTTCTCCTCATATCCCGTCTCCTCATATTCTGTCCCCTCATATCCCATCTCCTCGTATCCCCTCCCATCATATTCCCTCCCATCATATCCCATCCCATCATATCCCGTCCCTTCACATGCCGTCTCCCTCTGTCGCCTCTATCTGGCGCGCCATCTATTGCCGGAGGCTGCTCCTATCCGGGCAAGGCTTGTATCTGCCTTCCATCAACAGATACCCGTCACGACTGGCGCAGAAGTTACACGCTTGGCGCCCGGCCCGGGGTGATAAGCCGACGCTTGTTTTCTCCGGAGGACGCCTTTCCCATGAGCAGCTCGACAAAAGCGGGGACAAATAATACGGGGAGAAGTTGAGGGATTTACCTAGGAAAGCTGATAGAGGTCGTGATTTCAGTTTACGTACAGCCATCTTTAATCTTATCAAGGATGCCATTCCACAGGAAAATGTTTTTCTAGTCAGCATAAGCCCCCCCCCCCCCCCATTCCACACTCATACCGGGAAGAGGGAACATAACCAAGCCTAAAGGAATTAAATTTCATTACATATTCCACAGAAGAACCTAACATCATGGTTAGTTCAAGTATGAATTATAAATGGCAGGAATTATATACATATATATTACTATAAAGTCACTACCACTCTGCATGTTAAGATACACCAGACATGTTAATAATTGGAAGCATTGGAATACTGATCACAATATAGATTGAATTTTATGTATCAATAATGAAAATAAAGTCTGCTTCAACACAACAAAATTATAGATGGCGGGAGAATGAAAGAAACACCACATACTCACCCACCCATATCCATTAGATTTACTCGTATGAGTTATGTCTAATCCAAGGTATCATAACCTCGCCCTTTCAAACATCTAGAATTAGTTTTTATATGATCTTTACTGGATTCCCTGAGAAACAAAATGTCATGTGTCGAAAAGGTAACGTGACGTGTTAACGTTCATATTCACAATGGTTAAGGTTTTCTAAGGAAAGCGATTGCTGGATGAACTGTCTAATTCAATAGGTCTACGTAATCTCCGTTTAGACGGGCTTCTCTCTCTATGAAACCCTTTCCTAGACCTCATGAGCTGTTACCGACGAGGAATAACGCCATTTGAGCAGATCGATCGTGGTTATTCCTGATCAAACCTTTTCTGCATTCACATCAGAATCAGGGGGTTGTTGAATAAAGTAGGCTCGTACATGCAGACATTGACTGGCGTCAGTCCCTGTACCCCTCCACCTCCCCTAACCCTCCCTAACCTCTGCGATACAGGGTGATTCCTGGATCATTCAGAAGAAGGTTTATCTATCATTGAATTTTGCTAAATAATTTCATGAATGTTCATAATCAACGAATTGAGCAAGTCTGATGCAGACCCTTTTCTGTACCTCACACAAGGGTTATCATTTTAATAATATTAAAGTTTATTGGCTAAGACTAAAGAAGACACCAACAAGTTTTGGTCAAAGTCATTGTACGACATGTAGCAATATGAACGACCCAAAGCAGAGTGAATATAGCGTAACATTCAAACGAGTTGGAGAATGACGACTTTGACCAAAATAAGTCATTTTCTGTATTTATCTCACTCCTGTAAACACTAAAAGAATGGAAGACACACTGGTTTCATGACGTTATAGACCATGGACAAGAGGCTTTATTATTACATACCTATGTGCGAACGTCAGTGAAATACTACCCGCTCACAGGGGTGTAGTATATCGCGACTACGGCCAACTATGGTGCGCTTCGTCGTAGTGCAATATTATAACGTGCATCGAGTCTAGTCTGTGCTATTCGATAGGCGTGCGTAATCGACGTCATCGCGACCAAAAACAACATGGTGAACGACGTCGAATCGCAACTTTAAACTCGTGATACAGGCCCCCCATTACAACTACAAGTGCGTACTGACCAAATATCGAGGTAGCTAACGATTGGGATTCACCAGACACTGTTTAAACTGCTCAAATACGCGAAATCGATCAATAACATCAACGCGATCCGCAATGGGCGACGCACAGACACGCTTACGCTGATTCCTGGCATATCAGCCTCCACACATGCCTAACACTCTCTAATCGTATCTTCTGCTAACCGCACGCGTACCAAAAAGCGGCCAAACATCCGCTGAGCGACTGACGGCCTATCGCGCATGCGTGATTCACAGATCCTGCGCTACTTCCGGTTCGTAGCAGACAGTGTCAACATGGAGCAGTTGTGACTTAAGAACTCGATAAATGGCGTGTTTCTGATCAAATTAAGGTATGTAATAATAAGAAAACGCCCTGACTGTGGCCAGAACTATGTCTTAGTTCTCGGTCACCTATCGCCGACGTTCGCCCCTTCGCCTACGGCGTCGGGCCGAACGTCGGCGATAGGTGACCTCGAACTAAGACATAGTTCGGCCACAGTTAGGGAGTTTTCTCTTAATACTCCTAGGGGCATCGAGAAAAAGTTACCAATATCAAGTCATGGGACAAAAATATCAGGGGTGAGATAAAGCCTTAACCGTCCATAAGAGCATCTATAAGTCTTGAATAAAGCTGACCCACATCGTCCCTGGGTTTCCCGGGCATACATAAAAGGGTCTTCATGTACGAGCCTAGATTATTCAACAGCCCCCTGATCCCATTAAGGCAGCGATATCTCGCTTATAGTCTTACTTCAGAATCCCTCCCACGCACTTCCGCACCCAAGAGAGGCTGCTCAAACGTCACACACACCTGGGATCCTTGTCGTATGATAATACTCCATACATTGCCTTTTACACCATCCGCTAATTGCATACAAATAGTCTGCTCTAATTAGGAATTACCTCGAGAACTAGATACTACAGCTAATGGTGGGATGGAAGTCTCGCTGCCATTTTCAGTGCTGACTGAGGGCTTGCAAAGTATTGACAGATGGATCCCGTCGACCAATATTTCATCAGTAGTCTGGGCGTACTTCCATATCGCCTCTAATGAGGAACACTGCCTGAATTGAATGCCCCTGCGGCTTTGATTAGTCTCCATAATTATTTCGACTTCGTGCTTCAATCATTGCTAGTTTCGGATATGTTCAAAACATCATCAAAACATGCTATTTTGAAACCTGTTTTCATTCATAGTTCTTTCAATTTGTACCAATATATCCGATTTCCTAAAAGATTTTCCAGTCCCTATCATATATATATATATATACATGAAGGCCATATTTGCGGTTCATGTATACTAATATGCCATCTGCATGGAAATTCCTAACTCACCCACCACTCAGCGGCTTTATTGCGGTGCCTTTGTCTTTGCAGTAGGGTATTAATGGGATGGGGGAAGCATACCAAATTGAGAGTGATTGCTTTAATTTCCAAGGAATCGTCGCTAACGATGCGCATGGCGCCTTGCCGTCTAGAGCGGGCGACGGTGGAGACCCAGCCACAAGACGTTTATAGAGCACGGCGCACTGTAGATTGGCAACCAGCCCCTGTCTGCGCTCAGCTGTGACTAAAGCCCAATACACATCTACCGATTTCGGAACATTTATGTACGTTTGTCGGCGACAAACGGAGGGTAATTTGTCGCAGCTGAGCCATCCTAACGGAGTCGGTAGATGTAGGACAGCTAGGCAAGGCTACCAAGTGATTAGTGAACACTCGGTTTCTTTGGTTTTTGCCCTCCCCCAAGTAATTTGCCTGCGACAAGGTGACCGACTCCTATACGATTTAGGAACTAATCGTTCAACCCTAAATCGGTAGATGGGCATCCGGCTTAAAGCCCAATACACATCTACCGATTTTGGAACATTGATGTATCTTTGTCGGCGACAAAGGAACGATAATTTGTCTCAGGCGAGGCATCATAAACGAGTTGGTTCCAGTCGGTAGATGTAGGACAGCTAGGCAAGGGTCAACCAACGATTAGTGAACCCCCTCATTGAGATGTTCTTTTGTCGGCAACGATTTGTCGTTCGATGTTTCTAAATTGCTTGCCAGAAGTTTATCGACATGTTGATAAATCCAGTCGCTGTTACGGAACATTGGTAAATGGCATCTGAATCGGTGACCGACATGGGCTGAGGGGTTACGTAATTTGCCTGCGACAAGTTCACCGACTCCGATTCAACTCTGAATCGGTAGATGTGTATTGGGCTTTAGGGGTTAGTTGGATCCAATATCCAGCCCCAGCCAGCCCCTCCCTCGAAGCAAAAAGTGTATTTCGGATTGTGGATGCATGAAGCACAACAGTTTACTATATAATATTATATGTATAACAAATCTATCATATTTTCCATTTCATTAGGAATTTGGTTCCATCTGTCAACAGTAGAATATAAGATCATGAACAGTGGGTTTCGGCCTGTTTGTGTTCGCTGGAACATGAAAATGGCGCAAATGATGTTCTGCGCATACATCGCTATGACGTTAGTAACCCATTACTATGTCCGGTCAAGGCTTCCTATATCTGATCCGACCAGAGCTAACATGCATAACAATTGTCTGTTCTGGTGGCCAGTGTAGGCACACTGTAGTTGAGCACTCTTCTCCTAGATCTTTTGTGGCGAGAGCACTTGCGGATCTCTGCCTCACCCCAAGGCTGGTTCCCTGGTATCTAAATAAGGACATGGGAAACAAGCTAACATTTCAGATTCAAAACAAGGCAACTGTCAAAAGTTGTGAAACTGAAACGACTCATATATTATGAGTTGTGAAATATGGGAATTGTTAAATGAGCTTCATGGACAATCTTTCTCAGCTCTAAACCACTTTATTAGGTTAATCCACGGTTGATTAGACTGCCCCTTCAAGTGAGTACATGTGACATGTTGACAAACAAAACCTTGCAATACATGAGGTGCTTTCCACTGTGGAAAGTGTCCCAGAGACTGTGTCTGGTTTGAAATAACAAATAACAGAAATGTGTGTACATCATTTAACATATAAATATGTGGATCTTTATCTATAAGTAGAATACGAAATACTCCCCAGAGCGTTAACAATTTAGGATATTTGAAAAACTGGCAGATGGGACAGATTCTTTCACAAACAGGCAGGTCGGTGCAGAGATATAAGCAGTCGCAGGAAGTAGAGCGCAGGATCTCTGCTAGGTGAGTGCGGGTTGAGATGAGAGAAGGGGCTAGAGATCTGGCGGAGTGCAGCTCAGACCGTGGAGGAACATGATGGGATCTAGCCGATCATTCCTGGCCACGCCTGGAGGCCCGGGCTTAATGACCTCCCCTGGGACCATCCCTCCGTTCCCCGTCCCTCCCACCGCTCACCCTTCTTGCTCCCAGCCACTATCCCACTCACAGGGGGTATGTATCTACCCTAGTGTGTTGCTCCTAGCTCCTTGCCTCTCCCCCATCGCTAGATTCCCCACTTGGCCCCACAGGACAGTCTAAATACCCCCAAGGTTGTCATTTCTCATATCTATACCATCTGCCTAGATACCGCCCGCCATATACATATGATATCAGCAGTGAATCCCCACCTCTATCTTCATACAGGATTCAGCTGCGTTCAACTGTTTCTATGTAAAGAGTGCTGCTGTGGTTTTGAAGATGCTACTGGTTTTTAAAAGTTTTTCTTTCATTTATCCTTGATGTAACGCTTATAGAAAGATGGTCCCTATATGATGTTTACCAATTGTTGCAGCATTTTGATTTCATATTTTTGCCGAGAACATCTGGCCCGAAACTGTCTGGCTCAGTCCTGCCTATTTGCACAGTGACGAGCTTGTGCTGTTCTAAGCGGTGTGTCTCTTTTAGGAACCGTTTAATAATCTAGGATCGTACATGTATAACCTTTTCTGTATGCCATAGAGACCCAGGGACAATGTGGGTCAACTTAATCCAACACTTATGGACGGCTAATACTGTCTTAACTACCCCTTGTACAAGGCACAGAAGCGGGTTTTCATGGACGATCCTAGATTAGTAAACGGAACCCCAAATTTGGGATTTTATTATTAATATGGCCTGGCTTTAGATGTGTTAATGGTCCATGACCATGAGTCTCCTAGCGAACAGATATAGATTAATTCATTAAACGGTAGCCCTTGTACGATGTACAGAAACGGGTCTTCATGTACGATCCTAGATTATTAAACAGGCCCCTGGTCTCAGTTCCCATCATGTATTATTCAGAATCATAACTGGACCATTGAACCAAGTGCTGTGGGTTGTTATCGCGCGGCAGTTTAACACATCTTTTATCGTGTAGAATTCATCCCGTTGAATGAACACCAAGTCGGCCGCAGCACGGCGCCACTGTCGCCTTACCGCATCCTCTGATGACGAGATTTAGGTCACGTGGTTTGAGAATTAAATCCCGTTTGTGTTTTTTTTCTATTATTATATCACCGCACGAACAGACATGAAAGGGCCCTGCCGTGACGCCTCCTAGAATTAACACTTAATAGCCAAATTACGTGCGCCATTTGCTTTGGATAGGTTTCAATCGAAATCGGCTAATTGTTAACATTAGCCTAACTGCTCGTGGAATAAAACCTTGGACGCCTGAATCGATTATTGCTACTGTAAATAGGTAAAACTGACCCTACTGCAAATGCCATTTGTCACGAGATTTTCCTTTGTTAGTCCACGACTACTAAGTTCCGTTTTGGGGACTCGTATAGAGGGGGAGGAGGATGTTGTCTTCCTTTTATGACGATTGATTTAAGTTTTTCTTTCAGCCCATTTTGAAATCCTTTTAGACTATTTGATCAAGAAATGTCAACATGGACATCTCAAAAGAACTTATGTCAATGCTTTTGAACATGAAACAAGATGGATCTGATACCATTACAAAGACACTGTACTGTGTGCGACTTTCTTATGGGCCCTCCCTTTGTTCTACAACTTTTGGACATGGAAAACAGATGCGTTGGTTTATTAAGACTAACGTTTTTCTCCCATACAAAAAAGTATTGTCAGATTATGGATGGCCTATGGCATGAATGCATCAGTGGCAAATCGGACACAAGCTGACGTTCTGCCGTTGAATAATCTAGGATCGTACATGAAGATCCTTTTCTTTACCTCGTACAAGAGTTACTTTTAATAAATTTAAGTTCTTTCGCTAAGACAGTCTTAGCCGTCCATGATGTTGCCCATAAGTGTTAAATAAAGTTAAATCGTGGGGGGTGGAGAGTCAGCTCAGTGTTTAGGGCACTGGACTTGTAATCCCAAGGTTGTAGGACTTTGTGGGTTCGATTCCCACTGCAGCCGCTCTTCACCTTCATTCCCAGCAGTGGTAGATTTACTGCTATATCAAAGGCCAATCGCTCTCATACCATGTCTATGTGGTGTGGGAACTAAAAGAACTCTCACCTCGGTAAATGTGTAGGGGTGAGATTTCTATCTGAATTCATTACATAGATTCGATCACCACCCATGTGGTGTAAAATAACCTTGAGTAAGTCTGGTAAGAACCTCTAATGGTTAACTGGACGTTAAATCAAACCAACCAACAAACCAACCCACATCGTCCCTCGTTTCCTTGGCCTACAGAAAATGGTCTGTGTGATCATAGTTTATTCAACAAGCCCGGGGTCCTGATGTGCTAAATAAATCGGAAATTCCACCTACATTCGAAGATCCAAGGTGGTTGTAAACAACTAACTCCACGTTTTTATTTCTCCCCTTTTTTTGTTTTTTTTTGTGATGCAGTGGTACAATGGTTCAACTCCATGTTAATTCAATGAAAAAAAGATGGCTCCAGGAGCTTCGGTGACAAAACCTTTATTCCCGGAGAAGGTCATACGAAGATATATAACAAATATATGTCACCCGACCCATGCCTGCGTAGTCCTCAGAGATCATGTGGCGAGTACACGAGGATTGATTCTCTGAACCCCCTCTTACCTGTCAATATACACCACAAGAGACATAGTAGCATCCCAGGCCTGTGTGGGAATCACTGTGAACACGCACCTACACACTTAGTTATTATAACATGCTCTCCACTCCGCCTTGTCCAAATAATAACCTGTGCGGGCGACACACATTAGACCCTGAAATCTCGGCGAGTTCAATTTGCTCACTGTGGAGAAGCTTTTTGATTCCTGCCTCGCCCTCAGTCATTGATTGACTGTGGAGGAAGGGCGTGACTGAAGTAGTGCACACAGGTGCGGCGCCGAGGACACACAAGTAATTACTGGAGGGGTGCAATGGGGATGTGTGGAAGCGAACATCTCCAGGGGGGATTTGATCTAGGTCCGGAACCTGTGACTAATGTAGTTCTTCCCAGTGTACTTGTTATTTTCACTTATCAACAAAATGGGAAGCCAATACTACACCACTACACAGGCACACTCCTATATAGTTACCAAATGCACCCTTTGCCCTGCTTGCTCATCCATAAACAAAAAACGGTTCCGCCCATCCAAGCTAATATTTCCTTTCGTAAGTAAGTTCCTTGTCTTTTATCTATTTTGCAGCGTTTGCTTTTGTGGCTGGTGTAATGTTGTTGCAACAATACCAAGTATTCTTTTAAAAGTTTATATTCTATTAGTTCTGAAAGACTCAGCTTTCCTTCTTCCGTTATTCAGAACTTTCTATGTGGCACTTACGTAAATTAAATTTCTAACATCTGGTTTATATTACTACTGGCTATGAATTATGTATATAGTGTATGCATTCTCACAAAGGTATATCTATAGAGTAAGTGTCTTTATATTCTAGATTTGTATGACATAAGAAGCTAGGTGATATCTAGTTTTTCCGCGTTATAAAGCCTATGAGTAGTTCGCATAAATCTTGAATCCTCCATAATTATCCTCACTTTCCAACATCCTCATAGATTGTCTACACCCAAGACGTAAATAAATGCAAAATAATTCACACATCCGCACTTTCGAGTTCTCCTGGTAAAAATCGCCACTTTTTCGCTGAAGAATAAAGTAACGGGCGTTGAAACTCCAACGTCATCTTGCCTTGGACCACAGTACAGTGCATCTTTTATAGGACAATATAAGTGAGATGATGAATAATTTTACATGCCGAAATTTATCGTTAAAGCAAACTCAACCTGCTTCTGCCATATCATTATAAAGCTGTGGGCGAATGTCTCAATTTTACTAATCAGGAGTACAGACTCCGTTTGTCACTGAGTGACGAAAGAATATTCATACGTCCCTCAGTCTTACTTGACCACTTTGATACTTGAAAAAGTGAGTTATAAAATGGCGTTTTTAATGATTCCTAGGTATATAGTAATAAGGAGAAATAGCGAGTGTCTCTGAATCACATCTGATCGTTAATATTTTGATCGGGTATATTCACCTCGTTCTTCGAACTCGGTGTCACCATTGCTCACCATTCTATTCCATTTCTGTTGTAATATATTCACTCCCCAAGCAGTGGTGACCCCTTTTTGTCTCTTTGGTAGATATTGGTGAAATGACCTGCAGTAAGTAAATTGGTAGGCTTCAGAAAAAAACCTCCAGTGAACAACTTTGAAAGTGTTTTACATTCAACTGGTTCTCTAGCGTACGGTAAGGGAGGCGAACATGTTGCGGTCGACAATATAAGTGTGTGGAATGCATGGGTGTCTGAGCAGAGAGTGGTTTTGGAGAAAGGATTGTGGATAAGCATTACGGGAAATGTACCTTAATACACTTTTGTCCCTATTCCCATTTCCCCATCCATCTAGAGCCATTACCATTTCTGACGCCACCCATTGCTACGCGTCACTAGGCAGCAGCCCCACAGCAGGCACCACTAACCTACACTAACCTTCCCCTCGCCCCAACCGCCTTGGACGTCTAGTGAACATTTCCCTAAGTGGGAACGCTGAAACTGCACATGAAATAACCCAAAGATTTCCCTGTCAGCGGGTTGCCTCTAACCCATCACCCCACCTCATGATGTCCATCAGGTGAATTTGTGTGTGTGTGGTTTTTCTTCTTAAAGATTTCCTCCCTTTTCACGAGGGAGCGGGGAAGGTGGCTTCACGAGGTAAAATGTCGTCTGCTACATTTGGGCGTCTAGTTCTCCATCAATCCTCTAGGCGGCGCCCGTCCTGGCGTTGTACCTGTCTGAGGACGTCACCCCCAACCCCTAATGGTCCCAGGCTCGGCACTGAGGGAGGGCGGAGGGGGAAGCCACTATAGGAGGCACCACAGAAGCCACCAAAGACGGAGAGGCCTGCTCTGAAGTCCTCCGCCCGCGCCAGAGCCGCTCAAGCGGCAATCGTGCACAATCCATCACCTCGTGAAGAGTCGGTCTGAATCACTCAGAGCAGCTCCCACTCCCCTCTCCCCACCTTTAACTCACCAACTACCTGCTGCTTTTTTTTTTGCCTCTCCCGTGCTGAGTCTCAAGTCCAGGTATTTTACCCATCATTAAGGCCTGGTTTCGCCAACCTGCTTCCTAGATGCGTAGAATGCCCTTAACCGTTTGGTTGAATACAGAGAAGAGCTAATGCTATCAACCCCACTCCCGTGCCCCACTATCCCTACTTAAATTAACCACCCCACACCAATCTCTCCCTCCCTCCTCCTCCCCACCGCTTCCCCCAGTCTCTCTCTCGCCTCACCGTACTCTGACTGTGATTGGCACACCGTCTCTTCGACTCCCTGGTCTTTAGGCAAAACGAGCTCAAAGGCGGCGGGTCTGTGGGTGAGCGGGAGCCGTCAGACTAGGACGGGTCCCTTGCGGCCTCCACCAGGCATCCTGAGCTGCTCGCTATTTTGTGCGAATGGTTTGCGGGAGCTGCTCCAACCTCGGGGACGATCCAGTTACCGTGCGGCTGCCGGGATGCGGGGGGCGCCTCGCTGGCGTCGTTTTCTCTCCAGTCTTGCTTGCTTACAAGGTATTTTATTTGGAGCCAATTTGATGTTTGTCGTTCCTGTATAGATGGGGAGCTCCCAGTGGCTGCCTCAATACGTTGCTTCTCAGTTTGGTCTGTTTTATTGTTTTAAAGGCATGTCCTACAATACACAGTGGCGCCACCTGGCGATGTTGAAATACTGACAATTACCAATTCAAACCGGTTCCTTTGACTTATTTCAATACCTAATGAGTTTCTAGTTGGACCTAACCCAATAGGTAAATTAGGCCAATTTACAATTGACTGATTAATATAGGAAATATACTGAAAAAATATAGTTTTGGGGCCATCCTTGAGGTTTGTACGCAGAATTTCTTAAATTTTTGACCCCAACCCCCTCCCAATCTTGTACACAATAGAACAAGAAGGGGGCATACGAAAATTTCCTAGATTTTGACCACCACCCCACCCCCACCCCTCAGAGGGTACATACTTTAAGGGTGACCCCTTTCTTCAATTCTTTCAAAAACAAGGACGGTGACCAGTGATTTTTAAATATCATAATATTCGTCTCTAAATCAGAAACTAGCATGATGACCCCTGATTTGTAAGTTCGGTATGTGCTCTACAACACTTTAAAATCATCATATTCAATTTTCAGGATATTGACAGGGGTTTTAATTACCAAGGCAAATTGTTGTCCGGTATGCCTTTAACCATCCCGTTGCCGATGCTTCGCGTGTGTATACATGTATTATGTATGGTGGTTGTTTTAATCAGGCCGTTTTATCATGCACACGTATACACCTACGCGTGCTAAGCAACGCTCCCCACACGCACACGCACGTTCAGTCATCTATATTCATGTACTAGTGACTTCTTCTGTTTTCTATTTGCTGTTTTTGGTCCTTCTTTTATCTTCTCCTTCTGATCTTGCTCTCTGGTCTTTTTACTTTGCTTTTTCAGCATGTCCCACTATCTAACCTGTCTTCACTTTTTTATACTGAGCTATTCATTTAGGCTTTCATTCACTGCCCCTCTTGGGTGTGGCACTGACATCTCGCCAGCCCTTGACCCTTTCCCTGTGTATCAATCTTCACTGATTCTTTATAACCGAAGTCGTCTGCTTGCCAACACGTTCCATGATCAAGAAGCCCGCGCAAACTCTGCCATGGGCTTTGACTATTTGGATATGAGCAGAGAGGATGTATGTACACAATCATGACTGGTTTTTTGTAGGAGTGGTCGTAGTCTTCGTGTAGTTGACGCGTAGTAATATCCGAGCAATAGCGAGGATATTACATTGTCAACTACGTGGAGAATATGGTCATTCTTATAATAAAAGCAGTCGTTATTGTATCTATTACCCACCTACACGATTGATATAGAAAATTGACCATGTATGACATAAAGGATGACTTCACATTTAATAACGCCCTAGCAGTGTCAAGCATGTCAGGTAATTCAGTGTATACTTACACCAATTACATAGTTCGTCATTTATCTATGCTTTTAGCATTCAAAACATGTTATAGCAGTAAGTCCTGATAGATACTGAGACTATTATTAATAGTTCTAAATAATTAAAATCAAATGATAATTTTAGAAACTTATTTCGAGGTACATGATGATCTTACCAAACTATGGATGGGATTATTCCCGGAATCTCCACACAGAGATTCTGCCATGTCAGAATCTCCGGGTAGCGAATTCCAGGCGCCCTATGTATTTCCTATAGAGAGCTCGTAATAGGTGGGTAATAGATATTTGGAACGGATATTATAGAGAATACTTCAGGAAAAAGGGGACTAGATCAAGTTTTTAGTGTGAAGCGTTGGCATATAAGGGTCAGCGCTCCCCTCTATATATCCCCCTTCACTCCCCCCCTGATAATCCAGTTTTCATTGGCGCCAACGATAAAGTCATCGATCGGAGGACTTTGCTGGACGGTGAGGCTGCCTTAATCCGCACCCCCGGTGTCCTCTCATTGATCTGCTTAATCCGGTGGGAACACGTGGATCAGATAAGCTCGTTTATCACCGGTCTGTGGCCAGACGAACCCCCCTCCCCGTCCTCCACCACGCCGACTCTGCATGTCTCCCGCGATCATGATCTATGGCCCAGGTCACGCCTCACCAGCGCTCATTGCCAAGTGCTCTTTCTTAGAGCCACACATCACGTTAGCCGGATCTATATTGTTATTGTTATTTACGAGCGGCACGGCAGGGCGGCCATTCATAAAGGCCGAATCACGGGCGTGATTAGCGCGTGTGTGTATAGATAGATCCCCGCCTCTACATTCACCTCCTGAGCACACCTTTGGGGTATTCTGTAAAGTGGAATTCACACGGTGGGATTCATGTACCTCACTGGGTGTTTGTCTCCTGCTGTGAGCCTCTACCAGAACACAATATCGTCGTCTGAATGGTAAAGTTTCATTTACCAGAAACAAGTATTTTTCCCTGTAGTTGTTTGTGAAATTAATCCTGAAGTGGGATTAACACGATGGGATTCATGTACCTCACAGGGTGTTTGTCTGAGACGAATCCTGCTGTGAGTCTCTACCAGAACACAATCTCTTCGTCTGAATGGTAGAGTTCCATTTTACAGAGACAAGTATTTTTCCCTGCAGTCGCTGGTGAAAATTATCCCTATAGTGGGATTCACCTGATTTATGGACCTCACAGGGTGTTTCTCTGAGACAAATCTTGCTGAAGTTCTCTACTGGACCACAATTTCTTCGTTTCAAATTGTAGGGTTCCATTTTCCTGAGACATGTTTTTCCCCTGCAAATGTTGGCGACATTTACCCTTAAAAAGGGACATTTTGGTGAGATTAATGGACCCAGTGCTGAGTTGCTGACTAAGTATCCAACCTAGCCAATAGGAGGCCAGCAACAAGCAGGAGCACATGTTTGTCACACCCCTCACCTCAAGGGTACTCGACTCCCAGGGTGAGTGTTCGCTGTGACTGTGTCTGAGACTATGTACCAGGTGTGTCCCTCCATGTGAATCGAATTCACCATTTCACCGAGTCTGGTAAAAGCACATTGCCATGAGAATTTTGTACTGAAGGAGAATTTTCTGAGACTCGGGAAAAGGTGTGAGGTACACCTGTCTCAGGTACATAAGTCTCTATGTATGAATCCTGCTTTAGACTAGGGGAAAGGTGTGAAGTACACCCGTATCAGGTATATAAGGCTCTACATGTGAATCCCACTTTAGACTAGGGGAAAGGTATAAATTACAACTGTCTCAGGTACATAAGTCTCTATGTATGAATCCTGCTTCAGACTAAGGGAAAGGTATCAAGTATACCCGTCTCAGGCACATAGTTTCTATGTGTGAATCCCGCTTTAGACTAGGGGAAAGGTGTGAAGTACACTCGTCTCAGGTACATAAGTCTCTATGTGTGAATTCTGTTTTAGACTAGGGTCAAGGTGTGTCTCATTTACAAAAGTCTCTATGTGTGAATCCCGCTTTAGACTAGGAGAAGGGTGTGAAGTACACCCATCTCAGGTACATAAGGCTCTATATGTGAATCCCGCTCTAGACTAGGGGAAAGGTGTGAAGTACACCCATCTATGGTACATAGGTCTCTACATGTAAATCCACCCATATCTGGTATATAAGTCTCTACGTGTGAATCCCACTTTATACTAGGGGAAAGGTGTGAAGTAACCTGTCTCTGGTATATAAGTCTCTACGTGTGAATCCCGTTTAATGTAAACTCGCCACCCGCCAATAACGCCAGGTCGTGCTCGGCGGACGGAGTTTAAGCAAGCGTGCCCTCATGAATTTCACAAGGCGTGCTGCCGTGTGGAGCCTGCCCCTAGGACCGTGACTAACTTCCTCCTACCATACCCAGGAGGGGAAGCCACACTCCTCCAGCCGCCTAAGACATGCCCCGCTCCGGCATGAAGCCATTGGCAAGGCGGCCCGCCCCATCGCACCCACCACCCTCCCAGCCATACCATTCCGATTCTTATTTGTGAAGCCCTTTCGTTTGGATTAGTGTAAACAAGATTGATGAGTTCCAGACGAGGTCTACACCATGTTATTGTGTCAAAGTATTTGTGTGTATATTGGCCTCAGTCATCCTTAACCCTTGGGGTTAGTCGGTGTGTTTACTGCAATGGAAATGAGATATCATAGTCTTAACCTGGTATATAAACGTCCATTGGCTTAACATTAGGATCTCGTACTCAAAAGGCTTGGGGTATGGTAATTTATACTAAATGGGTGATATACAGATGAATTTTAGCAGGCTATGGTAAAATAAGAAACCTGTTCGTGTTTGGTCGGAGTCCCCGTCAATCATCTCGTTTGGAGCGCTTCGAAATATTCACTCAGTTATTTCTTCGCTTATATTTACTGCACGCTCCAAAGTCGACGGTAAACAGGGACACAGACCAAACACTCATCAATTTCTTTCTTAATATTACAACAGGCACATTTGAATGTAGCTTTGAAGCATGTGGTAATGAATGGAGGAATCCAACGATGCATCACAGAAAATAACACAGGTGCGCTCGATGTTCATAAGGCAAAACTATGCGTTTCAGCTTTAGTTAGGAATTCTCTCAAAACTGTACCGTAATGGCAGATGATTTAGACCTACTCACGAAGCAATTATTCAAGAGCTTTATTTGATGATATCATGAAGATAGTTATCAAACGAATCTTTATGAGAGAAATGGTAAATCACCCTCAAGGATAGTCGTATATGAACTCCTCAAAAATGTAAAGTGCTACTTAGAAAGATGTCAACTGGAGAGGCAACTTTTACCATTCCACCCTCGTCAGGTGGTTATTGTATGGTAGTTTTTCATTTGATCTCAATCCTAGTATTTTTGTACTAGGGGATTAACATTGGTAACTCATTCTCCATGCCTCCATGAGTATTGCATTCCATTTTCTAAGGTCTATATCCTGTGTAGCGGATGGTGTAAAAGGCAATGTATGGGTTATATCATATGACGAGGATCCCGGGTGTGTGTGACGTTTGAGCAGCTCCTCCTGGGTGCGGAAGTGTGTGGGAGGGATTCAAAAGTAAGGCAATAAGCGAGATATCGCTGCCTTAATGAGATCAGGGGGCTGTTGGATAATATAGGCTATACATGAAGATCCTTTTCTATAAATCAAAAACTAGCAGAGTGACCCCCTTTTTTATATTAGCAATGTACTCTGTAACATTTCGAGATCATCATATTCAATTCCCAGGAAATTTACATGGGTTTTAATTTTCAAGTTAGATTGCCTTTAAGTGGGAAAGTGGTATACTGCGCTAATTGTACTGAGAACTGGGTCTGTTCTCAGTACATTTAGCGCAGTATAATAAAAGAACAACTGGGCCTCCCGGTGCCCGGAAGTTCAACACTCAACTACTCCCATCCTTCTGTGTGGTACAAAGTTCTGCAGGCTTCTCTCTTTGAGCTGGAATTAGCTGCTGCCGTAAACTACACGTTGTACTACAGAGAGCCAGGAAAGAGGTTAGCGAGTAGCAATGACCTAAAGTTTGTATGCTAGCATAACATACCTAAGGGAAAATGGTACGTTAATCATTGATTAATGAGCCTGGAATTGTAAATGAATAACAATTAAAAAGACTTGGATCATATTCAGTTCATGGATCGTTTCTGTAACCCACTAGCCCACAACCAACTTGCTGTTACTGCAACTGAGTCGAGGATTCAGACGTATCTAGTACCCATGGGTCTTGAGTTATTTCGGTCTTGAGTGATTGCGCATGCCTCTAAGACCTTGAGGTACTGGCACCCTGCTCCTTTCCCAATACCCCACTGAATAGCGCACAGGTAGTGAAAGGATAGACAATTTGCAGCACGCTAGAAGTCTCTATGTGACCACTCTAACCTTCACGGTCTGCTTGGGTGGACAGCAATTACCAATCTGTTCGCCCTCTTGGTTGCCTCGCATCCTCCTCGTGGTGCAGACTGGATATGCTTGCACACAAGTATAACTAAAGTGGCCAGGATTGGGAATTAGCTCAGTGGTAAAGGGCACTGGACCTGTAATCCCAAGGTTGTCAGACTTTGTTGATTGGAGTCCCACTGCAGCCACTTTTATCCTTCACCCCCGCAGTGGTAGATTTACTGCTATATCAAAGGCCAATCCTACTCATACCATGTCTATGTGGTGTGGGAAGGAAAAGAACTCTCACCTCGGTAAACGTGAAGGGTTGGGATTTCTGCCTACATTCATCTCATAGATTCGGTCAAATCCAAAGTCTAATTGAACAAATTGCACGTTACACAGCGATTCAAACGAGAAGGGATCGAGCTCTGACCCTAAATTTCCATAGGTTTCTATATTTATCTCACCCTTCACATTGACTTATGAGCTAACCTTTGTGACATAATCCCCCATTGAGATTTTGTTATTCTAAATATTCAATGGGAGTTGGATACGAGTTCCCAATGTTAAGTCTATGGGGAAAAATTATCAGGGGTGGAATATAAAATTGAACCTAGAGATGAAAGGTTGTGTTACATCGCCTTTACTGATATTAATCTGAAACTCAAGCTGACGTGGAGAATTCCTCTTTATATCCGTCTTGTATTTATTGCGTCTGCGTGTCTGTTATTTACTTGTTGTGTAGCTCACTAACTTTACATATTAGATAATACTCAGGTAATTGTTTCATGACTTTCCTTTGTGAAATCCAATATCCTCTTAAGACTTGCCTATTTGACTTTAATCTCGTAGGAGTTGTAACTCTATATAGCCGCGATGGAAACACAGAGATTGTAAAGAACTTTTTAATCTTCTGTTCTCGAGTGTTTTTTTAGCTAGGCGTGGCAACATTAGACCTTCATTGCATGGATAAGACTTTCATTCTACAGTTAAAGTTGTGGTCGTATCAACAAGCTCTTGACAGCTTGCCTTTCAATCACTGAATTTATACTTTAGATTCTTTTCAAAACAAGTATACCAAAAACATGTATATTTTGGTGTGCACTCTATACAAACCTGTTGCTGTAAACATTATTCATGACACATCAGATGCTTAAAAGGAAACTCATGAGATGAAAATAACTTGGTCCATACTCCACCGAGTTTGACTGCTGAGTATTTCACGGAGAGAAGCTGATTGAATTACGTAGCGATCAAAGAAGGTAGAGTGCAGACCAAGTTATTTTTACCGAGTGGGTTTCCGATTTTATCCCACCCCGTATATATACATGATCAGATTTCAATTTTGAAAAAAAACCCACAAACCGTATACACTACTTTTACGGCCGTGGAATATGAGCTCCTAATATTAAGCCTATGGAGAAAAATACCGGGGTGAGATAATGTTCTCAATCGACCCTGCATTAATAGTTACCTGAATATTTATTGAATACAGAGTGTTCAAAGGTTATGGGTGAGGATGGGGGTCAAATACCAAGTCCACAGGTGTACACAGCCTGTGCACACGTCCCCACACCCGGTGCCACACCACACCACCCCTCCCTGACTGCTTCCTGCGCCCCGGGGAGTTTATCGACGGGTGCCCCTGCCACTCACCCCTACCCCACTGTGTGGTGTGGTGGGTGTGCGTGTAGGCGCCCTGGAGGAGACTCACAAGAGGGACGGTGGGGTGTGCCGTGAGGAGGGGGTGGAGGACAACAACCAGAGTGATGTTTCCCTGTGACGGGCCCTGGCATGCACCAAGCCAGAGATTGATTGCCTGGTCAGGCAGCGTGGCGGTGGGAGGGGTAGTCGGCTGAGGGTGGAAGGTGCCGCTGACGGTCGAGCGAAAATTGGCACCTGTGCCCCCCCCCCCCCTGGAGCGCCCGATGCCTCCTGACACCTCCACGGTCTGCAGCGAGTATAAAGAGGGGTGTGAGGTGAGGAGGCAAAAAAAAAAGAGAAAAAAAGAAGAAAAACCTATCTGAAACGGTCACGTCTCGCACTGACCTAAGTAGGGTTTCAAATATAAAAAAAAGAAAAAAAAGGAGGCGGCCGGCGCGCCAGGCTCTATACCGCCGCCACTCCCAACTCCAACAGCGCCGACAGTGAAAGTGAACACTGAAAGGAAAGCGTGGACAAGACGAATGGCTGCAGCAGACTGGCACTGGTTCGACCAACAATGTACTGCTCTACTGATTGATATTCCGTGGGACCGACACCTCGTTTGTTTCATCAGGAACTGGTGTGACTTGTTATTGCTGAAGAGCCGGTACATAGGGCGCACGGCCGGCGGGCATTTACTGCACACATCCATTAGGCACGAGAGACAGATGGAGAGAGGGAATATTGTTTGTTTAGTCTTAAACGCATCGTCTGACTAGCGCTAGATGGCTTCAGGGGTGACACTCAATGCTTTACACAGGGGAGACTGGGGTCCATGGGTGCACCACACTACAGGTATATAGCGATGATGTTGCCTCGTGCCTTTGTTACGTTTCGCGTCTTAATACAAATACAATAAGTCCTTAGCTATTGTTGTCTCTGGATCTATCCTCTTTCTGTTTCACTTTATCTTCTTCATTGTGATGCATAAACACACTACCCTCCTCACCGAACAGATAATCCTATACCCCAGCAGCGTAATGCGCCTTTGATTAAGTGGATCTTCTTGTTCACCATTGCTTCTTTTTCATAATCATATCTGGTAGGTATCTTGACGTCTTTTCTTTAGAGTAGAAGGTGTAATCAATACGGATCGTCTGGATCTCTTATCTTTCTTCATAGAGGTGTAGAATCAAGCACAAGACGGAAGAACGAAATATTCTTAACTATTTTCCCTTTTATATAGTTCAACAACCACGAACCCAAGTCAATGATTCCATATTTTAGTTATCGGAACATAATGATATGTCAAATGTGTTGCAATTCACAAAAGTGGGTTTTTTTTCAGAGGATAGTCAGGATACAGATTGTATAAAGCACAGAGTAATTGCTAATTCCACCAACATCCGCCAGAAATTGTAATCTAGCGCCAATGTAGTCGGGGGACAACCAATATTTTCTGCTATCATAATCTATAGATAATCATGAGATGAGGCTAAGACCCTTATATGGCAAACCAAAAATTAATATTGTTGATAAAATCCATTGATAACTGTACCCGCCACCTGGTGTTTTATTGAGCATCATGGGCAAGATGGCCTCATCCATAACACAATAGCTGTGTGCCCTATGCATTGTTCATGTGTCATTTTGGGAACTTGCACCACTAATCACCAAGACACATATCCTTGGAGAGGTTTATGCATTGTCCTCAGTGATGGACGTGTAGAAGATACGTCTCCGATGTAGAAAGTACACCCTTGGGTTACATGTGGGGAATTCCCAGGAAGGGGTCGGGGTTCCTTAATGGATGTACACCACGCGATACGTTTAATATTTCAAAGCTACCAGAGAACATTATGTCATCTGGGAAGCATTTAGGATTTGTTCCGTACGAGAATGTGATTAATTCATGCTTTTATTACACTGTGCCGGGTCTTTGATAAACTATATATTCCCTTCATCTACCTCTAAGGACCTCACCGGTCGGCATGGCAGTAGATCGCAACGGAGCTTAAGTGGAGGTCTTGTAAGGGGGATATGGTTAATTTATCCATACAACAAAGATTAACCGAGGGATAGGCCCAAGTATCGTGTTGTATTCTGAATCCGCTCCAATAGGCCTTTTTCCGTAGGCCGGTGTCGCACCTTATCTCCTTAGCTACGCTACAGCTGAAGCCAAACATTCACCTGGCAACGTATACTTTAGCACTGGAACACTGAGTGCATGAGCGTAATACGTTCATAATACCTGTGTACATTATTTCCAGGGAAATAAGAGTGATTGCATTGTATTCTATGATATTCCAGCTACAATTTGATGTATCATACATGTATATCACCTTAATGATGCTTTAGATATACCTTAGATAACACAGGGACACCGAAACTGAATACACAATAATACATTGGCAGGCCTAGCTGTTATGTGGTTATCTTTTTTCCAAATTAAAACCAAAACAATTATCAACTAGAAAGTTTTGATAGTCCAGACTGGTTGATACAATGCCTTTAATTGTTCTAGCAGTCCAATCTGTCCAAAAACAACGCTCCTGTAATCACACCCACCGTTCACACTTTAGGTGTGATTGCTGTGTTCTCTATACACATATAGCCGGACTCAGCCAGGTTTGTCCGAGCGGCCGCGTAACTAGGCAGTGGGTCGTTAGGCGGCGCTGAACGGCAACACCTGTATTACTGCATTCAGAGAGCTTGTCGGACTTTGTGGGTTCGAGTCCCACTGCAGCCACATTTCTCCTTCACCCCAGCAGTGGTAAATTTACTGCTATATCAAAGGTCAATCCTTCTCATACTGGGCCTATGTGGTGTGGGAAGTAAAGGAACTCTCACCTCGGTAAATATATAGGGGTGAGATAACTACCTAAATTCTTCTCATAGATTTGGCCAAACCCAAAGTAAGTCTAATAGAACATGTTGGACGTTAAACTACCCAAACAAACAAACAATTCAGAGAACTGTAACACATTTGGTTAATGGCCCCTGACAGGCATCACATATTATAGAGGAAACTTATGAACGTTTAGGGTCAGTGCACGTATCCCATCGAGTTTGAATTACGTAGTAATTCTCAAGGTGAAGCCGCGTGAATGATGTAGTCATTCAAACGAGATAGGATCGAGCTCTGACCCCAAACTTGAATGGGTTTCTAAACTTATCTCACCCTTCATATTGACCGTTAGGTTAACATTTATGACATAATCCACCCATTGGATATTTTCCCTAATAATCTCATGGGTGTTGGATACGAGTTCTCAAGGATAAGTTTATGGAGAAAAAATACCAGGGCTGAGATAATATGGAGAAACCAAACAAGAGTTAGTTGTGTTGTTGTTTTTCGCAAGACGGCAAGGTCTTGTATTACTGCGCGAGGCGAAGCCGAGAGCAGTAATACACGATCTTGCCGGAGTGTGATGAACAATAACACGACTAACTCGAGTTTGGTTTAGAATTTATCCTACCCCTGACCTATCCAGACCAAATACAGTGACCCAATGTGAAGCCTATGGAGTTTTTTTATTAGGGGTAGGATAAAACCTGGGCACTCACAAATACCGATACTTTATCTGTTTGGTACTTAACTGTGAGGATCGCCTGCTTCAACATTTACGTGGTCGATTAACCATGAAAACGAGTGTATATGTTTCCCGACCTGGGGTGGAACTAGGTGATCCGACCTCCCATTCAGCTCATAGTGAGTTTCGCTGGCCCTATATAACACTGTATATACACTACAGACATGTGTATTCAGTCAGTGTGGTGGTTGTCGGGGCGCCCCTGTTACACCAGCTAAAACATGGATACGGCGCCCCGGCCGCACTATAATAGCCTCCCGCGGGTTGTAGGTTGAGGCGATCGATAGAGTTGATGTATTTCGTAGTACATGTAAGGGCGATAACCGACAGCGGGGCGCGATATTACGACTGGCGATGGCAATGGATGTCTAAACCCGCCTGGCGCTGACCATAGCCTCATCCATTATGCTACCTCAGCAGGAGGATTACATGGTGTCTGATGTGAATACTAGAGAACTCGACCCGAAACGAACTCGACCCGGAAAAAAATCGACCCATAACAAACTCGACTCTTTTAAGAACTCGACCCGTAATGAACTCGACCCATAATAAACTCGACCCTTAATGAACTTGACCCGTTTTAACATCTCAAACCGATAAAAAAAACTGGACCAGTAACGAACTTGACAATAACGAACTCAACCCATAACAAACTCGACCCCTTTTAAGAAATTGACCCGTAACAAACTAGACCCATCTTAAATCTTTCCTACTCAAGTATCTCATTACAGCTATATTTAGTAGTAAGTATGTTATCTTGGCTTCAAATATGGTCTGAGAAAGAAAACAAACAGAAAACCCTTCCCATAAGCCTATCCCTAACCCTTTCCCTATCCCTATCCCTAACCCTAACCCTATCCCTAACCTTAACCATACACCTAACCACAACTGGACTTATTTTCTATATCCCCTGGTTTATTTGTCTAAAAGCCAGCTAGTCAGAACTTTCCTTCTATATGAAAATGTCTTATTCATAAGTATCTGAAAAAGTTCTCCAATCGATTTCTCCAAAACGGGTCGAGTTCTCCTGACAACTGCGGATCGAGTTCTTTACGGGTCGAGTTCTCCAGTAACCTGATGCACTACGGTATACCACACCACACCCAGCACGTGCCCCCTCCTCCTCCCTCCTGTAACCCTGAACACCCCAGCCCCTCCCTTGTGTAGAATCACCCCCAACTGCCACCTATACGTGCACCCCTAAAGCCTAGAGACAGACTGCCCCAAGCCTACAGTCACCCCCTTGCCTCTACCACTCGCTGAGGGATTGGGGAGGGTTGGCATGTGGGATCACTCTTTACAACGCAGCAATCCTCCATGGCCCCTAACCGGGATCCACACAGTGTACCCGAGCCTGGAGGCAGCGGACATTGCGGCGCAAAGCAACCCAATCCTCACAAATGGTGCCCTTTAGGTTGTTGCAGCGCCGCCTTAAATTATACCGCCTCGCACACACACCTCATACATCCCACAGGCACCCCCTCCTGAAAGGGCACAATTATTCCCGGCGGCAAGCACTGCTAAACTAACATACGGTCGGCCTCACTCTGTTCGCAGTCAGTCACCCATGTTCCGACCCACAGGCACCCCAGCAGCTAGCCTCAACCCGCCCCTGACGTTATGCCACCATTAACCATTAATAACCAATAACCGTGGCAGAGGCCATGTTTCAAAGGGGTTCTGTGTATACCCAATGCTTGGGTCTGTGTGCCATCATCCTGACGTCCCTGGATAGCAGTACACTCGCGTATCATATTTGGCTCTTATTCATTCTCTTCTTCCTTGCCTTCCTGCATCTGCGACTAATATTCATCATTATCCCTAGTACCATCTCATAACCCAATCCGTCACCTATTTTGTACTACTATATACCTATGCCAGTATGTTACACAAAAACTAACCTCTGATACGGTATTTGTATTAATTTTATACCACCATACTATGGGGTTATATCAAAACGTACCAACATACTTTGAATATGTGTTGTGATTGGCAGAAAAAAATATCACCGACCAATCAGGGTGTCCAAAGCTCCAATTCCGGTAATATTTTAACATAACCACATCACAATTTGAAGCCAGCTAGGACGTTGTAACATTATACCAGATATTTTAACAATTATTTACATATTAAGGTATATAACCAAAGTAAAATGTATTAACCTTACTGGTACGTACTTGCATACCTTGTTTCTTTAATAAAAATATTCCACGAGCTCATGGAGTGAGTGGATAGATAGAAACGCGGTATGTGAGTACGTACTAATAAGATAAATACATTTTACTGTATTCCTATATACCTATGAGCGAACAACCTATGATTACTTAACGCTGCTGGGGGTGGAATAACTTTTGTTTACTGCCCAGGTTGAAGTTACTGCCCAGGTTGACGTTTATTGCACAGGTTGACGTTCAGACGTTCGGTTTTTATCGATATTAGCCGACAATTGAAGGTATATAGGAATAGGGAAACCACGTACCAGTGGAAATAAGTCAAAGTTACTCGGTAAGGCTTGGGAAAATTACTGCCCGCGGCCAAGGCCTTGGGCAGTAATTTTTACCAGCCTTACCTCGTAACTTTGACTTATTCCCACCGGAACATAGTTTCCCTCTATTCCTTATTATTACCCCTTTACCCTGGACCACTCTTCAGTGGACACAGGGCACATTACCATCATACTCGACAAAGTTCCACAAGCTAGTGGGCAGCACGATCCAAACAACACTGTCGTCAGAGACATCAAGTAGTCATACACCAAACCCAATGAATATGCCCAAGAGGTAGCCAAGTCATATCAGAATTTAGGGAAAGGAAAATGCAGATCATGCAGCCAAAAATAAATTAGACAGAACAGTAGGATCCCACATGGTTCCGCATACAGACCTGAAACCAATGGCCAAGAATGTCTCAAACCGAGACAACAAACCAAGAGAAATTGTAATACCTACTAGCCAAATCTTTAGGAAAGACAACCTAACAAGAACTGGACAGATGAAACATACCTGTGGGTTGGTCACACCAAACTGACACATGGGCACCTCCTAAAAGGTGAATTAGCACCTGTGTGCTAGACAGCAACACTTCTTTGAGTGTGAAACATCGTTTGCGACATTGTAAAGTCATAAAGAAAAGCATGGATAAATTCCCGAAGAATGCAATAGCAATGAGCACTGTTTTCCACTTGCAAGAGCAAAGTTCTCGACTCCCTTAGGGTATGTATGATATAAGGCAATAATATCCTCATGCAACTATATCCTCCATCATACTGAATCAAGCCCATATCATCCACCTCTATCCTCTATCATACTGAACATAGCCAATATCATCCACCTATATCCTCTATCATACTAAACCTAGCCCATATCATCCACCTATATCCTCCATCATACTGAACCTAGCCCATATCATCCACCTATATCCTCTATCATATTGAACCTAGCCCATATCATCCACTTATATCCTCTATCAGACTCAACCTAGCGCCTATCATGCACCTATATCCTCTATCATACTGAACCTAGCCCATATCATCCACTTATATCCTCTATCAGACTCAACCTAGCCCATATCATGCACCTAAATCCTCTATCATACTGAACCTAGCCCATATCATGCACCTAAATCCTCTATCATACTGAACCTAGCGCATATCATGCACCTAAATCCTCTATCATACTGAACCTAGCGCATATCATCCACCTAAACCCTCTATCATACTGAACCTAGCCCATATCATTCACCTGTATCCTCTATCATGTATACTGAACCTAGCCCATGTCATTCACCTATATCCTCTATCGTATGCCTACATCTTCTGTTACCTTTGGCCTCGTCTACATCCTGCTTATCCATCTTTCATCAAAGCTCCCACCATGCACCTATATCCCCATCATACTTGCTCAAGGCTGTTACCATACACCTCATTTATCATACTTAACCCAGCCCCCCATCCTACATTTTTTTGGCTAACTTTCATCCTGCACCCATGTATTTCATCATAATTGCCCCAGCCCTAATCTTGCACCTATATCCTCCATCATGCCTGACTTGGGTCATCATCCACCAACATCGTTCATTATCCTTGACCCTACCTTCCATCCTACACCTACACCTTTCATCATACTTGACCAGTCTCCCATCCTGCACCTACATCTTTTATCATACTTGAACAGTCTGCCATCTTGCACCTACATCTTTGATTCGTTTTTAGTTTTTGTATCTAATCAAACATCCTATTCTGTCTTGGGACCTTAAGTTCTTCCATGGATGGGGAGACATCCCGCACATAAGTAGTGATATCGTGACACAGGTCATGTGGATGATAAAGATAAGATGAGTATAATGTAATGTAAGTGAGGAGACTTTGACACCAGGAGATTTATCGTGCATTCAGAACTAGGAAAACCCCATCCAGTGCAGAACTATAGCCTTTTTGACATAATAATGCCCAGATCTTTCTTGATTCCCCATTTATAGGCCTTTTTCGTGGGTAACATTAGGGTCTCCAACTTCAGCCTGATCATGCTTGACCAGTCTTTCATCCTGCACCTACATCTTCCATCATACTTGACCCAGCTACCACCATGTCTTCCATCACCCAACCATTCTTATACCCTGCTTTCCGCAACCTGTTAGCCTCGCACGTTCCCCACGATTCTCCCATTCTCCACGTGAGGTGACTGTGGTGGATGTAGGTGGATTGAGTGTGGGGCCATACCCTACACCCCGGGGTTGAGAAGATCGGGGTGTGAATGTGTGTGGGTGATCCTACATGTTTATGGTGCACTGATCCCTTGCAACCAAACAAGGAGGGCAGCACCCTCATTCTCCCGTAAATGCTCACGTAACCGCTCCGAGCAACTCTAATATCGTATGTAAAGGTGTCCCCGTTCAACGCCACGTAATAGTGAACCTTCATTCGGATGAACACGGCCCAGTCCGGCCTCATATCTTTAGAGACATACAACAATCACACCTAGAGTGTGAACGGTGGGTGGGATTGCAGGAGTGTTGTTTTTGACGGATTACACTGCCAGAATAATCCAGGGCATCATATTAACAAGTCTGGGCTGTCTAAACTTCATAGTTGATAATTGTATTGCCAATGTATTATTGTGTATCCTGTTTCGGTGTTCCTGCGTTATCTAAGCTATATCTTAAGTATTATTCAGGCGATATACTTGTATGACAAAAACAAATTGCAGCTGGAATACTGTTATTACTCTGGAAATGATGTACACAGGTATCTAAAACGTATTACACTCATACACACAATGATCCAATGCTAAAGAATACGTTGCCAAGTGCTTGGCTGCAGGCATTGCGTTACCATGCAGATAACCTACGAAACCAACCTACGGAAAAAGGTACATTGCTCATCTACTCAATGGGTACAATGACAGTCTGCTGGCAATAATAAGGGGTTATTCTCACAGGATTGGGTCCGTCTGTGGTGTTTGTTATGGTTGTCCGTCCATGGGTTCAGATGAGGATGTTGTCCCTGAGTGGATAGTTGTTACAGTGTATCTGTAGATCTGCACCTATCTATAATAACACGGCCGCGCCTTCCAGACAAGGGTACAGAGGGCAGGGGTTGGTGGTAATCTGCGTGTTGTGCTGCTGGGATAATGCGATAGGTTGTGATCACTTACTATCATCATCAGCACAGGACACGGACGTAGAGTGGTGATGAGGGGAGGATGGCTAATTTACATTGATTTATCACTTGATTGTCATCACCCTTATGACCGTTACTCTGACGTACTTCGTTATTCCTGATATGGTTTCCTGAAACACCACCTTTTATGGTGCAGAGACCTTTTTTTTTTTGATTGCCAACAATTCACTCTGCTGGGTGGTTTTACATTGAGGCCTCATTCTCAGGATGAGACAGAAACATAAATGTGAATTTTTGTAAATTAGAAGAACTCAATAAAAGCTTTCAAAAAAAAATTCCGGCGTTTACACTCGACGATTATGGGCGGCGATTCTTGAATCTAGCACCACCTGACGATTATCAGCCATAAAAAGCTAGTGTGTGGCGACTGTAGATCGTCTGATTATGTAAGATAATGCAATTTGGCACCACCTGACAACTTTTGGACATGTTCTGGGTATTTCAAGCCGGATTGAATTAACCCTTCAGACGATTCTGTAAAGTTGCAGTCGTCGACCACTTCTTGTTTTAGCCAAAAATGAGTTTTCTGTGTCGACCACCGCAACTTTTTGCTGGTTTCTATGCTCAAGTCTCTCTATCTCATATACATTATGTGAGTAGTGCAGGGAATCTGGAGATAAACTCAGGACACTGTTAGTGCTAAAAAGGAAACTTGAACCTTCGTCTATCAATTATATTACATGAGGGGAGCTGTGTACAGTAAAACCCCGCTTAAGGGGACACCCTCCGTTCTGACAAAGTGTCCCCTTAAGCAGAGTGCCCCTTAACCAGGGTTTTCAGTTTGTCGATGGTTACGCTATGTAGTATATAATACATTTATATAGGTGATACTCTGGCATAGAGACACGGTTATAACCGAGCAGACACCCCGCAAATGCATACCAGATGCCTACAGAAGCCTACGCAGGCCATTGCCTGATGTCCGATTGTCTAGTGGACCTGCCTCACATACGCACCATAAGCAAGGGATCAAGATAATCTGAAGTGTTGTCCCCACACTGTTCCATCAGATTTGATAAGGTGTCACTCAAAGTGTCCCATTAACCACGGTTGGAAAGCATTCCATACCAACATAGCCGGCCCTTTAAGCAGTGTTTTCTCTTAAGGTGGCTTACCCCTTAATCAGGGTAAAATAAACTCTTGATGAGGGAAACATTTCTGCTCCAAGCAAATAGTCGCCTCATGCAAGGTATCACCTTAAGCCAGGTGCCTTGTTAAGAGAGGTGTCCCCTTCAGCAGAGTGTCTCCTTAAGCTGGATATTCCATTAAGCGAAGTGACCCCTTAAGCAAGGTGCACCCTTAAGCGAGGTCTCCCCTTAAACAGGGTGACCCCTTACAATGGGTGTCCCCTTAAGCGGGTAGTCCTGGAAGCAGGGTTTTACTGTATATCAAGGTAACTGAGAACACAGTGTAAGTGGCGGATTGTCGTGCGCAGTGATTTGAGCTGTTAGAGTCATCTTATCAATCAGGTCACTGTGCCTGTCAACGTTATGAGCTGCTCTTCGGATGATATAACATCCATGATGTACTCTCAACGCTCATGGTCAGCTCCCAGCGATTCGCGTACGAATAATAGCAATACAGCCACGCAGTGAATGTCCTCCATGAATAAGAAAAGCTGACCAAGGGGCCGTTGAATAATCTAGTATCGTACATGAGGACCATTTTCTGTACGCCAAGGAGAGCCAGTTATGATGTGGGTCAACTTAAGTCAATACTTATAGACGACCTTATGGTTGGCCGAGACTGTCTTCACGAACAAACTTAAATATTATCAAACGATAACCCTTCTATGAGGAACAGAAATGGGTCTTCATGTACGATCTTAGATTATTCAATGGATCTCCGTTGCCGTATTGAGTGGTGCCTTGATTGCCTTCTTGCAGCTCTCTGAGACCATTTCCACAGTGATAAACACCGTCGATATTGTGGTGGGCGATAATGAGGGGCCGCAAGGGATTCTGGGATGCACGGGGAGTCATGACGTGTCACATAGCGCGTCAATAATTCCCCTCCAACACCACGAGAGGGCGCTAGTCGTATGCCGAGCGTCCATCTATAAACGACGCCACCTGGTGTCACTTTGATTAACCTCGCCACTCCTGCCTGCGTGCGCATCGACGCTGTTGTGATTGTTTCCCACATTTCCGCTTAGTGATGTTGCGTGCGCCGGACGGGGCGGGAAGCGAGTTGCCCCCTGCCCTCACCCCTGCCCCGCTAGGTGTCACCACTGAAGCTGCGCATGCGCAAACCAGCTGGCGTTATGTTGACGCGTTTGTTGAGGTAAATAGGGACTTGTCACGTCCCGGTAAGCTCTCCAGCGATGCGTTTCACACCCGGAATGTCCCGGCAATGTCACCTCAACAAGCCCTGGTGTTAAGTACTGCGTGACTGCGATTGCTGCTGAACTAAAGCCCGTCTGTCAATAGCATGCGTACCATGAATTATCCCTCCTCGTAATAGGTTAGAGGCTCCGTCTACGGCAATGTTTATAGACATCATAAAGCAAAGGATCTAATTGTTTTGGTGTTTTATGACGAGGGGATTGTCCAATAAAGGCAATGGATTAGGCACATTATTTGTTTTATGTCAAAATGGGTTGGATTATGTTTATCCAATTGGAGGCCATGTATTAATGTTTTCCTGTTCGCTGAAGGACATGAGGATCCTAATCAAGGAGAGGGGCCGGTTGTTAAAATTAGTGTTGAGAATTAAAGAAGAAACCAACAAGTTATGGTCAAAGTCATTGTTTTCCACGAATTTGATGCAGAGTAATATGAACAAGGCGACAACCGAGTGAATATTTCGTAGTGTACAAACAAGTTGGAGAACAAGGACTTTGACCAAAATGAGTTGCTATCTGCGTTCATCTCACCCCTGTACACACTGAACGAATGGACAACACACAGGTTATAGACCATGGGGAACGGACTGCAATTCTAGTAGGGGGATGGAGAACGAGGTATCAATGTTAAGCCTATTGGACAGAAATACAAGGCGTGAGATCAATATTTAACTTCCGATTACACTCTCATGGTGGTAAGACCTTGCAGCTTATTGAATAATGACAAATGAGCTGGTATTATTCGCTCTCCTGTGTAGTAGTAATGCACTCTGTACATGATGGGATAGTCATACTTTTGCAATGAACCTCCAGTGCATACTTTAGAAATCATTTCGAATTCAATCATAAAGAAAGAACAGTACTTAACAATAGCCGTCTACACTATACCTAAAAACTATGTGCTCTAGCTTTTTACTCCATAGGCAGATACTGCCTTATCTTATCCAGGATAGAAGGAGATACAAAAAATATTGTATATCAATATCGGACAATTTGGCTTGAAAATTAAAACCCATGTCAATTCCCTGAAAATTTAATATGATGATCTCCAAGTGTTGTAGAACACATCCATAACTTAAAAATCGGGGGTCGCCGTGCTAGTTTTTGATTGATAGATCAATATTATGATAATTCTATATTAGAATATATAGAAATTCTAAAAAGTATTTTTTCACATAGTGAAACCTATGTCATTTACCTCAAACTTTCACAGAATATAGTACATATATGCAGTACTACTCATTTACTACTCAGGTTTTAAAAAATCATAGGTCACCGTCCTTATTTTTTCAAAAAATTAAAGAAAACCATATTTTTAGTACATTACCTATGTAAATCAAGCAAATGTAAATCGGTCTATTTTACCTATTAAGATTGGATAAACTGGACAAAATGTTAAATTTACTCATGTAGAATTAGAATGAATCCCAAGAAACCTATTTTGACTAATAATTGCCACTGTGAATTGTAGGATATGCCTTTAAATGTGTTTGCCTGGCATATTGAGCTTGTGCAAAAACGTACTATACATAAGGTTGCTTTGAACAACTTCTTTGCATCAATGTATCATTATGTACTTGAGATAAAACAAATGGATGCTTGCTAGACTATCAGTCAATGTCAACTGCTATTAATAGGTTGTATTTTATGCTTTGGTTTTCTATTCTATAAAACAGTAGAGAGGCGAGTGCAGTCGATAGGTTCTTGAAGCCTGCTGTTATATGATAACCTTTGATATTTGTTATTGTTTCATGCTTGAACAGGATGAACAGGTATGACAGGATATCCCCAGTCTGTCTTTGTGATCCCCTTATTTATCAGCACCTTAGCTAGGTCATGAAGAAAAATCATTTACGATCGGGTATATTCAATGCACTCTATCTAGTATTTTCCCTCCGATAGTGGAAATGTGCGAGGGTAGGAAAAATGCACTAGAATGTTTGGTAACCACGAAATATTACATTCTTCGTCACACATATAACTTATTTCATATAACATTTCATGACGAAATATCATTTCACTTATAGGAATCCATTTCAATAGTCACAGAAATATCTTCTTCGATGTCCACAGTGTCATATTCTATAAAACATAATATTGCTACAGATATTCATTTAACATTTAACTAAAAACTCCTCTTTGCTGAAAAAATGGACGGAGGCTCAATAAACCAAACGGTAAGATACCATAAACATAGTATGCGGATTCAAAACTGTGGTATACGGCCTCATAGCCATGGTTTACGGGGTGGGAAATCCCTTTGTGCTATAAAGCAAAAAAATAGTCCCTAGTGATATACTCGTAAATATGGCAATTCCTGAGTCTAGTTTATTAGAGAAGATTAATAATAAATACAACAAATGATGGTTTTTTATAGATAGGCACCACTCGAGCGCCTCTTTTTTTTTTATCAAGCAGTGTTTATTAACAAATCCAAAGTATGAATGCTCATATCTACTATACGATCCTCCGTCGTATTACACTCGCTGATGCTTGTGTATTACTATACTCGTACGCTTGTATATTACTAGGCGTCAACCTCTCGTGGTTTGCGGCCGCCTGCTCACAAAATTATCTGCCTATGTATGATATAATATCTCTACGTGTATTCATTTAAAATATTTAACTTTAAAAAACTAGGAGCAAATAGGCTGTTCATCATAGATGAATGAGCGTGCAATTATAAATGGATAACAATTAGCAGGTTTGGGTTAGATTCAGTTTATGGATCGTTTTCTGTAACCCACTTGCACCCAGTCAACTTGCCATTTCTCTAACTTGCTGAGTCTAGGATCAAAACATATCAAGCAACAGTGGGTCATGAGGTATTTTGGTCTTTAGTGATTGGTCATGGTCAGCTGGGCACACCTCTAAGACCCTGAGACACTGGCTCCCTGCTCTGTCCTCACTATCACAGTGAACAGCATGCAGATAGTAAAGGGATAGTTTTCTGGAAGCACAGTGAAAGTTCAATGTGACCACTCTAACCTCTAGATGATGTATTTAGCGCATGCAAGCACACTCTAAACAACCCTTTTCGTTGTATCTTACAGATATCATAGATGTCTGAAGACCCCCGCGCCAGGCCTCGTCAAGATGATCGGAGTTCACGGTTGGCTGCACGTCCTGTCCACGGTCACCATCGCCGTGCTGCTCACTAAGTATGTGGAGTTCAACCAGCTGGCCCTGGGCGTGTCCCCGAGCGATACCGGCCGCACCACGGCGCGCTCCTGCAACACACACGTCGGGGTGGCTGCGGAGGGTGGCTTGGAAGGCAATACTAACAACAACAATAACAATCTCCAGCCACAGGTAACAACACACACCCTGGAGGTCAATCTCCACGAGGTCACCCCAACGCTGGACCTGGGCAATAGTCTAAGTACGGCCGAGGAGGAGAGGCTCCTGGGTAATGGCAATGTGACCACGCTCGTCCAACAAGGCTCGTCCGTGTGGTGCTGGGGCGACCGGCATACCGACCGTATATGTCGCTTCCGGAATCTCTGCTACATGCCCGGGTCGGATGACTTTGTTTTCTTCCACAGTGCGCAGAGTATGATGTCCGGCTTGCCCGTGGATAGATTCAACCCCACGCTGCTCGATATGTCGTCCGTGTGGGACCATAACATGCAGTACTTTAATTTCGTGGATCTCCCGGCCACCAAAGCTGAAAGCTTCAAGATGGAGTTCGTGGATACGACCAGTTTGATCTTCCGCCGGTTCAATCCGGATAACCTGATGCATGTGATTCACGATGATCTGCTGCCTATGTACTACACCTTACAGATGATAACTGGCGGCCATACGTCCAACGTATCAGCCTTCGACGTGCAGCTTATCTTTATGGAAGGCTGGAGTCCTGGTGACTTCGCCGACCTCTATGAAGCCTTCTCCTTGCATACACCCATCTACAAACACGATCTGGTGTCTAGAGACACTGTCACCTGCTTCAAGGATGCCTACGTGGGCATTAGCAAAGCCACCACGTGGTATCAGTACGGTTTCCGCGAGCCACAGGGACCCATCCCTGGCTCGCAAGTGACTGCTAGGGAAATCAAACAATTCACAACCTATGTAAAGTCCCGTTTGGGTACAGACTTCATGAGGGTGTCAATTGGACAGCGTTACATAGTGCTTTTCACCAGGAAGCATAACCGCCTCATTCTCAATGAGGTGGACTTGACTTTCTCCCTGGTCCGCGAGTTGAAGACGAAGGTGCTAAGTGTCGGGGTGGAGACTCACACTGTGGCCGAGATGATTTCCATTCTCAGTAAGGCCTCTATCCTGATAGGGATGCATGGCTCCCTGCTATCTCTGACCATGTTCCTACCACCCGGTGCCATTCTTATCGAACTCTTCCCTTACGCCGTGAACCCCAACAATTACACTCCATACAAGACGTTATCCAACCATCCAGGCATGGGCATCCTCTACCGCTCCTGGAGGAACATGGACGTCAAGCACACCGTCACCCATCCAACCCGACCCTGGGACACAGGAGGCATTGAGCACCTTCCCCAGGAGGTCCAGGACCGGATCCTGGCCAGCACTGAGGTGCCCAAGCATCTGTGTTGTCGTGACCCTGAGTGGTTCTTCCGGATCTACCAGGACACAGTGGTTGACATACCCTCCCTCCTCCACCTCATCCAGGTCACCATTCAGCAGCGTGACAAACAATTCAACGCCTCGGGCGCTGCCGCCGCCGCCGCCGCTGCTGCCGCTACCAACCCCGGCGCATCCATGCTGGCGCCCGACCCTGGGGAGGCCCTCATGTATAAGCGCATCTTCCCAGCGGTGGTGCAAAGCCTCCGCTGTGAGGGCAACCAGGACCGGGAGGACCTCCTGCATAGCGAAACAGGGGCCTTCACACCGCCCAGCCTGTGGCTCTCCTGGCAGCCGCCCTGGAACCTAAAGTACCTGCAGGTGCGCAACGTGCACTACGAGGTGTGGATTCAGGAGGCGGGCCAGGAGAACTACACAGCCTGGCTGCTGAGCAAGACGGCTCACCAGTTCTCCATGGGGCTCAAGCCCGAGACCAGGTACAACATCTGGGTACGCTGCATCATCAATGACAATGTCCAGGGTCCTTTCAACCAGGAGCATATCAGCTGCTCCACGTGACGTCATATCAGCTGACATGTGACGTCATGAGTGACGCTGACGTCACACAGGCTCCGTTGGCGTGACGTAGTGCTGGCGTCGGGTTGAGCTAATTCGGGTTGTGAATGTTCTTGGATGTAAATAAAAGATATATAAGGAGAACACGCATCCATGATATTATTATAACTCGACAGTGATGAAGACTTGAAAGAAATACGCTAACTAAAGGTCCATTGTGTGTATGAATCAAGTAATGAATGGCCAAAGTATTCACATGACGGATGTAAGGGCAAAGAAGTGGTCTTTCAAAAATATGTGACACATTGTAGACATTGCTTTCTGCAATTTTGTTTGAGTACTAATGGCTTGTTTCTCAGTTCCTTTCTATACATGGTCTATTTAAAGGTACCACTACTTGCTGAGGTAAGAAGGACTACCTAAGAAACATTCATCTTACTTTCCAACTCTAATTTCCCGGTAATTCCAGAGCTGTACATATGTTTAATCATTATGTTTCGTCTTTTTTGTACTACATGCCGTTAATACTGGAGGACGGGCCCGCTGCTGCCTTGGGTGCAGGTCTGTCTGTAATTACCGGAGCATATTTATTGTTTTTCCTTGGCACTTCACAAAGGCTTTTTAATTAGCGAACTGAATGGTGTGCCTGCTGACCTGTGATCCTAGATCTCCGCACGTCCCCCTAACTACCCTATATCACTGTCGAACATAGAATATACATTTAGGCGAAGGGTAGATTTTATGGCAGGACGATGTAATTGCCATGATCTAGACATATTACCTATGAACGGTCTAGGGCAGAATCCATAATAAATCCTATTATATACATGAAGTAAAAGTAAATAATCATAAGTGCAGAGTATCAGGCGAGAGACTCCTATAAATAAATACATCATCGTAGAGTCTAGACGTGCCCATTGAAGGTAGTGATATTTCCAACTCCTCGCTCGTCCCCATTTATAATCATATTTGATTATATAGCCTATCTCCCTAATAGATATCTTTCCATTCCTGAAAGTACGTCGTTTGCCCACGGGGCGATTCTGTTTCCAAAGAAGCCCGTTGGCGTCGATGAAAATAGAAAAGAGGCAAAGCCAGATTATGTCTCCTATGGAAATTAAAGACGATGTATATGACTTGCCTTGTGAAGGGACTGCGATGTTGGGTGAGACATATGAGGTGTGTCATCAGCGGGTTTTTACTAGTTCGTAGGTCTGTACTACAATGTTATAGAAGTCAACCAGTTCACTAGTCCATCCACGGGACCAAAGTTCGTTTCTATAAGGCTTGTTTGTACATATATCATATATTCAATATCTTTCTAGGTGCAATAGGGTGATAATCGATGACTAATAAAGCAGTCAACTAGAAAATTATAAAGGTAAATTGACAATCCCAGATATCGATAAATGGTTCCATGATGTATGTGACTTTGGGATGATTTAAGGTTCTTTTACAAATGATGTGCATTCGTTTTATGTATTTTAGGTCATATTCCTTCATCAAAGGATTGTTTAAAAAAGTATCAGTTTGAGATCTATTTCCTTTCTGGTATTTGCATGTGGAGACTATTGTGGAGCTGCTACGGACAATACATTTGCTCACTTTCTCCTCCTCCCTCATACGAAGAAATGTTGTTCTATAAGACGAATTATTTTCGTGAGGCCATGTTGTTATGATTATCCTGGTCACCTTATCTTGTCCCGACAGTCCCATCAGAAATGTTACAATCTCATGTATCCGCTGTTTTGACGATATGAAATAAAGGAGAACCAAACGACTTGGTGTATTTTTACCTACGTTTACCTATGAAATGATACGTTACGCTTTCCATCGCAACACTCTATATAATGAGATTCATGCGCAGAAGGGTAACAAAATATAACAACTAGTTTACCAAGAATTGGGACCATGTCTAAGGAATTTATATGCCTAATATAATTTATAATGTAAGTTCTCAGTGCTCTCTATTAATAAAAGGCACTACAATAAATTGCCGTATAGAAAACAGAGAGATTGCTAGTTCTGCCATCATCCGCCAGGAAATGGTATTTTTCACCACTGTAGTCAGGGGACAACCACTATTTTCTGTCGTCATAATATATATAGAGATAATCGTGAGACGAGACTTAAACCCTTTTTGTGCCAACCCCCAAATTTATTTTGGGTAAATTCCATTGGTGACTGGACCCACCACGACGTGTTTTGTTTAGCGTTAGGGGGCAAGATGGTCGCCTCCATAACACAATAGCTATGTGTCCTATACCTCGACGTGACTTTAAGGACCTATCACAGTCTGCAGTCTCCCCACCCATCAAGTTTTACTATATGTGAAATACACAGAGAATACGGCCACTGAGATCAAAACCATGGTAATATTGTTTATGTAATCATAGTCATAATCAATAGAGGAACCATATCAGGGATACCATTATATGGTAAAATCATATTATGGATAGATAAAGCTTTTTAGAAAAAAGGAAAAGAAGGGTTCGGACCATCTGGCTTCACTAGTTTCCTTTGAGAATCTTCTCGTGACACATCGAGCAATTTACCAAGTTTCATAATACTTTCCTAAATGTTTCATAAGGTTCCATATTTTTAAAGAAAATTCACTTGGATATGCTCAAAACGTAATCCATTTGAAAAAAGAAAATGCCCCCTTTAATTCTGGCAATCCTGATGATAAAAAGAAGCTTAATCTGGTCGCTAACAAATGATTACGAGCTCGTTATCATTCATTAGCGATCCATTACAAAAAAGAGAACGTGACTAAAAGACTAATTGTGAACGTTTAGAAATATTAATGTACCGAAAAGTCATTGATAATAGTAACTTAATAAACGTTATATAAATTAACAGTAAACAGTCATAAACAGTAAACAAAAACCTGGACAGCTCGTCTATTATTTTTTGGTACCTAAGAGGTGGCACATTCATTCCGCTATACCCCAAACCACCATCTGCCATTTACCTGAAAAGAATAACAACCTCGTCCCCCGTTACTCTGATGTGTGGCTTAGCATATTTATATTATATAACAATCGTGTTATTAGAGCACGCTCGCACCGATTTATACGTAGCCTAAAGTTTAGAGTGGTCACATAGGCTTCCACCTTGCTGCAAAGTACTATCCCTTCACTCACTGTGTGCTGCTCACTGTGATATTAGGAAAGGAGCAGGGAGCCAGTGTCTCATGGTCTTAAATGGGATCCATGTACCTCACAAAGTGTTTGTCTGAGACAAACCCTGTAGAGATTTGGTACTGGAACACAATCTCCTCGTGTGAATGACAGGGTTCCATTTTGCTGAGACAACTTTTTTCCCTTGCAATTGTCGGCGACAATCACCCCTAAAAAGGAACAGAATCTCATGAGATTTTGACTTTAAACAGGTTTAAAATCTATAGGGGCATTTTGGTGAGACAAATGGACCTGCTGCGACCATGTACCTGCCCTAGCCGATAGAAGGCCAGCAAGCATAATTACATGTTTGTAACACCCTTCACATCATGGGTAATTGAGTCCCAAGGTGAGTGGTCACTGTGACTATGTCTGAGATTATGTACCAGGTGTGTCCTCCCATGTGAATCAAATTCGCCATTTTTCCTTGAGACTGATAAAAGTACTTAGCCATGAGAATTCTTTACCAAACGAGAATTGTCTGAGACTAGAGAAAAGGTGTGAAGTACACAAGTCTCAGGTACATGAGTCTCTTCGTGTGAATCCCTCTCCAGAGGCATGACCAGCTGACCAAGACCAATCACTAGAGACCGAAATACCTCATGAGTCACTAGTGCTTCATATGTCTGAATCCAAGATAGGCAGTTGCAGAAATGGCAAGTTTACTGGATGCAAGTGGGTTACAGAAAACTATCCATTGACTGAATGCAATCACTAGAGGCCGAAATACCTCATGAGCCACTGATGCTTAATATGTTTGGATCCTAGACTGAGATAGTTGCAGAAATGGCAAGTCGGCTGGGTGCAAGTGCGTTACAGAAAACGAACGCAAACCTTTTAATTGTTATTTCTTTATATTATTGCACGCTCATTCACCAATGATGAGCATACCAGGAGCTCCTAGTAATCCATGCAATCACCGGATTTTGTCATCCTTTGGCACTCAGTAGAATCCAAGGCTAGCAAGAACATCAATTCCTTCACACTCATACCAAGGTAATTACTTTAGTTAAGTAACTATATTTGTACGAACCCTTTAGTATTTTATGATAATCATTAAGAAACAATGCTTACTTAGTTACTAATGACCATGCTCGATACACAGGAAATGCCATCTGGCAATAATTACCACTGTATGAGTTGTAATCGAGTAGGGTTGGTGTCAGTGTTGTAATATGACGAGAAAGATTGAGGATTTGTGTATTGATGACAAAATGAAATTCTCGATGGCTTCCTACATACTTTGCCACATAATTACGTAACTCAACCTACAGGCTCGTTATGTACACAAGGCCATCGGGAATTTCAGTCCTTAAGTTGTTTTGTCTTTATCAATGTAACCTAAAATAAGAATATTTTACCGCAAAGTGACGTAGGATGTCGTCAAAGCTGAAACGTCGAAATCCAATAAGTGCAGAACACTCTTTTTTTCACTTTTCATTTTCGCTATTTATCCTGCAGGGCTATCCGCCGGTATGAAGTGTCCCTACAGTAGAAGGTACTAACAATTTTAAAGGCCAGTAAACTATACATTGGAAATATATAACATAGAACTACTTACTCCGACAATCTTACCGGTTTGTTGACATTCAAAATGAGGTCTTATCTCCAAGCAGGTGTTTTGTTAGATTAAAGCATGACGAATATGAAATTAGACTGCGACTATGCTTGAAGGCTGATTATGATTGACTTATCAGATTACGTTTAATATTTTTGCGAATACTGGCAGTACACTGCTGTACAGCACCATGTGTGGTACACTATTCATACTTAATGCCTCAGAACCTATTTATATAGAACGTCCTGACCATGCTGTACAAGCTACAAAACGAGATGATAATTTACGGTTTGTACGGAACGAGGCATTTACGCCGAGTTCCGTACAAACCATGAATTATTATAAAGTTTTGTGGCTTGTACAAGCATGGTAGGTCGTTCTTTATTTACTGTATACCCGAAATTTTAAAGAAATAATTAATTTCATTTGGCTTAATAATCACTATTTTAATGAACGAGTATGGATAGGTCTGTATAATCCTGTACGAAACCAGTGGTCCGAACAGTATTTCTACGTTGTATGGCGAAACGGTGCGGATTTGCAGTATATACAGCATGGGTATTTAGTAAAAGGGTAAGACCAGGCGTATAGATGCTACCCCAAAATCTTTTCCAACGCAAACCTACTGAGGTTGTACAAACGAAGAAATTTGCACAAATTAATGCTAGGTGTACACTGGGCCTTGGCAGCCATGTTCTGCCGAAATGTACAACACCATTGCAGATGGTCACAGAGCCCTTGATTTGGGTTTACACTGACCCCCAGCAACTCCATTTTAGGGATGTTTAAGGGGTCTGTTTTGTCCATTGTTCCCGGTACAGCCTGCTGCACTCGTTCATGTCCCTCATGATTTGTACACGGTTCCCTGTACCACCATCTACGTCTGGTCCCATGGTGACGCTCATAACGACTCATGAAGGCCCAGTACATTTCTTGTTACCACCGTGGCTACCAGGGTAAATCTTTTGTAATTTCAAAATTCTTCCACAGTGGCCACGGTAGCCAGGGTGTGTCACAGTCTGTCACATTTGTCTCCCCCTGAGTTGTGTCATTACTCTCACGTTTGTCACAACGGGAATCCATGGAGCACCATGGAGTACCAAAATGTGGCTGCCATGGCTGCCGTGGCCCAGTGTAGACCCAGCATAAGTAACTCGTAGAAGTATGTTCATTTATCCTACCCTTAATATAAAATCCCATAGGCTTAACATTGAGTTTCCGTATGCCACGCTGACTGGCATACAGAGTTTTATATGCCACTAGTGGCATACAGAATTATTATCACATAATATTCCAAAATCGAGGAGACAGGGTAGGATAAAATCAAAACCTGATTCGTTTTAATCGTGGCCACCACATTCCACTCCTGGAGTTTTGGCTCCAGACTTCACTCGGCTTTGCCTCATGAAGTCACTTTGCCAAACTCCAGTCATGGCATACGGTGGCCAAGATTAAAACTCATCCAGTTTTACAATAGGGTGTATTATAAAAAGAAATATATTAGGAAGCTTATATGATACTATTGATGCAAAATGTATGAGAGTATACAAGCTCACTCCAGTTTGGTGTTTCACTATTGAGCATATATATTACGTCGATATTTATAACAAAATAAAGAAATAGAAAAATGGGTAGTAACTTTTCATAACATCTCAAGAACCTACTGGTACAGATATTGAGACTAACATTGGCTGTCTACAGCCGCACTTACCTAGATATCAAAGAGCAAGTAAAGAATCGCCTCACTATTACTGCCTCCCACTTCTCGGGTATTGGAAGTAAGCCTGAAGTGGGATTCACACGATGGGACAAATGAACCTGAGACTGGTGTACTTCAAACCTTTTCACCAGTCGCTGACAATTTCTTTCTGGGTACAAAGTATCACAGATATGGGTGTTCTACAGGTGAACAGCTGTAATCTAAGACGCACAGACTGGGGGAGAATGCATGAAGTACATTTGTTTCACCAAAATACCCCTCTAAATTTTAAACCTATAAAAGTAAAAATCTCATGAGATTCTCTTCCTTGTCATGCCCTTACAATGACGTCCCTTGAGGTACATCATCAACACGCAATCATGATACCAGCTGACCGGATCCAAGAGGTCCAAGCCCCTCCACCAGAGGCTTCAGTCATATCTGGGGAAGCTCATATATGCATGTAGCATCCTGTGTACGAAGGAGTGAGAAAATTCATGGGCAGACTCCTCGGGCTCATTTGGGTGGTGAAGAAAGGTTCCCAGTGTCTAAGGGAGCCTTCAATGCTGCTGCGTGGTTCTCCACCTTTGGCAACCGATATAACTAGGTGACTCTCCTTACCTCATCCAGAGAAGAAGTGTCTATCTACTGTGATACCTCCTTGGCTGGGGACAGTGGGCTGTCTGAGAACCAGTTGTTATGTTCAAGTTTATGCATCACTATCGTGACCAATTATATTTGTTTCTATACGAAGAGATTAAGTCATCCAAACTGCCCATATTTATTAGTACCAAAATGACTGCATTAGGACAGTTGCCATCTTGTAGTAGCTCTCTTCCTGTCTTGATGTTGACCGTACGGCAGCCATGTAGTGAACAGCATATTTACCATCATTATTGCTCACTCTAGTTCCCAGTCTGGCCATGTGGGGGCAGGGCACTCTGACATGACACTGAGACCTGAGTTGTCAGTGACATGAGCGGCCCTCCTTGGCATGTGCGACAGACCGGAACGTGACTGGTCAGTTCTGATTGGCTGTGACTCCCACAGGCAATCCCAGGACAGAGTTTACAAGCATGAACTCAGATACCACCTGCTGTGTGTATATAAACTGGATTCACACGTCTAAGACACAGCATTAGTTAAGTTCTTGACTCATAGTAGTACATAATACCTCTGTGTTTGAGTTCTTACTCCCTTCTTCTTAAGGTCTACACCTAGCTAGTCTGGGCCTCTAGACAATACACAGAGTTACAGGACAGTCTTCTTGGAGGGAGAAAGAGCTGCTCTCTGTCACATCACTCTGTTGAGGGCTACTAATGTAGTCATTTGTTTCGTAACCCTGACAGAGACCATGCGACGTGGTGCGAAGTGTACCCTTGAAACGGGAGGAACCAATGATGGTACCCTGGGGGCTGTTTAATATCTGGAAGGTTTCTCCTAGAACTGTCATATGCTAGGTCTGTCATAAGAGGGACCGCGTTAGATAAATATAGATTTTCCTTCCAAAAGACAGGGAGAAGGATAAAATGAATATCCTTCCAGGCTGTTCATTGTCCTGACCTCTATCCTTTTGGAAGGTCATCTCAATAGGTGTCCTTTCCGATGCTGGTAGCCTAACTATATTATCAATGCACTCACTTGAATAATATGGTTCAGAGTTTCTAATAATCATATGTTAATAATATATCTATTTGTCATTAAATAATAAGAATTTTGAAAGATTAGATTCAACATAATAGGGCATGTCTGGGGTTTGAACCAAGAACCTTCGGATTAGCACTGATTCTAACTCGGCACCCAACCAGCGACCAGGGCAGACTTAAAGGAGGACCAATCGCAGCATGGCTTGCATTCTGAACTGTCCTTCTGAAGGATTGAGGTCAGGATGTGGCCAATACAATGTGGAAAACATTTATTAAACGTGATGGCTCTCCCTTCCTGGTCATTGTCCTCCCACAAATTCTCCTATCTTTGTCATTATCCTTCTCACTGTCCCAAAATATTAAATGGCTCCCTGGCCGCAGCTGCTCAGGCTGTCTGGTCCTATGCCTGCATCAAAGACATTTTCGCTTATTGGATGGTGACCAAGGATAATTGAAACATGTGTAGGGGTGAGGGTAGTCGAACAGTGGTAAGTTCAGTTAATGCTAGGTGCCGTGAGTGCTGATCCCTGTGGTGCGGTAAAGCCGGCAGACCCGTGTATGCAAATACTATGGGGTCACCCGCATTACCTAACTCAGTCAGTATATAAAGGCTGAGTCCACAGCAGGTCGACAAGTTACAAGCAGAGCCTCTTTGTTGAGTGAATGCTTGGAGCCTCAGAGACTGCTAGGTTTCTCCAGAAACCTTTCAGCGGTGGAGAGAACAGATCCTCTCCCCTTGCGCTATTTAACACATCCATGTTAAGCTACTGTAGATCTGCAGGTTTCAATAAAGTTATTGTACCTGAAGTGGCCAGAGTCTGGTTTTGTGTTCTAGGTTAAGCTGGGTTGTAGATTCCGCATCTCCCAGCTTCACTAGCAATGCTCCTAACCTAACCGTGCAGAGAGTACTCTCTGTACGGGGAAGCGACTCGTCTCCAACTGCTGGATAGGTAGACTAGGCCCGGTCGTGAGATTACCTACCACCATCTGGCGGTCCGCTACACATGTATGTGTCTATATATCAGATATATCACCATTCCAGTTGCCTTTTGATTGCATTTTAAAATTTCGTAACTCATATCTTAAAGATGTAGGTTTTCTATTCAAATAGTGTATACCCAAAAGGTTCCCGTTTATTTACGTTTTTGGGGTTATGCAATTTAATGACTATTTCTCATCGAAGGTTTATGATGCAAATACATACTTTCTCTTTTACCTTCAACTCCGCAACATTCATATACGAAATATGAAATTCATATACTTGTAATAGATGTATTGCTCATCTCTCTCTTTTATTGTTAAATTGCCGCACTTTATTGTCTTTTCCAAGAACAATCATCATCATTTCGTCATGTCTGTCTGTTTAGTCTGTCCATAAAGCAACAGAGGGTGGTTTTGGCCCACGAGATTCAGATCAACTATAGACTATAGAACCACCCCAAAGTGTATTAACACTATGTAAGGAAGTCAGGGTAAAGGTTGTGTTTCTTTATCTGAATGCAGTCATTGGCTGCTAGGTCAAACAACGCCTACTTTATTTCTTATATGGGAGTGAAGGCAGAGGGTCAAAGCCTGCATTTGTAACATTAAATTGTGTTATATTTAGAAACTTGGATTAAATAACTCCAATAGTAACCCAAGTCTTTCTTTCGGGGCAATACACAGAATAAATGACATGTACAGTAGAACTTCTCGGTCAATGTATTATCTCTTGCTATCATATTCCTTTTCCTCCCATTCCTATATACATATCGATATTTCAAAAGTTATAAATCCTATTTCAATAATAATTTTTATCGCTCATATATATATATATATATATATATATATATATATATATATATATATATATATATATATATATATATAAAGTAACGGTATTTAATGACAGTGTTTTGATATCATTGATCTGTATCATTTTATTTACTTACAGTAAGTCCTTTCTGCTCCGGTCCAACTGAAAACTATGAGCTGCCTAGAGCTGTGACTAATTCTCTTTCAATTCCGCCTCTACCTACCTTAGCTTAGTATACTGTGAAGCAATAACTGAGTCATACACTGTTATTACATGGGCCACAGGGCGGCAGTGGGACTGACTCCCGGCCTCAGGGCGGTCATTTAAATAGCTTCTTCCTCAGCATTCCTCTTCGTTAGACACAATGCTGTGTCCCTAATACGCAGGTAGATTGAGCCACGCTCATCTACTCTGTACTTTCCTGCTGTTCGCATAATATCTTCTTCATCACGTTTTTATTATACAATTGCCTTACTCGTCAGTGCAGGCAAGAGAAATATGGACCCGAAACCTTTTGCTGTAGCTCTTTCTCAGATGATATGTATCTCGACTTAGAATGTTGGTAGAGTGAAAGATCTAACCTGACTGTTTGTACTAGGTATAAAGAATTTTAAAAAAAACTTGAGTGGCAGTCATATTTAGAACACAAGCTGAATAAACCATATAGGCTACATACATAGTAGAGTAATATTATACGGAAACTGGCTTACTCTCTTCGTACGTCAAAAATACGCATGTATGTGATCAATAATTTTACCAAGTATTTTGACGTACGAAGACAGTAAGCCGGTTTCCGTGTTATTATATATCTAAAAATGGCGAAATTTTACCTGGTCACGTGATCACATACCCCGTACGTCACAGTGTGGCGTACAGGTGTAAATACGCCATGGGTAGGAGCGGGCAGTATACGTAGTTCATACAGCCATAGGTATATAATAACATCTGATATTAGGTATGACTATTTCCATCGTGGTTGTGAATAAGATAATGCAGTTAAAGCTCTGCTCTAGTTTATTGTATTCATTGTTTATTCTTTATCGGTTTCATCTATATGCCACATTGATAATCTACATATATATTGCCACATACAACATCATAGGATAATCACCTAACATTATTTTGCAGTAGCACAATTCGGTGATGCAATTGTTCAATCAATAAAAATCTCCATATCACCCTTCTCCAGGGTATTTATCTTCCATACTTTCTTTATAGTTCAACAGGTCAGAGCATGGGCAAAGTACAAATTAGTATGCACCATAGGACGATCCACAGGGAATTGCTAGCGTGGACAACTTAATTTTGGAGCTGGTCATTGTGTAAAGGACATTACCACCCAACTTGTCACAAGGGAGAGCTCCACAACCAGTACATTCACGCATTACAAGAGCCGCCAACAAAGCCACGCCGACCTTCTATAACCAGTCAGCCTGCATGGGAATTTCCCTTTTCAAAGGGGACGGGACACAGAGAGTCCGGACCGGGCACGACCCGGCCCCGGTTCCGTGGTCCGTAATCACGGAGTCAAACAAACTGGATCTCCGGCCTACAGTGCCTGGTCATGCCCGGGCCCTGTCATACTACCGCCGGGACAGCCACTCACTATACCACCACAGGCTTAGGGACATCGAGCTGGGTCGCCAGTTAATGTGAAATCTTTTGTGTGGGGGGCCGTGGGAAAATGTCATGAGATCAGGCTTTCTCAAGAGTCAGCGTAAAGGATTTATCATGCCTCACACAGCCAGCACTGGGGTGTAAGCTTGAAGAGTGTTAACAGCGCCAAAGAGATGAAATATGAAAAGGGGAGTTCGCATGGACAAACCTCATGAGAGAACTTTTGTGATTGGTTATAAAATGGTTATGTGAGAGAAAGGTATACAGAATTGTCTCCTGTTTTTTTTTATATTCTGTATTATGATAGGCACCTCACAATTCAGCACATTGTCAACATTTATCCTACCCCTCATATAAATCTCCATAGACTTAACATGGTGTGACTGTATGCAACGGTTATGCCGTATAAAATCTATATGCCACGGGTGACGTCACTCAATTTCATGTGATTGTTTACATGGTGTTTGTTGTCTTCTGATAAAGACATCATTCAGCTCTACTTCTGAAATCATTTCGCGAAGACAACTCACACCATACAAATAATTTTATGACGTTTCTTGATAATACGGTATGTTAATTCTATATAACGGTAAGCTTTGAGCGATATTTTCAACATGTCCCATCTTCTCAGCAAGGTATATTCATTTTTTGGCCAGGTTATGCTGTGTGCACTGCCCCCTACCTGTAAAATCAAATTTATTCTCACTCCCGCAGCAGAAGGCTGGTTCTAGTCTGTCTTCGCATTAACTAATAGGAGACTAAACCAGGGGCATTAAGTATTTACAGTGGATACTAACAATGGACGTATTACCATACTGCCTATTCCTGAAGATGTATACAATAAAGTGCTCATAAGGGTGGCAATTCAGATGAGTACTATACACCTGTGCCTAAAAATACTTCAAATACCGACCTCTGCTATGCAAGTGGTAGTTGAGCCGTACCACCATACTGTGCCTGTATGGCGCTGTACCACCATACTTTGAAAGCTCGATCTCATTGGTTAAGTCAGAAATATGTAAATAAATGATAAACAACCAAAATACGGACAAAAAAATAAAACAGGAAATTAATGAGAATATTATGAGACTATCAATACCAAAGAAAACAATTTTCGAACAGTTTGAATTATATTTACGAAATTGCAGCTATGAACATCGCGCGTGGTGTGTAGCAGAAAACAACTTCTGCCCTCCCAAGCGAGTTTGATTTTTGGTCTTATTTTGGTGAGTTTTTGAATATTTACAGAAATTTATAGGGGTATAGTACAAGTGAAACTAGTTAACCTAATTGGGATAGCTCCTCGTACCTTGTTACTTTCGCTAAAACTACCGCATGAGCTCGGAGAGCGAATGCGGTAGTTTTAGCGAAAGTAACGCGGTATGAGGAGCCGTCCCAATTAGGTTAACTAGTTTCCCTTAAATATTAAGGTCTTGTGAATTAGGTTCTTTAAAGAAGAAAGAAATTTTATCAAACAAACAAAAAACAAGGAGCGAAGACATACAACTGGTTGGAATGGGAGAAATGTACTTTAAGATTTATTCCTGATGTATACAAAAATGTAATTGTAAGAAGATGTTCGTGAATAATTAACACTACTTATATAAAAAGAATAGGAGACAAAATCTGCATGGAGACTACCTATACTCAAATCGCAGGTACGCAGTCAACAGACATGAGTGATAATAGGGATTGCCAGGGCACACCAGGAAGCAGAGGGGTTGATTCTGTACTATGAATAACTTTGTTTGATTTGAACACAAGCTATGAGTATCAGAGACACATATATATATGTCGTAAGTTCTCATCTACATTGGTCCTTTGAAACATAAGATGTATAATTCATGTCAGCAGTTTTGTACACGGTTACGTTGTCGGACACGCAATTGAGGCTAATTGTGGAATTCGGTATAATATTTGGTTGGCAATACGAATACCCCTCTACTGGACATTGTAGAAACAACACCACATCTGATGGATATAACAATGCACCACAGCTTCTCATTCAACATAAAACCGCTGCATGGGAAAGACTTTTGTCCACCCAAACAACACTGTCACCCGTCTTCCTGGAGGTGACAAGCAAACGACATACCAATCAACACACCACCAGAAGTACAAGAGGTAGCGGACAAAATAGGGAACCGCAAGAATATGTGGTGGTCGCCGCCTGACTAGCAGGTTGGAAGACCCCTTTCCGGAATGCTAGTTCCCGGTGGGATTCCACCCTATGAACAATTAACCCTTGAAGGGCGGATGATGCCTTAAGGCATCACCCGGCCAGGGGCGGATGATGCCTTAAGGCATCATTTGCCGGATATTTATGAAATTGCTTTTAAAAAGGAAATATTTTAACAATAAACTTGAAATTTGCACGGAATGTAGGTATGGCATCATATTTTAGAGTTCTAAATATTAGAAATAGAAATATTAAGGATAATAAATTATATCAATTGAGAAACCATCGAATTTTGAGTTCAGAGGACAATGCCCTCGTCCCCTATAACTGTACATAGTCACTAATAGCTGTCCCCACGTGTGGAGTTCTGCCATAGGCGGCCGTCCTTAAAGGGTTAAGTAGGTTGGTTCGGTTTTTGGTAAGTTTGCACGAACCTGATAACACAAGACACAACTCACACATTTGATAAACAGGAAAGTTCATTAACAATTACTTCCCGGAAAGATCTGGAAGATCTTTCCCACAAGTACAGTACCCCAGCACGGCGTGCCAGGTAATACTGGAGAGGCTAATCTAAAAGACTCGCCTAACGACCAGGAAGGTTACGAGAACCCGCCTGCAAAATGAGGGTCCAAGGTTCCGCTCTCAAGGAGAGACGCGCGAGGACAGCCTGACCTACTGTGAACACTGAGTATATATACCCAGCATTACATAATCCTGGCCCCCGCCGCGCCACTCTCGTGTGCGGCGTTGCCCGGAATCACTATACAGTAAGGATTGACTCTCCGCGCCACCTTCCGTGTAACGTCCAAAACATTGCTGGTTTCCTGCCCCACTACAAATACAAGGTTTCACCCTTAAAACTCTTTACAGACGGGTGCCTGTGGCTGAGCTACCCCTTTAAGGATGGGTGCTGGTTGCAGTCTGTCCCTCTAGGGGACGGGCACATAATGGTGATACGTGATACAAAACATAATCCTAAATATTTTATTTCTTCTGCACAAAAATATTAATTGTGGTGTAAGACCTACATTTTGTGAAAATTTGAATAATATTGCTCCATTATTTCCTTATTAATAACAAATTTGTGGGGTTTTTTTTAGAATTGATGCCTCAAGGCATCATTCGTCCTGGGCTGGATGATGCCTCAAAGCATCATTCACCCTTAAAGGGCTAGATGGATTTCACATGATGGGATTCGTGTACCTCACAGGTTATTTGTCTGATACAAACCCTGCTGAGATTCTGTACTTGAACACAACTTCTTTGTCTAAATTATAGGGGTCCATTTCCCTGAGACATGTTTTACCCCTGTAACGGTTGGCGACATGTACCCCTAAAAAGGAACAGAATCTCATGAGATTTTGAACCCTGTGAGGTACATGAATTCCACTTTATCCTTCATACGACGCCAGAAGGACATGACATATATTCATGTTGTCTTAAGTGGGATCACACGGAGGGGCAAGTGGACCTGAGACTGGTGTACTTCACACCTTTTCACCAGTCGCCAACAATTTCCGGCTGGGTACAAAGTTTCACAGATTGGGGTGTTCTACAGTCTCAGGGAACTATGGCAGATTCAATTCACATGGGAAGACTTACCAGGTACATAGTCTCACCCCTACAGCCCTACACCCCTACACAGGGTACACAGGGTACTCAGTCACAGACTCAAGGTACTTCCCCGTGTGAATAGGTGTAATTTAGGACTCTGTTCCTTGTTAGGGGTTACTGTCGCCGACAATTCCAAGGAAAATACTTGTCCCAGTAAAACGGGACTTTACGATTCAAACGAGGATATTGTGTTCCAGTACCGAATCGCAACAGGATTTGTCTCAGACAAACACTTTGCGAGGTACATGAATCCCACCGTAGTAATCCCACCTAACACATGTTACGTTGTAACACTGTAAGTGTGATGTTATCTCCATATATTGACACTGACTGTATAGATGTTGCACGAAACACTTAAATACACAAATGAAAAAATAAATCGACCAACCAAAATGTTCTCATTTCAACGTATATTTTAAAGACCATTCACAAAGAATATACATGGTATTTTTTGTTAAAGGAGTCGAGCGGAATAAGATAAATTTTACGAATTTAGTTTTCTGAATAAATACTCTTGTCTGGTGTCTAGGAAGTATCCTGAATTATTGAGAACCAGCTTGGGAAAGCATCTGTCTGTTTTCGAAGGAGGCACATTCCATCAAACTGCAGGATAACTGTTGACAGGAACCAATACAGCGTGCGAAAGGTACGAGAATATTCAATGCAAGAGATTTCCTTTTTTATGTACATAGTTAACCCACACTGGATGGCCTTACATTATGTAATTTAGTGATTTGGTGAGTTTGAAATGACTAATATTTGACTGCATTTCCTTTTTTCTTGAATTATTCCTTTATGACATAAGGGTATCTCATATGCGGCGTTAACACTAGATGATTATGGGCGGTGATACTTGAATTTATCATCACCTGACAACTTTCAGCCACGAAATGGAAGAAATCGTCCAGTGTAAACGCCAAGTGTGTGGCGACTATAGATTGTCTGATTACGTCAGGTCATGCATTCTGGCACCACCGGGCGATTATGTAGACCACTTGACAGCCGACGACAATTTCAAGCCATATTGAATTAGTCGTCTATACAGCTGACGATTCTGTATGTCGGTCGTCCACCACCTCTCTTTTTGGTCAAAAACTGGTGTTCTGTGTTGATGACCACAACTTTTTACTTAAACGTTTTTCACTTGCGGTTTTCCAATAGGAAATTTATTTTTTTTATTATTTTTTTTTTATTCAGGAAGCAAAATACATTCACCCCATTGGGGCGTTCTTACATGCAATGCACGGAAAGAGGAAATATCGTATATACAATTAGATCATATGCAAATGGCATATTATGTATGTACAAAGGACGGACAGGACAGACAGGACAATACATGGTTCAATTAGAATTAATCATTTATATAATACTAGTGTGGGCTTAGTAATACAATGTTTATTTTGACATGCGTTTTCGTACTGCTACTGGCTGACCACGACACAAACCTTCTCACCATTGGTTTACATTTCTCAATAAATACTCCTTAATATACAACTTAAAGTAAGACCTATCCGGGCACAGTTGTATTTCTCTTGGTAAATCATTCCAGATTTTTATCCCCAAGTAAAGGGGTGAATTCCTAAATTTCTCGGTTCTGGGGAACTCGTTTTTTAAGATTAATTTATTAGCTTGTCGGGTACTCGTTGTATTTTCTTTTCGATGCATCGGGTCATGTGACCACCATAGGACATGCATTAGTAAGTGTAATACCCTCCTATATCTTAACGGTCTAATCCTACATTGATTATATAGCTCATTCACTGAGTGCTCACGTATTAGGCGAATACCAAGGACTGATCTCATGCAATGATTAAATGCTACATCCAGTGCGTTCTGATCTCTCTGTGAGCAGTTTACGTATAAATAGTCAACATAGTCAAATATAGGTAATATTGTTTGTTTTAGTATCAAAATCCTTGTTTGTTCTGGTAGTAAGTGCCTTAACAACCTCATTTTTTGCATTTTCAGTCTGGCATCAGAGACTATTTTCTGCACTTGATGTTTATGGGATAGTGCGCTATCGAGCCTGATTCCGAGATAATTAAATTTATATACTCTTTCTAGAAATGTTTCATTGACTTTACACCCTGGTAAATCAAGCTTGTCCAGCCCTCTTCCCACCCACATTATACTACTCTTTTTTATCAACAGTTTATGATCTTTCAGCCATGTATTTATACGGTTAAGGTCATCTTGCACATTTCTACTTGCTGTTATTGGATTTGATTCTGTGCTTGTGAGCACAAGATCATCTGCATACATTATTGCTTCGCATTTCTTTATTACCTTAAAAATATCATTAATAAAGATGATAAATAGAGTCGGTCCTATAACCGATCCTTGTGGCACGCCACAAGTGATATCTTCTTTAGATGATATAATACCATTAAGTTTAACACTTTGTTTACGTTGACTCAAATACGAACTAATCAATTGTACACAACTGTTTCCCATTCCAAGATTTTTCAGTTTAATTATCAGAATTTTGTGACAAACACTGTCGAATGCCTTCATTAGGTCTATGAAGGCGCATAGACTCTTTTTACCCGAGTTCATTCCTCTATGTAATATTTCTGTTAATAAGAAGATCGCCTGCCCCGTTGATTTAGCTGGCATGAAACCAAACTGATTCTTATTAATCAAGTTATTATCCAGTATGTGGTCCATTACACTTTTTTGTATCACCTTTTCAATTATTTTGGAGACCGATGGTATTACTGTTATCGGGCGCCAATTAGAGTAATTGCATAGAGATCCCTGTTTCGGTATTGGATGATGATACCATATTTCAAGGATTCAGGGAATGTTTTAGAGTGAAGCACATTGTTGATTAATGAAGTTAATATTTCTGGCTTCATTAGAAGTATCCTTTTCATCTGACCTGTATTCAGGTAGCTTATTCCACTTGATTTGTCGTTATCTAAGTCTTTCAATATTTTAACCGTGTCATCAGGATATACAAGTTTGACTTCATGTCTCTCTATTTCCTCGTCCCACGCTGTACCATATTCCATATCTTTAACTTCTCCTAACTTGTCTAATATATTACTGCCTATTTTTGTAAAATAATTGTTCATCCCATTTGAGATGTCCTCTAGCATATCGTTTTCATTTTCACGTAACTTGAGGTATAATCCCTCATTATTGACTGCAGGATTCCATAAACTGTTTATAACTTTCCAGGATTTTCTTGGGTTATCCTTCGACTCTTTTAACTGTTTTTCGATTACCTCTACCCGATGATTCCGTATCTGTTTATTAATCACTTTTCGTAGCTTTCTAATTTCCACCAGGGCAGGTTGATCAATAATACTACACGAAGATAATTGCTTCAAAAGGAAAGATCTGAACTTTATGTTTTCATTTATTTCTTTTGGTAATTCTAAGCCTGCTTTTGTTACTCGTATAAATTGTTTCACCGGGCATACTCTATCCAGTAATTCTCCGATATATTGTTCTAGATGTTTATTGGGATCTATATTATAAAGTGATTCTGGAATTACATATTTTTCCATGTGTGATTTAATATCATCTGTTGTTAATTTGTTTAGGTTTCTTCCCCATAACTTGTTTTTTTCTATTTTAATATTAGTACATTTTCGTTGCGCAAATATGGCTATGTGATCAGATATGTAATGATTAAGATTTCCCGTTCTTTGGATATGTCTACAGTTTGTGTATATGTGATCTATTGTACTCTTACCTTTCCTGAATATATATGTGTCAAGAGTATTAACTTGTGTGAGATTATTTTTAACTAGAAATGCTTTTAAGATTCTATATTTATTGCTCATTCTTGTTCTAGAGTTAACATTAAGATCCCCCTGTATCCAAATTTCGTAATTACGGTAGTTTAGGTCCTCTAAGATGCTGTTGAGGTACTCATAACATGCCTTTACATTTTTATGAGGCGGTCTATAGACCGAGATAACTAGTTTTTTTCAGCGGTTCGGTTCTTGTATAGAACAAGTGAGGACTTCATATTTTGGGTTTGAGATACAATAATTTTGTACTTGCGTGAAATAGGGCCTTATTTTATTCCTGGCATACAGTACTACACCACCTCCTATCTTATCGTTTTCATAGTTACAGTCTAACCTGGTTATGAATAGGTCATCTATATTCAATAGGTTCGGTGTATGCTTCTCTTTTAACCAACTTTCGGTAACCGTTACGTAATCACACTTTTGGAATATATTATTAACCGAATCTAATTTGGAGTATAAGCTGTGCATATTTACGGTCAGGAATATTTCTCCTTTGAGAGATGATAGTTCATTTGGTGTTATATACGACATGGATAAGAAGTTCACGTTTTCGTTTATTTAGCCAGTCATCATGGTCAGCCAGCAGCATACCACACTCAGAATCTTTATCACATTGAACACATAACACATAGTGCAGTATAATAAAGATACAGAATTTTCTGTGTCTAAATAGCTCCATTGGCATTAATGCCAAGAGCATAGTTACAAGTGCATGTTGATATTTATCAGATAAAAAATATTTAATGTAGTTGTCAGCTAATTTTAATTCTATGATAGTATTATCATTAATATAAGTATAACCAAAAGGAATTAACACATTGTCCTTGCCATGGCAATTTAGTAGTGTCTTTCGAGCAAGGTGGATATGGATATAGTTTTCAGTATGCATTGCAATAAAGAATGATAGATAGATAGGTGCGATGGGGTATAACCAGATTTAAACTACGTTGATAATAATAAAAATATAATCAATTTACTGATATTATTTTCAGTGAAATTATATAGGAGGGAACCACATATAAACTGATATAGTGTTTCATTGTCCATGACATTAAAGAGTTCATTTGTCTCCTCCAGTTGTCGTTATAGTTAGGGTTCCTTTGGTGGGTCATTTGACCTCATTGTTGTTTTTGCTGGTGTCGTTAGATGTTATTATTATTTGGTCATTTGACCAAGTTTTAAGCGTTCACCTGTAGTTTAAAGAGGGTTAACCTTCAAGAATCGTCACATATAATCGTCTAGGTTTTTTTTATATGAAGTTGACACTTACAATATCATAAACGCAATACCAACCGTGATGGTTCATCGCTGGCAAGCCAACGAAAACCAGCCAAAAGGCTGATGGCTCTGCCACTTTATTGGAATACGGATGGATGTACTATGACAGAATGATGCTCACGATGGATAGCAGGGAGTAATCCATTCCTCATTTAAGAGTTTGAACGGTCACTGGACCGATGGCACCACGGACCGATGGCACCTGGACTGATGGCACCTCTTTTCAGTTTCACCTGGACTGATGGCACCACTTGCCTAGACTGATGGCATCACCTCATTTTTATACCTGGACATGGGAACCACTTCATAGATATAGAAATAATGTGCAGTAGCCCTGTAATAACCGTGTTTCCAGTTTAATTTTCAGGGTTTTTTTCTGGTTTCTGAAAAAAGATAATTGATTTCGGGAGACCACTGCTGCTACCGCGACTGGTACTGAGGCGGCCGTGAACGGTACCGAGGCGGCTGCCGGCCGGGACCACGGGTGGCCGGCCGGGACCCCCGGCTGCCGATGCCGAGGGGCCCGGAACCGTTTTTAAATTATTTTTTTTTAAATCATCACATAATTTTTTTTTATGTGAATTTAATATACTCGGTAGTTGAAAAGTGGTGTACACAATATAATATGGCAATAACCATTAGTCTGAGTGAGTGGTGCCATCAGTCTAGGTAGTGGTGCCATTGGTCTAGGAAAAATGTTGCCAGCGCTCCGAAGAGGTGCCATCAGTCCAGGTGCCATCGGTCCGTGGTGCCATCGGTCCTGTAATCGTGTAAACACTTGATGTGCTTCTTGGATCGACGACTATTCTGGCCGTTATTGCGCACTCGAGCACCACCTGACGACTTTTGGCAAGGCTATCTACGGTCGTCAAGTGTTTAGTCGTCTGGTGTAAACGGCGGGATGCGATGCGTTGTACTGTTGTGTTATAAGTATCTGGCTAGGAGTTCGCCAGCTAGGATTGTCACTGAAGTAACTGGGTATCGATTTCATATTGCCAATATCATTCGGGAGGATAAAAGGAAACTGGAAATAAAAATAAAGGTGCGTGAATCAACGACTGAAACCCGAGGGACTATTTTCTCCCTCAACATTCATGAGTTATGGTGTGCGGGAACCACTTAGATATTGCTATTGGCAGTACAGAACAGAAACTACTTATGTGAACGGTAACAACATTAATAATTACAGACCATATTAATGCATACACTAGCGAATTGCAATAGCGAATTTACAACATCGTTTTTTGTAATGATATCACTAATTGATTTGGCGAAACCAGCAATGTATAGCGGGTATTAAATTCTATTCTAGCTCATTTTGTTGGAGAAGATTATTTGCTCTATCTCTCCAGACAAATACAGTTTGAAAAAAATATCATTCAAAGAAAGACTTATATACAATAATTTTGCCAGGCACATATTCTCTATTTCTAGGAGGAGAAAATAAAATATATGGAGACATACTTATGTAGGGGACCAGAGGTCATCTATTAGGCCGTTCTATTTATAGCCGCGGCTGCGTGGGGCGGGTGCCGCGTGGTGGGTCTGTAGTGACCTGCTACCAGCCACCTGTAAGGACACACGCCGATTGCTATTTCTGGAATCGTGTTGGAACCAATCTAAACAGGTTATCTGGCCACCTGAGAGGACTGATTCTGTAGAGTAATGAAGGTCCCAGCAGAACGGACTGGTCAGCTGGGTACCAGATTTATAGTGGGGACCTAGCAGGGTTCTGCACATGCTTAGTGAGACCAGCAGGTCTATATAAGAGGCCTGCTGAAGCTTAGCTGAAGACACTGGGGTGTGGAGGGAATATGTGAGGTCCCTCTACAGGACTCTGTCTCAGTTCTCTGCCAAGGGCACTAGACTTTCGGGTCCCCTGGTGGTGGAGTCAGAGAGTCCTGGTTCTCTAGGAGGAGAGGGTTGACCATCGGGTCCCCTTTCTGGATAGAGTTCTGGGGTCCCGAGATGAGATCAGGGATTGATGGCTTCAGGGCTCGCCCTGTGATCCCCGAGGGCAGAGCCACGGTGCTGGGTGGCTGTGGTAAAGCACAGCTGGGGGTTCCCTGGTGGGACCAGCACCGGGATGGCATTCTGGACCAAGACCGTGATGGGGGTCGGGAGTAGCTTCGGCTGTACCCAACACCCAGCCACTACACTTATACTCTTATACTGCTAGATCATACCTAAGAACTACATATTGGTGAAGTATACATTTATATTTGTTGCTTATATTGGAAGCTTTGATTTGAATCATTTGTATTTCTATGTTACATTTTTGCATTGCCATAGGTTCCTGATTTTCACCTCAAATTTGTATGACTAATTGTGCTTTCAAATGTCCATTGACCATTCATGATCGCTGTTGATTATTTATGATCTTGTACGTTTTTCTAATGGTGTAAATGAATACTGTTCTCTTGTTATGGTTGGCAGTTTTAATATCCTCGAGACCGCATTCTGAAGGCTTAAAACCCAGATATTAAATGTGGCTAAGCTCGGTTGAATACCAAAATTGTTTTATAAATATCTCGATGTCACTCATGACCAAGGACAATCATCTTCTGCTCACATTACCAATTTCAATAAAGTTAATAAACAAAAAGATCTTGAAATTTAATTTTCCCAATATGTTGGTTTTACTGAGCGTGGGCCACATGCTCATTTACTCTGCCTAAAGGTAAGAGTGGTTACATAGACTTTGAGCTTGCTGCAAAAAAATAATCCTTCACCAGGTGCATCCTAAGTCTGTGACATCGGGAAATGAGCAAAGGGTTTTAATTTTTTTTTATTAATGCACATAATTCGCCTTTACAGGGCTTACATTATGGCAATATTGCTGCTTTATAATAGTAGTTGCAGTATGACTAGCACAATCCCAGGTTTCCGGGTCAGTGTCATGCCTGATTGACAATAACCAATCACAGGAGACCGAAATACCTCATTGACCTACTGATTGATACATTGGGATCCTCGATCAGCAGCTGCAGAAAGGTGAGTAAAGTGGAATTCTCACGGTGGGATTCATGTACCTCACAGGGCTCATAATCTGATGAGATTCTGTTCCTTTCGAGGGGTAATTGTCCCTAACAATTGCAGAGGAAAAACATGTCAGGGAAATGAAACCCTTCAATGCATATGAAGAAATTGTGTTAGAGTACAGAATCTCAGCAGAATTTGTCTCAGACAAGCACTCTGTGAGGTACTTAAATCCCATCGTGTGAATCCGACTTAACAGAAAATGACCCATAGACTGAATAAAACCCAAACCTTTTAATGATTACTTATTCATAATTCTACGCCCATTCAACAATGATGAACAAACTATTTCCTCCTAGTTATAGACGCACCCAAGGATGTTCTTCTTTTCAGTCCAATGTGCACTAACAAGGGGAGGTTAAAGCTATCAGTTCATACGTTGTTTGTCTGTTGACACTGATGTCGCAATGCTAGCTCTCAGAAAATCACTTCAGTTGACGAAATGTATGTTCAAATCTTAAGAGAACGAGAAACGTTTAGATCAGGAAATTAAAGGCACCATAGCCATAACAAAATTGAGTTCCTGAGGTAGCATCATAAATCTATGAAATACCAACGTATATGTGCACTGTAGGATGCCCTTAGGATTATTATATACCTATGCACAAAGTCAGAGTAAATACATACTGCTCCTATGGGTATAGTAACTATACACAGATTGCACTGTACGCTGTGAAACGTTGTACTGGTGCCCTTGGATACCAACAGATTGCACAGTTTGAGTGACAAAATGCACGCTTTGAGCCTAACCTGCACCCTTTGAGCTACAGATTGCACGCTTTGAAGAAATAATGCATTTTGATTGGTCGAGAGGCCGACAACAGAATTCTAGGTGCAAGATTCAAAAATGGCGGATCGCTTCACTTCGCAAGTTCCGTGGCGTCGTACAGTAACCACGGAGCGAGTTAGTGCAAAAATACATCAAACATCGAGGTGGAATACGATAACAAATCACATGATACACTTTAGAAAGCTTAGATATATGATAAATATCGATTTCGATACGTTCACAGTGCGAGTGGGTGACTCGTCGATGTCAACAAATGCAAAACCCCTGTTAGACACTGCACCGCTCGAGTAGAGCTGTCCGAGAGGACGATCGAGCGTAGCAGGGTGACCCTGTGTTAATTTATGCGGTGGTATAATGTATTCACGCCTGCGCGGTGATCACTTCCGGTTATCAACATCCGGCATATCTGCTAGCGTACACATCGTGTTTGAGAGTTGTGCCAAGTCACTTAGACGTCAAATTACGGTCAGATTTAGCGAATTAAGACCGAATTAAGGTATATAATAATATGAAACCATAGCGATGATTGTTTCGGAGAAATTTGTTCTGAACTCGCCGTGCCGGCTCGTTCAGAACGAATTTCTCCGAAACAACTCATAAATCTATAGCAGGTAGACGAGGCGTAGCAAGGTTTGACTCTTCTTCACCCAACGCTTTGCGACCACGGAATAGAGAGAAGCGGGAAATTGACCAGCGGACGACGCCGCTGTCAGTCAGCATACCCCGAAATGCGGCGTTTTGATTGGTCGAGAGCCGTTTATGTTGATTTTCAGGTCTCCCGTCGGTGAATAGAACCGTGCGGCGTGCGAGTGCTTCGACCCGACCGTCGCTGGTTGGTTCTATGGGGGGCCAGATGTTTCACAACTGGAAAAAGATCACTATCATCAAGAGATCTTATACCGGGAGAGATTCCAATCCCAGTGGCAGGTTTTTTCATGCTGCCATCCCCATTCCAATCCGTCGCCATCCTGTCTTTTGGCACTACATGGTATTTCATACCATATAGTGTATATCTCCGCATGTAGCGAGGATATTTATTCTCGTGGTTTCGACTACTAACCAGTCTCATCAGGCAAGGTGCGGTAGGTGTTCTTCTGTGGTCTTTCTGCTAGAATTTCATTCTAGCAGCGGAGTATGTAGTTCCATTATTTTTCCTAAATTCAAGAAAAAATAGTCGATTCGTTCTCTCTATTATTTCTGTCGTTCTAATCTTCACTTTCTTCAGGGTTGTGGGGGGGATCATTTTGGCGTAATTTTTTTCGTTCCGTTAGTCCCAAATGGGGCTCTGGTTGGAAAAAAATTTTTTGACGTGGCATTAGACCCTGAAGTGATCGTGTTTGTGATGATTAGCCGTATCTGTTGTCGAGCGTGTTGAGGCCCTCTGGCGCGTGGGTTTTTAGCCTGTGGATCCAGTTAAACTCAATTTTGTTCCTTAGTCTTGAGGCTTCTCTTGACTCGGGATGTCTATATATATAATCGAGTATATATACTTTGACGTCCTGGGTCCCGTTGTGTGTTTTCTCGTTGAAATGGTTTGGTACTTCGTTCTTGCTTTCATGTTTCTTTATGCAGTTTAGATGTTCTCGGATTCTTTCTTTGATTTTTCTCTTTGTTTGACCTACATACTGGGCCTTGCATGTTTTGCATTCTATGCAGTAGATGACGTTGGAGCTGTTGCACGATGCGTTCCATTTTGTGTCGTGGGTTCTCTGGGTGGATCTTGATTTTATTTTGCCTCCTGTGTCTAGCAGTTTGCAGTACTTACAATTTATCTTCTTGCAAGCGTTTCGGTCTTTGTTATCGTTTCTCTCTTTCTCTTTTTTGTGGGTTTCATTTCTGGATTCCCCTTTGTCTTTGTCGATCTTGTCCTTGTTGATGTCTGGATGGTAGTCGGTCCTTGCCTTTACCAGGATGTCCCTGATGTTTTTCGGTCGTCGGTATCCCTTGATGACTTTTTTCTTGTGGATTTGTTTGGTGGTTATTGACCGGGCTAACAGTTCCCAGTTTTTGTCCACGATGTTTCCGATGCTGGCTTGGTTGGGTTGGTACGTGGTCACTAGAACTAGGTCTTCGGTTTTGGCTTTTTGGGGTTTCTCTCCATGGACCAGTTCGTTTCGGTTTTGTGAGTCTACTTTACTTTTGCAGTCTAGGATTGTTTTCTCTGGGTATCCTTTGACCCTGAATTCCTCGATTTTCTGGTTGCAGTTCTTTTCATAATCCTCGTCTTTCTTGCAGATTCTGCGTAGTCTTAAGAACTGGGAATATGGTAGGCTACGTTTGGTGGCTGGTGGGTGGGCTGAGTCGTAGTTGAGGTAAGTATTGGCGTCTGTCTCCTTCGTGTAGAGGTCGGTATATATTTCTCTCGATTCTTCGTCTATCTTCACCCTTGTGTCCAAAAACGCAATTTCCGTTTGTGAATGATCCGAGGTGAACTTGATGGTTGCGTGGCTTGAGTTGAGACTTTCTATCCATTTCTTGAATTCGGTTTCTCCATGGTTCCAGATTATGAAGATATCGTCTATATATCTGAGCCAGACCGTGGGTTTCAATTCGTTGTCTTTTTCGAGTTTTTCTTCCAGTTGTTCCATGAACAGGTTGGCATATGATGGTGCCAGTCTGGTTCCCATTGCTGTGCCGCTGATTTGTTTGTAGTGGTCTCCGTTGAATTGGATGTTGTTATTTTTCAGTACGATTTCTAGGAGCTCGACCAGGGAGTCGTTCGTTGGCTTGAGTCTGGGGTCTCTTGTTTTTTGTAGTTTTTGTCGAATCGCCTCTATCCCTTCATCATTTGGGATGTTGGTTTTTTTTTCCAACCAGAGCCCCATTTGGGACTAACGGAACGAAAAAAATTACGCCAACTCATAAATCTACCCCGTATTGTCACCATCGCTATGGTTTCACATATTACTTCGAGAAACTGAAACAGTCAGTGTCTAAACAAGCAATAAGACGTCAAGAGTATCTAAACGATTGAACGTTTTGTGTATATTTGCCTTCTATATATTTACTGTACATATGATCCATTTGTATTTATATCTTTTTAATCCTTCTTTTGGCTTCTTTTGGACCATAGTGAGCATTGTACAGCATTCTAATGATCCAACCGCTGTAGTTTACAGTACAAACTTATTAATCCGTATCTGCGGAAATTTGGAATTCTTGCTGGCCAGATATTTTCTTAGAATACTGACAATTATTCATTGATGTCAGTAATGACTGCCATATTATGTGAGGATACCTTCTATGATATGGTTATATAATTGCTATTGAGAAACAAAGGTCGGATGCGTCTTTGGGTGTTGTAAATATTTCACCAGCTGCATCATGCAGTAATATCCCAATTTCAGACATTACAGAAAAATAATGATGCCATTTTTGAATCATTTCCGGCAATTATACCTTTTTGGGGTTCCTGAGGGGTTCATGATTATTTTAACGTTGCCCCAGCTGCCCTGGTTGACCTTAATTGCTTGGGTGGTTATTGGCGAAAGGTTTGACAAATTGTCTCAGATAAAAGTAGATACATTTATTTGGTAATTTTATATTGAAGATTCCCGAAATTCCATCATTTTCGAGCGTTAAATTTGAAATATGAGGACTTTATTTGTATAAAGTGATGTAAAGTGGACAGTTAGTAATAGAAAATAGCGAAACAATGAAGTCATATGATCTTTGTGTATACTTCATCTTCACCAACATCTAACATATTAGAGATTCTTCGTGACATTAATTGATCTCTTACGCAGCTAAATTTACATTTTGTATATTATAGAATGTTAAGAGCGTTATTTCTATATAGATCTTCGCTGCTGTCTTTGTTTTTAGTAAGAAGCTGTTTGATGATATTAATGATAAGACCTTTATAGTGTACATGATGCAGTCCATCAAGGGATAAAAGTTTACCATTATAAATCATGTTTTCATCAATTCAATCGAGAGAAAAACAAATGCCTTTACTTTAGCAAATAAAATTGTTTTCACAAAACACCTCCCCTTTTCCGCTGCCAGGGTCGTCTCCTTCACCTCTTCCACTGATGAGGCCGTCATGTCTGCATCTGACTTGATTTCCTCCTCCTCAAGCTCAAAAATATGCCCTGTGTAAGCAAGGTAGTCGTCTTTATTGGTCTTTGCCAGGTCACCATCCTTTAACAGCTGGTACATCACCCATATATTTGCTTCTCCCCACTCTGCTATGGTGGTATAGACTTGCACTCTCTCATCAAAAACCATCCAAGAGACGAAAGACGATTCATATTTTAAGATTTTTATAAAAGATTTTTTAAAATTCATTATTAAGATTTTTTTTATAAAGGCATACCTGTTAGAGAATAGCGATATATGGGAAACCAAATGAAAAGATATTTCACTAATAATCCTATGGTCCGAGCAATCGTTTATTGTGTGATTTTTTTTCTTTTCTGAACTTGGCACCATTGTCCTGTCCTTCCTATGTGAAATTGACCGTGTCTTTTTTTCTTCTTTGCTATGCAGAGCTTGAAATATTCAGGCATGAAATCTGACACCTTGAGGGCTTCTTTCCTTGAGCCCTAATCGTCAGAAAGACTGTGGAGTCATAGCTGTTTGATTTGCCGCAAGCCGTTCCCCTAGTGTAGCCTCCCACCCTGCTGCTCTGCTTCCCGTCTTCATCATTGACCCCAGACTTGCTCCTCCTTTTCTCAGGTATCTCTGTAAAGTTTGGATTCCCCAACTTGGCCAAACCCTGCTGCAGTGTCCTGGCCTGACCACGTGGTATATCCAGCTCATTTACATTGCCTGCTGTCATAATAACTAAGCGGAATATTCCTCGCTGGATAGCACCTCTGCATGTATTATCTCACCCCTGGAATGAATGTCCATAGGCTTAACATTGGGATCTCGTCCCCCATGCCCCATCAAGTATTGCAGTCCATTCTCCATGGTCTATAACCTGTTTGTTGCCCATTCTTTTAGTGTGTACAGGTGTGAGATAAATACAGAAAGTAACTCGTTTTGGTCAAAGAAGCCATTCTTCAATTCGTTTGAACGCTACGTGATATTCACTCGGGTGTCGCCTCGTTCATATCACTCCGCATCAAACTCATAGAGAACGACGACTTTGACCAAAACTTGTTGGTTTCTTCTTTAGTCTTCCTTTTGAGGCCCACCGATTTCGCCAATGCAGTGGACTCAATATGTTGTCCCGGTTCATGGGATTCTTCATTGCTTTTGTCTGCCATGATGTGTAGTGGTGAGTGAAAGAGTGTGCTTGAACAGGCCCCGGCTGGCAAGTGTCCGGTCTCCTTCGTCAGTGTGCATGACTGGGTGTCACGTACAGTAGCTAAGGCCTAATCCTATAGACTAGCTAACCCAGTGACAAGAAAAGAGAATTCAGAATATCTTCTATACTAAATGAAGAAGACAGATAACCATACACAGATATGTATTAATAACATATATTATAACAAAGTATACAGTTACATAACAATTCTCATCAACATACAGAATCATATACACTTCTGTAGTGTACATATGATATAAGTCCTCTTGGTCTAAGCAGTACTCACAGTCTATCACTTTCAGTTATTGTTCAATGTCTCCTTGACTTGTGGATATAGATGATCCAAAGTAGTGGTAGCAGTCATCAGTCTCTATTCCTCCAGTGCTGGGGTGGTAGAAGATCATGGAGAAACCCAATCCTCAGTCATGGCCTCTGTAGCATAGAGTCCTATGGTGTTTCAAGCCTGACACTGCAGTGGTGGTAATGCTGAGTAGCATGGAGATGTTGACGCCACGGTGTCTGGGTTCCAAGTGAGCTGTGAGTTGAAATCTGCTTCCTTATATACCCTATCGGGGGGTCAGTCCAAACGAAGACAGGGGATGGTTCAAACACTGGGGGTGGCAGTCCAAACAGTTAGGCCTTAACCTCTATCTGGAGCGAGGACCTGTTAGGAAGCACCCTGTGATATTCTTAATACATACATCACACTGGGGCGGTGCTGACCGTGGGAGGTCGACCGTTGTTGCCTGTCCCGTTTCCCATCTAAACTTTCATGTATACTATATACCTCCATCTAAATATACATATATACACCCATCAATAGTTGGGGTTTATTGTGGAGGTCTCAACTCCTATTATATCTTACGTTAAGTCAACGAAACCAAACCAAGTTATGCACCGATATAGGTCCTTAAAACATGGGTGACTCATGGGCTTTGCTCAGGGGTGGTCATTGCCCCCCCTGGTGTTCCCCCTCTGCACCGCGCCGCACGGGAGCCTCCCCTGCTCATGACTCTTATTGTCAATTATATATTATCTTATCTATTATTGTACTTCATATTCATAACCTTATTTCAAATGTGGTCCAATAAGGTCGACATAAATATTTTACTACATTTTACTACGTATAAAATTCAATAAAATTCTCCCAGCTACTGCTTCTCTCCTTTCATCCAGGGATGGGGTAATGAGATACGAGAATATACAATACCACAAATATCGTCGCTCGAGTCATATCCTGATAAAAGTAGAAGCTATCGCTATCTGTAAGGTATGATGCCCAAAGATCCCCTAGCAGTCAATCATCTTCAGGCTGATTGTAGAGATGCTATTAGTTTGGCACGTTTTCAGCCGCCTCCTATGTTATATGTATATATCCAGGCTCCCCACAGACACAGGCGGCTATCCCCCTACTCTTGGCTGACGACATTCAATTTGCTCCGACATTACCCTTCTAATCAAATCGATGGAGCGTCGGCAGTCATTTGTCCGCGATCACCCGAAACAATGATCCACGACCATAAATAATAAATAGGTTGAACCTTCGGAGGCCGCGACGTCCGCCGTTTAGCCAGCTCCAGCAATGGGCCAATCGCCGCTTCCGTTATGAACGTCCCTCTTCCATTCTCCAAAGCAGACGACATTTCGCCTGGCTCCCTGACAGGGGGCGCTGTCGGCACAACGCATGCGCACTGATGAACGGATAGGTAGAGGAGCGCGGGAAACTGACAGGGGTTAATTCGCGCGCTAAAGGAACACCGCAGACAAACGCAGTTTTGGTGTAACAATGTCAAAAGTCCTCTGCGGGTCGGATGGAGTCGTATTTGTTTACGTCATGTGTTGCGGGCGGTATTGGCTGTTTGGTAATGAAGAAGCGCCATGGTGTTTAGCCCTCGGGCAGTGATAGAGGACTGGGCAGAATTATACTTTCATGGCACATTTATCGTTGTACGGCCCCCTGGTCTGTGCTAAATTGGAGGGAATATGTCACTCCCGCCAAGATTTCTATTGGAAGGTCGCTCTATGATGCAGGACTGAGATTTGTAGAATGTGTTCGCCATTATTCATGTATTCAGTATGACTTTGGAAAACAGTTTTGTACGTAAGCTGCAGTTCTGTCTACCTCTCTCTCTCTCTGTTTCTTTATTTCGCTATTTCTCTCTCTCTCTCTCAATTTAGTGTAATGACTTGGCAAACTAGGGACTGGATGTGAAATATGTAGATTGTCGAGAAGAGTGAAAATTGTTCTTACCCATGGGTTGCATTTAGAATGTATGGGGCTACAGTAAACCACTACCGATTGTTTATCACTTACCGTAGACCACACCCATGCTTTACATCTTTTCCAAACCCATTATCAAATTTCTAGAAATACAACAATCGATGGTCTTTGGACGGTCGGCTCTGTAAACCAATGGAGGCTCTGTACACCACTCGAGGTTGTTGTCGCTATCGCTCGTGTATTACTAAAGATGAGGACACACTATGGAGAAATGCGGCGATTTCCGGAATCGCCAACACTAAAGGAATTTCGCCTAATGTAAACATTCACCCCAGGCCATTAATAAACGGACAAATAAAACAGGACCCAAAACTGACAGTTTTTGTCTAGACTATAAATTATCTTCTCTAGCAATATATTCCACATTTGGTCAACATGTCTACAGTTGAAATGTTCAGTCCGAGAAAAATCGTCAGAGAAATTCTTTCTATAACCTTCACAATGATGGCAGCTTGTGTTTTCGATCTTGTTTCATTTTTGCGTTGTGTATAGGTTGGATGAACCCATGTGATTACGCATGGTATCCTTATGCGGTGTTTCCAACTGGCAACTATGACCATTTATGGCATTTAGCACCGCTGACCAACTATGTGATACTGATTTCTGTGTTGATTTAAGGAGGGTTAATCTTCATCTTTGAGAGGTCTTATACTTATTGAACAATGGGTGCACATGTCACACATAATTGGTCGTCAGGTGCAAATAGAGTGTGTGCTTTGATGTTGATGATTGTTAGCACAGACAAATTCTCAAAGAGGATTACTAACCGACCTTTGTACTGAGAGCACATAATTGGTTTGGTTTTCCTCAGCAGGTGGAAACGCCACATTAGTCCCCTCCACGCTGGTCTTCAAGAAATTAGAGCCAACCAACCCACACCAATAGACAACGGCCATCAAGCATTAAATGTTTCTTTATTCAACCCCGGAACAAACTAAAGGCTCCAAGACTCGAGTCTTCGCTGAATACATTGAAAATAAATATCATTTTACATTCCAGGCTGCCTTCAGAGTTAATAATCTCCCACCTATTCCTGCTATGATATTATACTTTTCCTTCAGACTATCATTTGCATTATGAGCCCTTGAACAGGCTACCGAGCAATGTAAGCGATATACAATATACGTCAAATACAAATCAATGATTGACGAAACGTTTTTTAACGCTTGTTTTCTGTTTGGAGGGTTCGATCATGGCTTTCAAGGCTCTGTGTAAATGATTTAGTCATCGATTTAAGGATGTTGAAGTGGTGGTTGTCCCAGATGGGTACTACCCTTTCATCTTCACCTCAAACAGGGTAAACACAACATGGGCTTCTGGACCGTTGTCTGGCAGTTCGTGCAAGGCAGAGACAGAATCTTAGACACTAATTGTTTTTATGAAGCAGTTCACACGAAGGTGCCAACTATGTAAAGGGGGAGCGGTGCATGCTGCATGGACCAGGCGCTAAATGATTAAAACAGGTATGGGTAGGTCTGAGGTTTACTGGGTACAGGTAAGGCTATGCAATATGAGAACTATAGATGGTGAACCTTTGCTATTATTTCACTGAAGATTTAAGCGGTTTTGAGCGGTCAATGGCATTAGCAGGCCACTTTGAATATAAGTATGGGTAAGCAGGATGATATGCACGCTTCCTTAGAATTGCAGTGTATAGGATTGCTACAGTTGCAGTGCACCTGTACACACTATACGCCACTTCAGTGAACATATGAAAAAGCGGCCCCCTCCAATGACACACAGGGGATTAATCTGCGTTTCCCCAGGAGGGTGATAATGGACGACTCAGGCCCATACCACGGTGACAATGTTGTCCTTGTGTGCCATTCAACCCGCCTATGTGTACTATATATCAGGCGGCTTGGAGCGTGGATAGAAGGGAGGGAATGGACGGGTGAGGAGTAAGGGGGAATTGTCCGTACCCTGTGTATTGAAGACCAATGAGAGCTACTTTTGCTAAAGCGGCGGCTAGAAATCTCAACCCTTGTGCTCGTAAAATAACAACAGCCGGTAATGAGAGGGACCCCGGGGCAGGCGCAGGCCCAGCAGACAGTTCGCTTTATCATCGCATTCAGCAGACGACTTTTTCCCCTTAGCTTTCGGACGCACCTGCGACGATTTGCGCGGGAAACGAGATAGCCGCGCGCTTTTATGGCAGACGACATTTGGACCGGCAGCTGCGGGGTTGCCGTGTGCTTCACTGAGGGGCGGGGCGTGGTTAATTCTTCACATGAGAGGGCCGGGTCAGGATTCTACACAGTTACTGAGAAGCCGTAATTCTAGTGTCCTGATCCTAAGGCCAATGCTGTGTCACTCTTTATGAGTGGTACCCTTTAACACCGTGCTAGTTATTTGAGTCTTGGTGGCTGGGAAGTGGAGCTGAGAGGATGAAAATGAGAATAGCATACTGAGGGATTCTGATGAAAAAAATATGCAATATACCTCTATGCAGTATAGATCAAATATGCCCTCATATATGCTGGTCTATATTGCAATATGTTCTATTGCAATCAGAGACAGGGACAGATTCTAGAAATGCACCTATACAAAAGATGATATGGAAGTAAACTAGATATGATGCTGACAGTTGTCAAATTGAAATTGCGCAGGAGACATGTCCTCTATATATGTTTTTTTTTTATTATACACCCATGCAGTATATTTGATAATTACCTGCTGCTGCTCACTGTGCAGTATAAATTGTATACTGAATCCTGTGCAGTACAGTATTATACTGAGCACGTTGAAACATCAGCAGTGTGTGAGATTTCACGCAGGCATGTCTTCTATGCCAATATATGGTAAGATTTGATTAATTTTGGGTATATAATAAGTATAGGACGACCTGCCATGCTTGTACATGGTATAAAACTCCAACGGAATTGATGTTATTTATGGAACTCGGCCTAGGGACTCGTTCTATAAAAAACAATTCCCCATCTCATTTTGTAGCATGTACAGCATGGTCAGGTCGTTCTATACAAATACTCCCTTGTGCTGTATTTATCGGAGGAAGGTATCCACCACCTTTAGATTTTAGCCAGTTATGGTCGGGATTATTGACAGCTCTCCCAATGCGCCATTCTCTCCGTTTCATTAAAGTCCCCTTTGATGTAATAAAATGCATTTAATCACCACATTGAATGTCTCACAGCTTGACGGAACAATCCAGTTCTGAAAATTCCACTTGGCAAAAGTTCAAAGGTGACATAGCAGTCAATGAATAGATAGATAGAGGCCCCCGTCTATTGTTATTTGTATTTATCAGGTGACTGCGTATAACGTGACAAGTCCTAATAGTTGATAACATGTCTAGGTATTCCTCAGATAATCCACGTCTATGCCACTGCTTTTGATTATATCGCAACTAAACAGAGCCTTTTGATGTGCCTCTGTGTAGCAGTCCGCTGCAATTGAATTTGTACTTCACAACCCATTACATTCAATCGCCTTTTTTTACCACCTGGCCTTCTTTTTGGCTATATTGCATTGCCTAGAGCTGTGTAAGAGCTATTAACTCTGAGGACAGTGTTTCCCATTAAATTCACATCAGAAAAAGGTAAAGTTCCTCGTAAGTTGATTCACGCCAACAGAAATTAAAGTCAGGCGAGATGTGGACGGAATTGAAGCAACAGCAAGGGGCATCAACACGCCATCGATAATAGATCTGAATTTATGTTTGTCTTTTGTCAGCGCCTACTGCTGACTGTGGGCCTTATAAAGCTGTTGAAACATTCGTATTGTATTAGAGATTGATGGCCTCATAGTAAATTGAAGTGGCAAATGGCACGCATGGAGAAGGCCTTCATGCCGCTAATGTTGATTACAGACAACAAACCTTGTGATAACAACAAGAACAAATTTCACTTGACAGTAACTCTGATCATGACTGTAGTCTGAGATCTGTGAATCGAGAAGTGAGATAATGGAATCTATATTTTGATGCTTTATATTCACAATTTAAAATGAAAGTTTTACTATAAATGTATGTTACAAGGGAGCAGGATGGCAGTCTTATTCGGGCATCGAATTGTAGCAGTCGCCGCTTGAATCTATTCTAACCTTGGATGACCTTATATCTTTCCTACGATCAGGTATCCTACCCTGTGAGTGCGATAACCCACAGGTCGGCTTGTCTTTTGGATGAAAACCGGGGGATTTGGTAACCCCTAATCACACAAGCAACTTTGAAAAAACTGGGTTTTATTCAGATTTAAAAGTATAGAGTTTACACTTCGGTAGTGCAGGGCCATCTTCTTGGAATACAGTTATCAGTCCGCTAGCATCGGATGCTAGGTAGCAGCACAAGGGAGCTGGATACTGTCAACCGAAGTTGATGATCTGATCTACACTACAGAGAGGTTGCAGAATACTGCAACACTTTGAGGTTCCAAGGGATCCGTCTTCACAGAGGGAATGTAACAAGTGACCTGTTGACCTGCTGTGGACTCGGCTTTTTAGAAGCCAAGTTATATATCAAGGGAGATCCCATGGCATTTCCGTGCATGGGCTCACCCAGATCGTCGCACAGCAGGGCCTGGCACTCTAGTGAGGAAGGAACACACACCACGACTCGACAACGCTGACCCCTACAGAATAAAGGTCTACACAGCCTAAAATGAATAAACAAAAGAAAGTATAGATAATTCCTCTACAAAGAATTCAAGTATGCAAAAAAGGAAATTAAAACTTTCAAATTTCTGGACAAGGCAAAATACAATTTTTTAATAACATTCACATTATAAAAGAATGTAAAGACGACAACAACAAATATATACTTGAATGTTACAGCAATCATTGTATAGCATTATCAGTTAAGACGATACATGATCGATGAAAAAATGTCCAATATAGCATTGAGCGACAGAACTACGAAGATCAGGCTGAAATAGCCGCCTGAACGCGTCTCCAGTTTCCAAAGCTTATCCGTTGTGTTTTTTGTAATCTTATATCAAATGAACCTATTCCATATTCTCTAACCCTAATATCCTGTTGATCTATGCCCAAAGCTGTCTCTACAAAGATATTCTATCCCTTCAACTGATGAGTCAAACGGAAGGTCAGGTCCCACTGATTGGAGGGGCAGCGGCAAATGCAGTTTGGACTTTCAAAGAAATCCAGTCGAACTAATTTGACAGGCCACGAGATCAATCTGTATTCCAAAGGGGGGGTACTGTGTTCCGCTATCAAGACGGGAGACGGTCGGTAGCCATTAGATTCTGGACGGTGTCATTTATTTGTGCAGCAAACAGAAGCCAGTCGTTCCTTGCACGGGTTATTGGCAGTCCAGCCTTACTTCTTACCCCCCTGCTCTTCCAATTGGACTCCCCTTGTTTACCCTCCCGCTCGGTTTGTTTTAATTCCGGTTGGAATGCTGACGATCCTCAATTTACTCACCGAGTCCCCCGCCGACCTGACGAAGGAACGCGACCTCTGATTGGTCGAGGCAAAGTCACGTGGTTCGATAGAAGAAGGACGCGAGCGTTCCGGAGTTTATTTGAAAACTAACACCGAGGTGATCACGGCAGGACAATATTTTGACGGCGTCAAGGGAGAGGAGTGATGGAGAAACTGGGGATAAAGTCAACACACATATGAGATTGATGTTGGGGGGTTGTTGACGGTATCTGTGTGGCCTTTACAGATATGCGAGAAGAAGGGCCACTGATGAGATAGAAGCGGCCATCAGTGACCATTGAGCTCTATCGACATACGTCTCGTCCGCTTATGTAAGCAGACTTCTTTTAGTGTCAGAATCAATGCTGTGGAGCGGCGATGAGCCAGCAATAGCGAAGGAAAATTGTCGTCTGCTCAAATGAGTATCTGGATAAGGATTTATGGGAGTTAGTGTGTGCTGGGTGGGTAACGGGCGGTGGCGTACCTTAGACGGCTTACCTCCACGGTAACACCACTTACAGCAACGACACTCGGTCCTATAACCGAGGGCATTGGAGACGGTGGTCGGGCTCTATAAATCCCCAGTCTGCTGTCGCCTAAATCCCCGTGAATTACAACGGCTTCTCAGTGGAGAATTCCCGTTTAGGTTATCGTTCCCGCCACTCCTTCACATCCCCTCTCTCCGCCTTTCTGAGGCCGTCGATTGACATGTTCAAAAACCAGGCTTGGCAATTCTCGCCTGCCTGACGTTGTGCCGCCGCCCGCCGCAAATTACCCGCCGATTCTTCCCAGCGCGCGCCTTTTCAGACACAGCGCCCTTGGTTGTCGTCTGCCGCGTGGATGCAAAGAAAAAAAGGAAGAATAAAAGAGAGAACCGGCGGGAAACCTGTAATGTGCCTGGCGCGCTGTGAATGGCGGACAATTTTCCGCTGTGGCGACCATCAATCTGCCCCCACCAGCCATTATCGCCACCTAGCGGTACGGCGACGCGCCCCCTGGCGACGCGACCCCGCCTCGTGTATTGATGATGAATCCCGACGTCTTGGAGTCGTTAATTGGCATCGAAACTCACCGGTAGAGGGCGATCATCCGCCAGGCGCCATTCTTCGCCCCTATCCTTCCTCCAACGATCAGATACACATACAACACCAAGTCCCAGGTGGCAACCCAGCAGAGTCAACATTATCCAATATTGTTGAAGTGTACTTGAAGTGTAATTTAAAACTCTATTTCTGTTAAACTAAACAGAAGTAAAATAAAATTTTATGAAAAAAAGAAGAAAAATTACCCACCTAATACAGTCTCCATACTAAACATATATGGAGCCTACTGATTGCTACTGAGTAATATATAGAAAGTAGAATACGGCTTTTTCTGCCACCTCACTTGGAATTTAGGAACTATTTTATATAAATAATGCATGGCGCTTACATCGAGTTTCTAACTATTTACAAGATTCTTTTTAATAGTTCGTCGAAAGGTGAGTAATGAATACAACATTACCATGAGTTTCATCCGTGTGACCATATTCTCCTTGAAGTTGACACTACGCAATACTCTTTGCTATTGCTCGGAGTTTTACTACGTGTCAACTACATAGAGAATACAGCCACTCAGATCGAAATCCTGATAATATCGTGGATTTATTTACTTGATTCCTGTTAATTCAACGTAGACCCACATGGTTTCTGACCTTAAACGGAATAGTGTTCCAGTAATAAGATGGTTTACTCACCTCATAAAAGCTAGCAGTTTGCTACCCTCCAAAATATCAATTATGAGTAATCAAATATTCATCTAGAGATTAGATAATAAAGAAAATATGATGGGTTTTCTATCGTTTCTTGCAGGTCTTGCTTGGGACGAATATGCAACACGGCCTGACATTTAGCCACGGTAATTCAGGCAGCTTACCTTTATCTCTGCTTAATATACCCATCAGGCATTCCCAAGGGAAGGGCATGGAGGGTCCCATATATTTCATTGTAAATCTTCATCCTTTGGGTTTTATCTACTTAGTGTACCTGACTTAACTCCCTGCTGAACTCGACATTATGAAGGGGACAGATATAAATAATTCATTCACCAGGACCAATGTAATTAACAATTCCACCCAAGATGCATATATATAGTTGGAGAACTGCAAAGTATATATATTATCATATACCGGTGGGAGAACAATTTTACTGACCAGGAGTGCAGATTCCATTCGTTACTGAGTGACGAAATGATATATATACGTCCCTCCGTACCACGTGACCACTTTCATTCTCGAAAAAAAAAAAGAGTTGTAAAATTGAAAAAGGCGTTTTTAATGATTTCTAGGTATATACTAATGAGGAGACCTAGTGAGCGTACTTGAGTGCCATCTGTTCTTCGGACTCGGTGAATATTTCCGACCAGAATATCTCTGAACAGATTCCATTCAGACACACTAACCATGTCTCCATATATTATACCTACCTAGCACGGCAATTCCAAGTTGAATGGGGCCTTTATACAAACAAGTTTCCTGACAGCTTCCGGCACCCTGTAGACTTAACGCACGTGAGAGCTGTGTTTGCATCCATTTCGCGAATGGAAAAAGGGTGCTAAATACATGCGGTTTCCGATAAAACATGATTAGTGCCTCATATTAGGTTTGAATAATTAATACTGACTGCACGGCGACATTGCTCCGTTCGCCCCGCCGATGTTCCCGCCGTTTTCCCGGCATTTCCCGCGTAATCTGGCCGGCCCCGCCGTGTTTTATTGGTTAATCTCTAGGACGGACTCGGAGAGGTGTGAATAATTCACATTCGTTGCCTAGGTCGTGGATCACGGTAGGTTAGGGGGCGGTGGTGCATTGCATCCGTAATAGTTTCATTACCAAAGCACCTCCCAACGACCTGGCTGACAATGAGACCATTGCCGGCACTCAGGCCTAAACTGTGCCGCCATTGGCGCTCGCCAGACCCAAACGCCATCTTCTCTTTACAATCACCGCAGGATTTGCCAAACATGGCGAGCGGTTACGGCATCATTTACAGGGCCATAACATTGTCGGCTCGTAATTCGTCATCACTGTCTTGATGTGCTTATCATAGTGGGTGTAACAATGACGAGGGCTGATAAGTGGTGTGGGAAAGCATTTATTGAACGAGATTTTTACGGCCGTTTCATGATACCGGAAAATGGTGAATTATTCACCACTCCCGCCAACGCTGTGAACAATATGATGTATGTATGATATTTATATTGTATATGAATTCATGGGTGCCTTAAAGGTGGCACCATTAGGTATATAAGTGCGCAAATTATGAAGGATCAGGTTAAAGAGCAGGTGGGTGTTTCCCTAGATAAAAACAAACAAACCTGCAGAGTTCTATAGTCTCAGTCAGATTAAAGAAATGGAGCGTCAGCATACAGCGAGTGTTCTCAGTAATACAATACGAGCAAAGATTAAAGGCATATCCTACAATTCACGGTGGCGCCACCTGGTGGGTTTTAAAATATTGTGAATTTTCAAGCAAAACTAGTTCCGTGGGATTCATTATAGTTCGAAATGAGTATATCTAGCGTTTTGTCCAGTTTATTCAATCTTAATAGGTCAAATGTGCCAATTAACAATGGCTTTATTTAGACAGAAAATGTGCCTTTAAGCACACCATTTTAACCTTAGAATACGATGATTCTAGATGATTACTGATATCAAACACTAATCCATTTTGGGACACTCCTATCTTTAGGATGAGACAGTTTCAAATAAAAGGAAAAGTCTGACGAGTTGACTTTTAGACAAGTAAACCTGGATATTTGGAAAATAAGTCCAGTTGGGTTTAGGACGGCCAAATGTAAACGTGGGGTTAAGTTTAGAGTTAGAGATAGGGTGGGGCTTTGGGATAGGGTTAAGAGTAGGGGGTTTTCTTTGTTTTCTTCCCCCAGCAGACCAAATTTGAAACCAAGATATCAAACTTTCTACTATTAAGGTAAAATATTTATTCACAGCTGTATTGATTAGATAACTAATCGAGTTCGGATGATTTGAAATGGATCGAGTTCGTTACGGGTCGAATTCTTCTAACGGGTCGAGTTCGTAATGGGTCGAGTTCGTAACGGGTCGGGTTCTTTTCGGGTCAAGTTCTCCAGTATTCATCTATTCGCATCAAATGTCTTACTGCATGGCTTTAATCAGCAATGTGTGTATCGTTCCGAAACCAAATAAACATCACCACTCGTATTATTTCTACTTTAAAGATCAATCGTTGGCTATCGGTGACCGATATTGATATTTCAATTACACCCAGTTTGACAAAGAATTCTCAATGGTGCGAACATCTTGATTTACTAGCTCTGGCAAGGTTAATAGTCTTTGCAATTGCTTTCTTGACATCTTAATGTTCATTCCCACCACAGCACATGAAAGGTTTACTTTCAACAGGAGTCCATTTTAATTGCAGAATGATGAGGCAAAGAATTAGAAATACGAGACAAATGTCAATATGGAAAGTCTCAAAGGCATCGAATTCAATATAAGGAGGAATCTTTTGGGCAGGGAGGATGATAAGATTTCAAATTAGCCGCATTTTTTTTTTATCATTTCATTGTTTTTGACATAGCTGTTGGTCTTTTATGAAAGGTTGAAACCTTTTAAACACACTCCTTCTAATAACTCTATACCCTGCGGAAATATATCTAGCCTGTCACTACATATATAAGACCTAAGATCACAAAAGGTTGTAGAATATTTTACCCTAATTTTAAAGAGGAAGGTTTGAAGAAAAAGTTTCGAAATTACATGAAGCCAGTCATACCAACTTGACCATATATATTTACCTAAGCGAAACGTCATAAATTCTCAAGAATGCAGTTATGCAACTGACAATCAGGAAGCGTAGTAGAAAGAAGTGATAATCTTTATTTGCTTGCAGCTGACATAAAAGAATGCAACTGAAATAAAGGAAACTGAAAACTGCACCCATTTTAAAATAAATACACAATATTGGTTTTAGATACAAGCGAACGTATGCTCCGAGAAGTTGACTGATAGTAATATCCAAGCGCATGTGAGGATATTGCGTAGATGCAACTCCGAGGAGTATACAACCGATCTGAAGCCAGTTTATTATCCACCTTTTCCTGACATGTTGGGAACCGGTATCAGATCATTTTAGGTACGTGCTATTTTTTATATGCACTATTTTCAGTATGCCCCTGCTTTTGCAACCCGCAGCATACAACATATCCGTATGCTCCGGGTATGTGATACCATTTGTTTTCTCTAGACACTATATGTATAAGCTTTATCATCCACTTAATATACATGTATACATGTATATTAAGTGGATGATAAAGCTTAAGACAGTCTTAGATGAGAACCCTTATCTTTGGTCATGAACTCACCTACTCCAGTCACCACACATGTACGTTTATTCCCCCCTTGTGATGTCTTGTTTGTACTGTGAATCTCCCTGGTCTTGTTCAATGTAAACATATATACAACCGACGTAAATTATTGACATATACTATTAGCAAAACTATGTTTATTCAGTCATTGTATGACTATATGTCTCTACTATTTTGTATAAATGAGACATTTAGAACGAAAGCCTCTATGAGTCGGGTGTAATGGAACACACTAAACACTTCTTTAGAGTTTATTGAAAATATTTACATAAAAGATGCCATGTGTTCTTTTCGCTGATAGTGTGGATAAAACCTCTGGGAATCCAAAAAGTTCTGTGATAGATCATATTTATACAATTCGAAAAAGAGGGCAGGAAAAGGTGAAGTATACACTATAAAGTATATCTAATGTTATACAAAGAAAAGAAAAAGAGAGCTTAGGCTTTTTGGGTTCTCGATATGACATATCTGAGAAAATACTTGCATTGTTTTTAGAAAGCTCTATAAGAGAACCTTGTATTCTTTACCACGGATGAGAATACAGTAGAGGCAACTAATAGCGAATGTATATATATGAGAACGGATTAGCTTTTAGTGAATGTAGCTAAGAAAATTTCTCTAAAAGTATTTGAAAATGGAGCAAAAACATGACCCCTTAATCTATAAATGCTAAACGGTTAAACTAACTGCAAAACCTGATAGATGAGCACCAAAATATAAGGTCAGGAACTGTGGATCAGATCATGATAAAGGGAAATAAAGACTTTGTTCATTTAAAAAGACGACATAACCCGCACGTATTGTAAACAAAGCTTTAAGAAAAACGACTACTGAACCCATTAGTCACCTCGTATATAGATTTATTTAACTATATGCATCTTCCGGTGAAATCATATCATTTGTAATCAAAGCAGTCATTGATCGGATAAAGGGGACGAACTTTGTAAGAAATAAGTGAATTAAACGCTTGAAAACATGATTGTGGATTAACGTGTTGAAGCTAACCATGGTCGTTTTTTCTCGCATCATCTAATAGTGGAAACTATAAAGGAAACCTATGGGAGTTTAGGGTCTGAGCTCGTATCCCATCGAGTTTGAATCATGTAGTAATTCACAAGGCGAAGCCGCGTGAATTAAGTAGTGATTCAAACGAGATGGGATCGAGCTCTGACCCTAAACTCGAATGGGTTTCTGAATTTATCTCACCCTTAACATGGATTAATGGGCTATAATGTGTGACATAATCCTCCATTGGAAATTTTTCCTAAATATCTAATGGGCGTTAGATACGAGTTTCCAATGTTAAGTCTATGGAGAAAAATATCGGGGTGAGATAATAGCCTGAGGCCCGTTTAATAAGCTAGTATCGTGCATGTAGACCCTTTTCTGTATGCCATAGAAAACTAAAACGATGTGGGTCAACTTAATGAAACACTTATGGACGACCTTATGGACGGCTAAGACTGTCCTAGCGAACAGACTTAAATATCATTAATCGATAACCCTTGTTCGAGGTACAGAAAAGGATCTTCATGTACGACCCTCGATCATATATTGCATAAGGCCCGGCGTCCACCTACTACGATATGGCTCCGATATGGTCTACGATGCACCTCCCGATATAAAATCAAATCGCGTCAGAAAGTCCCCTAATATCGAGGCAGTTGACCACGTTTCTGCGATTAGACACCGATAAAAGCCCCATACAATGCGTGATAGATTGACATGTCTAGACAGATGTCTACGATTTTGCACCTTCCTGATATATGTCTCCGATACTTACTTTTTGTATCGGTGCCATATCGGTGAGTTTAAATTTCTATCGTAGTAGGTGGACGCCAGGCCTTACATGTAGGTTTCCTATTACCAGCAGCAAAGTCATGTGTTGTAATGGCAATTCACAGTCTATACTCTGTATAGGAGACATACTACTGTGTACAGGCCCACCAAACCCACACAATGTCTCGCCTGGAGAGACACTGGAGCACGCCCTGGATGGTCCTCCTGCTGCCCCCGCACGCCACCTATAGGGAACAGTAAGAACTATTATCATGAGCTCAGTGTCGCCAGCTACTGGCTGATTTGGGTACATCAATGTAAAACGTGCCATCTTTAAAGTAAGATGTCCTAAATTCGTTTGGGAACTGTTTCTACTTAGCCTGAGATTAAGATTCACACAAAAGATGACAATGATGTATAGGGCACATAGCTATTGCGCTATGGAAGCGGTCATCTTCCCCCCCGACGCCATCCAAAAGACCAGGTGGCGGGACCAATTATCGATGAATTCTATCAAAAATATTTTGGAGGAATTTTAGCCTTGTCTCGATATTATCTACAGATTATAGTAACTGATAACAATGGTTGCCCCCAAACTACAGTGGCGCTATCTTACAATTTCCTAGCGGATGATGGCAGAACTAGCAATAACTCTGTGCCCTATAAGTGGCAGACTACTGAATATTTGATTGATTATTCTAAAATAATGATAGCTCTTTGCATTTGTACGTGAAAATATCAGAATCGATGGAATCCGCTCCCTCTTCATGAAGTTTTCGACATTTTATTTTAAATCAAAAGAATTTTCTCTTTTATCGTGTTCATAGACTTACATCCTGCATGCTTTTGTGTTGGATTGACCAACCCTTTTACTATACAGCTGTCTAGGCAGGATATTGGATTCAACATTGGTGTAAAGTGGAGACATGGAGAATTCACTAGTCGCTGTAGGAGCTCCTTGTGGTTGATGTAAGTTTATAGACCGAAAACATTGTTAAAATTGTGAGTAGTATATGGAAATGTATTCTTGTGTATGGCTATCCTGATTTAGATCTAGTTATGCATGCTCCCTTCTCATCACTATTGTTGAGTGATTGGGAAATAGGTATGTATGCTTGTTTCATGACTGATCAAGAATTCAGATGCAATATTTGTAACTCATCACCATCGACACAGGACGAGAATTTGGGTTTATTAATAAGTACGCCATGGCGTAGACGTGCGTAAAGGCTGTGTTTACTAATGTTACCACATAAATACGTCAAATATTTCGAAAATTCTGCAAACATACTTTATAGATGGCCTCTTAGCTACCCACAGAATGTCCATTCGCATTTCTTATCTCTGCTTATCTCTGCTATCAAGCCACTTTCCCCGGATATTTGAGAAACAATAGTATCTGGAGAAAATCAATGTACCAAGTACTAAGTAGAGTTTAGTATAGCAGCGAAACGGTAGATGGCGTTGTGGTCTCAGCTGCTCTTCACACTCACTTCAAGCCTGCACGTGGATGACCGTATAAAGGTCCGTTATTTAAGCTTCAGTATTTGTAAGATTTGTTTCTGTTTCTTAAAGATACCGGCTGGATTTTTACTTAGAGATATGGTTACTATCAGTGTAATCGCGGTATTCTTGGTAAATCTATTAATCCGTTTGACTCGGAGTACATGACAGTTGCATTTCACAAATGATACATGCCTTTCGACACATGCTGTCGGGAAAGCCTTTCATCCTATAAGAACCCCTCTTTCATCTACACAGTGGCGAAGTCAGTATCAAAGCGGATTATTAGAAGGAAACCCACGAGATGAAAATAGCTTGGTCAATACTCCATAGAGTTTGACTGCAGAGTAATTCACGAAGTGAAGCTGAGTGAATAAGCGGGGAACCAGCAAAAGTTCAAAGTCGCTTATGGCTGGGCGTTACCAGTCCCATGATCCATTGGGACAGGGAACCAGTCCAGTAATACACTCGCTATCGCTTGTATTACTACGCCTCAACAAATAATTTATTTAGTCTTTGTAAGTAGTTCATGTCCTGTCTTTTCGGGATGCAAGTGACGCCTTTGATGTCATAACTGCTGCGACTACCTGAAAGCCACAAGTAACCTTCAACAGTGCAAGATTAATCCATACATAAAGTTACATTTCTTACCGCAAATCAATATCTGCCTTTTTGATTAGTGCATATATCAAAACCCACGTCAATGGCATCAAAGCATGCCAATGGAAATACCTAATTTGCAATTCTCTATCAGGGATATACTATTTAACCAACTAATATCAATTATACCCCTCGAGATTTGATCGATTGCGACTGCAAACATAAATGCTATTAGCAACTCCTCACCTTACCTACAATTCAATAGAGGACATTTGAGAAACATTTGCTTGTGTAACTGGTGCTAAAGAGGGAACCTACAACTGCTTATTTCCATGAAGCTACATGCCGAGATCTGACACCGACATTACTAACTAACTGTCATGGTCTCTCATATCAAGTAAGCGGATAATTCCAGCAATGGTAATGACTCTACACTACTTGGCTGCAGCCACGAGGATATTGAGTATCCATGCCCGGATAGATCACCGATTACGCTCGTCAAGCCGTCTAGCATGAAGCCACTACTAGCCGACATTAGCACCCATTAATAGAGTTCTCCTAAAACTCGGCCAGTGGTGACCAACAACTGAACATCGGTATCTAAAAATCAGTGAGGGAACTGTATATGCCATGTTTCTTCCTCATATGACAGGTCCGTATGAACTGACCTTTATCCTACCCCTTATATAAAATCCCATAGGCTTAACATTGACTTTCCGTATGCGCCCGCATGTCGCATACGGATAAAAAATCGCTCCTAGGAGCGTACAAAAAATGGACCAATCAGAGATCAGCAGCTGAAAGTAGTTCCAAGTGCCTTCAGAGCAGCAAGGAGGTAGGGGGTAGGATAAAATCAAAACCTTATTCGTTTTAATATGGGCTCCCGTATGCGACTCCTGGAGTTTTGCCTCCGGATATCACTACGCCAAACTCCAGTTGTCGCATACGGGAGCGCAGATTAAAACTCATCCGGTTTAACGATAGTCCTCCAATCACAATGACCTCTGCCGACGATTTCAAGCCCCTTTGATTCTGTCGGTTGTTGACCAAGTCAGTAGTTCAGCCTAAAGCCGGGCCCGCACCTACCACGACGGTCTACGACAAACTTCCCGATGGCATTTCAAATCGTGGCCTATCGGGACGTCCCCGATAGCTCCAAATCGTAGACATGGTTTGAAATCAGAAAGCTGTGAATCAGACTCGCTGACCACGATATCTTCCCTATAGGCTACGATACCCTATGACAGGCTACGAGATTTCCAACATATTGGAAGGTATCCGGACCTCTACGATTGGGTTTTGAATCGCAGCCTATTGTGAGGTGTCAGAGAAGAAATTGCAGAAACCTGTCCCACCTACCACGATTTTGGCTGACCTCACGATAGAATCAGAATGGTGTCGGAAAGGCCGTCGTAAGGCCAATCGGGACCAGAATCGTGGTAGGTGGGGGCCCGGCTTAATACACAATTATATTTGAATAGTGTTAAGTACACCGGAGCGCAAGTCTGGAATAATTTACGTAGTATAGTTCGGCAAACACCAACTATAAAAGAATTTTTAAAGTTAGGCAAAGAGTTGTTAATGGAGTCAATCCTTATGTGAAATAATTTCTTTTATGTATAAAGTTCATGTAATCAGAAATTGAGAAATTGAATACACTAAAAATAAGATTGTTGTATGTAGATTGATCAAGCCCTGTGAGTTAAATACATATATGCAGGGCTACTGTACGAAAACCAGCTGACGCTAATACACTGCTGATATTGTATCCCAGAACCATCTCTATTGGGAAAGATAACAAGAATGTAAAAACCGAATGCAAGATATGGTGTAAAATGAAATACCCAAATAAAGATATTTTGAAAAAAAACACAAAAAAACAGGCGGTGATGGCCTTATTGCATAATCTATGCACAGTCACGCGAGTGTGGCGTAAAATATGGCGACATAGTGAGTGTGCCTGAATGAAATCAATTGGTTTGGTCGGAAATATTCACCAAATTCGAAGAATGACGTGCATATTTCTGACCAAAACAAAAAGGAACAGATTTCCTTCAGGAATTTCATAGTTAATATCATTACTATTATATAAGAGCCTAATCATTTTGGATTTACCATGGAGGTGTGGTGTAATAGCGTCACTGTGTATATTGTGAAAAGTGCCAGCGTACTAAAGGAGTTAAAATGGGACTGGGGCGGCGTATTTCAGGATGTGCATTTGGTGCTATGCAGCGTAGTAAAAGGGTTACAACCCTAAGAACCTCAGGCCATAGGCCCGTTTCCATTGGCCGACAAACATTGTGTAAATTTTTTGTGTTCCCCTAATAGCCCATTTCCATGGCCATCACCGATAAACAGTCAGGAACCACCGACGGACCTTATGACTGCTGACACCAAATGAAAATAGGCTTTTAGGAGAACACAGAAAATCTACACAGTATTTGTCGGCCAATGGAAAAAGGCCTTATGTATGAAACATGATTATGGGAAATAAACACTGAACATACTGAAAATACAAAAGAAACAACCGCTTGTCATTTACATTTTCGCTGACACCCCTCATGACAAGCGAATCCTGTGTAGTGATTGTCAAAGTCACTCCTATGTGGCGCATTCGGTAATCCCTCTTCATCGACATAGAGTATATGTTCTGAAACTATTATCGCATGGCTATACAGACTGTAAACACCTGAGTTTGTAATCAGGATTTTGATACTAAGTATCATTTACGGTATTGGCGAAAGAATTTGAGAACAAACTTTGTCTTCTGAAACCCATTGCATATTGATGGACGTGAAATCTTTATACATATTCTTTGCACCAAACCAGGGGGAAAATCAGAAATTGGACGGGTCTAGTATGACCTGTCCTTGGAAGGTTGCGCCCGAAAACACAGGCTTCGGTCAATTAATTTTCCACTCCCTTTTAGCCTTACCTTACTCTAGGAAAGTAATTGAGGTTGGTCAGGAGACTCATTGGTAGGCGACACATCGAGGCGAACAACATGGCCACCAGGTGGCAAGCCGTCGGTCAGCACGCAATCAACATGGCGAAGGGCACAGAGGTGAAGGTCAACTTCAATCATGGCAATCTTAATCCAGACAGGATTTGAGGTAGGGAGGATCAGGACTTGGTTTCTTTTATATCTAAAAGAAAATGACACATTTCACTTTACCATTCTAAAAGATATACAGGTGAATACATAGACGTAATTGATTTCTACCCATCAAACTTGCTTGATGTCAGAAAATTGCTGGTCTGGTGCTTGATGGGGTAGACCTAGGTGAAATATTTCACCCCGCCCCCCTAATCTGTCCGTTCTCTCCATTTAGGGTGAACAGAGCTCTGTTCGCCAAAATTACCTTAATTGTGGCCAGTTGACGCAAATTGTGGCTTCTTAAGTTGTAGAACTTTTAATAAATATGAGTAAATATGTTGTCTACACGTGTTCTTATTCCAATATGAAGGTTAATTCCCAGTTATCTTACTCTCATGTGAGGCGACACAAAATGCCTCAGCCATTTTGATTGAACTGTGCCTACTTCCGGTCACTGCTGGTAACTGGTGATTTATACTGTCCAGTTAGAGGACCAGTGACAAAGCAGGCTGGACTTGAGAAGCAGCCAAGCTCCACTGGAAAACTACCTCTAAATACACAGTTATAAAGCAAGATATGTACACCTTTTATGAAGGTATACAAAGACGATGGTATATATTTATAGATTCGTTTTTTCCCCATACATATCAGAGTGCGACCAATATGAAATGACAACCCATTGGAGGGCTCCATGGTAGGGGAACCCAGTCCTATTTGGGGACTAACAGGGCCGGGTAGACTGGCTAGGGTAGACCCAGTGCCAGAAGAATTAGGTCTGGCACCGCATGGAGTCATTCCAGTGCTGGATGGAGTCGGTCAAATGTTGGGCGTCAATCTGGAGCTTGGTGGCGTTAGTCTGGTGCTGGGTGGAGACAGGCTGGTGCTGAAAATTGATTAAAGAAGTTTATTTAAGTATTGGTTGTTGAGCCAAAATGAAATTAATTATCTTTTAAAAATTTCGGGTATATAGTAAATGTATAATGTCCAACCATGATTGTACAAGCACAAACCGTAAATCATCATCTCATTCTGTGACTTGTACATCATGGTCAGGATGCTTTATATAAATTTATATGGAGTCAGTTTGGTGCTGGGGGAGTCAGTCTGGTGCTGGGGGAGTCAGTTTGGTGCTGGGGGAGTCAGTCTGGTGCTGGGGGAGTCAGTCTTGTGCTGGGTTGAGTCAGTCTTGTGCTGGGGGAGTCAGTCTGGTGCTGGGGGAGTCAGTCTGGTGCTGGGTTGAGTCAGTCTGGTGCTGGGGGAGTCAGTTTGGTGCTGGGGGAGTCAGTCGTGTGCTGGGTTGAGTCAGTCTTGTGCTGGGGGAGTCACTTTGGTGCTGGGGGAGTCAGTCTTGTGCTGGGGGAGTCAGTCTTGTGCTGGGGGAGTCAGTCTGGTGCTGGGTTGAGTCAGTCTGGTGCTGGGTTGGGTCAGTCTTGTGCTGGGGGAGTCAGTTTGGTGCTGGGGGAGTCAGTCTGGTGCTGGGTTGAGTCAGTCTTGTGCTGGGGGAGTCAGCTTGGTGCTGGGGGAGTCAGTCTGGTGCTGGGGGAGTCAGTCTTGTGCTGGTGGAGTCAGTCTGGTGCTGGGTTGAGTCAGTCTTGTGCTGGGGGAGTCAGTCTGGTGCTGGGAGAGTCAGTTTGGTGCTGGGTGGAGTCAGTTTGGTGCTGGGGGAGTCAGTTTGGTGCTAGGGGAGTCAGTCTGGTGCTGGGGGAGTCAGTCTGGTGCTGGGGGAGTCAGTCTGGTGCTGGGTTGAGTCAGTCTGGTGCTGGGGGAGTCAGTCTGGTGCTGGGTTGAGTCAGTCTGGTGCTGGGGGAGTCGGTTTGGTGCTGGGGGAGTCAGTTTGGTGCTGGGGGAGTCAGTCTGGTGCTGGGGGAGTCAGTCTGGTGCTGGGGGAGTCAGTCTGGTGCTGGGTTGAGTCAGTCTTGTGCTGGGGGAGTCAGTCTGGTGCTGGGGGAGTCAGTTTGGTGGTGGGGGAGTCAGTCTGGTGCTGGGGGAGTCAGTCTGGTGCTGGGGGAGTCAGTCTGGTGCTGGGAGAGTCAGTTTGGTGCTGGGTTGAGTCAGTCTTGTGCTGGGTTGAGTCAGTCTGGTGCTGGGGGAGTCAGTCTGGTGCAGGGGGAGTTAGTCTGGTGCTGGGTTGAGTCAGTCTGGTGCTGGGGGAGTTAGTCTGGTGCTGGGTTGAGTCAGTCTGGTGCTGGGGGAGTCAGTCTGGTGCTGGGGGAGTCAGTCTTGTGCTGGGGGAGTCAGTCTTGTGCTGGGGGAGTCAGTCTTGTGCTGTATATAATCAGTCTGATGCTGGGGGAGTCAGTCTGGTGCTGAAAGATATATGAGTGTTTGGTCTGTGTCCCCATTAGCTATCGGGGTTAAATTGCACAAGATTATGAACGAGGTGATAGCAGAGTGAATACTCCGAAGCGTCCAAAACAAGATGATGAACGGGGACTCAGACCAAACACGAATTGATCAAGCTAGAGACCACAACAAATATAATAGATGTGAGGTGAAAGACAATGGAAGACAATATAAAGGGGAGCCGTGGAAGTGAATTAAATTGTAAGACATGAAGTGAAATAAGGAAATTGGTAAAAAGAAAAAAAAGGATAGAATTCTAAGCGATCCGTAACCACCAAATGCCTTTTCCCTCACGTCTACCTGAAGCTACATCTATTTATCTGAGACATTCTGCAAGAATAGGTAGAGATATCATCGGGTTCAATATGAACTGACATAAGAAAAGAAATACTTTGTTCAATATAAATGATAATAAGAAAAAGTTTGGAATGGCCAGCAGTAGATATTGTATGATTTTTTTCTTTTTTAAAGTGTTTATTGACTTAGTAACGTCATCTCGCACGCGATGTTTTTCAGATACAGTCAAATAAAACAGGTCATATTTACATCCAAAGATTGATTAACGTTGTCCTATTTCCCTTATAATACAGTCTTATTACTTTCATTTCATTTCTTCGGATTTCAGCCTCTTACAAATTTTACATTTCCTTCTCCATTTTCACATTTCTATACTACAAGTTGTAGGTTAGTTTAGATTTGTTTTGGTGGTCGCAGGACCACACACACTGGCAACATTGCGATTCTTTCATCTGTTTATCAAATTAATACTCATTCACCATCAAGAGGTAGAGGCATCATACATTCGCATCAATACCAGTATTAGGCCCGGCGTCCACCTACTGCGATATGGCTCCGATATGGTCTACGATACAACTCCCGATGCAAAATCAAAATCGCGTCGGAAGGACACCTAATATCGGGGCAGTTGACCACGTTTCTGCGATTAGACACCGATAAAAAACCCATACAATACGTGGTGGATTGGCATGTCTAGACATATGTCTACGATTTTGCACCTTCCCGATATGTCTCCGATATTGACTTTTTGTATCGGTGCCATATCGGTAGGTCTAAATTTCTATCGTAGTAGGTGGACGCCGGGCCTTACTATAAGCATTAGTCGCACGACCTTATTAGTAATTTATAATGGATTCTCTTCTTTCTCTGAACAGATAATCTGATCATCATAAAAAATATTTTTCCTACCACGGAATCGCTAGTCGTGTCCACTGGAACGAAAAAAATACAACACATCATAACAGATGTCTGATAATATCGATATATTGATAATTACAGCTGTAGCATGGTATCAAACCACACCTATTTTGACCAAAAGCAAACTAGAAATCCATACCAAGAAAGTTCTATTTTTTGTCTTATTTTTAGAGCGTCCTTGCACATCCTATATACGTTGCCTATTAAAGGTTAGAGTGGTCACATATACTTTCAGCATGCTGAGAAAAATCTATCCCTTCACTATCTACGTGCTAATCACTGTAATAGTGGGAAAGGGTCAGGGTGCCAGGGTCTCAGGGTCTGAAAGGCATGCCCAGCTGACATTGACCAATCACTAGAGACTAAAATACCTCATTGACCCAATGCTGCTTGATATGTTTGGCTCCTATACTCAGGCGGTTGCAGAAATGGGTTAAATGGGTGCAAATGGGTTACAGAAAACTATCCATAGACTGAATGTAACTGATACCTTTTATCGTTAATCATTCATAATTGCACGCTTGTTTATCGATGATGAACATTCTATTTGTTCCTAGTCTAATAGCAGCTACTTACTACTGGTTCTACTCCTGAAGGGGCTTGCAAGCCTCATTACCTGTGAAGCCCCTCAGGTATTGATGCGGCATCTACCACTCCACATGTAGGATTCATCACTGCTGTATCTAGATGGTGGTCAGCAGGTCCATCTCTCGGTTCCCTGTGGTTAAACCGTTGTCAAATCTTTTGAGTTCTGCTAAAAGCCCATTTTCATTGGCCGTTACCGATCTACAGTCAGGCACCACCGACGGACCTTTATTACTGGTGACGGAAAATGGACCAAAAACATAAACCATGGTCACGATATGCTCACGATTCATTCGGTGTATCAATTCAGATCTCAGGCAGAGTTTTAATATTGAAATATACTATAATATTGTAAATATTGAATGAATCTGAATGGTCTTCTGGAGGTATTTACAGCATATTATGATACTCATTTTCAAATGCTTAAATGATCAAATTGAAAGAACTAACTGTAGTAGAATCCTAATTCAGTAATGAAACGATTAATTGCAGACCCTTACACTTAATAAAATAATATCATATTTACGGCGATCATATATCTATGCGCTGTACCTAATTCCTGAATTTTTTAATTGTCCGCCAAGTATTTTACCCGTAAGAGATATTTTCTCGCTAGATCACCTACAATGAGCTACTATAGGCTACGAAAAAACCAACAAGTGGGATTTTATCGGGAGATCTACGATTGGCGTTCTCAATCGCAGCCTAGCGGTATGCAATCGTAAGGTATCGTACAGTCGACCCTGTTCCCATGCCACGATTTTTTTCTGACTCACAATAGAATCGGTTTTGTGTCGGAAAGTCAATCGTAAGGCCTATCAGGAACAGAATCGACGTTGGTGGGGGTAGGCCCTTGGTGATCTGTCATTATGGAGGACGGTCCTACAAGATGATCTGGAAAGAAAATATTTATGAGAAGGTCACAAGATTTACGTTCTTTTTAGGTCCACTTCTAGCGATCCTTCATAACAAAATGTCTTCCGCTAAGATAGGAAACAGCAGACGATAAAAACTGCAAAAGATGTCATGGAATTCTGAGGACCACACTGTCACTGCGACTGTTGTCACTGTCACCCGAGTTTGTCTTGGTTGTAATCCTTCAGTCAGTATCGTTCTTAGTTTAAAAAAACAACTCCCAGGTTCGAGGCAGCCTGAAGGATCGTTCTTGCTATCGGTCCATTATTGCCTTCATTTAACACGAACTGACACCCCGTGCCAAATGAAAGTAATTTAGTCTAGTCTAACCCTGAGCCACTCCTCATCTTCCAATTCAGATGACGAAAGGTCCATTAGATAGTGCAAAGGTCAATGGAGTTTGATGAGGGTTATTTGGTATTGAACCCAATTCCATTTGCCCCATAATGTTGGTAAACGATTTACGGTTTTTTTAATTATGTAGTTTGGGCAATGTAGATTACATAGCGGCATAGTGACTATATATAAGTTACAGGGAATATGATGCAGAGATGAGGGGTAGATATATGAGTATCTGTAACTGCCTAATTCCTAGTTACATATATTTTTTGTGTTTGATGATATATCTCATTATTTCTTTTTATACATAGAAATGTCGATCAAAATGTTTGACAAGTTATTTAATGAATACAATAGGTAATCAATGGAGGGTAGTAAAAGATAAAAAAAGTGGCAATACTAAGGCCCGGCGTCCACTGACCTCCAAATTGTCTGCGATGGACCTTACAAAGTTCCTATAATCGATTGCAATGCACGCCGATGATTCGACTCAAGACTTTTTTGTAAGATACAGAATTTTCCGATTGTCTTTGTCCTTTGACATCACACATTGTACTGAATTGGGAGGTCTTAAATGTCGATCATAGTAGGTGGACGCCGGTCCATATACTGTAGAAGAAACCTGTGAAAGTTTAGGATCACAGCTTGTATCCCATCGATTTTAAATTGCGTTGTAATTCACAAGGCGAAGTCGCATGAATTATGTGAAATACTGTAGTTGAGCTACAAGGATTTAGGTATCATAGATTCTAGGACTGAGTGCATTTGTATACATGTATGTATTAGTCAGCATCGTTTGAAATTAAACAAGGCATGTTAGAATTGTATAAAGCTTATGGATATGTAGAGTTTCAGATTGCAATCATGGTATATCGTAAATGTCACCGGATAGTCAGAGATGCCAGTCACTGGATAAGGGACGGTGGCAGGAGGGTACGCATCCCCAAGCAAACTAATTATGTGACGTCAGTGAATGCGGTCGCATGGGGCAGGAACCAATAAGAGTACAACACGCTGAAAACCCTAGCTCTGGTGAACCAACGTGTCCTGAGGTGATTGGCCGATGAAGCGAGACAAAGACTGAGAAATGCAATAAAATGGTGGGGTTTAACAGGATTCAGTAGATCCTGGATGAGAGACTGACCGATGAGGACTGGAGAGAGAGAAAGAACGCTGCGAGACGACTGACCAGGGGGTGCAGGCATGTGGACTGTAGTGAAGTAATTTGGGACTGGATGAGACGCTGTAGCAACAATTTGGCAGGTCTCCCCTTCTCACAAACTGTAACATCCACGCTGCATGACAGTCGTCTCAAGTTCTCTCCACCTTTGTCTCAATCTGTACACCCACATCCACCTGTGAGTGATTGCCTCATTTCCCCTTTTGTGTTACCAGTCGCTGACGCCAAGTTTCGTCTCTGTGTTTGCAACAATTGTAAGAGTTTGTTAGACATCAGTTAGAGTTTGTTGTCCATCCAGTAATCGCCTCATTGTGTATGTTTAGCCTTTTATCATTTGGGAACTGTTCTGCAAGGATTCCTGTATTTTCAGTTTTTAGTTCAGTTTTACAGCACTCAAGTCCTAGGGGATATGACCATGTGCGATTCCCGAGAATAAAACCTTTCATGAAACACTGCTCCAAACTTTGTTCAAAGTCGTGATTTAATGTTGAAGTTTATGACCATCCCATTGATAGATATTTTAACAATTATGTTGCAGCTGACGCGTAGTAATACTCTGAGGATATAACGCAGCTACAGCCAGCTAAAACTACCTCATAACCTTGTTTTCCTTTGTTAGAATCTGTTGCAATGGACGACATAACCTTTTGCTGGTCAAGGGTGGCAATAATATAGTTAATTAGACTGTGCACATCATTGTGCCCTGTCAGTTGACATGCCATGGTCGGGAAGACAAAGCAAAGATATTTGGCATAATTGACGCAATCCCAAGCCGACTTGTCTCAAACGCTCATTAACCATAAAGCAACGTTCATTAAACATAAAGCAACAAAAGATATTTGATAATGATCTATCACCGATAATTTAGGGCCTGTTGAATATTCTAGGATCATACATGAAGATTCTTTTCTGTACCTCGTCCAAAAGTTAATGTTTAATAATATCTAAGTATGTTCGTTAAGATAGTATTAACCGTCCATTATGTCGTCCATATATGATGAATAAAGTTGACCCACATCGTCCCTGGGTCTCTTTGGCATACAACGCGTGCCGAGTTGTGCTTATTAACACCATGATTCTCTCCTAAAACAAAAATATTACAATAAAATCAAGTATATTAACAAGTGGAGTGTGTACGTTGTGACAAACCTGGGAGGTGTTTTTTAAAAACTAATTGACGTCATGTGTGGATATTATTATATACCTGTGTGTAGACATTTAGGAAATGCTACCCACTACTAGGGGTTAAGTATAGGGGACAGAGCCATTGTTAGTTCATGAAGCAGTCACTAGGTGGTCGGGGGACAAACCTGTATTCTGGCTCTTTGTTCTTATGAAATTCAACTGCCATTCAATATTTTCCCATGGTTCCCTTGACCCTCTACACCCATCCCAAAGCAGGATGACATAATGATTAAATCAAAGACATGATATTTTCCATATAGAACACTTTATATAAATATGTGAGCAAGGCTAAAGTTGTGGCATTTCCCAATTATCACTTACTTCTTTTCCACCTCCTTTAGTGAAGAACACCTACTTTCTCACCTCAATTAGAAGAAGAACACCTACTCGGGGGGCGTCATGGCGGCGCCCATGGATCATAGGCTATAGACAATGTTCGCGCCCTCTGACTGTAACGTTTGGCTCTTGAAATTTAACGCTGGTCACGAGAAAAGACAAAACATAGTTAAAAATGGCGGAAGTATCTGCTTCATCGTTTGATGATCACGATACAGACGCCCAGTATCACAAATCTTTTGGTAATGACAGTGAAATAAACAAACAAACATTCAGTATCATAAATACATGCCAGATACAGCACAATTCGTAATTAGAATAGTTATACAATCAATCGCCGATGTCTGATTGCTTCGAAAATAAACCGGAACTGGCAACTGAGAGGATGGCTCTGATTGGCCCAGTTTCAGCGGATCACAGCGCTGCTACCGGAACGTTACGGTATGCAGGGGCAAGGCAAGGCTGGAAGCCTGGACCACGTACTAGGCCAGGTAATGCCCGCCATTTTTCTGGTGCACCAGCGTAGTCTTCAATGGGTGATTATTTGGCGACACACAGTAGCCTGGAGCGGTGCAGTGTACGGCCTCAGCTTGTTCCCCAGTGTTGTTCGACTATCTAATCTGTGACTTGTAGTGAACGGCGAAACATGTGCCATGTTAGAAATCTCGTAAGCTGCCCTTTGAAGTTTGTAGTGAGTCAAGAAATCTTCCACGACTGTCCGACATGATTCTGTTTCTCAGAGAGGGCTTCCACCGTCTCCATTCGATGCTGGAATGATGAGAGTTTGACGACCAAAAGCGTGTTGAAGCCATGTTTATATTGTCGCTGCTTAGGAGTCATGGAGTTGCATCAGCAAGTTTCCCATGCTGTTGTCCAAAACGAAGCGGATGTTGATTTTCTCGAAATCGTTATGACCGTAGCCACAGCCCCAAAATATCCTCGTCACCATCTCGACATGAGACAAAGTCGATTTCGATTTCGGCTTGTCCTTTCCCATAACCGCAGTCACCAGTTGTATTGTATCAGGTATGTCAGAGATCTTTCCTACGCAGTTCCTCGCAATTTTTAAGTAGTCACCTGACAGGGCTAGCAATAAACCTATCACACGCGGTGGAGCGACCTAGGCACGTCCTGTCTTCTCCACCTATCTCGAGTTAGGTTTGCTCAAGCTTACCACAACTCATAGATAGTACCATTAGGAGAGCAAAGATAATTAGCATATTTCCGCGCATGTGCAGTGAGCACATGCTGCATGTTGGACTTCCGGGTTAGTTTTCTACTTCTACTAGGATTCAAGCTTCGGAGATATCCTACAAACTCGGTTGGCGGACGGGAGTTGGCAGGTAATGAGAGAGTGAAACTCAGACTTATATAGAACTGCATCGACAATACTCCATGAGTTTGGATATACCGGAATCGTCATCGATGCGAAGCCAAGTGACGATTATGGCACATCCAAACGAGTGGAATATTGTTTATTTTACGATTCGAGTGCAGTTCTAGATTTATCTCACCCCTTCCTATGATATTAGAAAGCATCAGAATATCAGAATAGCTCGAATATACCTAGCAAACACATATATGACAATATCTCACATTCAATAAGCCACGGCCGTGGCGTAGTATTATCACTTTACGGGGGTGATTGTTTATTATCCTACCCCTAATATAGCTTAACATTGAGTTTCCGTATGCCACGCTGACTGGCATACAGAGTTTTGCATGCCACTAGTGGCATACAGAATTGTTATCACGTAATATTCCAAAATCTAGGAGATGGGGTAGGATAAAATCAAAACCTGATTCATTTTAATCTTAGCTACCGCATGCCACTCCCGGAGTTTTGGCTCCGGACATCACTCATGAAGTCACTATGCCAAACTCCAGTCATGGCATACGGTGGCCAAGATTAAAACTCATCCAGTTTTACGATAGTATTTTTTCCTAATGCTATTTCTATGGCTAAGCTTGTACCAGGGGTGAGATAATGGCACCAGTCCCCGTCATGAACATTCATGGTCTGCTTTAGACCCCATCAGTGTGACGTCATTCTATCCGTCCAGAGGAGACTTCTCCGCCACCGCCAATTTGAATATTCATGATCTGCCATGCTCTCCCTAGCGGCCTCTGTTGAGACTGAGGTCTGTAATGCCGCCAATGCCCACTACGTAGCGCGTTTATAGGCTGTAGCGAAGAAGTCGCTAGTAAACTAATACCATGACGATTTGTTACCTACTATATCTAAAACGGTAGAATTTCGTCGAATCCGCTTGAAGTTGCTCCCGTACATAGAGACATAGTGAACCCCACCCGTACATAGAGACATAGTGAACCCGATTGAAGGGACACGAGAGTGAGATTCTCGTGCAGTTTTAAACTGTAAGCAGCTACTCTTTTTTGTATTTCTATATGCAGACATGCGTTTTCTCTTATGGTTCATTTTGAACCATGCCGAAATCAAAGTTTAGTACTGTAGTTCTCTGATCTACTTTTCTCGTGAGAATCCAATGAGATCTCAACTTTCGCTGGTAGCCCTATTAAAACTCCACTGATTCCCCCCACCCACCACCAGCCTAAGAATTTGGCCTGTGTATGCTACCTGTCTCTGTGGAGTAGTCAGCAGAGCTCTTTCTTGGGAATGCGAGTGACTGGAGTTCGATTCCTGCAGTCAGCCTTTCTGTATTTCGTTTTTCAACATTTTTCCCTTTAACTCGGACTCGACGAAGTCGCTAGGACTTATATAATGCGTCGTCTAGCTTGATGTTTATGTCAATAGGCGTCGAACGACCATCCTACGGTCTCAGTAACTACGTTTACTGTTAGGCTTCTTGTTATCGTGACAAAATTATGCCAGATTTCTCTCAGTTACCCACTGCAGACAACCCTATACCAAGAAAAATTACCCCCTCGGGCCGTATTTCTGAGCCAAAAGACCTCTAACGACCATCCCTGTGGTCTCAGTAAATATGTTTTCTCGTATTACGCTTCTTGTTAATTTGACAAATTTATGCCCGATTTCTCTCATTTACCCACTGCAGACAAACCTACTTTGACACATTCCCCCTTCTCACACTCGCAATGCAAAAGCATCATTCATACAAGAGCGAATGGATAATGAACCCAAAAAATTCTGGGAACGTCTACAGGAAAAACTACCGACTAAAAACAACAACCAAATCAACTTAGTTGACCAAGACACAAAGAAAGAAATTGCAAGTGAAAACCTACCAGACTATATCAATGACTTTTTTGCTGACATTGGCCCTAAATTGGCAGACAAATTCGATGATAACTGGGAGTTCTTCGGTGAAGCCCATATCTTGACCAGGACTGATGTTAATAAAGTCACAAAGTTAATCAAAGAAATTGATATACACAAGTCCTCGGCCATAGATAATATCCCAGCTAAAATTATAAAGGACAGTTTTCTAGCAATCCCAGACCAAATCACCCACTTAATGAATTGTTCTATTGATAGCTGTGTATTCCCTGATGCCTGGAAAACAGCACAAATTGTCCCACTCAAAAAGGTTGGCAACTCAACTAATGTCACAAATTTGAGACCCGTTAGCCTACTCCCCCTCCCTGGGAAACTGCTAGAAAGAATTGTGCACGAACAGATTACAACATATCTTGAATCCCATAAAATTCTTAATAAAAACCAGGGAGGTTTTAGAAAAGGATTCTCAACGATTACCACGACCGCCTCTCTGACAGATGATATTTTTTTAGGGCTTAACAAAAAAAAAATTACGATAGCCACTTTTATTGATTTATAGAAGGCCTTTGATACGGTCTCGCACAAAATACTTCTAAAGAAATGTGAATTGTATGGTTTACATAACAGTGTTGTTAGATGGCTTTGCAGCTACCTTGATCAAAGATGAAAATCAAAGATTGGGCTAAGAAAAACAAGCTGACGATTAATTCCAAGAAAACTAAAGCAATGATTTTTTCATCAAGGGCTAGAATCAGGATGGGACTAGAACATGATAGACTATACCTTAACAACATTGAAATTGAGTTTGTTAAACTCTTCGATTACCTAGGAGTCCGACTGGATGAAAAACTTACCTTTGAACCTTTCAAGAAAGAGATCATTCGCAAATTAGCAAACAAAATCTACCTCTTTGCAAAAATATGCCAGCTTCTGAACAGGCTGTACTACTCTACAAAACTAAAATATTACCGTACGCCGAGTATGGCAACGTACTTATAGTGAACAGCAACCAAAAGTCATTAAATAAGTTACAGGCCCTTCAAAATAGAGCTCTAAGAATAGCACTCAAAAGAGACCCTAGAACACCTGTCACCATGCTTCACAGAGAGGCAAAGTTAAACTACCTCAGCGAAAGACGCGAGTCAGCGGTCAGAAAAATGGGATTCAGTAGAAGTCAAAATCCTGAATATCAGGCTCCCATAAGGAGAGGGACTCGGTTGCATGATGCAATGGTTCTACAAACAAGCCCCATTAAAGCAAGCAGTTTTAAGAGAAGTATGCTATATAAATGTGCCTACTCTTGGAACGACCTCCTGGTTGCATATAGATTAATTCCCACTTACCCAAGGTTTAAATATAAAGAACGTACCATGCTGTTTAATAGCCGTCAAAACTATTAGTATAAATTGGAGAGGTTCATTTTAAAGCCTGCCTGTGGGGTTGGAGATCGGGGGTGGGATGCTCGGGACACTGCTGGGGTCGGACTTATAGTCAACTTGGTTCTTTTTATTCCTTTTTGTATCTCAATCACTGCACGAAACTTACCACTCTACATATGTATGCGAAACGCGTCTATCAGTACAATTTTGCGTGTACAAGTTCGACCTTTTATCCGTCTTGTAGACGCCTTATCTAGTGGCGTATATACGTTTCCATGGTGCGGTCTTATATACGTCATATATACGCCTGATTCTGTTTATTTACGCCACTATCCAATAATTCCGACCTCTGCCACTTGGGGACATCAGGTAGCATATTTCATTTGCCATTAGTCATTAAGTCCTTGGTATATGGAAAATACAATGTTATATTATCAATTTTGATTATAAAATTGTTCTAAAATCCTATTTATTATCTTTTCATTAAATACATAAAATAAACCAAGCGTTTTTTTGTTTTGTAAAACGTTTTTTTTACCTTTTTTTTTAGGTTTTTCAAAACACCACTCTTCTGAAGTCGTACCTTGGGTACTATATATATAACACAAGGTCTGGTCAGTTATCAACCTACCACCCCAAGTGCCTCCACACATCTGCTGCCGACGCCGCTTTGACACCTGCCGCTTTGACACCCGCCGCTTTGACACCCGTCTGCACACAGCCATGCGCCCGCCTGCCCAGAGACAATAGGGGAACAGGGCTTCACTGAGAGCTCCCGCCTAAAGTGCTAAAACAACACACTGATAACCCACAGCAGCAGTGGGTGCTGGGGGTCGAGGACTTCTTTTTTTATTTTCTATCGCTACACATATATGCCTCGCGTATATATATCGCGCAGAGCATGTTTTATCTTGGATACGCCAGGCGTGAAATACAGCCAAGTCGCGCGCGTCTACATATGGAAACTGTCTCGTAGACGCCCGAAACGCAGACGCGGATAAGAGGTGTATACAAATATATACATGCCACTAAACAGCCGATACGTGTTTATCGCAATGGCGTTTATATATGTAAAATGGTGGTTTTCGTGCAGTGAATGTAAATAGGCTAGTTGTGAATGAGTACAAATAGCAATCTCTTATTATGTTAATAGGAGAACATGCATGTTCATTAACTATTGAATCTATGTTAAGTGTGCATAATTTGTCTATCTACTTTGTATCGTGACAAATCAACAATGAGCTTATTGCAGAATAAGAATCTAAGGAATGTTGATGTATCATTGTAAATACCATCACTAAGGTTAAGAATGTTAGTCTGCTAGCTAGTTGTGCAAGCCGAATCATAAAGAGTATTGTAATCAAGCCAAGTACGAAGCACTGAGCCAAATTGAAAACAGGCATACTGCCTTATTTTGTTCAGTATAATAAACAGATTTAAAAAAAACTAAAACAGCCGCCCCCTGATCGTGATCGTGTGCCGTCGACGTGGGTTCCTGGCTTATCGTGACAGAATAATTACAAATTTCAGGGTGTTGAGACCTCATTTAATTCCATAGATTGGGTTCCCTGTGTGACATCTGGGTTGGCACTTCAATTAGATGTTCCATCTTCTGACATGCATGTGCAGATTGCCCTCTGTGTCAAGCCCTTCTCTCTTCTAATAGCTTCTAATTCTGTTCACAGTAGGTCGTTATGGTACATAAGGGTATGGCAGTACATATTATATAAAAACATGGTTCTGACGCCTATACGATGTTTCTTATTCGAGGTGTATGACAGAATTCGTTCCGAACTCGTTCTTCAAACTCGTTCGGAACGAATTCTGTCATACTCCGAGAAGGCGGGCGTCCACCAACCACGACAAGGCTATAACAATGGCTCTCTGACAAGGTCCACGACAGGCCTACGATTGGAAGGCTTGTTGTAGCCTTGTCGTGGTTGGTGGACCCTATAGTTCCCGACAAGAGTCTATGACTGAGACTGGAAGCTTGTCGGGGGCCTGTCGGGGGCCATCTGACAAGGTTACGAAAAAATCGAACATGTTCGATTTTTTCCACGACGTGCGACATGCCCCGACACCGCTGTCATAAAGCCCCTCTTCTCACGACAAGGCTTCGACAAGGCACCGATAGGAACTTTCTTGTCGGCTCTTGTCGTAGCCTTGTCGTGGTTGATGGACGCCCGCCTTTAAGCCCCCCTTCTTACGACAAGGCTGCGACAAGCGCCAATTGGAACTTTCTTCTCGTAGCCTTGTGGTGGTTGGTGGACGCCACCTTTTACGCTCAGGCGAGGCCATGAAAAGGATTCGTTCAGTGTGGCACCCCTCCAGAAATTTCCTGAGATGAAAATGCCCTCGGGGACATGTACCCACTGATGAATACAGGAGTTCCGAAATCGCGAGCGGTAAATTATGGAACATGTTCCTTCCCGTTCCCGACAATGGAGTTTAACAGAGATTGAGAAATCCCCCCCCCCCGCCACGCCCCGTGGGTGGCGCCTACCAATGTTGGCCCATAATTAGTTGCTGGGTTAGGAGACATGCCACACACAAACTGAGACTCACTCACCAATTCGTCCCCTGAAGACTAAAGGCCCGGCCCCACTGGTGCGATGCGATTGTCGCACACGTTTTATGACCCCAATTGCGATGGATTCATCGCACTCAATCGCATAAAAACACAGGGTATGCCCCACTGATGCAATGGAATCGTCGCATCACTTCTGACACCACCTATGTATATATAGGCCTAGGTGTAGAATTTGATTTCTAATATTTATTAGCTACACACATCTAATTATGATTAAATAACTTCTCAACCCTCACCTTTTACAAGGTGTCAGAATAACAGCCACAGTCTATTATTTGAACAGCTTTCATACCTCTTGATACTTGGTACCCAAATAGGTACTGTATTCGGCCCCAGGTACCAGTGGTCAGGTTAGACTGTTTCTATACAAATTCTACAGTTTCTATCCAATTATAAAAGAAAGTATACCAGCCCTGTGCGACGAATCCATCGCAAATCATGAACATTTCAAGATGTGCGATGCGATGAATCCATCGCATCGCACACAATCGCACATGCGCGCAAGCCTGGCCCTACTGGTGCGATTGTGTGCGATGCGACGGGCGGCGCCGTTTTTATGACCCTCGCCGGGCGTTGATGACTTTTTATGGACTTGCGATAAATCCATCTCACCAGTGGGGCCGGACTTGTTTTGGCCTCCCGTGAGCTGCCTTGGTTTGAAAATCTTGTGTGTGTTTTTGCCAAGCCTCGTCTATAACCATAAGATTAAGTACTTGTTCCTTTATCGGTGGCCACGAAACATTCATAATATCATTAGTCGGTCGTCCAGTGTGGACAGAATTTGCTTACGATTAAATCCCACAAACTGCCACAACCCCTATCCCCAAATTCCGCTGTGATGGTCGACGCCCTGTGCAAATTTACCTGAGACACATTAAGATTAGCTCATATTAGTCGGACGTAATCGTTCGAAGCGAAATCGTATATTGTGTTTTCAACTTTATACCACGTTCATATCACCACCCCATCCGTCCCAACAGCCATGACACCGCGGCGCCGTACTCCGTCGGGTATGTCGTAGCCTGCCTTAAGTTACCGTACTTCAGAAACGTAGGTCGACTTGGCTGTCAGGGAGCAGCCGGGGAGCTGCCGACGAGCTGCCGTGAAATTTAAGGTAAAAGAAATCTAGCACAGCAGCCCGACTATTCCCGGCAGCACAACCGCCTCCCCCACTGTGGCTAATGGGAATTGGGCCTGCCATACATCGAAGTACGTCACCTTACTTCGTCTTAAGTCACCGGGCTGGGAGACCAGGGTTTCTGAACAGCACTCGGCCTGTAAGGCCGTAGTCCATCGGGTTATTCATTCAACCTCATGTATAAATTCGCAGGTAACGATGACTTGTTAAAATCGCAAATTGTTAACACCAAGGCTCATACAGCTCCCATTTTACAGAATCGAACACCCAAACTGTGAAACTTATAAAAGGAGCCTTGAATACCACGGATCGAAAAAATGGAATGAACTACCCCCACAAATGAGGCAAGCAAATACCCTACAAAAATTCAAGTCAGAAGAGAAAAAAACTAATTTCCGATAAAAATACGTGAAGGCGTATGAGGCAAATTTTTTTTTTTTAAAGTCAGAAGAGAAAAAGCTTTTGATGTCAAAAATCCCATGATCTGGGAAAATGGACCCACCCAGCAAACAAGCGTACCCATATGAACTGTTTCACAGAATTATTATTATTTATATATGAAACCCTGACTTATTGTTATATAGTCTCTATCGAAGCATACAACGTTTATTTCCATGACTGTATTTGTATATATGTTTGTGAGCGAAACATGCTCTGCGAAAAGAAAAAACATGTAACCATGACACTACAGAGAGAATACTGGTAGCGCGTTAAGACAAGCTATTCTGAGTTGAGCGTATGCCAGTTAAAAAATGTCTTAAAAAAACAAAAAAACTTCCAGTAATTATGTTGATTACTGTTCCCTAAATTGTACAACCTTAACATTGATATCTATAATTAGGACTCCAAAATTATCTTTATATGAATGCTGAAATAAAGCCCAGCCCAACTTTTTTTTATAAAAACATACATTTATGGTTTAATAATATTTTTTTTGAAAGAGTTCCCTTGTCTTATCCTACCCACCTCCCCCAACCCTAATTACATGAGTTCACCAGGAGGGGTCGTCACCACCCACTGAGCGTTATAATATCAAAAATAAGCTGGTGACATCCGCCCCCAACAGGGCCTCCAGAGATGCCCCTGTGTTTCTCTATATTAGTTGCCAGTAGTATGCCAGTACCATGCAGTGACAAATTATGTATTGTGAATCTGGTAGGGACCATCGACGCTAGGTTAGTGGTGCCTTATAAAGTTATTTTCCACTGGCCGACTATTCGCCACCGATCTACTGTCAGGAACCACCAATGGGTTTTCAGGTAACACCGACGCCAAATCGGTGAGTGGAAACAAACATGTCAATTGTGCATATAGATTATGCATTGAGGTCACCACCGACTGACTTGGTCGATGACCGACAGAATCAAAGGTGTTTGAAATCATTGGTAATGGTTGTTGCGCTTGACGGACAATTGCAAGACAGGTACTCTCACCTATTTTCAGATAGCGACGTGCAGTCATTGGCCACCACTGGCCAGGCTTTAGGAGAACTCCAGGGTAAATAAAAGCTTAGAAAACAAACTCAATTAATCTTCACTGTCTCCGTCGGCCATTGGAAAATTGGCCGATTATTCGACATCTAGTTGATGGCACCAGCGGCAGGCCTTTAGGGAATCACAAATTATCGGTGTCATTTTCGTCGGCCAATGGGAAATGGCCTTTAAAACCCGTTTCTATTGGCTGATTGTTTGGCACCGATTTACAGTCAGGATTCGCCGATTTTTTTGGTATACCGACGTCATATTGCAGAAGGGTGTGGTCCCGCCCAACTACCAAAATTACCTAAAATAGGATAACTGCAGTGACAAAAAGATCAGCCAATCATAGCCTGAACGAGATGAACGATGATGGAATCTGCTGGTTTGATAAACTTGGTAAACAAACCAACTTTACAGGACATACCCTTTCCCAAGAGGCACAAAAAAGAAGACAGAAACTACTGCCATGCCATCTAGTGAATTCATGCACATAAACGGTAATTCATGCACATAAATGTAAATTTACGTAAATACAGGTGTAATATCAATTATGTGAATTTATGTAAAATCACCTAAAATGACCAAACGTTCTACAGACGAAAGTAAACCATAACATTTCTACGATATTTTGTGTAAGAAATCTACCTGTGGGACACGTACAATTTACGTCTTGTGTTTAATGGTATGTCGGCCATTGGAAACGAGGTTATACAGTTTCAAAAGCCCCCGCAGGAAATCCATAAGAGTCTCATGGACATCTGCCTTATCTGTAATGAACGATATTTGCAGCAGGCTCCCTGAGGAGCATTGGTTCCAACTGCTCCTTAATATTTCCTTGGAAGTGAACTTGGGCCTGTAAAGATCTACCACAAGAAATACATTTCTTAATTTCACACCTGGTATTTTTCTCCCATGGGCTTAACATCGGAAACTCGTTCTCCATGTATTGCAGTCCATTCTCCATGGCCTATATCCTGTGCATCGTCCAGTCTTTTAGGCCCGGCGTCCACCTACTACGATAGAAATTTAGACCTACCGATATGGCACTGATACAAAAACCAAATATCGGCGTCCACCTACTACGATATGGCACCGATATGGTCTACGATGCACCTCCCGATAAAAAATCAAAATCGCGTCGGAAGGTTGCCTGATATCGGGGCAGTTGACCACGTTCCTGCGATTAGACACCGATAAAAATCCCATACAACGCATGGTGGATTGGCTTGTCTAGACATATGTCTACGATTTTGCACCTTCCCGATATGGCACCGATTTTGACATTTTGTATCGGTGCCATATCGGGAGGTCTACGATTCTATCGTAGTAGGTGGACGCCGGGCCTAAGTCTGCACAGGGTTGAAATAAAGACAGAAAGCAACTCCTTTTGGTCAAAGTCGTTGTTCTCCAACTCATTTGAATGCTGTGGTATATTCACTCAGCTGTCGCCTCCTTAGTAGCACTCCACATGAAACTTGTAGAGAACGACGACTTTGACCAAAACTTGTTGGTTTCTTCTTTAATCTCGTGTCGTGATGGATTTGCACAGGTCTTTGAGACAGGCTTTCTTCCCTCCATATTATCTTATATGGAAAGACTTTTTGTTTTACAATATACCTTAGCATACAATATCCTGTATAGAACATAAATATTACATTTTTGTGTGCACCTACTTCTAATTTCCAACTGTTGTTTGCAACGACGACACAGAAGACAATGCTGTGTACTTCTTTTAACCCAATCAGTCCGTCGCCCTAGCCTTTGCTTCACGCAAATGTCCTGAGGATAATTCTTTAAAATGCACTGACAGAATTACATATTACCTTCTTTTCCCGTTCTTTATTCCCAGTCCATCTGTCCTCGTTTGCTATCTTTAATCTACTATCGTTTATTCATATCTCCATCATTTCCATCCCAATGCCTCTAGCTGCGGACAGCCTCTAGCTGTGTTTCAACTCAATACCCGCTAACACTGCTGTCCCCTTTCCTATATTACTTCTAGCATTTGTCTTCCTTCCTTTGTTACATCCTCCCTCCCTACCCCTCTCAATAGTATTCTAATCAACTGTAAGCTGTTTTTCTTTTCAGTGCTACGCCTTGGATCGGTAGAGTAAAATAAACGAAGAGTGATTAAATAGTGCGTGCTCCACGATGTGCAAACAACATTTCAATGTTGTATTAGCTGCTTTGAGAGGGGTGAATATCCTCCTAATTAAAAACAAATTCAGAGTTGGACGGAATTTAAGACACCCGCATGGTCTAAAGTGGGATTCACACGATGAGATTCATGTACCTTACAGGTTGTTTGTCTGAGCCAATCTCCTTGTCTGAATGTGGCCAGCAATTGCAAGGAAATGGAAACCTTAAGTGGGATTCAGACGATGGGATTCATGTACCCCACAGGGCTCAAAATCTCATGCGATTTTGTTACTTTTTAGGGGGAAATATTTTTAACAATTACAGGGAGGAAAACGTTTCTCAGGGAAAGGAATCCTATAATTTAGACGAAGAAATTGTGTATCCCATCGTGTCAATCCAACTCTAAAGTGGGATTCACACGATGGGATTCATGTACCTCACAGAGTGTTTTTCTGAGACAAATCCTGCTGAGATTCTGTACGCGAACACAATTTCCTCGTCTAAATTATAGGGTTTCATTTCCCTGAGACATGTTTTCCTCCCTGTAATTGTTAAAGACATTTCCCCCCAAAAAGGAACAAAATCGCATGAGATTTTGAGCCCTGTTAGGTACATAAATCCCATCGTGTGAATCCCACTTTAGATGAAGAATTCGTTTTTGAGTACAGAATCTTAGCAGGATTTGTCTCAGACAAACACCCTATGAGGTACACGAATCCCACCGTGTGAATCCCACTTAAGACAAGAGAAAAGGTGTGAAGTACACCAGTCTCAGGTGAATCCCACTTTAAGACCCATCCCACCATTCCTATGCCTTCCCTACCAGCGTACAGTGCTGCCCTCACCAGGCTTCCACTGAAAGCACTGCTATAGGCCGGTCGCTGGCAGGCAGGTGGGCACAGTGGGCGTTATGATAAGCACCAGCGAGCAGCTCAGTGCCACAGTTCGCACGGAGCACGTGGTACTGGACAGAGCAGCTCCCAAATGGATATTCATTGTTGCTTTCTAGTCGGATCTACGTGTTCATTACCGGACGTTTGACCATCACAGAAGCCTTTTTACCAAATCGTACCTGGCCTTGTACTTCTCCAAGGTTTACACCCTGGCTACACCGTCTATGCTATGGACCAATCTACCATTGCGGTCAATGAAGGTGAGCATTTTATAACTTATTACCCACCTAATACGGAGTCTCCATGCTATGCCTAGGGAGCCTACAGATCGCTACTGAGTAGAATACATGCTATGCCTAGGGAGCCTACAGATCGCTACTGAGTAGAATACGGACCTCTGGAATCTCCTAGGAGAATACGGCTTTTTGGGCAGCCTGATGGGCATTATAGGAACTATTTTATATAAACAATGCACGGTGCTTGCGTGAAATTTACAAGATTTTTTTCTAATAATTATTCGAAAGGTGAGTAATAAATACAACAATACCATGATTTCAATCTGAGTGGTCGTATTCTCCTTGTAGTTGACAATACGTAATACTCCTCGCTTTCACTCGGAGTTTTACTTCGCGTCAACTAAGCGGAGAATACGGCCACTCAGATCGAATTCATGGTAATTTTGTGTATTTATCCAACGGTGTTCAGCATGTTGGAAAATATTCAATTAGTTTGATAACTTTATACGTTCGTTCCAAATATGCGGTTTAAAATATTATGATTTTTGATAGTTTGGGAGGAGTTGGACTCTAACTTAATGTAAGGCAGCAGCATAAATAACGCCACTGAACACAGGGATCGGAACAGATACCCGGGACCATATTAACTTGAGATACGCCTCCGCCTACTCACCCTGTAGTTACTCAATTTAGCCACTCAGATTTCTGCTGGTTAAGCCGGATGCCCATCTACCGATTTAGGGTTGAACGATTAGTTCCCAAATCGTATAGGAGTCGGTCACCTTGTGGCAGGCAAATAACGTAACCCCTCGCTCGACCCGCACACTGATAAAATCGGTGTATGGCCCACTAATCGCTTGGGGAGGGCAAAAACCAAAGAAACCGAGTGTTCATTAATCGCTGGGTAGCCATGCCTAGCTGTCCTACATCTACCGACTCCGTTCGGATGGCTTGGCTGAGACAAATTACCCTCCGTTTGTCGCCGATAAAAGTACATAAATGTTCCGAAATCGGTAGATGCGCATTGGGCTTTAGAAGAACACACACACACATCGTTTGACAATATCTATGCTGTTTTCCCAGCACAAGAAGGTAGAAGAAAATACACCGGAGGATTCTCATCTAGCCGCAATATGTTGACCCTGCATATATTTCTCAAGATGAAAACGGTAGTGTTTACCGTAGGTAGGGACTTTATTTGGGAGGAGTTAACAGCTGGTCTGAAAATGATTAACACTAAGAAGGAGGAAAATCCCAGAATGACTGTACGATAGGCATGATAACGGGACAAACCAGAATGACCAAGTGCGATACCCATATATCAATATGTTCAAAACATAAAAAAAGAATAAAATGAATTCAATGAAATCTTTCTTTTTTATTTTCACAAGCGTGTATATGTAATCTATTTGCGGGCTATCGTCACCTCGAGTAGCTATACAATAAGGATGATGTGATCACAAAAGAAGACTTTCCTTTTAGCTGTATATCAGCTTACGTATGAATCTAATTAGATTAATTGAACAGGTGCCATCGGACATTCAGGATTGAATGCCTGAATGTAATACAAAGCGTGTGGTGACGCAAAGGCAAAAAGATACGACGGAAATGACATTAATTGTCATGAAACGTTCAAGAATTGCAGTTAATGAATAATTAGCACCATACATATAGACCTTTTCATGCACATAACACGCACACCTGTGCCCAGGACAAAACTTCGCTGGTAAACATCTTGGCAAGTTGCAATATCCAGAAAATCCCTAAAATATGAAGAAAAAAAATACATTCATAAAAAGCATCATAGAAAAATATCAGTTTAGTATCCAATATTTTCAACCAGGTATTTTCAGATGTTGTGTACTAAATAAAGTACTCAAGGCCTAATCTTTTCCCGATCTATATGCAGAATATGAATTCTAGTCTCCCCCTTCCCGTCACGACTGAAAATCACCCTCTGTGTTGAACAAATGTATATCCTATATTTCTTATGGATTTATGCAAGGAAGAACGCCTAGTACGGCGAATGTATACTTTCCCACCTTCACTGAACACAAAAAAATCCTCCACAAGTCCAGGACGGAAATTTAGAGCTGACTAGAAATAGAAAAAGACATGAAACACTGAGATGACAATCCCATGTGAAGAGGCTCCGAACCTGATATTCTCCGAAACTCAACCCCAGTTCTGTTGTCGTCAACAAGCGTGGAATTACACGGCGGTCCATTGTGTTTGATGATGGCGAGGTTGTTACTGACGTATGCGGACTGGTTACAGGCGGATTAGTGCACTAGGAGTAAATAGTATAACATACATGTTAATTATTAGAGCGTACTAGCACGAACTTTATTATCCATCGTATACAAAGCCCCCATTGAAAATGTATGGGGACGCAGTAAACCACTATCCATTGTATAAAACCTGTCAGATACCATAACTGTGGTATACGGATTCAAACCTGTGGTATACGACTTCAAAACCATGGTATACGGGAAAAATAGTCTGTTTTACTATAGAGCAAAGAAATAGTCCCTATCGTTGTACCTGCTAATATGACAATTACTGGGTTTAATTTATTCGAAAAGATGGATAATAAATGCAACAAACGATTATTTTGTGGACAGGCGGCTCTGTAAACCACTCGGGGTTGACGTCGTAATACACTCGTTAGCGCTCGTATATTACTACGCGTCAATCCCTCGTGGTTTACGGCCGCCTGTCCACAAAACCATCGATGATTGTCTATATATACGTGGCCTACAAAAGCTTAGAGTGATCACATACACTTTCAGCGTGCTGAGACAAATTTATCCCTTCACTATGTGCGTGCTATTCGCTGTGCTATTGGATAAGGAGCAGGGTTCCGATGTGTCAGTGTCTTAGAGGCGTGCCCAGCTGACCATGACCAATCACTCAAGACCGAAATACCTGATTGATCCACTTTTGCTTGAAATGTGTTGATTCTAGACTCAGGCAGTTGGAGAAAGTTTACTAGGTGCAAGTGGGTTACAGAAAACGATCCATAGCCTGTTCAATGTAACCCAAACCTCTTAGTTGTTATTCATTTATAATTCCACGCTAATTCATCGATGATGAATATTCTATTTACTCCTAGTTGATGAATGAAAGTGCAATTATAGATAAAAAAAAAACAATTAATAAGTTATTGTTACATTCAGTCTACGTATCGTTTTCTGTAACTCATTTGCACCCAGTCAATTTGCCATTTCTGCGACTGCCTTTCTTGGATCCAAACATATCGAGCACAAGTGGGTCTTGAGGTATTTTGGTCTTGAGCGATTGGTCATGGTCAACTGGGCATGCCCCTTAGACCCTTAAACACTGGCACCCTGCTCCTTTCCCACTGTCACAGTGAACATCATGCAGATAGTGAAGGAATATTGCAGGAAAAACATGTCTCAGGGAAATAGAACACTACAGTTTTGAACCCTACAGTTAAGACGAAAGATTGTGTTCCAGTACAGAATCTCAGCAGGATTTGTCTCAGACAAACACCCTGTGCGGTACATGAATCCCACCGTGTGAATTCCGCTTCAGGCGGGGCGTCCACTGAGCCCCCACACCATACCTTCGACCTTACGATGCATGCATTGGAGTACATCCTGATTGAAGCTGACTATCCAAGGCGATATCGGTGTTGTGCCTGGAGATTGGCCTAATGTGGTATTTCCACCTGCCGACCAAAAACCCAACGATAATTTTCACGGTGTACAAAAATCGGTCGATGGTTCTCCTTGAGAAAGATCGATGCTACACAATCAGTGACCTGCACCCTAAAAATGTGGTTGAAACTCACCGGTTTTTCGTAGTAAAATACAGAGCATCACTGATTAAGTCCATGAGCTTTGATTATGTTGGTGCAGAAGTCGGTCGGTGGTGCCATAGTGCATAAGGCAGGAGAGAAAAGTTGTTGACCCTTCAGTATCTGTGTGCTATTTACTGTGATATTGTGAAAGGGGCAGAGGGCCAGTGTCTTAGAGGTCTGTCCAGCTGACCATGACCAATCATTATAAAATCCGTAACCCATGAGAAAGAAAGTTCAATACTGTCTTGGGGTAACTATTCAAGGGCCGTAATCGATCGACCAGGCTCAGATTCTCTAAATATTTCATTTTTTCGTACACTTTCGATATAGAGTAAATGAGACTGGACATTGGGACATTGCCGGCATCTCACTATAATAAGTTAAGCAATTCGTTGGAATAATTTATTTGTTTGGAGAGTTTTCAATGTTAGAAAGGTATCTTTCCATTCGTAGTTTTTCTCTAAATTCTCGATACCAACCAAATAAAAAAAAAGAGCAAATAACATGGAGTAACTACACCTGATGAAGGGCACCTAAGATCGAAACGTTGTGTGAAATATAAACATGTATTTGATTAACAATAATCAAAATTACATAAACAAAAATCCAGGAGTTATTGATTTGTGATAATTCATAATACAAGTCATATAAACAATAGTAGCTTTCATGAAATAACCATTGTCTGCAGACAAAGAAACGTACAAGCAATTACCCGATGCTGCACCATCATATCCTTTTGGATTCGAGCAAAAGGGCCTTGATAAAGAGAGCATACATCACACTAGAACGCATCAAGACCTTGACACACCAATGAGCCTGTCCAATGCTTCTATTTACTATACTCACAGTTCTAATTAGGTAACCTTCCCGAGAAAGATGCTGTGTGTGTGACACCATACACACGCGTGTTTATCCATCCCATTAGAGGGCGCAAATCTCTATCAGGTGCCACTAATGCATCCCAGACGTTTGCGTGACTGCACAGTAGCCTGCAAAAGAAAAGCCGCGAAAATTGCCCATCATTAAGAGTAAGAAAGACATGAAAATTGTCTCGCTGAACTTGTGGGATGACAAAGAAATAAGTGCAGAAAACTGGCTGGTAAGGGAAATAACAATTGTTACTGACATAACCTTGTGTCATCGCTGTTCTGCGGGGAAGAAAAAATATTTTTGTTCCAATATAGAGCACTACCGGTACATCTATCCAAACGTTTGTACCCAAATGAACAAAGAAATATTAAACACATAGCCTTGTATCATCAACTTTATTTTTAGAAAAGTTGCATTGGTTCAGCTTTCTCACATTTAGAAATAAGTGACTAACTATTTAATTATTCTTACATGTTTACAAGAATCAAATAACGAGGGTAACGAATATTAGACTATGATGATATATACAGTGCAACTAAAAAGGTACCTAGGTCGCTCACTTGACAATAACGAAACAATGTCTTTTTTCTAGTTTTCTTGTAATACCTGTACATATGTACATCTATTGTTACTGTATATAAGCGTTCCCAAAACTTAATCTTTTACAGCGGTAGGCCTACTATGGTTTTGGCATATTGTATTGTATCCCGAGAAACCTAGGATATAAATCTGCCACTGCACTTTGGACTAATTAAATTCGGCTAAATGGAATCTTACCATAACCAAAAATTAGTGAGAGTAGATTTGACTCCTGGGACCTGTTTCAGTAGTTTTGTGACATGTCTAGATGGCGTCTGTGACACCATACAGATAGATCAACACAAGTTGCAGCACTTAGGACAAGACAGACCCCAAACACGGTGTGTTCGGTTTCAAAAGTATTAGACAATTTCACTCACTGTCCATAAGAATTAAGAAATGAAACTTTAACACAAGTAAGGGATACATATAACCTATAATCGTTCCAAACATGAAGAAGATTGGCCCCTCCGATTTGCTGATATTTGACATCAACTGTGACATGCGTTTTGAAACCCGACAACATTTTTTCCGCTGTTGCTTGCACTGTTGGTGCCGCTGTTGATGTCTGTCTAGGCCTAATGTCATGAAACTACTGAAACAGGTCCCTGGGTCGTAAAAAAATGTGGCCATGTTCGGCGAGGTAGACGCACTATATTTGAAAACTGCATACCCAGTGACAATAGCAGATATTATCGTAAAACCGGATGAGTTTTAATCTTGGCTCCCGTATGCCACGACTGGAGTTTGGCGTAGTGATATCACGAGGCGGAGCCGAGTGGTATCCAGAACCAAACTCCAGGAGTGGCATACGGGAGCCAAGATTAAAACGAATCGGGTTTTTATTTTATCCTACCCCTCTCTACAATATTTTAATATCAAAATCATGAATGAAAATCATCAAAATTCTGTATGCCCCTAGTAGCATACAAACGTCCGTATGCCAGTCAGCGTGGCATACGGGATCTTAATGTTAAGCTTATGGGATTTTATATTAGGGGTAGGATAAAGATATAAATGTTGTCAACTCCAAAAATATTGTCTAAGAATCTGGGACCTGTTTTACTAGTTTCGTGACAAAAATGTTAGACAGACATGAAAAGCGGCACCAACAGTGCAAGCAAGAATGGACAAAACGAAGTCACATTTCATAATGCATGTCACATCTAATGTCGCATGTTGTGTCACAATGTCGGTGTTGCAAACAGTGACACTACAGCGCCACTTGTGCCAGCGCTATTTGTGTTGTCACAAAACTAGTCAACCCCAATCTGTCTGTATGGTGTCACAGACGGCATCTAGACATGTCACAAAACTAGTGAGACAGGTCCCAGGCTGGCATGATAAACTGCTTGTATATGAAACCACGGACTTGGAACATATATATCACTGATATAAGTCCGTGATGAAACCAAATCGCCTAGGGATTTTCTCACTCCGATGCGAATTCGCTTCATTCAGGGACCCCCGCGTAACTAACTTACCCCGCATCGACTTCAAGGCTCGAGAATTATACAAATATGTGTAGATCAATACGAACTTCTAGACATAGTGGTTGGAAGCTAGATCATTGATTCATGCCAGCATCCGCGTGAAATCTAACTTTCGGCTCGAGTTCACTTTAAATGGTTCGTAGTTGTATGCACAACCATGACCCTTTAACCAAGGTTACTCCTTGAGTAATGCATTCGATTTAATATATATGAAATGATATAATACTGCTTGTTTGATTGTCACCCCTTTTTTGTTTGCAACTATCGCTTAATGTTATAGATTTGATATAGATCATGCATCTTAAGTTACGGTGGAATAGAATCCGTGTCAGTTCTGAAGGGTTCTTAGCATTATTCATTTAGTCCGGATTCTGGAAAGATAAATATCAAATCTACAGTGCAATTTCTGCGACAGGACTTATAATGTTTATAAGGAGAATTCCCTTTGTCTGGGAACAATCACTCCGGTCCCCCGATGAGGGGGCCCTCCGGTCCCCCGGTGAGGGGGCCCTCTGGCCCTCCGGTTCTCCGGCCCTCCGGTCCTCCGGTTCCTCGGCCCTCCGGTTCTCCGGTTCTCCGGCTACCCTTCTAGTGACGTCAGTGGATATGACGTCATCAACCGACTATAAATAAAGCGAGCGCGGACCAGTCGTGGTCATTCTGGATGTACCAGCCCTAGAGGCGAGGTCGTACCTGATACCTGGAGTGTAGGCCCAGCCTACCACCTTGCGTTAGCACTACCTGTACCCGTAGGCTCATTGAATAACAAGGAACTGTCTGTTGATAAACTGTATTCCGTTGTTCTCGTCGTCATTCTACAATTTACCGTTACAGTACATATTCATGGAAATCAGTAGTGCAAGCCTTAACCAGCAGTGTCATGTTTCTTAATCCCATTTCTTGCAATCGCAAAGCATATGATTATTCGAGGCATGATATTGGAAGACACCACCAAAGTATTATTGTTTCATATGTGATGACAATATTTCTCATAGTTTATCTATGCAATTGTATTAAGAACACATATCAGGTAGATGCATTGTTGTCTGCCTTTGTTTTGGCCCCTCCATGCAGGGAAAGTGCTGCGTCAGGACATCCATTAATGCGTAGGAGTACATACACAATATTGACTGGTTTCAGATACAAGTGGCCGTTGCTCCGAGGAGTTGATGCATAGTAATATCCGAGCGCATGGGAGGATATTCTGAAAAGTCAACTCATACCACCACTTTTATCTGAAACCACTGTTTTTATCATCCACTTTTCCTGACAAGTGGCGTACCAAAGTTAATTCATTTAGGTACACACCATTTTTCAGTACACACTATTATTCCCTATGAACGCTTTATCAGAACCCGGAGTATACAACCTATATATATATGCTCCGGATATGGTGATACACACTCCATATGTGTTTTTAAGGACACTTCATATTAGGTGAATGATAACAATGAATCCATATAGGAATGTCTGAAATAGGTTTATTTATAAAAAACAAGATTTATCTAGCATACAAACACTCCACAGAACTTGAAAGTGAAGGAGGATGGGTCGTGACTAATCATCAAAAGACTGATAGCTGGATAAGAAAATCTCGGATATGAAGAGTTCCGCTCCACAGTGGTTCGTGTCTGATGATGAAGGATTCATCTCTGAATTGCCGCGAAAATGAAAAAAGGCTGCGGAGGGACGTGACAGTGTTCAGGTACTTGATTTGCAGCGTGTGAAGTTCATGCAGTCTTCTTTGTGTATATATTAAGCCGTTTCACGCAAAACACCCGCGATATGGAAGCGATTTTAAGTGATTTCGTGTGAATTGAAGAACCGCAAGCTAAGTTCTTTAAATCAGTGTAATAAATAATCCACTGAAAGAAAGGCGCAACAAATCTTCATGAGAATATCAGGCCCCTAACCGGGTGGGATATAATTGTTTCAAACGAAATCTTTATCACCTTGATTTATTATTACAGTGCAGATAAATCTGCGCTGTTACTTGCAAGGGGAATTTAATAGTAGAGTATGTGATACAAAATATTAAAACGTAATAATGAAGGAAACGGTACACAAGTAAGAACGTCCACATATATATAGGGGTTCTCCTGGGGCTCTCCTTGACACTGCACAGCGTTTTAAAAGGTCAGAGAGAAGATCAGATATATTCCTGATCTGCTTTTACATCAAAGGCAGTGACATTCGAGATATTGAAAGATATGGTGACCACGTCATGGACATCTCCACGATATGAAAGTCCAAGTGTGGAGGTATATAGTTACCTACTACATTTAAAACGTTAGAATTCCGTCGAATCCGCTTGGAGAATCTCCCGCACATAGGGACAGAGTGAACCCGATCTAGGGTGGGAGATTAAAGCCCCACGGGAGTGAGATTCTCGTGTAGGGAAAAACTCGAACCTGGTCTTCTTTTTTGTAGGACTATACTCAGACAAACTTCTTCTCTTATGATTCATTTTAGCCATGCCGAAATCAAGGTTTGGTATTGTAGTTTTCTGATCTATTTTTCTCGTGAGAAACCAATGAGATCTCAACTTTCGCTGGTTTCAATCCATAGAGTGCTGATCGCTGATGATCAGCTCAAGCACCTGTGTCATACAAAATGATAACCACGAGTTTACGATGGTTTCCCGTTCACCCGCTAGAGGGCCCAGTTCGCCTGTAGTGCGGCCGACTTTCGTGGTACGAACGGAAGGGGGGGGGGGGGGGGGGGGGCTAGCCAAATACGATGCGACAAAGTCGCTAGTATATATAAAGGTTTAAATGAAAGATGAGAGAGGGCGCAGCGTTCGACCCTCTGCGGTCAACCCCCTCCCCTCACGCCACTAGCCAGGGGAGACTGGACGCATCCCCTCCACCAACAGACTTTTATCACGTAGGGCGGGGGGAGACGTCACACAGTTGAACAGAGGGATAGATTATGCTTCATGTGGACTAATTAGCTTATTTGTGTTAGTTATCTTTTATATGTCTAATTAACCTCATTTTACTTTGACCAAGGACTTATTCAACCTCGCTATGTTTATCAATTGATTACGTGTTTGTCTATGATTTAATGTTTGTTACCTACCACATATAAAACGTGTAATTTTTGGACTTATCCGCTTGAAGAGTCTCCCGCACATAGAGACAGAGTGAACCCGACCTAGGGTTGGCGACTGAAGGCCCACGAGAGTGAGATTCTCGCAGCGTGAAAAACTCGAACCTGTTCTTCTTTTTTGTGAGACTATACTCAGACAAACTTCTTCTTTTATGATTCATTTCGAGCCATGCCGAAATCAAAGTTTAATATTGTAGTATTCTGATCTACTTTTCTCGTGAGAAACCAATGAGATCGCAAAATTTCGCTGGTACCCCTTTCGAAACTCTGCTGGTTCTCCCACCAATCACCAGCCTAAGTATTTGTCCTAGTCAGCGCATCTGAGTGTCTGGGGTTCGATCCCCGCCCCCGGCAATCTTACATCTCTTTTTTCAAATATTTTTAGGGCTCAGACTCGACGAAGTCGCTAGTTACCTACCACATATAAAACGTGTAATGTTCGGTACTATCCGCTTGGAGATCTTCGCGCACATAGAGACAGAGTGAACCAGACATAGAGTTGGAGACTGAAGGGCCACGATAGTGAGATTCTCGTGCAGTTCTAAACTGTAAGCAGCTACTCTTTTTTGAATTTCTATACACAGACATACGTTTTCTTTTATGATTCATTTCAAGCGATGCCGATATTAAAGTTTAGTACTGTAGTTTTCTGATCTACTTTTCTCGTGAGAAACAACTTTCGCTGGTTTCAATTCATACAGTTCTGATCGCCGATGATCAGCTCAAAAACCTGTGTCATACGAAATGATTACCACTGTGTAGTACGTCCCGTTGTCGCTAGGGTCAGGGCTATTGATGGTTTCCCTGGCGAAAACGGGACGTACTACTGTATAAAGTCAAATATGAATCGACGAAGTCGCTAGTCTATTATTAAAATGACATGCGCAGATCAGGTTACATCACCTCATTTATTGATCATGTTAAATGATTCAAACGCTTACAGGTTTTATAATTTCAATGTATTAACCGAGTTATAACTAGTTGTTCCTAATTGTAACAACCCACGCAGCACGCCTTCTTAGTGTAATAAACCTTTTTCTCCAATGACGTCTCATCATTTAAATGTACGTATGAATCAGTCGAGGTGGAAGAGTGGTGACGAATCGAGAACAAAGGTCATGGGAAAGAAAGACCGCGGCAGACAGCAGCCACATTAGACGGCATGATAGCGACACTAGTCCGGTTGCACTCACCCATTCCATTGTTTGCTTGACTTGATACAGAATATTACAATTAATTTATAAAACCAGCCCCATTCAAACATCATTCCAACGTCAACAATTGAGTTTTACTAATTGCGTTTTTTCATCGCTTTATCATCTTGTTGACGGATGCTCTTTGTTGACACTGTCAAATCTGTCAAAGTGAGTGTTTTGTGTTTTATCCACAAATTTACCTTTTCAACTGGCAGTCATTTTTGTGATATTTTCCCGAACTCGTCGGCGACTTGGATTGGATACACCGTACAGATCCGATCATTAGAACCAGTTGAAAAGTGTTTGACATTTGATAGGTGTTTACCTGTGAACGTAAACATGAAATGTCACTTCAAATCTAGTCATATCGCGTATAACGGCGCCCCCCCCCCCCCCCAATTAACAGTAACACACTCCACAGCACGTTTATCATTTAAAATCATCCCGGGAATAAAAACAGTTCATGTTAAACCCCATTTTATTAGAAATATGTGAGTTCTCATAGAAATCGAGATATGATCACTTTTCCCCATGTTGAGAATAAATGATATCGGCCTCCCTCCCGATCGCCAAAGCAAGTAAGGCCCGGTGTCCACCTACTATGATATGGTCCACGATGCAACTCCCGATAAAAATTCAAAATCACGTCGGAAGGTCACCTAATATCGGGGCAGTTGACCACGTTTCTGCGATTAGACACCGATAAAAACCCCACACAATGCGTGGTGGATTGACATGTCTAGACATATGTAGACCTACGATTTTGCACCTTCCCGATATGTCTCCGATATAGACTTTTTGTATCGGAGCCATATCGGTACGTCTAAATTTCTATCGTAGTAGGTGGACGCTGGGCCTTACTTGACTTGTCACCCTCACAGTTCAACGATGGCGAGATCTGTGGGGAGGGGGTGTCTTGGTGCACCTAGTTGTAATTATTGCGCTTTTTTGGCTGTGAGCGATAGGTATCATCCTATAGTCGTAATATCGCAGAGCTATGTGATAAATACCCATAGCGGGCAAGCCCATGGTAGCCGACTTTGCGAGAAATTTGCAATAATTAGTGTTTGACCATAATCACTCGCAAATTGTATAATGTGAGCAAGAGAACTATCCGAGGAGCGAGGATGTCTCTAGCACGAAGGTTGGGCATTATGGTAAATAATTATTGCCCACATGCTCGCTCGCTCGTTCATATATCGCTCATACTATCACGACTGATAAACACCCCCCTGGTCGATATCCATTTGCACATGAGCGTAGTTTGACATGGTGGTTCATACTAATTATCCTAGTTGTCCATACAGTAAAATGTCATAAATCTTGGCATAAGGTTGTGTGTTGCAGGCCGGCGAAGCAATGTCACAAATGCTCTTGGCAAAGCCGATCCTATTAAACTAAGTTTTGGGGCTGGCGGTTCATATCCATTCTGGTGGTAGTTAATATTAATGTTAATCTGAATAGGCCACACTGATCAGGATCACAAATCTGTGTATGGAGTTTGACAGTATGATTACTGTAATATCCATAAGGCCACTAAAAAAACACTTGTTTCTCATCACCAAGCCATGAGAAATATGACGAGGGTTTATTTTCTTTTGCTGGATCAAAGATGGCTTTTGAAATGACAAGTACCATAGTTTGACAAAAGGTTGCAGCACAGAACCATTGGTTGTGTACACTTCGCGAAAACCGACTTTTGATTCATATATACGCCATCGCGGAAGTTCATGTATCGGCTGAATATTGATTTATTTTCATATATACGCCAATATTTCATGCCAGCATATGAGGCGTATACCAGACTGTTTCCTCTTATATACGGACGCGTCTTAGCTGTATTTCACACCAGGTGTATACAAGAGGATCGAGATATATAAACGCTGGGCTTATATATGTGTACCGATAGAAAATAAAATAGTTTCGCCCCCGCCGCCTCCTGCCTGTATGTGTTGTGTATAGACAAGGTATCACCCGACCGCAGCTCTGCAGCCCCCGCCTAACCCCCACCTAACCCCTGACTAACCCCTACCTAACCCCTGCCGGGTCAGTGGGGGAGGCGGCCGCATTCACACAGGTGAGGGGTAGGCGGGGGTAGGAGTCGGAGTTGGAGTTGGTATTCATAGGTTGATATCTAAACAGACCTTGTGTTATATATACAGTATACACAGTATGACCACAGAAGAATGGTTTTTGAAAGTATAATCATAAAAATGGTAAAAAAGACAAGAGAATGCTGGGTTTATGCAATTGATGAAATGATACTCATTAGGGTTTTAGAAATATTTCATAATTAAAATTGATAATACACATGTATAACATTGTTTCTTTTATATACCATAGACTTTGATAACTAATGGCAAATGAAATAAAAAACAGTGGTGCCTCCTAGTTGCAGTGATCAGAATTATTGCATAAATATGACTGCAACATAGACAAGTATATATACGCCAATAGATAAGGCGCATACACGACGGAAAAAAGGTCAACCTTGTATACACAAAAGCATACCTATATGCGCCGGGCGTATACACATGTAAAATGGTGGTTTTCGTGCAATGGTAGGCAGTATGAAGAGGGTTTTGGGAATACCTAGATACACATAATACCACGTCGAATGCATCCTTGACATCAGGAGATTTAATTTGATACCAAATACACATATCTTTCATGATATCTATCAAGGTTCATCTTATAAAAACTTTTTTCCTGATGTGAGTGGTGATGAGAAATGTTAAAGTTTTTTTAAGTGGCCTAAAATATTTGTTCATCTCCTACAGATCAGTGTGGCGTTTTAAATTTAATAATCCAGCAAGCGCATGGCTCCACGCAGCGAGTCTGTCGTGAGTTGACAAGGATGACGTCAAATTCTTGATCCATTCATGATCGCTAAATTGAATAATCCCGATCAGGTTCGCCGAAGCTCTTGCCACACTACGATGACACTGAACTCCAGCTGCTTGCTCCCGCCGTTGTTATTCATATCAAAAATCCGATTAGTCCACACAGATTAATGTATCGTGGTCGCGGACGTGGTTTCTATTATATAAATACAAAACGGAATAGAGGGAAACCATGTTCCTGTGAGCAAAAGTTCAAAGTACCGAGGTATGGCTCGGAAAAATTACTGCCCAAGGCCTTGGCCGCGGGCAGTAATTTTTCCAAGCCTTACCGAGTAATTTTGACTTTTGCTTACTGGTACTTGGTTTCCCTATTCCTATCTACCTTCAAATATAGATGAAAATGGTTATTTCTTTACCTATGATAATACCAAGAAAAATAGTCACCCTTATCGAGTAACTGCAACAGCTATGTTTTCGTTCCGGCGCTCTTTATATCACGTGGTCAGCCCGGGGCGAAAACTTCAGCCCGGGACAAAACATCAACCCGGGACGAAAACGTCACCCTTGCTACATAACTCATAATTTATGCACCCCCAGCAGCGGTATGTAAGTATAAAGTGTTCGGAAATGGGTATATAGGAATGTGTGTTATCTGCAGGTTCTCTCCTACAACGACGTCTACACCCACACCTCACTCTGTCCTGGACCCACACCCTTCTCTGTCCTATGCATGACATAAATAAACTCATACTCAAACTCGTTATGTCTCTTGATATTAATCGATGACCCAGTGAATTCTAGGTTATGTAATAAGAAAATGTAGTGACTGATTCTGTAAGAATGCTATCATCGGGATCATAACCGTCATCTTGACCCCAGGGAAGACCATTTATAGCTGCTGGCATAAAGGAAGAAAGGCATAACTACATTTAGGATACTAATCGAATCAAAGAGTTCATGCATAACATTATTGATCCCGTCATCTAATTTGTTTCAATGTCAGACGACCACTGAACCAGTGTTACATAAAAACTGTAGGGAATAATGATAACGGTATTGATTACGATAATACAGTCTAAGACTAGACTAAGATATATTGCTTCAGAAGGGAGCTAATAGGTTTCTGTTTGGCACGGTTCCTGGTCTGAATGCTCAATAGATAAACAATCATACGCATGTCTCCTATTCGTATCTTTGTATTCATATTAAGGGGAATAGGGAGACATGGTTAGGGTGGGTGAATGTAATCTATTCCTTGCTGATTTGTGTTGGAAATACCCACAGAGTTCGAAGAACGAGGTTCGTATTTTGAAGCAAAATAACAAGGAACTGGTGTAATTCAGCCACCCTCACTATGTCGCCTTTTGTTTTCGTTTCAACAAGTCCTGCATGGAGTTGTCCCCCTGCATTAACTGCCATGTAAGGAATAGAGTAGACCCAGTAGCCAATGAATACATTCGGAGCAAACCACGACCTTCACCCTGACCTCCTGACATGATATTTATAGCGCCTTGGGAGGGTTCTACAGTCTATAGTTGACTTAAAATTTAGTGGGCCACAACCAACCTCAGTCACGTGGTACATGGGGTAGTATGAATTATAGTTCGTCGCACTGTGACGAATGGAATTCGTACAAGTGGCCAGTAAGTATGAAATATTCGCTCACAGGGTTAGGCCTGATAGTGATTCTATACATTATCATATATCTATATGTGAATGTCTCACTTTTACTGACCAGAAGTACAGATTCCGTCTGTCACTAAGTGATGAAAAAATATCCCTACGTCCCTCTGTACCACGCGACTTGTTAATACAATGAGAATTGAGTTGTAGAATGGGGTTTTAAAGATTTTAAGGTACATAATGATAAGGAGACTTAGCTCTTGAGTCTGTTTTAATTACATCGGTTTCTGGTTGTTTTTCCTCAGAAATATTCACCTCGTTTTTTACACTCAGTGAATATTTCCGACAAAAGATAACACGGAACGAATTCCATTTGGTCACTCTAAACATGTCTCCATATACTACAGTTATTGAAGTGAGTAAGATTCCTTATCCTACCCCTAATAAAAAACGCTTAGGTTTAACATTGACTCGATGTATTTGACTGAGCGTTGAATAAAATGTTATTTATGCACCAAGGTGAATAAAAAAACGGACCAATCAGGGACGAGGTAATGGAAGTAGATCCAGCAGCATTGATAAATGCGGCCATCCTCCGATGAGTGTCAACACACGGCTAACATGGATAATTACAAAGTTTTCTCTGTATACCGGTGATATGGGGTAGGATAAATACAAAACCAAACTCAAGTTAGCCTTGTCAATGTTTAAACCACTCTGGTCAGGTCTGATACTCACTACACTCGGCTAATGCCTCGTGTAGTAATACACGACCTGCCCATCGTGGCATAAACATTGACAAGGCTAACTCTCGTTTGGTTTCTACTACTTACCCATACACATTTATCAAAATTTTGGTTGTTAAGCAAAATGAAATTGATCTTTTTTAAATTTTGGGTATATCATAAATATATAACGTCCACCATGCTTGTACAAGTCAAAGAAGTCGATGATAATTTACTGTTTGTATGGAATTCGGCGTAAACGCCTCGATCTGTACAAACCGTAAATCAGCAACTCGTTCTGTACTTTGTACGGAACTCAGCATAAACGCCTCGGTCCGTACAAACCGTAAATGAGCATCTCGTTCTGTGACTTGTACAGCATGGTCAGGACGTTCTATATAATTACCGTTTTTCTGTGTGTAAGTTGGTCAGAATGAGTCACCGTTCTAACTTCTACCTGCTTCTCCTTGCCCCCTTCCGTTACATTGAGTGAATCCCGTGTACTATTTATACCAAACGGGATCCTCTCATTAGGGATCAGCTTCTGTAATCCTCTCAAGGTGGCGTACCTGAAGGAGTGATTTCCGCTCACCTATTCACAGTCAGGATAAAAGCCAATTTCCTTTGGCCGACGAAAACGGCAGAGATATTTTTTAGTACCCCTTACCTGGCGTATACACTGGACGTATTCCACCTGACGACTTTCACCTGTCAATGGATAGAAATCAGTACATATAAAAAGTGTAAACACTTGATAGATTCTTGGGCTGGTGACCGTAAGCTCAAGCAAAGTATTGAGGAATTACATTCCACGATAGGTGTGGAAAAACTCGCTGCTTGATGTGAGCTTAAACTCTCCAAGGTAATGTTTAAGCTGAAAAATAAACCAGATATGCTGGATATTCGTATTAGTAGAACCAGGGATGGGGGGAAATTATATTCAAAACTAGGAAACATAAGACAACAAGGTATGAAAAGTCTCCTTTACACAGAGGAATAAAGATATGTAACCGTTTGAGTACTATTGCACAAAGTTCAGCGACTATGGCAGGTTTTAGTCGTATTGTGAAACGAAAACTTTTGATTGTTAGCAATTCACACTGAGGGTTGGGTGTTTTTTTTGGGTTTTTTTCCCTCTTCTCTCTCTCTCGCTCCTCACTTTTTCCTCTTAGCATAATCCTTTCTCATCTTTTCTTTCTAGTTGCTGCTTTGTATTTGTCTTATTTTGTTTTCTCTGCGTATACAAGACGCAATAAGAAATCATGTACAGGTTGCTACCGCCCATGTTCAAATGGAAGAACTGTGTATTTGCTCAGAATTTGAATAAAACTTATAAAAAAAAAAAAATTCCGGAGGGGTTTGTCCAAACCTATCTCAATTTATCTCAACATATCATGGGCTTTAGGTAATAATCGCTGGTTAAACTTGTGGTAATTCAATGGGCGGTTCGCAACTCAGCAAACCCAACGAGATAGAATTATCCTCTTAGAAAAAGATTGCTCAATGGGACAGGATCACTCCCTTAATAACTTGACGGAATCTGAGCTTCATCCAAATGTCACTAGTGGCCAGCCCTTCATGACTGCTGCTGAATGAACAATTGAATGGAACAGATTTTCAGTTGTTGGACGGCATGCTTTCATAGCCTGAATGCAGTTTCGCTGATGCAAAAGCAGAAGAAGTGGCGATGACTATTTATCAGGGCGGGGTTGCGTGTCATGATAATGATTCAAAATGGTCGTAAGCGACAAAAGTGTGCAGGACTTTCCCTTTTAACTGAGTTATTAATCTGCCTAATCAACACATTTTATCAACCACCGATTACAGAGTCTTCTTAGATATTGTATTGGATTTTGCAAGTAGGATTTTACTGAGGCCCGTTATCTACTGATTCTAAAATCAGGAGATTACTGGAAACAGTTCCCAAAACGTCATCGGGTCCCTAGCGAGAGAAACATGAACGACTACATGCAGTGACAACAGCGGACAATATTGCAATCAGAATGAATGTGAACTACAGAATAGTTCAAGTTTGGTGAATTCATCTGTGGCAGTGTCTTATAAACTCCATAATCTGTCAGATTATAGTTGTCAAAGAGATCTCACCTTGGTCTGTCTTGTATTTCAGTGTGTAATTAATCTCCGAAGAACATGTAAATCCAACATGATTGAACAATATCAACTAGCTAGTGATTGATGGGAAATCTTAATCAAAACTTTGTAACAAACTGAAACACTGCTGTGATGATGATAGAAACTTGAGAAATATGAAAATAATAATGATTTTGATAATGACAATTAAAAAAAACACGTTTTCATAAATACAAATATGAAGAACACTGAATTAACTCCAATTTCGACAGCGCTGACACCTGACGGGCAATTTCGGAACGATATTTACCTTGTCGAGAGGAGGCGCATCGATCAAATTTCAAATCTTTGGACATGGAAGAGCATCGAAATTATTAGCGAGGAATGGGGTTAATAAATACAATATAAACTGGTTTCAGGTAAAAGCGACCGTAACTTCCTCGGACTAGACTCTACGCAATCAGCTCGCTATCGCTTGGAGATTACTACGCGTCTGGTCCTCGGAGATTACATCCGCTTGTTTCTGAAACCATTTAATATTGTGTATGTAGTACAACCCAGGAGGCAATCTGTGACACTTCAAGGTCATATTAATGGAACTTGAAATCGAGGAAGGGGCAGGCAGCAAAGTCATCAGCGTTTGGACTTGGACTCTACTCAGTAAATTAAGCAATGGTTAAATGGAGGGACATCAATCTTGGTCTACCATCTTTCTTTCTTCCTTCATACATGCAATGCTTTTAATTGTCTAATAGTATTTATCTCACCCCTGGAATTAATGTCCATAGGCTTGACATTGGGATCTCGCTCTCCATGCCCCTTCAAGTATTGCAGTCCGTTCTCCATGGTCTATATCCTCTTTGTTGCCCAATCTTTTAGTGTGTACAGGGGTGAGATAAATACAGAAAGCAACTTGTTTTGGTCAAAGAAGTCATTCTCCAACTCGTTTGAATGCTATGTGATATTCACTTGGCTGTCACCTCGTTCATATCACACCGCATCAAACTCGTGGAGAACGACGACTTTGACCAAAACTTGTTGGTTTCTTCTTTTAAACGCCGGGTAACTATTCCGTCAAATAACATTATGTATATGGAGTTATGAGATGGATGATATATGTGGAAAAATGGTCTGAGCTATTATTTCGTATTTCATCTGATTATTTCTTCTGCCATGCCCAATCATCGGTGAGAGATATTCCTATGAAATGATATCTCGCATACACGCCATTCTGTGTTGGCGATTCTGGAAATCACTGCGTTTCTCGCTTGGTGTATCTCTGGCTTTACAACCCGAACCTCTCCACTCCGAAAAGGGCATATTGCCTTAGGGTATTGTGAACACTTTCCAATGGACAGTCAGATTGAAATCTGTCATATTAGTTGTCAGCACGTTTTCAGTGAATGTTTAATGCAGAAATACTTTCCTTTAGAAATTGAAAAGTTCATGGCAATTACACAAGTATACACAAATGTTTAAAACTCTTCTTTAAAATCCAGTTTCCTCGTTTGATTTCCAATGATATTTTATTTTAGATATTTCCATCATTCACAGACCGGTATTTATATACATCATTTTCTCTTGAGATCTTCTTTTGGTTATTGGTTATCACTGTGGGGTGGTAATGATCAATTGCCGCGTCTAAACACGTTGCCCACAGTTTTGGCCACTACAGTAAACCCCCCTTAAGGGCGCATCCTCCGGTCCGAGCAAGGTGTCCCCCTCCAGTGGGACGCTACTCGGCTTCTACCCGACAAACTCGCCTAAATACATCACGAAAAATGGCGAAAAAGACCACATATTTTATGAAAACAACTCGGGCCACGAAGAAGGAGTTGGGAGCGAGTTCATTCGACTCCGCCTCTGGCTATTTAGTAGCTTGTGACTTTCTCTCTTGTATTACTAGATATAATAAGTTTATCTCGTTATTATCAAATGTAACTCAATAGATTTCCCCCATTACAGTGCTTATAGTCATTAGATGAATAGACGAAGCCGGTCTCCGCCTCCCTGAGGCTTATAAGTCAAATAAAGAAATCCTTAAAAAAAACCCCAAAAAAAGTCATGTTGTGATCATTCGATTATGAAACGCCATGGCCTCGAGAAGGTCACTATCGACGATCGTCATGACTGAAAAACACCCCCGAGGTTTTATCTCCTGAGTTCATCCGCGTCGAGAGAGCTGCCGAGTGTGGACATTCACTTAGACATGGTTTATAAGCCAATCTACAAGAAAATATTATTAGTTTCGGGTACACTGTGACTAGTGAATCATACCAGATGAGATGGAAATATGCTTATCTAAGGCGCAAGGCCGTGAGGCCAAGCTCCATTATGGCTAACGAGGTTAGCTTAGGGCTAGTGTGATAGCGCAAGAGAGAGACCGTAACTAAGAACGACAACTTGGGGCCGTTGCTTAACATTTGCGGATCGCAGAATAGCGATCTGGGACCAGGGACCTGTTTCACTAGTCTTGTGACATTAGGCCTAGACAGACATCAAAAGCGGCACCAACAGTGCAAGCAACAGCGGAAAAAGACTAGCAAATATCAGGAGATCAAACTGGCCAATCTTCTTCATATTTCGACCGATTATAGAATATATGTATCCCCTACTCATATTAAAGTGTCATTGCTTAATTCCTAGGGGAAGTGAGTGACACTCTGTGTGTCATCGACTGCAATCTTGTGATCTGTCCATATGGTGTCACAGACGCCATTTAGACATGTCACGAAACTACTGAAACAGGTCCCTGTTTCACTAGTTGCGTGACATGTCTAGATGGTGTGTAGATGGTGTGTCCGGTTTCATAGACATGTCACAGACATGTCACGAAACTAGTTAAAAAGGTCCCTGTTTCACTATTTTCGTGACATGTCTGTGACACCATTCAGACATTGGGGTTGTCTAGTTTCGTGACAAGACAAGTACCTGCCCTTAGGAAAAGATAGACACCAAACATAAGAATTAGACGAATCTACACATCATGGACCAGTAGTTTTGTGACAAAAGTGTTAGAGAGACATGAAAAGCGGCACCGGCAGTGTAAGCAAGAATGGACAAAACGAAGTCTAATGTCTAGTTCTTATGAAACCGGACACACCATCTAGACGCCATCTAGACATGTCACGAAACTAGTGAAACAGGTCTCTGGTCCATTAGGCTCTAAACGTTTCTCCTCAAATTAGCAGATCGTGTCGTAATCGTATAGCCGCATAAAATACGGCTTTTAGTGATACTTTTTACGCGGACCCCAACACAAGGCCGGATTGTTTGCGGATGGCATCCCTTCAGGCTCTTTGGTGAAAAATGGAATAGTCTGAGATTCTCAATAATTTTTGAGGACGGAGTTAAATAGGTGCTGGTCTCCACTATAAACATATGGATGTTCACAACTTTCCATGTTTGACTCATACTCTCTGTTCCTCTGGTCATATTCTGCTTCTTCTTATTAAAGTGATTGTTATTTCCTCTGATAAAATTCACAGATTAATCCGCAAACTGTATGCTGCGAATTCTGTGCTGCTCCTGAATCCTGTCTGACCATATTGATATGATTTCAATAAAATGTGAATACGGTAAAAAGGACACGGTATTATCATAATCCACTATTAGGTTATGTGTAGATTATTATTTGTAGCATGACACTATGATGATATAGAGGACTAGAACAAGGTTTGACGGTAATGAAAATAAAACATGCTTTATTAGAGTAAAGAACGTTCGTACCAAGTTCAGTCCATATATGAAAATCAGGATGTGAAGATACCGAAAAAAAGATAAGGTTAACATCACCTTCAGATAAGAGGTTGATAAGGCAGAATGGCCGTTCACACAATATTTTAACCGTGTATAACCCACAACCAGCGGTTATTGCAACAAGTAACCAAGATACACCTGATAATAGCATGGTGGCGTAACAGTTAAATGGACAAATTTGACTCGCAATAATTATATAGAACGTCCTGACCATGCTGTACAAGGTACAAAAAAAGATGGAAATTGATGGTAAATACAGAACGAGACGTTTACGACGAGTTCCGTACCTACCATCAAATTCCATTGAGTTTTGGTAAGGCATTCTATATTTATAATATACCCGAAAATGAAATTTCACTGACATTTACCCAAATAATCATAGTTCTGTTGATGTTGACACTCCGCTGATACAGTAACATCATAAATACACTGTGATACTGGTATTTCAATGTATTCAATACACATAGCAACGTTTGGCCAACGTGTTTAGTACACAATATTGTTGACTGTCAATGATGACACGACATAATTGACTGCCCAGCTATTTGAACATTACTTTCTGATTTCATCCATTAATTAATATTTTCAAACTCATGTAAGTACATAAAAAATCATAGAATATTCCTCACTATTTCTGCACCAGTCCTCAGGCTAGTTACACATCCATATGGCACGTTCGTGATTTTAGCAGAACCCCTTGAGACCACTGTAACATGAATCTCATTGCCGGAGTGGTTTAAACAGGAAGCATACATTATTTATTCAAAAGCCAGCATACTCCATCTTGATCCAATATCCTGTCTGGATATTCCCTGCAGTATCTAGCAAAGTAAGACGGAAGATACCACTTAAAGAGCCACTGCCACGATGTTTTGGCGAAGCCTGAAGTATAGTTACTTAGAAAGTTGAACTTGTTGATGTGCTCAAGAAGGTAAATTCACTGAGCAGCTCAGATGAACCCGCTACGGTCAAGTAGCCACACACAATCATGAACACACTGCCCTCAGAGCAGTACATATACATGTACATGTGTATATATATATATATATATATATATATATATATATATATATATATATATATATATATATATATATATATCACTATATAACTTGTTATATGTATATAAATTGTAGAGACTCAGGATACGTTTCTATCGTATCGAGGGGGTTACCCGGTTGCGCTTCACCCTGGTAACCGTTACATCACGTTGTCTTCACTACACGCGGTAGCCAATTGGGTTACGTCACGTTCTAACAGTTAACGGATACTTGTATCGTTTTCTCAGCAGGGAAAACACGTATATTTTAGTCTCCTTATTTTTATCGGATTATCGATGATATGGGAAGAAGGAAGACTCAGAAGAAAGAAGCCCAGTGGGAGCAGGAAGCCTCTGAAGAAGAATTCGTGGACCTGGAAAAAACAAATGAGGGAAAACGGACGTTTTCCTTCTCCCACACCAGTAAGGTGGGCGAAATTTCTGAGGGAGATGCGGCCTGCGGTGGCGACGTTAAAGATGCAGTAACAAGTGCAGCAAAAACGATAGAAGGACGGATGGACGGCTTGGAAAAAACTATTACTACGTTGGTGGAGATGATGTCTGTGAAAGGAGATAGGGGCCGTAGCAAGGAGAAGATTTCAAGGAAAAAACGTTCTTCAAAAAATGATTATTCTGAAGATTCAAGCGACTCATCTCGTGAAGATCGTTCAACTTCGAGAGGAAAACGTCGAAACAAACGAGGTAAATACGATCACGAACGTTACTTGCAGAAAAGTGATAAAGTAAACTCCTTCGAGAAATTGACATTAATAAACCTTCGTATGATGAAGGACCTATCGGAAAACGATAAGCCTATCGCAGGATTATTAGAACACATGATTTTGTTAACCGAGAAGGCTGATACAAAGGTGTTCGCGAACGAGGCTCTTATAAACTATGACAAGTCTGTTAAGACTCGTGTGGATAAGGACGGTATAGAAACGTTGAAAGACATTAACCCAGCGGATATCGTCAGGCATTTGAGTTACGACGGTTCACTCAATGCTAGGTTCCAAAAACAAAAAACGGTAAAAAACGTTGTGAATGGTTATTGTTTCAATTACAACAAAGGAGAAGGTTTATGTAAGTACCAAAATTGCAAATATCGCCATTATTGCTCTGTATGTAATGCTGGTTCACATGGTGCCTTCAGTTGCTCAAAAAACGCAAAAAACGCCCCATGTAAATGAAACAACGCAGTCGGTGAAACTAAAAGTATCCATTTGGGGAATGGAGATCTAAATATAGAGAAATTTAGGTCATCAGAAGTTGACTCGTTAATTGATACATTGTTTGTACATAACGCTGTAAATAGTTTTGCCGATAGCTCAGGTTTAAATATTAATGATGTTGTTTCAGAAAATTTGAATCGTTGGGATCAAAATGTTTTCGTTGATAACATGGAAAACGTTCTAACTGCAAAAGATTTAAGACCGATATATGATGCGAGTTTGAATCTTGTTGATGAAACGTTGTACATTTGTGATAGTTCTTTGGGAAATATAAATGTAGGACGTAAATGTTTGGAAAACGTATGCGATTGCGTTTATTACATTGGTGATGCTATCGCTCAGTTAAAGCCATGTCGTGCGGCTTTTCACGTTTTTAATAACCTACCATCAAGTTTATCAGTGGAGGATAAAAACTTTATTTGGAGAGGTTTAACAGAGGGTTTCAGAATTGTTAATAACGACTGTAATGCCAATTACGATTGCGAAAATTACAATTCGATTTTAGATGAAAAGTTCAAAAGTAAAATGGATATTATTATATCAGAAGAATTGTTGTCGGGTAAGATTCAAGTCGCTGATGTAAAGCCTAACTGTATCCACTCACTGGGGGCGGTTGAAAAAAGTAATGGAGGCCTAAGGCCTATCACAGATTGCTCTAGGCCTGAAAGCCTTAGTATCAATAACTTTATGTCAGATACCTTTGAGAGTTTTAGATATAATTGTATCTATGATGCGGTAGATCACTTGGAAAAAGGTTTTTTCATGTCTGTTGTTGATATTAAATCTGCATACCGAGCGGTTAATGTTAATTATCAACATGTAAAATTTCAAGGAATTCGTTGGGAAGAAAATATCTATGTTGATAACCGTTTATGTTTTGGTTTACGTTGTGCACCAAATATTTTTACTCGTATTTCGAATTTTGTTGTAAATATCGCAGAACAGCAGGGAATTGGTCGTGTAGTGAATTATCTAGACGATTTTTTAATTTTCGGTAAAACGGAAAATGAATGCTTGTCAAAAAGGGATCATTTCATTGGTATTCTGGAAAATCTAGGATTTGAAGTATCAAGATCGAAAGTTACTTTTCCGAGTCAAATTGTAATCTTTTTGGGAATTACCATAAATTCTTTAGATCTTACACTCTCGTTACCACTAGAGAAGGTGGAAAAATTATCAGGAAAAATAGGTTTTGTTATGGAAAAAGGTAGAGGCTCTAAAAAAGAATTGGAGTCAATAGGTGGATTAGTATCCTTTTGTTCTCAGGTGGTCCGTGGAGGCCGTACTTTCAGCAGACGTATATTTGATTTGAGCTCGGATTGTCCTAAAAATGGTGAAATTCTCCTAAATAACGAGATTACCGAAGATTTTAACTGGTGGTTAAGATTTTGTGCTATTTTTAATGGTATTTGCTTCATTCAAAAAGATTTAATAGACTGCCCTATGGTCTCGGATTCATCAAGTAAAGGTTTTGGGGCCTGGTTTGGAAAAGATTATTTGTATGGTACTTGGAGCGATAATGAAATCTGTAGTATCCCTGTACATCATTTTGAAAAATCACCGGAATTTGATATTTTTGATATGAATATCAACGTTTTAGAATTATGGCCAGTCTTACAGGGTCTTAAAAAGTGGGGAAGTCAATGTAAAAATGCTAGTATACATGTAATAACGGATAACATGCAAGTTTTGGCAATGTTAAATACCGGAAGGTCTAGAAATGTCACCTGTATGAAGTGGCTGCGAGAAATTTTTTGGTTGTGTTTTGTTTTTAACATAAACATCCAGGCATCCTATATAAAATCGGACGATAATATCTTAGCAGATTATCTCTCTCGTTTAGAATACAATGGCTATGTTGATAAATGCGAAAAAGTGTTAGAGGATAATGGTATGTGTTGTTTCTCCAACAGGAGTTCGGGTACAGATTCTCGAAGAGAGGAAAGAGATGTTTATCCAAAAATGTTTATCAAAGAACTCGATAAAAGCAAGGGAACAGCAGTGGCGTTGTTATGAAAATTTTTGTAAAACTAACTGTTTTGTTAGTTATCCCTCAACAAGTTCGGTCTTGTGTTTATACGTTTCTCATTTATCTGAATTTTTGACTCCGGTATCTATCAAGAATTATATTTCTGCGGTAAATTTTAAAAATAAATTGATGGGATACTCAGATATGTCATCGGATTTTGCTCTTAAGATGGTCATAAAAGGGGTAATGAGATGTAACAAAACTAAGCCTATCATTAGGCATCCCCTTATCCCCTCGGAGTTACTCCGGTTTTACTCAATTCTGGATATGTCTAAAGAAAATGATCTAGTTTTTTGGGTATCGCTTGTTTTTGGTTTTCGATCGCTACTCAGAAATTCACATTTCACGTTTTCTGAACATTGTTTAAGAAAAAGCGATATTCAGGTTTTCGATACCCACGTGACTGTTAATGTTAGTTCATCAAAGGTGGACCAATTCGGCACTAAGCCACAGTGTATTTATCTTAATTCTTTAGGTGAGTCACCTTTTTGCCTGGTATCAGGGCTGAAAAGAGTTTTTTCTCTCCAAAAACCTAAAGAGAATGATTTTATTTTTCGATTGTCTAAGGGGAGTTTAAGGTTACCACTTACTTACAATTCTTTAAACTCTAAAATTAAGGAATTATCTTCCTCATGTGGTATGGACCCGTTTAATATTTCTTGTCATTCTCTACGCCACGGTGGGGCGTCTTATCTCAAATCTTTGGGTATGGATATCCAAGATATCAAAATCCGGGGCAATTGGTCCTCATCGGCTGTGATGAAATATATCCATAATTTAGGATATAAAGAATCTTGGGACTCTTTGTCTAAATATCTTTAAGAGAGCTCATAATTTCTCTCTTGTATTTGGAGGGTTTTTGCCCGGTTTTTATGTGATTACCTCCAAATACCTCGTTCTTATTTATTCGCTAATGTTGTTTAATTATTATCCATCTCGTATCAATATTATATCACTATATAACTTGTTATATGTATATAAATTGTAGAGACTCAGGATACGTTTCTATCGTATCGAGGGGGTTACCCGGTTGCGCTTCACCCTGGTAACCGTTACATCACGTTGTCTTCACTACACGCGGTAGCCAATTGGGTTACGTCACGTTCTAACAGTTAACGGATACTTGTATCGTTTTCTCAGCAGGGAAAACACGTATATTTTAGTCTTACCGTTTAACTATGTCTGAATAAACCCGGTTTTTATGTGATTACCTCCAAATACCTCGTTCTTATTTATTCGCTAATGTTGTTTAATTTTTATCCATCTCGTATCAATATTATATATATATATATATATATATATATTTAAATTCATATAGACGAACATTACAATCACCCTAGGTAGGGCGTCCTTCCTTGCGGTGTCCGGGAAAGATACAAGATAGATATAACCACTACATTGCATAGATACTAGTGAGGTCGGTGGTAGCGGTTTATTTTGTGTTTTCTATTCTTTAGTTCTCTATTCTGGTCATATGACTCAGAATAATAGTTCATATCAAGTGCATTAGCATATTAGTATATTGTAATGTCACGGCAGGATTATACTAAGGATAGGTTTTTAGGCAAGAATATTCGCATCATATAGGATGTTCTTCGTCAGAATCCTGAATGGGGGAAGGGAGGGGGGCCTTCTTTCCTTGGATTTTAGAAAGGCATTTGACTCTGTACCTAGTCAGCTGTACAAAGAGGTTTACAAATGTTTGGGTTTGATGAACACTTTTTGGAGTTGATAAAACTCAATTACAAAATTCAGTATGTTGTATAATCAGTAACGGGAGAACAACAAGTTATTTGTGACCAGAAAAAGGTGCTCGTAAAGGGTGTTGTATCCCTCTTTACCTCTTTATACTAACCACAGAAATGTCAGCTCATATAATACGATGAATTGAAGGTATTGAAAGAATCAAGACGAAATGGGAAGAAGTTAAGCTCTCAATATTTGCTAATGATATAACAGTCTTCACTAAAAATCAAAATTCTGTGAATAATGAAATTGTTTGGATCATTCTCTGGCTTAAAACTGAATTACAGGAAATCACAAGTACTTCATTTTGACCAAAGGAATAAAAGGAAAATCAAATGTAAGTTTAAAGAGGTGGAACGAATTATGATCCTCAGTCTATACTTATCAAATAATATGACAGACTATGAGAATACTATGAACAACTTTGAGCCTAGAATAGATGTATGTAAATCAACCGTCAATAATTGGTCGCACAGAAACCTTTTACTGAGGGGTAGAGTTTCGATCATAAACTCATTTCTAATACCGGAACTACTGTACCTCTCTTCAAATATGTACTAAAAGAAGTCTTCAACAGAATTTAATTGTATCCTTTAAATGGAAAGGAGGAACATTAAAATTAGCTTATTTATGGAAACGAAGGAAGGAGGTTTGAAAATGCCAGATCTTGAAATGATGGTGAGCGATTCAAAAATAAAATGGGTGAAAAGGATAGTGTTCAGTGAGGGCAAGAATTTTAATATTCTCCTAAAGCAGGGTCTTAATATAGGGAAAATAATCTACCGCTTTTTCCTATCAATGAATTATGAGACAAACTTGGCAGTACCATATATGTTTTATAGGAGTATCTTCGCAGTATGGGATGGGGAATAACATTACACTACCAAGAGATGATATGGAGAGGACAGACTCCTGACGGAGCCCAGTTATCGCTATTTATCAGTGGTGCTGGATCAAATCTGGACTTTGATGAAAGATGAAACTTTCAGAAAGAGCAGAGATCTATCAGATCAAACACATCTTTATGAAAGAAGGGATTATGTCATGAAGAAATAAATTAGAGATGTGGTACAAATCTAACTTTCCCGAACCTTTTCTCTCTGAGATCAGGGATGGAACGTTAAAACTGGGAGAGGTGCAATATATAAACTATGATAAGGAAGAAATGTTGTTCAAAGCCACTAGTATGAAATCCGTTTAAAGTTTGAGCACCGTGCATGATAGATGTGATGTGACAAAAATATCTGGAAATATCTGGAAATAAAAGCTTGCTACCAATAAAAGAAATGATAGAGAATGTATTAACAAATGACCAGTGCCCCTAATACAGGAACTAGACTTCGCGGCAATAAAGCTGGAGACACACTAAGCGAGTAATGTAGCGATTGCGGGAATTGCCAACACAAAATGGCAAATTTGTGAGCTATTATTCTATATTTCACCTGATAATTGTTTCCAAGATGCTAAATTATCCGTGGAAGATATTACTATGAAAAAATATCTCACACATATGCTATTTTGTATTGGCGATTCTAGAAATCGCCGCCTTGACTCGCTCGGTGTGTCCCCGGCATAAAGCACTTATATCACTCACACTTCCCACCCGCAGTGTACCTCGTACCCACCATACTGTCTCCTGTCTAGGGACCCACAGACTGCTACGTGACCCCAGGCTGCACACTGTCATGCTCCATCTGTGTAAACGCGAGGGGAGGGGATAAGTAGCAGAGGCTGCAGAGTCTCTTGGCCTGGATGAGGTAAATAGGCCTCTGAGTGGCCATACCGCTCTCCATCACCCCTCTCCCTGGTCCCAGCTCCTGACTAATGTGGCGCTTCCACCTGCTGTCGAAATCCCCACAGATCATGTTCCTCCTGTATAACAGTCAGTCGGTGATCCTCCTTGAGATTCTGTCTGTGCTAACAATCATTAACTCTAAAGAACACATTCTGTTTCCATCTGATGACCGATAATGTGTTTGATTGTTCAATATGTATAGGACTTGACAAAGCTGAAGAATAACCCTCCCCTAATTTACATAGAAATCGGTGGCTTCGAGAAAAGACGCTGTTTTTAGACTGAAATGAAGGTGGTCACAGACCATTTATTGGATGAATTCCACATGGTTTGATTTCGTTGATGGCCTCAAAAGTCCGTCGGTGGTGTCATATTATGTAATGTCGAAGAAAAATATTTTTGACACTTTTTGTTGCCACCCGACGATTATTGCACAAAAAGGTATCACATAGTCGGTCAGCGGTGCTAAATGCGATAATCGTTGGTCATTTTCGGTAGGTGGAAACACCACATAACGTTAATTAACAAAGCCAGAGGTGCCAATAAATAATGTTTATTATATGACCAAACATTATCAAAAGTTAAATGTACAAAGGACATGACAACCAGATTTCTGTTAAGAAGCCTACAGTGGCGTATGGATAAAATGATAAGACAGTTTAGTAATATCATAATAAAAGGAAACGCCGATAAGTAAAAGATAAGATTAATAACCCTAGGAGAGGCGAGTCTCGCGAGACATTGTTCGACTATTCGTCTGAGTAAGGGTAAGTTCATGGCGTGAATTAAAAGCATTACCTACAACTTAGACGCAGAAGGGGTATTCCTATATACCTATTATTGAACTAACTAGAGTTACATACCGCGGCTGGGGGGTGCATTAAAAATAAGTTATGTGTCGAGGTTGACGTTTTCGTCCCGCTCTCATGTTTTCGTCCCGCTCTGACGTTTTCGTCCCGCTCTGATCACGTGATACAATACAGCAGCGGGACGAAACAATAGCTGTTGTGGTTACTCGATAAGGGTGGCCATTTCCTTCGGAAGTGTTTCAGGTAAAGAATTAAGCATTTTTATCGATATTTGAAGGTATATAGGAATAGGGAAACCAAGTACCGGTAAGCAAAAGTCAAAGTTACTCGGTAAGGCTTGGAAAAATTACTGCCCGTGGCTGACGCCTTGGGCAGTAATTTTTCCAAGCCTTACCTCGTAACTTTGAACTTTTGCTCACCGGGACATAGTTTCCCTCTATTATATACACGCTAAATACCAAGCAGGCAGAGGCTCTGGATCAAGACACGCTGGTGGTGTGAAGTAGGAGGGACGGGTTAGTTACAGGAGCTGCTACCACAGGCCCCGTATTATACTCCTATCCTTTGATAATAATCAAGTCTTGAGAACTTCGAACTGTGGTTTGTGACACTAACAAATCTTTTTGATAAACCCATAAAATAGCTGGTGCCAGAGCACACATAATGAGATGTGAGTAAGGGACTTTTTCCATAATCTCCGTCTTGTGTTGCCGGAAGATTACGATTACCCGTAATCTGTTTTTCATGGAAGAACTGTTCCATTATAACAGTTTGTAGAAATAAACATTATCAAAAAACAAAGAAAATATCCGCCCGATGAATTACAGTCTCCATGGGTTTAGTATGGAGGTTCCCTTATCAGTGGACAATAAAGGAAGAGGTTTGCAGACCTAATCATATATAATTCACGTGCCCACATCATTAATGTATATCAGCAATAGTAATGGCCCCAGCATGGAGCCCTGTTTGGTCTAGGTGCAGCTGCCTGCAGCCCTTAAAGAAAGCCTAAGAGATGCGTTTATCTCTTTTGCTTTGACAGCTGTCACTATCAACTTCCAGAGCTACTCAGAGTAGCTCTTAATGTGCTCTGAGCTATTATCTACCTGGATCTGACATTAATCAGGAAAAATAACATCTCTCAAGTTTCTACTCAACAACGCCACTTACAAGGCATCATATTTATGTTATTCTGGGTCCCATGAACAGACGTAGGATTGTGCGTTCTCTTGTATTGAATTATAATTAAATGATGATTTCATTTGTCTTTCCATTATCATTACATAAAATCTGCTTTTCTCTTATTGTACTGTCCTATGTGTTATATTTTTTCAATTACTGTTCTTTGGTACCCACAGTCCATATACTGCTTGATTCGCTATCAAGAGATGGGAAAACAGCGAACTATATACTGGCGGAAGTCTACACCAAATGACCACCATGGTTGACAGTGATGTTGCCTTATTGAATGTCTAGTCAACCCTTATGGGGATACATGGTCTATCCTTGTTATCATCCTACCCCTCATTTAAAATCCCATAGGCTTGACATTGAGTTTCCGTATGCCACGCTGACTGGCGTATGGAGTTTTATATGCCACTAGTGGCATACATAAATCGAGGAGACAGGGTAGGATAAAATCAAAACCTGATTTGATTTAATCGTTGCCAGTGCATTCCACTTCTGAAGTTTAAGCTCCGGACTTCACTTGGCTTCGCCTCATGAAATCACTATGCCACAAGTCGTGGCATACGGTGGCCAAGATTTAAACTCTTCCAGTTTTACGATATTAACCCTGTAGGTGGGTAATAAATACAACAACGACTAGTTCTGTGTATGAGCCGTATTCTCTGAATAAATGATAGATCTTTAATCCAAAAACCAGATTCATATATGTGCTGAAGTCGATGTGACTATCAGTCATTTTAACATATGAATGACAGTAATTTCGTAATCTGGAACAGATTTACAAAATGCTGCTACCCCTAGAATATAAGGATCTTCCAAAGTGGTAATCATTACCTACTATATCTAAAACGATAGAATTTCGTCGAATCCGCTTGAAGTTGCTCCCGTACATAGAGACATAGTGAACCCCACCTGGGGCTGGAGATTGAAGGGCCACGAGAGTGAGATTCTCGTGCAGTGAAAAACTTTAGGCTGCTACTCTTTTTTGTATTTCTATACACAGACATACGTTTTCTCTTCTGATTCATTTCGAGCCATGCCGAAATCAAAGTTTAGAATTGTAGTTTTCTGATCTACTTTTCTCGTGAGAAACCAATGAGATCGCAAGATTTCGCTGGAACCCCATTCGAAACTCTGCTGGTTCTCCCACCAACCACCAGCATAAGTATTTGTCCTCTTCAGAGCATCTGGCTCTGCGGAGCAGTCAGCAGAGTGTCAGGCTGGGAATGCGGGTGATTGGGGTTTGAGTCGGGAACATCATTTTTCAATTTTTTACCTAAGTATTTGGCCCTACAAGAGCAAGTGTCTGTGTGGAGCGGTCATCAGAGCGTCCGTTTGCGAACGTGAGTGTCTGGGGTTCGATCCCCGCCCCCGGCAGTCTTACATCTCTTTTTTCAAATATTTTTAGGACTCGGACTCGTCGAAGTCGCTAGTATTTGTGGCAAATTGGTCACCTATTAAAGGTACATTGTCACAATATCTATTACTTACATGAACAATAATCGATAGTTTCGGTGACAGGCGACTGTAAACCACAAGTGTTCGACGCGTAGTAATACACGAGCGTCTGGGCAATGGTGTTATAAATTATGCTTTACGAAATTGACCTTTCAAGATGTTAACTGTATCGTATAAGGGAGAGTTTTGCTTAAGCTTTATTTCCATTATTGATACATAGATTTCAATCTATATTGTGAGCAGTATTCCAATGCTTCCAACTAGTAACATGTATCTGATGTACCTTTACCTACATAGTGGTAATGGCTTTAGAGTAATATAGATAGCAATAACACGCAATTCTGGTTGTTATATCATCCACCTAATACAAAGTGTCCATAGACAACACATAGGGAGTTTTGTATGGACATACCCGGGGCATACGGATATGTTGTATTTTTTTTTTTTTTTTTCATTCTTTTATTTATACTGGGTCCGTTTTAGGCTCGCAGGTCTGTCTTCCTTTCGGCCAGTTGAAAATATGTACATATGGTAGGTATCCTACATCTATCCTCGCAGCTCTTATGGCTGACTTGGTTGCTTACTGCAATTTCTTTATTTGAGCAATTCCCATAAGTACAGAAGCCTAACTTATGTACTTTACAGGGGTAAGTATTTTATGTGTGTAAAATCTTGTGATACAATATATTTAAGGCAGCCTTAGGATTAAGTTCTGCAAATTGTTGGTTGCGTTTATGTCTGCTCCTATACCTGCCAGCCCCACTGGGCCTATTGTTGCTTTAATGTTATTTTTGGGCGTAGTTTTGAGATGATTTCTGGATTTGAGCGTATGTAATTTTTAAGTCTGTTAGGGGTGTCATAGGCATTGGCAACCACCGGGAGGCTATTCCATACTCTCGCGCTCTGGTACTTTACACTCCGTGAGTACAGAGTACAGTTCGGTTTATCTATCATCTGTAATAGTGTTTTATCGTGCGCTCGAGTGGGTAGCTTCCGGGTGGCGCATACGGAAAAACAGTGCGTACGGAAAAATAGTGCATGACCAAAACGAACTGATATCGACATGCCACTTGTCCAGAAAAGGTGGATGATAAATCCAATATAGACTGGGTTCAAATAAAAGCAGTTGTATGCTCCTCAGAGTTGACTCTGCGCAATATCCTCGCATACACTCGGATATTACTAAGCGTAAACTCCACGGATCCTACGGCCACTAGTATCTGAAACCAGTCAATATTGTGTATATATTAAAAAAAAAGCCAAGTTTTTTTGGCCGGTAGATGGTGGACACCTTACGCCTCTTCATTTAAAAAATCCATTTTAATTGAATTAACATTACAACCTTTCTTTTTATTTTCATTTCAGGAGAGCAGGAGCGATTAATCCCGGGAGCAAAGGGAGCAGCTGCTGACATTGAAATAACAAATTCGGAGAAATTCCCGATTTTCTAATTTCACAAAAATACCAGCATTGCCCATCGTGATGGAAACCGTTACCAGGAGGATGGGGCCCGATCCACAAGCACTGCCTCCAATGATGGATGCCGTTCTCAACTACAGTGCAGACGAGTTATTTACCGGAATCTCAACCAACGGCAGCAGACTAGATGAGCATCTGAGCTCACAGGGAACCTTCACCCTGCAGAGAACACTACGTAACGTTGTCACCCCAGCTATATGCGCTCTTGGCTGTATCGGGAACATAATCAACCTGATAGTTTTGACTAACATTCGACTCCGGAAAGCTGATGGTGGTAAAGACAATGGCTCGCACCTTGGCCTCATCATGCTGGCTATTTCTGATGTGTTGTTCTGTATTGCCGTGTTCCCGCGGGGATTCGTTCCTGAGAATGAGTCCCTGTTCACACACTTTGACCTGTCGCTGGTGTATCAGGTGTACGGTACCGGGGTGGTGACGACCTTCATCCTGACCAGTACATGGTTGACAGTAGTCATGGCCATTCTCCGATACATCGGAATCTGTAAGCCATTCGCAGCGCGGAGAATAGACGGACCACTCTTTGCCAAGAGCCTCTACATAATCGTGTTTCTAGTCTGTATGATCTTCAACATCCCCAGTTTCTTCTTGTATAAAATCAGCAGCCTAGACTTTAATGGCCAGCATTTTTACTTGGTGGATATTGGTTACATGGACGAGAGGAAATTCGTCGGCCGTTCCTTCACAATCATCAAAGCCATCATTGGGATCTTCATCCCCACTGTATTGCTCGTATTCTGCAACTGTTCCTTGATAAGAGCGCTGCAGAACTCGTACAGGATGCGCAGGCAGTTCCACGTGCAAGAAACAGTGTCCAAGACCAGCCACAGAATTACTCTGACTCTCATCATTATCGTCATCACCTTTGTTTTCCTGGTGATGCCGTGTGAAGTCATGGACTTCTTCTCTGACTTTATCCGGATGGATGCGGAACGAACGGAGCTATTTCTCATCGTTCGTTCAGTAGGAAACATATGCCAGATCGTTAACTTCTCGTTCAATTTCATCCTGTACTGCGCGATTAACGTGCATTTTAGAAGTGTGCTTTACGATCTGTTGGCTTGTAACGGAAAGTTCACCACAGGTTCAGGACTCAGTCATAAACGTCGGATGACGAGGAACATGTCGATTAGAACATCGCTGACGCACCTCACCACCCCGACGAATAGTGCACAGCATTTCCAACTGCAGAGAATTGGATAGGTCGCCGCTTATAAATGACTCCCATGTTGTTGTAAATAGGTATCCTCGCTATGGAAGTTTATCCCAATCCTCCAACCTCCCAACAGGTGTGTTGTGGAGTTTTATAGAGGAAACCCATGAAAGTTTAAGCTCGTTTTTCCGTGAAGTTTGAATAGAGGGATAATTCCTAAAATAGAACCCACACGGTTGGATTCATGAACCTCACTTCGTACTTATTAGGTGCGTTATGTCGTATTGAATTCTAACCTCATGAGGGTTCGGTCCTGTTTGGTCGGTTCCTTTTTAGGGGAAAATGTCGCTTACAATTACAAGAGAAAAAATGTCTCAGTGAAATGGATCCCTACAATTTAGACGAAGATATTGTAATCGAATGCAGAATCTTGGCAGCATTTGTCTCAGATAGACACCCTGTGAGGTACATGAATTTCATCATATAAATCCCGCTTAAAGGCGAAATTACACCGAGCACCCGAAACTTGCCGAAATGAAAATCGGGAAATTTCGTATAAGCATAACTGGCGGTGGAAGCGCACATTTTTGTCTGGTAATTTCGGGCGCTAATACGATTTATTTTGCAAGACAATTCACCATATATGATATTCTTTGATACATTCCAAGGACTTCAGAAACTTTCCGATAAAGCTTCTAGTCTGGTGGAATCACCCCTTTAGGCGAATCCATGTACATTATGTAGCGATGTTTCTGAATTTATCTCACCCCGGACATTGACTAATCGGCTTGTGACATCATCCCCAATTGAGTATTTTTTTCTAAAAACTTCATTGGTGTTGAGTATGAGTTCCCAATATTAAGTCTATTTGGAAAATATCCCAGGGGTGAGAGGAACTATCCTAAAAACCGCCTAAATGGCTGAAGTATTGTTATTTACTCTTGAGATGCCTAAAGCTTGTCAGTTTGGTACTACCAGACTGTTACTCTCATCAAAATGATATTAATTGTACCCTCTCATACAACAGACACAAATATTGACAGCGATGAGACAATAGCACATGAGATGAGGAGGTATACAAGGCAAGTCTTGTATTACGTGGAGAAACCTTAAACGATATTTTTGAAACAATTTTATCATAAGCGTAATTAACAACTATTTAAATAAAACTATGAATGTTGCAGAATATGCCTTTAAAATAACACATGCCACAGAAAAGTGTATTCCGGTGAATAGAAACGTGGGGATAGTGCGTTATGTCGTATTGAATTCTAGCCTCATGATGATTTCACATTTTTGTCAATATCCGTTGCATAAAACTTGCTTTGTGAGTAGTTGGCTTTAGGAGGTATTGAACACATTAGAACTGTGAAATTTCCAATAAGCTTGTGTGTACACTCCTCTGAATGGGTTTAGGAAGGCTCTCTTTTCAGGAAGCGTTGACTACTTGGTTCTATCTATGTACTCATACAGGGCATAAACATGTTTTCTCGCATATTCATCTCAACGTGCTGTTGCCAATGAAGTTAGCGATTATGACCATTCAAATGATGTTACTTATGATGTCTTACTGGTTGTGTATATCTCTTTAATGTTGTCTAAACATAGTATTTGCCACCACGTCAAATTAGCTTCCAACCCTCACATATTCAGCCGTGTTTAGTGAACAGAATAGAACAGATCAAGAACTCATAATATAAATAAGGATTTTACGAATTTAAGCCTCTTTTTAAATCTGTTTCAAATAGGTCATAACTTTAGTCGTCCACTCGGAGCCTATTGCTCTTCTCCACTCTTCTGAATCATATCTAGTATCTAGCTTTACTCTGGATAAATTTATTGAGTTCCATTTTACTGTAGAAAAAATACAAGAGAACTTTAGGAGTAAATATGAGTTCATCAATAATTGGTCATAAGCTATTGAAATAGCCATGGACCGAAGTCCAGGTGAGGCAAGCGATTAGGTCGAGATGTAGGCTGCAGCAAAGTGACAGGAGAGGAAAGTGTGTTGTAGACCAGATATAATTGGATGATCAAGATTTTTTATCGAGTATTTCCCAGAGCAATTGCTGAGGTACTTTGTCAGAGTTATGAGAGTGGGAGTTCTGAGGTAAACTGACTGCAAGGCAGCTCCAGAAAGGCCTGAGCCCCTGGGCGGTCTGAGGTGTTCCCCAGAGCAGGCCGACGGCCCGGGTGGAGGCCCAAGGCCCAGGCCTAGGCCCAGGCCTAGGCCCAGGCCCAGGCCTTGGCCTTGGCCTTGGCCTTGGCCTTGGCCTTGGGCAAGGCCCAGGCCCAAGCCCAGGCCCAGGCCCAGGCCAAGGCCAAGGCCAAGGCCAAGGCCAAGGCCAAGGCCAAGGCCAAGGCCAAGGCCAAGGCCAAGGCCAAGGCCAAGGCCAAGGCCAAGGCCAAGGCCAAGGCCAAGGTTGCAGCCGGGCATGCTGGAGAGCCTGGAAGACAAGGAGCGCTGTCCGATGCCAGTGAGCCAGGCCAATCCATGGGAGCTGGGAGCATGACGAGAGTGTCGAGGAGCTGGTGTTTAGCCATTGCATCCACCACCACAAGGGGTGGGCTAACATGACCATCAGGGGCTACATGCGTCAACAGCAACTGCGAGGGGTTTGATGTGTGACAAAGCGAGATATACTGAGCATGTGGGGCTGATGTTTACAGACAAGTGGAGTGAGTCCTAGTCCGGAATTCAGAGGCCAGCGACCAGCCTCTTTCACTAGTTTCGTGACATGTCTAGATGGCGTCTAGATGGTGTTTCCGGTTTCATAAGAACTAGACATTAGACATAGTTTTGTCCGTTCTTGGTTGCACTGTTGGTGCTGTTTTTTATGTCTGTCTAACACTTTTGTCACGAAACTAGTGAAACAGGTCCATGATGTGTAGATTTGTCTAATTTTTATGGTTGGGGTCTGTCTTTACCTAAGGGCAGCTACTTGTGTTGTCACGAAACTAGACAACCCGAATGTCTGTATGGTGTCACAGACATGTCACGAAACTAGTGAAACAGGGACCTGTTCAGTAGTTTCGTGACATGTCTCTATGGTGTCTGTGACACCATACAGACAGATCAACACAAGTCGCAGCACTTAGGGCAAGACAGGACCCAAACACGGTGTGTCCAGTTTCAAAGGTATTAGACAATTTCAAGCAATGACACTTAAACATGAGTAAGGGATACATATAACCTATAATTGTTCCAAATATGAAGAAAAATGGCTGCTCTGATCCGCTGGTATTTGACATCAAACCTGACAAAAATATTTCCCCTGTAGCTTGCACTGTTGGTGCCGCTGTTGATGCCTGTCTAGGCCTAATGTCACGAAACTACTGAAACAGGTCCCTGGTCCCTAGGTGGCGATGGTGACACATGCTGTGAGTCCCTCCAGCCATCATTGGACGCGTGGTAACCTGTGAGGAAGTAGCGAGAGTTTTTATTATTATTATTACATGGGGGAATGGCTGGGGCAATTGGCTAATATGTGCACTTGGGACAGTCTCATACCTCAGGTAGTTACAAGTGGTTACATATCTATGAATCTGCGCAATCACTTATTTAACTGTAAGACTAAATATGTTGTAGGACTACAATTGTCCTATGGAAAATGACAGTCATCTTATCCGTCTATAGAAACCGTTTGTAAAAGGTGGTAAAAAATGGCAGGCATCTATGATTGGTTTTGGTTGCTTTTCCTGGTAATCTGGCTTGCTCCCGGGTCTCCTTCTGTGGCACAAGTTATTGTCGCGATGATTCTCCCGGTTTTACCAATTTTCTTTGATGTTTTATGCAGAATACCGGGGTAAACTCGAGTAGGTATATGAGAGAGCCACAGGGAAGAGTCCAGGGCGATCTGGGAGAGAGTGGCCGAGAGTAGGGAGGCCGGCTTGAAAATGTGTGTCCCTGTGACCAGTGTGTGCATGTGGTGTTTAAGGCCAATGCCCATCTACCGATATTGGAAGATTTATGTACCTTTGTCTGTGACAAACGGATGGTAATTTGTCTCAGCCAAGGCATCCTAACAAAGTCAGCCATAGTCGGTAGATGTAGGACAGCTATGCAAGGGTGAGCCACCGATTAGTGAACCACCTCCTTCAGATGTCCTTTGTGGCTGACAAGTTGTGGTTTCTATGTTCCAAATTTGGTGGCGAAAAGTCTATCAACATGTTGATAAATCTAGTTGCCGGGGTGCTGAATCGTATATCTGTTGGTAAGTGTAGATTGATTTGCTAGGACTAATACCCACCAGGTGCTCCCCTCCTCGATGGCCACCGGTCGAGTGAGGGGTTATGTAATTTGCCTGCGATAAGTTGACAGACTCCTATACGATTTTGGAACTAATCGTTCAACCATTAATCGGTAGATGGGCATATGGGTTTACACTAGCCAACTAAAACATGGCGACGGTAGATCGTCTCGCCAATAGTTGTCAGGTGGTGCTGACGCAATATGGGCCACAATAGTCGTCCAACCAAGAATTTCCTAAGGAGTTTACGCTAAAGAAATGTACTGCCTTGAAATAATAATCAGCTTGTTTGCATAGTTGCCAGGTGGTGCCAAATTGCATAATCTGACATAATCAGACGATCTGTAGTCGTCACTCATTTGGCGTTTTAAAATTTTTTTTTATTTGGCTTAAAGCAGCTCTCAGTATCCCTGAGTTTTTCAGATGCAGTGGTAGCATTTAATACTGGAGAAAACGATTTCTTGACTTTTTACTGCTGAAAGTTGTCAAGTAGTGCTTAATTCAAGAGTCCTCTGTCATAAGTGTCTAGTGTAAATACTAAGTAATGCCAGAGTTCGATATTTCTGTTACCATGAAATAGGTATTGATGTCGTTATGCGAAAGTACACTCTAACTGGAGTTGTATGTCTCATTCTCGTATATGTTTATCATTTTAAATTTTCCTAGTGCCTTGATATAAACCACATGTATTATCAAAGGGAAATACTTCTGGGCATACTGACACTGGGCATACATTCCTATTGCTGTTGTAAGCCACACTGATATCTTGTACATGAATTGTTGTCTATTCTATCTTATAATTAGATTTTTAAAAAAGGCATTAATCTTTCATAATGGATGGAAAGTTATGTGATTCATTTGCTCCTGTCCTCATATATATTATGAAAATACAAGGCGATAATAAAAAGGTTTAGCTAGTTGGTTCAGTGGCGGATTGCGCATTAACGACTTCTATGAAGGTATTTCAGAATTGAATCAGTGGTAAATCTGTTCTTCATCGATGAGGCTTTGTATTCTGATGACTTCTGATTCATTGAACCGTCCAGGTTTTATACCAATTGAGATCAACATATTATGTTTCCCCTGCGTTCAGCTTTATCCGAGCAAGAACAATTATACTAGCTCTAGTGTGATAGAGATAGTTCTAGTGTCTTACCTCACCCCGGTGTTTTTTATCCACAGACTTGATACTAGGAACTCATACTCCACGCTGTGAAGGTAGTGTATCCAATACTAAATGGCTAATTGGGTGATTTATTTGATCAACTAATAATGTCTTACGAGGTGAGATAAAATTAGAAACCTAATCGATGAAAATATCTTGGTCCACACTCCACCTTTATTGACCACTACATAATTCACTAAGATTCGCTTCGTGAATTACTCCATGGTCAAACTCGGCGGAGTACGGACCAAGTAATTTTCATCTTGTGAGTTTCCCTCTATATACTTCGTGTGTTCCACTGGAATTACTGAACGGCACCACATAGCCATCACACAACCGCCGCACGGCCGCCATGTTAATGTCTGTCGGGCAGATGTATATGTAGAAATATGTGCGGTGGGGCAGGTTGCACGCTCAACGGCGGCGGCCACACGGCTGTGGAACCGCCAGAGGCTCCTAAAACTTATTAACATAGCTTTTGCCTGGTACCAGTCGGCGGCGCCAGCATGGCCACAGTGCGACATCGGTTGTGGAGCTACTTGAGAATTTGACCTAAAACGAACTCGACCCATATTTTTCAGAAGAACTCGACCCGTTTTGGAGAACTCGACCCATTTCAGATACTTATGAATATGACATTTTCATATAGGAAATATATGACAAGTTTTCAGACAAATAAACCAGTGGAAAATAAGTCCAGTTATGTTTAGGTGCATGGGATTTGGTAAGGGAAAGGGTTAGGGTTAGTGATAGGGAAAGGGTTAGGGATGGGCTTAGGGGAAGAATTTTCTGTTTGTTTTATTCCCCAGAGAAGGCCAAATTTGAAGCAAAGATATTATGCTTACTACTAAATATAGTATTTATCCACAATTGTAATGAGATACTTAAGTAGGGAATATTTAAACCGGATCGAATTCATTATGGGTCGAGTTCTTAAACAGGTCGAGCTCGTTATGGGTCGAGTTCGTTCCGGGTCGAATTCTTCAGTATTCGGCTGTAAAACGGGCCTTTCTGTTTGTACAGCATATTTGCCAGACTCCCTACGCCGTCAGAATCCAGTCATTCTAGTGGAACACACCCTTTAGTAAGGGTCCATCAATTAATGTTCGCCAGATGTACTTCTAACTGTTAAAAGCCTGCTTGTCACCTTTGTAAAGAATTCCAGATGATCACTATCGATTATAAACACATTGTTTCCCTCTTCTTTCTCTCTATAACAGAGTTCGTGCGACGCATTGATCTTTGATACTAGTGGCCATTAATGTCGACTTGCCTGAGGCTGTTTGAGGTAACCGGATACAAATTACCAGTCACTTAAGTCATCGGAATAGGTTACGGAATATTTTCTTGCCCTTGTGTGCCCTTCAATTTGGTATATAATGGGTGGAGGTTACGCACGCGATGTTACGAAATGTATGGACAAATGATGCCAATACCCAGTGTTTACTAGGCACTATATCGTGGTGAGGCGACAGGAGGTTAAGATGAGCAGTACTGTTTCTACTGATTTTGCCCTTTCTAGAATATGAAAAGGACCTAAGTATTTAAATGTGGATATCTTCTATATCATTTTTTTCTTTACTGACAAACTATGGATATCAACTACTTCTGGAAACTATGAAGAGTCCACAGACACTAACGGTTTTGCCATCCCTTTCATAAGATCTCACACTCTCTTAGTGGTAGCCTGTACTGTCACTACGCTCTATAGGAGAAGAATTCTTAGAGCCTTGAGAATCCACTGGCCTGCTTCCCATGCTAAAGACGTACATCAATACACCCAAAGATTCCTATATTCTCAATGATGCCACCCAGTGGGAATACTGTGTGCCAGTGGATTCTCAACGCTCTAAGCCTAGTTCGTTAAGAATTCTTCTCCCATAGAGCATAGTGAGAACCTTGTACAGAATACCGCTTAGAGAGTGTGAGATCTTATGAGAGGGGTGGTTTTTGCACCTTCCTTTTCCGAATTGATGGTTGCATTAGCTAATAGGGTGTTTCCACCTGCTGACAGAATCCAAACCGATAATTTTCATGCTGTACAAAAGTCGGTCGGTGGTTCTCCTTTGGAAAGGTCAAAAGTATACAATCGTCGACCTGAAGTGCAAATATGCAATGGACACTTTTGGTTGTAAAATGCAAACTGCCACTGATTAAAGCAATTCGCTTTGATTTCGTTTGTTTGGTGCAGAAGTCGGTCGGGGGTAACAAATTGCATAAGGTGGGAGAGAAAAATCGTTGACCATTTCTGTTTTCACCTGATGATTATTGCAGTAAATGTGTCGCATAATCGGTCGGCGGCGCAAAATACCAATGATCAGTGGTAATAGTCGGCAAGTGGAAACGCCACACAATGCTTAAATCTGGTACGATTTCTAACTGAGAAAAACTTTTTTCACCTAAAATCGGGGTCCCGATTTCTTAGGAAAAGTTTCTTATAAACGATTTTAAAATGAAGATACACTGTCTCTGAACGCTCCCATGTCTCTGTGGTGAATGTCTGTATCTATATATATATGCTGGGCTCAAGGAAGGTCAGAATAGTCAGAAGGCCTTTGAATTGAAGCTCTTAGAACTTGTTATACTAATTGTAGGTTCGCCTTTACCCTTCTTCCTATGTGAACATTCCAGAAATAAAAGAGAACTGTAAACTACATACTTTAATCAACCATGTTTTCCTTTACCCAACTACACTTTCGTGATAATTTTCCATGTATCAAGCCACCATCAAGTTTCCGAGAAATTTATCCTTGAGCAGAAATACCTCTCGGCCCCATCCAGAGTCCTATCCGATAAATATCTAATCTGTGCAACTGTATGATGGACTGGCACGGTAAAATTCACAATTAAAGCACACCATTTTAATGAGTTTTCACTTGAAACTTGCCGGATGTCATCCAGGGAGCAGGGGGCTGTTTTTAAAAGTAAGAACGATAATGACTGTAAGACTATGATTAGGATCTACAACAGCGATAAAAACTAGGATATTCATGTCAGTCCGTATTCTAAACGTGGTCGCCAGAAATCCAAATCATCTTTCGAAGTTTTCATATTTTTTTATTTCTCCTTTTGTATGGGAGGGGATTTTCTTATGAACGGTCAATTTTACATAGCAACGGAGCAGTAAAAGCTAAAGGTTGACGCCTTCTCAGCAAGTCAAATTTTTCAGTTATCGTCTCGTAAAACTGTCCTCCATAATAACAGATCATTGTTAGTAACGAGAATGCAACAAAGACCACGATAAAATCAATCTTTCTATCGTTCTTTCTTTTAAAAACACCTCCCAGTTCAGAAATAAATGGTCGCACGTGAGGTTGGATGGTAAGAAAAACCAAAACATAAACGATATCCTGGTCGACAATTCCCATTTGGGGTAGTATGAAACTAGTCGTGCGCGTCAGCATTATGGTCCATACAGAATGTCTTACAATTGTGCATTTCCTATATATATACGCCAATACACACCGATAGGCCTGACGCCCACCTACAATAATAGAAATTTAGACCTCCGGATATGGCTCTGATTCAAAAAGTCAAAATCTGAGACTTATCGGGAAGGTGCAATATAAAGGGTTCTCCTGTAAAAAGAAAAGGTGATCATGGTCCCGGTATGCCCCACAATACAACTAGGGCACAAGTGTATATCTTGAGTTATTGTATGACGTCGAATTTCTAATTATTTACAAGATTTTTCCCTAATAATCATCGAAAGGTAAGTAATAAATACAACATTACCATGATTTCGATCTGTGAGGCCGTATTCTCCTTGTAGTTGATGCAACACAATACTCCTCGCTATCGCACAGAGTATAACAATGCATCAACTTCGTGGAGAATACTACCACGTAGATCCAAATCATGGTAATTTTGTGAATATATATGCCCTCCACACGTTAATAAACTCCCTGTTATGGCCCGGGATACCTTAAATATCTGGTCTGAGTTCATTGTAACAATTGCCTAGATAGGTCCTCCGATGAATCACCGTTTTCAAATTTCTATCTGGAGATACTGAATATGATTTGGCATGTAGATGTAGAAATATTTGAATTTTCCATTTTACTTGTGTTCAAATTGCAAAGCGTTTAGTTTAGAGCGGTAAATAGATGACGCCTCATTCCTTATGCCGAGGACACACAAAGTGAGTCAAGGCAGCGATCTCTGGAATCGCCAACACAAGACTGACGTTTTCGTCCTAATATGTCGTTTTCTTCCCAAGCTGACCACATAATTGATATTAAAGGTATGATTAGCTAACGTACTGTATTGGAAATGCCCACACTCCTCTTTCACATTGACACCTTCACCCCATGGCAGAAGTCAATCGAAATAACCGGAATTTAAAATGCAAATGGTCAATATCTACATCCGTATATATCTGGAGCTGCCGGAAGATAGGAGCAACAGCACCCTAGGCACTGTCTCCAGTATAAATAAAAACTTTTAAAAATAAGAAGAAAATATACAAAAACAAGGACAATATATATAGATAAACAAAGCCTTAAAGAATTGACCAGAGATGAAGTAGCTGCGACGAAATAAAGTAGAATATCTTATATAGTTCGATCAGAGAAGCGATCAGATGGGTAGTATTGGGCGGTATATGTAAGACCTATAAGGCCGCAAGTACATGATGATAGCACGTTTGTGTTGGTAGTGAAGGAATTGTACGCGATTTGGGTTGAATTGGCCACTTATATAAACACATTAGTGGTTCCAGGAACCTAGAAAGCCAGGTCTAAGGTGGTTTTGAAAAGATACAGTTACAATACTGTAAAATAAATTCGTTGCCCTTGTGTTTACTAAACGACTAAACGCTATTGACCATCTGGCAATGTGGAATCACACATTTATGATTGACCTAAAGCCATCAGTATTTTCTATGTGACATTTATTTCTCCCAAGTATGAAAGAGACCGTCCTGAATATCATTATATTCTTCATTGAGATTAAGGTGCGATACTCTTCCGTAATATAAATGCAGAATGTCCTATAAATATGTTATATAAGAGCAACTAATGTGACGTTTCCATCTGCCGACCAAAAACCCACTGATAATGTTCACGCTGTGCAAAGATCGGTCGGTGGTTCTCCTCGTTAAAGGTGGGTGGTGCGTAATTGCTGACCTTCACTGCAAAAATACTGTGGACGCTCATCGACCTTTGGTAGTAAAATGCAGAGCATTAATTCAATGCGACAGTGCCATATTGCATTAAGCAGGGGAGAAAGAATGTTGACCATTTCTGTTTCCACCTGACGATTATTGCACTAAATTTGTCGCATAATCGGTCGGTGGTGCGGAATGAGATAATCAGTGGTCCTTATCGGCAGCTAGAAACGCCGCATAAATCAAACCTGGGGGAGCTTTGCTATACGTTTTGTGGATCACAGAATAGCGACCACAGGTCAAAATCATCGCTCCAGATTCATTGCAAATCGCATCATAACTATATCACCATCTACATTAAATTAAAATCTAATGAACCTTTCATTTATGTGACTGGAAATGAGGTGTTCTAAAAAGTAGCGATACAACATGAAAATATCAATACCACACAACATGATCAGCTCTTCCGCAACGCTTTTCCCACATTTCTAACAGCAACGAACCCCAGAAACAATACTCAAGAGATACGTATGATCTAAGCCCGTTTCCATTGGCCGAAGAAAACGACGGAGATTTTTTTGAGATCTCCTAAAATCCAGTTTCCATTGACTGATATTGCGTCAGCAGTGTTAAAGATACGTCAGTGGTTCCTGACTGTAGATCAATGACGGCCAATGGAAACGGGTTTTCAGGAGAACTAAAAAAGATCTACGCCGTTTTCGTGGTCCAATTGAAACGGGCTTTAGGAGAGAGGAACGCCACATTCATTCCCTTGGTACAGGACATTTCTCCTCTGCTAATGGCCTGACATCAGAGGACTACTCTCTCATCAGTAGGGGGTGCTTTTAGCCACTCGCCACGTCAGCATAACTGCTTTGCAAGAAGTTTTGTCTTACGTGAACCAAAATAGGAGAAAAAAAAGAGAAACAGCAATGGCACATTGACTATCGGTTTGGAAGGATGGAGCTTTTACATACATTTGGAATCATGTTCCATCGGGGAAATAGAGCTTACTGATAGTCTAATACAAGATACGATATTGTTTAATAATCTTTTTCTTTATTCATTCCTTTTGTATTCGAATAATCGTCCGTCTTCCATACAAAATTGAAAAAGGGTGATCTTGTTCATAAATACATGTAGACACGATTATCCTACCCCTAATAAAAAACTCTATAGGCTTAACATTGGGTCACTGTATTCGGTCTGGAGTTCAGAAAAATGAAAAATATCACTCTAGTGGGATATACTTGACAAATGACGTCATCTGTTAATGTAGAAGTAATTTAGACGGGCGGGGAAGGATAAATTCTAAACCAAACTCAAGTTAGTCGTGTTATTGTTCATTGCACTCTGGCAAGATCGCGTATTACTGCTCTCGGCTTCGCCTCATGCAGTAATACATGATCTTGCCGTCGTGTGATATACAACAACACGACTAACTCTTGTTTGGTTTCTCCATAGTATTGTACAAAAGGAGTTCAACCAGATGAATGTTCAAAATGAACAAAGCAAGTTTGTGTAAATAATCAGTATGTACCTGTACAGCAATACAATGGATAGGTCAAAGATGGCAGGGTAGGCGAACAGTGTGGCAACTACTCCCCATAGTCACTACAACAAGAGAAAGAAGGTTTCAGTACCTTGAGCCTATCATTCTAGTAGGTGTAGTCTGATATATCTTAGGCAGTTTTGATGTAAACTTTCTTTTGCAATATTTGTGTTCGCAAGTTGGGAATCTCTGAATAGCTTATTCAATATATCAAGACCAATATAAATTGGGGACTTCCTTTTTTGGGTGGGCGATTAACACATTACTCTTTTATGTTAATCGGGTGGTTCTGATACCGTGTTTCAATTCAAAGGTGTTAATAAAATGTAGGCTTCTTACAATTCCCATAAATAGCATCAATCTTCTCTCTCTTTGCAACATGACTGAGCATCTCGATGATAACTCAGCGTTACTTCTATACATACCATCTTGATAAGAGTTTTTGCCTAATGCGATTCTCGAAATAGCCTTATCCACAAGCGACTGTGTTTTCATATTTGCTCCTTCAAGCACAAACGAACAATGATCTGCTACAGGTAGGATGCAAGTACGGGCTATTTTTAACGCAGGTTATAGCTCAAAAAGATTTTGTATTTTCCTAAATAAATACATCTTTTCGTTGATTGTATGTTTCACATGTTTGTGAAATTTCAATGAGCTGTCTATAATACAAATTAATAATCCATTTCATTACACATATCTATTTCAACCCCTCTTATACAAATTTTCCCTTTCATCATGTTATTTAACCTACTTTACTAATTCTCATGATTTTTATTTTTATTTGTTTTTTATTTATACTGGAGTCAGGGTTTAGCAAAGATTTCGCTTATCATCCACCCCCTCCATGATGTAGACCACATTCCCTTAAGTTTGCTCTAGAAGAAAGTAATATAGATCCTTATTCATCCTCTTCGTTCTCGCACCTGGGGTGGTGATGCATCCGCCAAATGACCCAATCGATTCAGCAACTATCCAAAGCTGGCAAAAACCACAGAGTCAGCGTATTCTACCTTCGCGGCACAACTCTTCAGCACGTCTTGACACAAGTCCATCGCCATTTGCTTCAATTCAATATTTAGGCTGGCCACAGCTCAGCTTACGAATCAGCTGGTTTTAATGCTAGACCAGTAGTATTTCATACATGTCGTTCATTTTTTATTTTAGTCTCAGCAAGGGCAAGATAATCTGAAGAATCTTAACATATCTACAATCAAACAATATATCCATCGCCATGTCAATACATCACGGTATCTAAAGAGCCACATATCCAATTCATAAGGGTGTCAATAAAACATGTTCGGGTTGATTTGCTATCACAAACAATGAGAGAAATACAGATGGTATATAATGGTACACAGTTATGAGTGAAGACCTATGGTATGTTAGCTTTTAACCGACTCTTGAGAAATGATTTAGAACTACTGTAACTATCAATATTACGCACAGCGCAAGGCAGATCACAAGAAAAGACTCCCTAAGGTATGATTGAAACTGGACTACTTGAAGTTACATATTACATCTTAACAGTTATTTAGTTCTTAAGGTTAATTAGAAACCAAGCCTGCCTAGATTTCACACAGTGTAGAGTCCTCACTAGATTCCACTGTGGCCTATTATGAGGCCTACGACATTAGGGATTAGCAAATTCTGCTATCATCCCTATTCTAATTAGTTTGATGATGAATGTTGGATCGTAACAGTGTTAATAGTTAAGAAGAGGGCAACAGTGTTCGTGAATGACTGGTTTAGATGAGATCAAAGGTGTCAGGGGGTATAGATTTGTACACAAGAATACCTGCAGTTTATTAAGTAAAATAGATCGCAGTTTGCTAAATCCTTCGATGTACTGTACATTACCGAATCCTGGCTCATCCCCTCAATACCAGATGCATTAGTTGATATTCCTGGTTACACTCTAGTTAGACTAGATAGAGGATGGGAAGACCCAAGAACTAAGAAAATCAAGAAGGGAGGAGGCATAGCCTTATTTATAAAACACAACCTTGACTTTCAAATCTATGACGGCAACGAATTGGACAAACCAACCATAGATATAGAAATTACATGGGTTAAAATAAAGCGTGAAAACAAAAAAGATTTTATCACGGCAGTCGTTTACAGGCCTAGATGCAAACATGGTGGATAGTCTGAAGCAGCAATTGGACTATCAAAATTTAATCAAAAATGAAATCCTAGTTTTTGGGGATGTAAACCTAAACTGGCTGGACAGATGAAATGATCTCGTAAATTAACTGAAACCCTGGCCCAAGGCCAGAGGGTTAACACAGTTAATTAAAACGCCTACCAGAAGTAATGAGATGTCCTGCATAGAAGACCTGCATAAACTGGCAAATCACCAACATTCATGATTGTAAAACATCAGGTGTACTGAATGTTAGTGTTAGCGACCACTTTATCTCATCCCTGGTACAAGTTTAGCCATAGGAATAACATTAGAAAAAAATACTCAACGATCACCCTGGTAAAGTGACAATACTATGCCACATGACATCATGTCGATTCGTTAAGTATATTCTGATTATTCTGAAGTTGTGATGATATTTAATGTCATCGAAAGGGGTATGATAAATCCAGAACCGCACTCGAATCGTAAAATACACAATACTCCACTCGTTTGGTTGTGCCATAATCGTCACTTGGCTTCGCCGCGATGACGATTGCAGCCCATCCAAACTCGTGGAGCATTGGTGACCCATGGCCGTTGGTCAGGGGTGGTCATTGCTCCCCCTGGTGTTCCCCCCTCTCGCGCGACACGAGCGCCCCTCCTGCCCCCTAGCGGCTCTCACACGTACTGCGCAGTCACGAGCGCGGCCAAGCCACCGGTCCCGGTCTCACTTCTTCTCCAGCTGTACTGCAGTACACACCTACTCCAGTCTTTCTCGTCTTTTTGGCCACGTGCTCGCAGCCTCATACTCCACGAGTACGGGCCGGCACGTCCATTCAATCACGAGGAACACGCATCACGAGTGAGGAGAAGAGTTCAACATGGGTCCCCCGAATACGCGAAGTAATCCCGTCGCTGGACCGTCCCAAGGACCAGACATCGAAGGTACGGTCTCAGACTCCAGACAGACCGGCACGGACCACGTGGCGTCGGTCTCCGACAACGGGTCGACCGTTAAGTCCTCGAGGATGACCGCCCTGGAGAACAAGATGGATACCATGATGGAGGCAATCAACAAAATGTCTCGCCAACGATCCTCGTCCCGGGCTTCGAGGTCGAGGCCGCCGACGGAACCGACAGCCGTGGAGGCCCGGACCAGGGAATGGGCGCACGAGCAGACCGCACGGCTACCACCCCCGAGGCAGCTGCGGGAGCAGTACATGCCGGAGGATTTGCTACAAAGGGAGCTCGACCGTGAGGCCCTACGACATGAGAGAACGGCTGGTAAGTTGGCCTCAGATTTGACCACCTCTCGTTTGATTTCCAAGCCGTTCATGTTTGTGGACCGTGAGGGCATATATACCCTCAGTCAGAAACTCGAGGTCAGGGGTACGCTGGGCCCCCTCGAGTACATCAGTGCTTTCCTGGCACTCATGGAGGACGACCGTGCTACCCAGGAGTGTGACCGTAAGGACATGTATCGTCACCTCCACCAGGTCTCCGTGGACGCGCAGGCACGGCCGTGGGCCGGCGTGCGCCGTTGGTCCAACTTCATTTTTGACCAGGTGGAGGCGGGACGTATTTATTGGTCGGATCATGTACGAATCCAGGATGAACGGGTTCGTCTGGCCATGACGCCTACGGCTGGGAACGGTGCGGGTCAAGGAGGAGAGAAGTCCGGAGGGCATGAGCTCCCATGCCGGGCATACAACTCGGAGAGAGGGTGTCGGCAGCGAAACGGCCACCAGGAGCGGGGAATTAAATGGTTACATGTGTGCTCCTTCTGCGACTCGGTCGGCAGGATGTGCACACACTCCATCCACGCCTGTAACCGCAAGCTGTCGTACGGCGTGGGGTACGACAGTACTGTGCCCACACCGACACCCACACCACACCGGATGCACCACGCCGGACACTCGGCTCGCGCCGCCGACACCAAAGCACTCCCACAACAGAGTTAAAAAAACGGACCGGACGCGCCCCGCGAGTGAGCGAGGCGCGTCGCTCGCCCCCCCCGCCCAGTACGTGCGCACCACAGCGGAAGGGGGGCTTAACGATCAAAGGGTGCAGCAGGGGTGACGCAACACCCCACGTGTCAACAACACCTCCCGCCGGGCACGTGGCCAACACAAAGGACGCTTACGACACGCACACTGAATCCACTCCCAGTATTATCGGTGATAGCGTGTACAGCGAGCAATTGCCTCGGCAATTGCCCCGGGAGGATATGGACACAACCGCTTCACCAGACTTCTCGGCCATTAGGGAGGTCTGCGAGACCGGTGTCCCCTCCCCCGGCCTCCGGACGGACCCCGGGGCGTTCGCGGACCACAGGCGGGCCCACTGGCCGGACCTCGCCGGGCCCGGGCCGCCGGGACACGCCTACATCTACTCGGAGGTGCGGCGAACCGGGCTCCCAAACGCGCTGGGGGCACGGATAGAGCTCCCCTCCGATCTCAACGTACCGGCCTGGGTACGTTACCTCGGGGACGCACCGGAGGGGAGGGAGCTACTGGACTTCGTGCGCTACGGGTTCCCTCTGGGGTACATCGGCCCGACCAGCGACACCCGAGGGGTACCCAACCACCCCAGTGCCACGGGGTACCCAGAGCAGATCAGAAAGTTCATCCAGAAAGAAGGCGGGCACAGTAACCTACTGGGACCATTCCAGGAACCCCCGTTCTCACCCTGGTGCCACGTGTCGCCGTTAATGACACGCGAAAAACGGGCCTCCAACGACCGTCGTGTCATTACGGATATGACGTACCCTAAGGAGCAAAGTGTAAATGGGTACATCATAAAAAACTCAGTCTACGGGCAGGAGCGCGACCACTGCCTCCCGACCGTCGACAGTTTCGTCGGCCGCCTGGTGGCCTCCGGGCCCGGTAGCTATATGTCCACCATCGACATCGCCAGGGCATATAAGAATTTCAGGTGCGACCCCCTCGACTGGCCGTTGTTATGCTTTGCATGGGAGGACGGGTACTTCTGTGACACGGCCATGCCGTTTGGTGCCCGTGCCTCCTCGTACCACATGCAGTGCGTGGCAGACTGCATCGTGGGTATCCTCGGCCGGAAGGGGGTCGAGGCATGTATGTACCTGGACGACCTGATCATCCTGTCCCCGAGCCGGGCCAAGGCGACCGACGACTTTAACATTGCCCGTGCGCTTTTCAAAGAACTCGGGCTCCCTGAGGCACGAGAGAAGGCACAGACCCCGGCGCCGGTCGTCACGTGGCAGGGCATCGTCATCAATGCCCCGGAGATGTCACTCACCATCCCCGAGGACAAGCTGCTGGACGTACGGGCGCACGTTAGGGCGGTCGCCGCTAAACGATCACTGACGAAACGCCAACTCCAGTCGGTCCTCGGCAAAATACTTCACGTGTCGAAGTGCATACGGCCGGCCCGGCCGTTCGTGAGTAAATTGCTCGAGGCCCTACGGAGGATGTCCGGCTTCTACGTCAATATCAACGCCGACATGCGGCAGGACTTGCAATGGTTCCTCCGCTTCGCTGAGGGCTGGAACGGCCACGCCCTCATACCTCGCGGCCCGCCTACCAAGTGTATCATCGTCGATGCGTGCCTCTCGGGCATCGGAGGTACAGACGGGAAGTACTCGTACTCCGGGCAGGTGTGCCCTGTCAGCGACCCCGTCGACTGTATCGCCGAGCTCGAGGCACTCAACACCATATTCGCGATGAATACCTTCCTCACCGACCGGGATCGAGGCACGCGGGTAGAAGTCTTCTGTGACAACCTGGGCACCGTCCAGGCACTCACATCCGGACGGGCAAGGAACTCAGTCCTTGCGGAGTGTGCCCGTCAGGCCTGGATGGTACAGGCAAAATTGCAGATCGATTTCATATACACCCACGTGCCGGGGGTACTTAACACCGTGGCGGATGCCCTCAGCCGTGCTCACCTGACCTCGAGGGAATTTGACAAAGCGGCCACCTTCACCAAATTTCATTCCCTCACTAAAGTTACCCCCTGTACTCACGCGACTTTTATTCCTGTATTACGTCTCGTGTGCAGATCCGGCGCTACGCTGTCTCCAGACGAGGGCATCTGCTCGCCAATCAGAGGCACGTGCCCCCGGAACGGTCGCGAACCAGCGGAGCGCCGTCGCGACCTACCTCGCGTTCTGCCGGCGGATGGGGGCCGACCCGCAGAGGCCCACGGTGAGCTTTACCACGGCGTACCTCGAATACGTCGCGGACCACGCCCCCTCGCCGGCCACGGTCGCGAATCACCTCTCACACGTGCGGTCGCACCTGCGACTGACGGGAGGGGATGTCGCACCCACGGAGGACTTCCGGATCAGGCGGGCCCTCGAGGCGATGCGGCGGAACAAGACGTATCAGCCCAACGTGAAACCTCCAGTGCCGTTGGCCGTGATCCGAGCCGTCCTCGCGGCCCTTACGGACTCACCAATTCACCTCGCTCTACGGGCCGCTATCTTGATCATCTACTACGCGGCTCTGAGGCAGAGCGAAGTAGCGCCCCCGACGGCCTCGAGGTACGACGCGGCACGACACCTGTCGCGCCGGGATGTGGTCGTTGGCCGTCGACACGTGACCGTCCGGGTGAAGGCCGCCAAAAACATGCAGCACGTGGGGGAGGAGAAAACGGTCACGCTGCAGGAGTCACCCGACCCACGGTTCTGCCCAACACGTGCTACACGCCAGATGCTGGTGGCGTCCCCTACGGCCAGCCCCGAGGACCCGTTCCTCCAGCACGTACACGGGGCGACCGTTACGACCAGGATCCTCACTAAAGAGTGGAAAGCCCTCCTACATGTAGCCCAACAGCCGCCTACCTTTACGCTGCATGGACTTCGCAAGGCCGCAGCGACACAGGCATACCACGCCGGTATGCCGGAACTCTCCATCCAGAGGTATGGCGGCTGGAGGTCCAACGCCCATAGGACGTACATTACGAACAATGACGCCGAATCTGTCAACCGGGCGTTGGTACTATCACTACTCAACAAAAACTCTTAAATTACTCCCTCCCACCCTCTCCTTGTTTAATGGATCTTTGGCATTTTTATTTACAATATACAATTTGTCATGTATTGTATCACGTACAATTTACATTTATATTGTATACCATTTTCTTATCATAATTGACTATTACTCCATTTGTCAATTAACCATATTGTCTTATCATAATTGACTATTACTCCATTTGTCAATTACATTTACCTTATTACTCATATTAATATCATATTCATATGTCGTCCAATAAGGTCGGCATAAAATTTTACACATATAAAATTCAATAAAATTTTATGTTCCCAAGCCCCTGCTTCTCTCCTTTTATCCAGGGTAGGGGTAATGGGTGACCCATGGCCGTTGGTCAGGGGTGGTCATTGCTCCCCCTGGTGTTCCCCCCTCTCGCGCGACACGAGCGCCCCTCCTGCCCCCTAGCGGCTCTCACACGTACTGCGCAGTCACGAGCGCGGCCAAGCCACCGGTCCCGGTCTCACTTCTTCTCCAGCTGTACTGCAGTACACACCTACTCCAGTCTTTCTCGTCCCACCCACCCTCAACCTCACTACTTTTTCCTACTCACGTAGGCCCCCCCCTTTTCATACTTCTCCTACTCACGTAGGCCATTTTTATTTACAATATACAATTTGTCATGTATTGTATCACGTACAATTTACATTTATATTGTATACCATTTTCTTATCATAATTGACTATTACTCCATTTGTCAATTAACCATATTGTCTTATCATAATTGACTATTACTCCATTTGTCAATTACATTTACCTTATTACTCATATTAATATCATATTCATATGTCGTCCAATAAGGTCGGCATAAAATTTTACACATATAAAATTCAATAAAATTTTATGTTCCCAAGCCCCTGCTTCTCTCCTTTTATCCAGGGTAGGGGTAATGGTCTATTTATACGATTCTTGATGCAGTTCTATATAAGTCCTATCTTCCTTATAGCAGGACGAGAATCCCACAGATATGTCAAAACTTTAAAGGGCGTTCATATAGGCGGAAATAATTGGTGCAAACTGTAATAAATTTTTATTGAGCAATGACATTGACAAAATGGGGTCAGAAATGTATGATATTTTAAAAACCTGTTTGGACAAACAATGCCCAGAAAAGAACTTTAGAGTCAAACAAGTAAAGGAAGACTGGTTTACCAATGAGCTACTGGAATTAATAAAAGAGAAGGATAATGCCCTTTTCTTTAAACTGATTGTAATAACGTCTGTGTACTACTGAATTCATCGTTGTTACTGTGAGGACGATCGAACAACAGGCTGAATATAAGCCTATGTCCTTGCAGGATAAATCCAAAATAAATATAAAAAAACAGCAAAACAGATAAGTGGATGGAAACGAGATATCCAGAGAATATATAGGCCCGTTTCAATTGGCCGACGAAAATGGTGTAGATATTTCTAGTGGTTTTTTTATAAAGGCCCAGTTCCATTGGCCTTCACCGATCTACATTCAGGAACCACCGACGTACCCTTAGCACTACTGAGGCACAACGGAAATGGGCTATTAGGAGAATTCATAAAATCTACACCGTTTTCGTCGTTCAATGGAAACAGGGCTTATACTGCACACTCACCGACAAATTGATACCGACATGCAGTCGGTGGCTCTACCGACAGACTTTCAGGGTAACTCAAAAAATCTCTGCCGTTTTCGTTGGCCAATGGAAACGAGGTTTATGGAGTTTGGTCTCATGGTTTATGAAACCGGAACCGTTCTGCACTTTTACGTTTAGCATTGATGAACGACTGGGATTCATTCGTGCACTTTTTAACTTTGCAGTCGGAGTAAATGACCTTATTCAAGTCAGCCCTCACAGTGAATGGCCAGAGAAACCTAAATCAATCAGATTAACCCGCCACATACCCTGGCGAATGCAATTGGAAAGACTCCAGGAAACTAAGCAGGGCTTCAATTAAGAGTCACTTCACTGGCAATACTCCTCGAATGAAACTGTAGACAAAGGTAATTGATGGCCTTTAAATATACCTGGAGACAATCCCAGTGTAATTTCCTTTTATTGGAAAACACTTTGATGTAGGGCAGGTCGCAGTCATTGGCAGAAAAGTGTGATTGTGGGTACAGGGCCTTAAGCGCCAGATCCACTAAGGCGGCAAAGCGAATGCGTCTGCGATCCATGCGACTGTGCGAATCTCATGCGATGATATTCAATATATTGAATATTGTCACAAGGCATTTGTATGTCCATGTGAACGTCTGCGAACGAAGATGTTGATGTAAATAAATCCACAGGAATCCCAGATATAGATGGGATGAGGATGAAATTGGCTTTGAAGGTAGACCCTGGACTATTAATGCGAATTATTAATGATGTTCTAAAAAGTGGCCATTTCCCTGAGATATGGAAAAAAGCTCTGGTGACTCCTCTCCCTAAAACAGGAGACCTTAATCACTTAAATAACTGGAGACCAATCAGCGTGCTTCCCTTAATTTCAAAATTGATTGAGAGAGAGATCCACAGACAATTTGTAACACAATTGTTACAAATGGAATTTTTTGTAAAGGAACAAAATGGTTTCCTACCTACCAGGTCGACAGGTCATGCTATTTTTAAAGTATTGAATTATTTGTATACTGTCCGAAATGAAGGTTATTTCGGCTTATTACTTTTTATAGATCTAAGGAAAGCCTTCGATTGTGTTAGTCATAATATGTTGTTAAAAATTTTAGTTAAGGGAGACTATTTTGATAAACGTTTTATTGATATCTTCAGAGCATTTCTTGAAAAAAGAACACAGGTGGTTAAAGTTAACAAAATGATCTCAGATTGTATGAAACTAGAGTGTGGTGTACCTCAAGGGTCTGTCTTAGGACCGGTCCTATTTATTATTTACATAAATATGATACAGAGGGTTTTTTCAAATTGTAAGTGTGAAATGTATGCTGATGACATGGTAATTATGGCAAGTGGAAAGGACCCAAATGACGTCTTAAATAATGTAAATAATAACCTGGAAAAATTTATTAGTCTGACGAAGAAATTGAGGTTATCAATGAACTATCAAAAGTCAAAGGGGATGTGGTGTGTACCTAAAAACAAGCTCCATTTGGTATGTGATATGAAAATAGGAGTTGGAGAGATTTGGTTAGAAAATGTAAAATCGTACAATTATCTGGGAGTGATTATTGATTATGCGTTAACTATGCAGGAGCAAGTATCTAAAGTGGAAAGGTCTATACAAGCAAAACTGTATAGACTAAGAAAATGTCGGAAATACCTGACCGAGGAAGCCTGTATTGGAATTGTGAAACAAATAGTCCTCCCAGAAATAGAATACTGTGATTTTATATATGATGCACTCTCGGAAACTACTAAAAAGAAATTTCAGATATGGATAAACAAAGCCCTAAGAATAGCAATGGGAGTAAAACATGTAAGGGACATGTCCACAAACACTTTATTGAATAGAGCAAAAATGATGCAACAATCAGTAAGAAGGAAAATACATCTTTTACCAATAATACATTGGTGGGTTTTTGAAGAAAAACAGGTGGAAATGAAAATTGTGAGATATGAAACAAGGGAATCAGAGGATAATAGACCGTACATTGACAGACCAAAAAAGGAAATTTTTAGGAAAAGCCCTATTTACAGAGGAGGAAAACTTTGGAACTTGTTAAGCAGAGACCTAAAGCAAACTATAAATAAAGATCTATTTAAAATGAAATTAAAAGAAGAAGTCATTTGTGGGCGTCTTGATTTGTAGGTTAGATAGAGTTATTACATGAGGGTAATGTGACCATTGTATGTATTGATATAATTTATACATGGTAAGTAACTCAGAAAATTGTCCCCATATGTCATTGTATTGTCACTTGTATTGTAAAGTGTATTGTCACAAATTTTTTCATGTTGGATTATGTTGTACATATTTATGTCAGAAGACTAAATACAATTTGACTATCCAGCCGCAATAATAAAGTGAATAGATTAAGGTCGAGCGACCTACTACTATAGACACTAAAAAAATAATAGAAGGAAAAATAAGAAGCAGACTTTGACATGACAATGGTTTATATATAGTTGTTCAACCATGTATGTATATCCTAAGAGATAGCGGGTAGAAAAATTATAATCTGTATAGATACAGAATTGTTGAATGGCTATCCAACTAAGTTGGATTAATATATAAGGTATGTACACCAGAAAGAATATATGAGTTAATATTCTCTGTAGAGAAACTCTTATATGCTGTTCCAAATGTAAAATAGTCGTGCGACTATTGCTTTGTAAAACACCAGTTCGGTGAAAGTCATAGTCGAAAATAAATTTATAAAAAAAAACAAAAAAAAACGTCTGCAAACCCAAATTCGCATGAAAAATCGCCTTAGTGGATCTGGCGCTAAACAGTCACTATTCATGGAGGGTGAAAGGCAATACATGGAAAATCTTGGACCGGGCTACCACTACTCCAACACATTCTGAAAGTACTACGATTTGGCTAGGATCAGAAATTATAAAATCGTATGCCTATCAGAAGGGCCCTGTCGCAGTGTGTCGGAACGGGTTTAGCGGAAATAAAAAAGTGACCATCGTACCGATACACGTCACGACATAAGAGGTGCGCACATGCAAATCGCAGGGAAACAATTTGCAATATTTTTTCAATATGTCAGGCACAGTCTCGGCCATTTTCTATTTTGTCTGAATGCCTACGACACGGCTATTCTGTCGGAACCCTGTTGGAGTGTGTCGGAAAACGTTGCTATGTAAAATTAATCGTTCTATACAAAATGTCGTCCCAAACGAAAGGAGAAATACAAGAGTGAAATATTCAAGTACAACTCAAACAACAACAATTCTAAAGATGATGACCACGTATGAAATATGTTCTGACATGAATATCCTATTTGGTATCGCTGTGGTAGGTCCTAATCGCAGTCTACATTGTTGTCGCCCTGAGCATATTACTTATACAGAGAGTTTCCTCCAAATACCAAATGGATGAATTGGGTCATACCAGAATTCGTCAATAAAACTAAGACAAGAAAATAACTAGTTCTAGGTCTGATTCTGGTGATTCATGAGTAAGTGACTTCGGTTCAAATGTAGAAGAGTCACTTCCAGATATTTTCCCCTTCCATGAAGTTAATTCTTCTACTCCAAATTCCACGTACTAACTTTCACTTGTGTAAGGATCTCTACACAACCCTACCAATCATCTCTGTCATTGGGGCTCTCAGGCGTTGTCGAGGAAACAGGATACCTATACTAAACCATCCGGGTCCATTTGCCAACTTCCGGGCAATCTCATGCCGAAACACATGTGCCGACGTCGCTGATTGGACAGGAAGCCCGGTATATTGTTGGCGCAATTCGGAGAAATAGGAGAAATCACGTGATATACACCTGGGTACCCGGTGAAACTATTCCTTGCAATACACTCTTGAAGTCATCTTTAGCAAAAGCCTTGTCTCGGGTGGGAAAGCGGTAAACTAAGGGCCTCTCTGGTGGGGTCGAGGGGGCGCGACAAGTGATGGGAACCAACCTACATCCAGGGATTTACTTGTTTACAAACGATAATGCGGCGTCATCAATAAACCTTTCCTTATAGATTTTTCTCGGATGAACTTAGTCGAAGTTTCTCAAGATTTGTGGCTGGGGTGTTTTTCTGAGTACATACATTGTGGTCTAAATTGTGGGATTTGTTACCTGCAGAGACTGAAGAATGGGGCAACCATCTAAGAACATAGTAAAGGAAACTAGTGTTGAACCAGGAATAACCTGAGTGAGACTGTGAGAGTTATGTTGTCTGGAGGTGGTTGTGAAGTCATTTATTACCCACCTAATACGTGGCCCATGGAACCTCCGGATCGCTACTTTTTAAAAAATTATTTACAAGATTTTTTCCTGATAATTAGTCGAAAGGTGAGTTATAAATACAAGGGTCTATTTTTCAAAACCTGCATTTTATGTAAAAAAGTATTTTTCTTGACTATTTCTCTTAATAATCAGTGTACCGTTGTAATTCCTGTATCAATGGATGCGTCTCAGAGAAATTCTATCCTTCCAATATAGGGTTTTTCTATATCCGACTGGAATCTATTTGTGAAAATTCAGAAAAAACCTCATTTTCTCCTTATTTTCAGGGTTTTTTTGATACTTGAAGATAAAAAAATACTTACAATATATCTAGAGGCAAAAGAATCAGTAAAAACTGTTCATTAAGTTAATGTTTACTATTAGGGCTATGTGAAACATCATAAAACAAGGTGATAAAATGAAAATGTCCATGAATTTTATGTTAGGATAGTTTTTCAATTGATAAATGTTACGTCCATGACCCCCAGGTTACATTCTAAAAAACAAAAGGATAAAAAGAATCAAGTTTATGTTTTCCACCTACAAATGCTGTAGAAATATGTCCTTTTACATTCCCTAAAGTTTGAGCTTGATTGTTCTGTTATAAGTGTGTCACATTCAGAATATGATTACCTAGACCTAAATTCCAAAAAATAGGGGTCATGGATGTAACAGTCACATAAAACATGATTATAATCCCAGTAATCAATTTTTCAAGAGCAAACCTCATTTACATCATGCTACTATATGTTGGCCTTAAGCATAATAAAAACAATTGTTTTAATCTTTTTTTTTTACATCTCTGAGGATGCTAATGTGCATTTGTTACGTCCGACACCCCGTTACGTCCAACACCCCAATTAATGCTAAAATGGAAAATAATTACTAGGGGCAGGTCACACTGATTGTCTAAGGTATTGAGATGCTTACTAATTTAGATAACTAAGTGTGAGAGGACTATTGAATGTTTTATGGAGTTCTAAGTTCCCTGTTTTATTACAAAGTGTTACGTCCAGGACCCCTGCACCCAGGAATTAGTTTATGTTATTATGGGTCACAAACCATAAGTTAATTCTATTTATAACATTTTCATATATGTTTATATCTATTAAGCTCCTGTTATTTCTTGAGGGACCTTTTGATTTAGGCCCTACATAAACCCATTTTTAATTTGTTACCAAGTGTTACGTCCGACACCCCTCTTTTATAAATGAGAAATACTGCTACAGGTACAGGAAAAATAATTAAAACTTGCCATATTACAAAGGAAATTTGATAAGTTATACAGATATTTTACTGTGATCATTTTGTGTATATACAGTCAACATATATATGCCTTTTGACCCATTATCCCATAGAATGAAGAACAAAAAGTAAAGTTTTAGCAAAAACTCAATAAGATTTCCTAAAAATTAAATTTTTCAGTACTTGGTATTTCTTTCTGTTGTATAAATGATAGCTGTATCACATAATAGTGATATTGATAGGTTTTTAAGTTCTATAACTACAAAATAACCTTCATGTAATAGACTATGTGGAATATAGTTAGTGTGTTACGTCCGATACCCCTAAAAAAGCCTCCATTTATGCTTGACAGATACACCTACAATAGATAATTTACATTTAAAAAGTTATTATTAACTGTGAAGTAATGTCTAAGGATGAGAAATATCATACTGAAATCCTTATGAAAATAACAAGTGATGTGAGAGGATGAATACAAAAGAAGTTACATTAAAACACACAAAATTGTTTGTAATTTCTGTGACTTGAACAAAATTCAAGATATTGTGACAAAAATCCTGACAGATCAACATATACATGGTTGTGGGATGTTGCAAAGAACTATATATGAGCTTTCTTGTTATAAATTTTGATAAATGTTTGGCCAGTGCATGCTGGAGATTAAAAAATTCCAAAATATTCCACATTAATAGGGGTATCGGACGTAACACAGAAAGGCTGGTTCACCTCAAGGTTGTATAAAACCATAACATTCACTCATAACTTATTGGAATAAATTACTTGTGATAGCTAAATATCTGTAGTAAATGATAATATAGGAAATTAGGACTTCTTGTAAAGTTTATATTTTTGGGTCAGTTTCTGGCCTCAGGTAGGTAAAATGCAGGTTTTGAAAAATAGACCCACAAAATGACCAGAACTCGTCGAAGGCATTTTGGTAAAATTTATTACCGGAAAACTGGAAGTATGACAGAGGTATCATGAAGTATAAAATACAATGCCAAAGTGATCGAGGGATTCAAACTGGTAAAAACGGTATAATGTCAGAAAAAGATACTCCAAAGTCCATAGTAGAAACTGTGGGGTGGGTGGGAGGAAAATGTTCAAAGGCGTCTTTGATGGCGTGCGGCGTGACGTCACGAGGATGCGGTCACAACGGCCGCGAGCCTCTAGATGGCGCTACATCCGGGAGGTGCTGAATGCGTCTCGTAATCGTCAGGGGGCGCCACTCCGTTCTCCTCGTGAGCCCATTAAACCTCCTCAGTCGGTCACAATGACCAGAACTCGTCGAAGGCATTTTGGTAAAATTTATTACCGGAAAACTGGAAGTATGACAGAGGTATCATGAAGTATAAAATACAATGCCAGAGTGATCGAGGGATTCAAACTGGTAAAAACGGTATAATGTCAGAAAAAGATACCAAGCTGAAAGTCTGAGAATATTATACAAGATAAGGTGCCATGGCTGCCGAAGATGACCAGGTGCCGAGACGCTGTAAGTCTGCGGCCGGCATGCCATGGGAATGAAAAAATTGGGCCCCCCCCTCCGGAACGAGTGAGGAGTCACCTCGTCCGCGTGGGGGAAACCAGCCCATTGCAAGAGGCAACGAACGACCGCGGTGAACTGAGAGGCCGAAAACGGCTCCGCCGGTCGTAGGAGAAACATGGGGTCTAACGGCCGCGCGGGCGCGGCCGCTATATAAGATCTCCATGCCCTCACTGGGCATAATGCCCTGTCGTCAGACGGTTCCAGGGTAATCACAGCCGGAGAACGGCCGGGTCCTATGGTCTTAGCAGATCGCACGGTGAGCACTAAGCGTCCGTCCTGGATGACCGCGTCGGCGCGCAACAGCGCGTGAGAAGACTGGCGCCTCCCTGGAGGTGGCGCGAAGAGATTCGAGGCGCGGAGGAAGGAGAAAAAAGCGACGAGCGCCACGGCTTTGACGAGAACCCCGGTCGTGAGCGATGCCGCCTGGTTGGCGATCGACGACAACATATCCATGGTGATGGGAGGGGCGTGGCGTAGGATGTGCGCCGACTGCAGGGCCATGCCGCGCAACACGGCCGCGGCCTGCCGTGAGCCGAAAGCGCTGGCGTCCCCTCCGTGGTCCGAGAGCCAAGCGCGGGCGCCGGAGATGGCGTTCCTCACGGCCGCGGGTGACGAGAACGTATCCGCCAGGTGCTGGATGTAGAGGCATGCCTCCAGGACCGTAGGCCGGAGGATGACCGCGGTGTGCCCGGCGGCGAAGCGGATGTACCTCCGCGCCTGTACCTCCTTGTTCCTGTGAGTGGAGGGGGCAAGCGCGGCGTCGTGGGAGGCCCTCATCCGGGCGTGGAGATTGTGTGGTGTGCCTGCAATTTACAAACCAATATTGAAGAGATCTGCGTGTGTAGGGACATCGGCGTGGGTCGGCACGTGCGTTGGGGGGGGCGGCCCCCCCACCCCCCCGGAAGCACGTCGGTGTCTCTGAGGGCGGCGTTGAGCCAGACTTGCCGCGCGCATGCGGCGATCTGGCCGTTCCTGATGATCCCCGAGGCGAGGGGGGCGAGTACGCCCGGATGGGAGGCGTGGACCCGGATGGCGACGCCCGGGGGGGCGTGAGGGGCGAGGAGATGAAGCGCCACGACCAGGGCGTAAGTGTGGCGAGAAGCGTCGTCCGAGGGGATGTCTGCGTCGCTGGGGGCCCACCCCCACCTGACGGCCGACCCCTCCAGAGAAGCCATGGCGCCTGCCGCGGAGACGTCGATGTGGAGGTCGGTAGAGGCGTCGGGCGGACCGAAGTAGTGACGCCCGTTCGAGGACGTCGCATAAGCGCGGAACCACGCGATGTCCGCGTGCATCTCGCGGCCGACGGTGATAACTGCGGCGCCCTGCGACGCCCGTAGGGCCGAGAAGAGGCGTGTCATGAAGCGGTGGGCGTAGCGGACGCAGTGGCCGACGTGGACGAGACGCCCCAGAAGGGACTGGAGTTGATGGCGAGATGCGTGAGATCGGCCCTCCCACTCGCGGCACACCTCCAGGACATCTGCGAGCTTGCCGGGAGGAATGGAGACGGTGGCTGCATCGATGTCCAGCACGAAACCCAACCAGGTGAGGCGGCGGGTGGGGGGCTGGCACTTCTCCGCGGCGAGTTGGAGGCCCAGATGATCCGCTAACCACAGGAAGTGGCCGTACGCCTCCTGGGCGGCGCGCTTCCCTGCGGCAACGCCCGCGAAATCGTCCAGATAAGCGAGGCAGTGACGGCCGCGGGAACGCATCATATAGACGACCCCGTTCGATGTGCGCTGGCACGCGATCGAGGAGGTGCTGCAACCGAACGGGGGGCATCGCTCCACATAGAAAGACCCCCCTACACGGAAGCACAGTAGGGGGGCGTCGACGGGGTCTATCCGGAGTTGTCGATACGCCCTGGAAAGATCCGCGGACCAGACGTGGGCCGTAGGGCCGGCCGCGAGAATCTCCTCAATCAAGTCTCCCACCCCGGGGAGGGTGTAGGTGGCGGGAGACCCCAGGTAGAGACCAGGAGCGATGGCATCGTTGACCGCCCGGCCAGGTGGGAACGACAAATCCAATATGACTCAAACACCCTCCCCCCCCTTCTTAGGACGAGTGAGGAGGGGGGAGACCTGGGACCACTGGCCGAACGGTAGATGGGTGAGGGGGCCCGTCAGACCCCCGAGAAGTAACTCCTTTTCAGCGAATGCGGCAAGGGCGGCACCCCGTGTCCTCCCGGAGGCATGGTTGCTGAAGGTAGAGATGGGCCAACGTGACTGATTGAAGCTAATCGGCCAGCCGTAGCGAAGAAAATCGCTCAGCTCGGAGTCGTGGTAGTTGGTTAGGAGTGCGGCCCAACGGTCGACCCGTAGGCCAGACGGAACCTCGCGGCGAGCAGCTCGGTAATTGTAGTCGCCGCCGGCGCGTACAGCGTCGTAGAGCGCCGCCTCCACAGGAAAGCGCTCGCGGAACTCGTCCGAGGGGGGGGGGGGCACCACACTTCGGCGGCAGGTGCGTCAACATGGCTTGCCGGGGGAGGGTTGTCCGCCCCACCCCCCGGAAGACGCTCCCCCTGCCGGGGCGAGTTAAGCAGAATTGTTGGCGGCGGCAGGTCGTCCTCCTGCCTGCCCGCGAAAGGGCGTACCAGCAGCGTGACTGCCGCCGGTGGCCTCATGGCGGGCCCTTATCCGGCAATCAACGAAACTGTGGGCGTGATGAGCTCCAAAGTTGTCAGAACAGTAGGAGCAACAGTGAACAACAGTTCCCCCACTTGTGGAATGAGGGGGAGTGACGGCACAACCCCCTTCGCTATTGTACAACTTGCAGGGGGGGTGTGCTGGGGAGAAGCCGAGCGCCTTGTTTTTCTTCTTTGCCGCCGGTGCCTCCACCGCGCGGCAAACACGAGAACTTTCGGAACGAGAGATCGCCGTGCGTAGGTGCTGGATTTGCTCTGAATCCTCCCATCCCCTAGCGAAACGACCTTCCGCCACTCGTATGAAGATCTCCTCGCTCCACCGGCGAACGGCTGCAAACTCGTAATCCAAACAATCTTCCACGACCTCCCTGAGGTGTGAAAGTACATGAGGTTTGACGGTAGGGGGCACCGCCGCATCGTCCACGATGCGGAGGATGCCCCAAATGTGTTCCTGTAAATTTACGGTGCCCAGACTCATGTGGTCCTTACGGCTTGGGAGCAATACATAGTGGCAGGGAATAATAAATTTACCTCTATTTGGCCGTAGCACATGAGCCGTAGATTGCAGTAATAGGCGCACTTGGTCGTCGATGGATTGATCTTGATACTGGACGCCAAGACCAGAAGCGCCCCTGGGAATCCAGGGATGCGCTAACATGGATGCCGCGAAACCATCATTAACGGCCGTTGGGGCTGTACTCACAGTAGTATTCGGGCGATGTAAATCGAATCCCCGCATCTGAGGGCCCGTAGGCGTCGATGGAGAAACTTGTGGGACCGCCATCGCGGAATCGTTCATAGGCCTGGACGGCGAGGCTGCCGCCTGATTCCTAGAGGCTGCCGCCTGAGTGAATGCCATCATTGCAGATTTCATAGTCCGCATTTCGCGACTCAAATCCTCGATTTTCTTGTCCATTTTTACGTTCTTGTTTTCCCCTGCCGATGTCTTTTTAACGATTTTTTGGGTCTTGCCCGCGGGAGTTTTCTTCGGGGGCATCTTTAGGCGTCGCAGATGCGCGAAAAAGCAAACTTGTTGGCGTAATAGCAGGATCAAACAAAAATGTTCAAAGGCGTCTTTGATGGTGTGCGGAATGACGTCACGAGGATGCGGTCACAACGGCCGCGAGCCTCTAGATGGCGCTACATCCGGGAGGTGCTGAATGCGTCTCGTAATCGTCAGGGGGCGCCACTCCGTTCTCCTCGTGAGCCCATTAAACCTCCTCAGTCGGTCACCATTACCATGATTTCGATCTGTGCGGCCGTATTCTTCTTGTAGTTGACGCATAGTAAGATCAAATTCATGGTAATATTGTGTATGAATTTGAACTTGACTTTACCAGTGTGGGATTCTAACAATGGAATCTACCCTGGGGCTGGTACGTTTGCTGCTGTTGCCTGAGTTTTACTGCTTGTCAACTAGGCCGAGAATAAGGCCAATCAAGGTAAAATTGGTTAGGCATCGGGCCCTTGTGGTCCTAGGCCGACTCACTACTGCCCCCTAGAGTTTTATATACACATCACACCCAACATTACCCACAATCCTCACACACATACTCCCACATCCGTCTTCTTCATTCCACTCGTCGTCACTCACTACTCAACACAAACTTTTTACGCAGCGGCGTCTGGAATAAAAACTTCAGCAGTACATTCTATCTCCTGCTAAAAATCATCCGAGGATGGCACCGGAGACCAGGGCCACATCGCGGGCTACTCAACGTACCGACAGGCAGCCGTCTGGAGTGTCGCGGAGGCCGAGGGGTCGACCCCCTCTGCACACTTCTCTGCCCGTCCCGATCAAACATAAGATCCGCCATGTTGACCACAAGGTCTCCCTCCGCCTTCCCCTCACCTCGTCTGTGAGTACAGCCAGTTCTACAAGAGGAAGGGTAGACACACTGGAAACCAAGGTAGACAAAATCGACTCCAAGATCGACATGCTCATCGAGGCCAGCCTCAACAAGATACCGCCGGCGGCCGCGTCATCCCCCCCACCGGCGCCATTACGGGCCGAAGCCTCCTCACGGGAGAACTACATCGACCAGTATCTACAGAGAGAACGGTTTCAACTCCAGTGCACAGACGGTAAGGTTGCTCTTGCAAACGACTTATTTTCTGACAGGCTTCTGCCCAAACCTTATATGTACGTAGCACGGGACAACTGTCAGACACTAAAGGCTAAGCTAGACGTACGTACCCACCTCACAGCACTTGAGTATATCACCGCTACCCTTTCGCTTCTAAGGGATCAGCGGGCATATGACGCAAAAGACATTCATCACATAATCACACATCTTCATGACGTCTCGCACGACGCCATGGAGAGGCCATGGGAAGGAGTTAGACGCTGGACTAACAAGATCTGGGACTTGGTTGAAAAGAAGCAGGTGGCATGGGACGACCACCAAAAGATACAGCTTCATCGCATGCTCCTCGCCATAGCCCCCGCAACGGTACAGAGGCCAAACCCACACCGATCGGACGGGCACCAACATATGACTCCGGCCCAGCCAGCTGATCTATGTAGGTCATACAACACGGTGCGCGGTTGCCACCACAGGGCACACCACACAGAAGGAGGTCAACAGAAGCTCCATTACTGTAGCTACTGTCTGTCGGCCGTCAACCGCAACTGCACCCATAGCGCCACAGCTTGTCGCCACAGAGCAGAGGACAACGCCGCCCCAGCCCACATGACAAGCAACAGGTCCAACAACACCCAAAACCTATCACAACAGGCAGCAAAAAACGCTTGAGCGGCGCCCCGGCCTACCAGCCCGAGGCGCCGTCAACAAACAGCTACACCGGACACAACACACCTGAGCACGGCCCGCTCTCCCATCGCAGCCTTGGTTCTACTAGTCGGGCCGGCGCTGGGTCCCCTCCGTCACCGGCCCACAGCCCGGGCACCAGCTCCGGTCAACACATCCAAGATGGCCGTCCAGACAGCATTGTAGGCGTTACCACTGTGGTAGAGGCGCCCCGTCTTGCCCTTGGTAATACTGGTAATAACGAGATACACCCGGGTCAAGACAGCAACTTCACACGGGCTCCTCGCTCTCCTCCGGTTTGGTCACTAAACCCCGAGGCCCCCGTCTTCGTGCCGCATTCGCCGTCAACAAGCGAAGCGGCCCCTCACATGCGCACAGCCAGCAAGGTACGCCAGATTTTGACTCAATCCGTCTTATGTGTATGACTGATGTTATCAACCCCGACTGCAATATCCATCCCACGGCTTTTGCTGCTCACCGTCGGGATAACTGGCCCCATTTTGATAAATCAGTTGCTAGCTCAGACTTGTATGACACATACACGGCAGTTCACAACACCGGCTTACCCAATGCACTCTGCGCTCGGGTCCCCGTAGCATCAAACCTAAACATTGCCGCCTGGGAACGCTACATGCCTGTCGGAAATGATGATTTGCTTGATTTTCTGAAGTACGGTTTCCCTCTCGGTTACTTAGGCCCTGTAAGCGACACTGGCGACACACACAACCATCCGAGCGCTACGCAGTTCCCAGTACAGGTGGACGCTTTTCTCAAGAAAGAGCTGGCGCTGGGCGCCCTTGTCGGTCCCATGCCTCGCTCACCTTTTCTGGAGTGGTCCCATATATCCCCTCTTATGAGTCGGCCTAAGAGAGACACTGATGCTCATCGCATTATCTCTGATCTTACGTTTCCATCGGAGTTCAGTGTGAATGCCTACATATATAAGAATACTGTTCTCGGCACCACACGTAACCATTCTCTCCTGACGGTTGAGGCCCTTATCGGGGACATTAGGCGTATTGGTCCGGGGGCATATATGGAGACCGTCGATATCGCCCCCGCCTATAAAAACTTCGTCACTGACCCTCCGGACTGGCCCCTTCTTGTTATCCGCTGGGGCACTGACTATTACCTCGATACCGCCGTACCTTTCGGTTCGAGAGCTTCATCAAGCCACATCCAGCGGGTGGCTGATATCATCATTGAAATTCTCCGTGAACGAAATGTGGTTGCTCGCATGTATATTGATGATCTGATCTTTGTCTCCCCCGACAGGGCGACGGCAGTGAGGGACTTCAACATCGCTAAGCAGTTACTAGCGGATCTCGGTTTGCCTGCGGCCCAGGGGAAGAGCCAGGCCCTGGCCACAAGAGTTCGCTGGCTTGGAGTCGACATAGACACGACCGCCATGACTGTCTCTGTCCCGGCAGACAAACTGCGCGACATCAGAGGTAAGGTAGCCCAGTGCATCGCCAAGCGCACTATGACCAAGAGACACCTCCAGAGGGTCCTGGGGGCCTTGCTACACATTGCAAAATGCATCCCCCCAGCACGCCTTTTTGTGGGCCGTCTCCTCGACGCTCTGTGCGGCTGCCGCCGCCACTTTCTCAACGTCAGCGCTGACATGCGCAAGGACTTTCGCTGGTTCCATGAGTTTGCCGAGGCGTGGAACGGCATTGGTATTATCCCCGCCCAAACGTACACTCGAGAATTGTTTGTCGATGCCTGCTTAAGTGGCATCGGGGGCACCGACGGCCGTATGGCCTACGCCGGCCAGGTCACCCCGATCGACGATGGTGTCAAAAACGTGGCCCACCTGGAGGCAGCCAATGTGGTGGTGGCTCTCCACACACTGGCTGGCGAGGCCGACCGGGGTGGCCACATACGAGTCCACTGCGACAACTCGGCGGCGGTCTCGGTCTTCAGTACGGGTCGGGCCCGTGACCCAGTCCTGTTGGATTGCGCACGCTCTATATGGATGTATCAGACCCTTATCTGCTGTGATTTGTCTTTTGTGCATGTGCCCGGCGAAGCTAATGTGGTGGCCGATAACCTCAGTAGAGCCCATCTCTCCAAGCCACATTTAAACGCTGTTGCCGAGTATTTTGCCTCGGGTGAATATGTCCAGTGTGCCGCTGTTACCCATGTATTTGACAATTTATCGCCTTCTGTCATCACCAGATCCGGCGCTGCAGTCACTTCAACAGCTCGCAGCAGCACGCCAAGAGAAGGCCCGGGCCGAGGGGACCAACACAGCAAGACGTTCCACGGTCCGGGTGTACCTCGGCCTGTGCCTCGACATGAGCATCGACCCCCTGGCCCCAACGTACCAGGAGGCATGCGCAGTCATAGAGGCATGGGCTCTCAAGGGCGCGTCGCCGGCAACGATACGCAACAAAGTCGGTCACGTCCAGTCCTACCTCATCCTCGCAAGAGTGACGACGGCTCCACTACACCACCCGCGGGTCATGCGGGCGCTGGATGCGGTCGACCGCGACAAAAGCCGGGCCCCGAATGTGAAGGCCCCAGCCTCGCCACATCTAGTACGGGCCGTCCTGGACTCGCTGTCGACAACACACGCAGACACTCTGGTAAGAGCCGCAATTCTCATAATCTACACGGCCGCTCTCCGCCAATCCGAGCTGCTCCTGCCAACAGTCACGAGGTTCTCCGCTACCAGGCACCTCACAAGAGGCGCGGTGTCAATGGTCCCTGGAGGGATGCGTCTCTTCATCTCCCTGGCCAAAAACCTCCAGAAATACGACCAGAGCAAGTCTGTCTTCGTCCCCGAAGCCGCCGAGTCGACTGTCTGCCCAGTAGCAGCCACGAGGGCAGCTATAAACTTGGTCCCAACAGTGCACTCGACCGACCCGCTACTGATGTTCCCCGAACGCTCGTCTCTGCCGACTTCCCTCGTCAAGAAAAGCTGGGACAGTGGAGTCCGAGCAGCTGGAGACGACCCGCGGAAGTACTTGCTTCACTCTCTCCGGAAGGGTGCGGCGACCGCCGCGTACCAGTCCTTGCCGTGAAGCAGTTCGGCGGCTGGCGATCCCATGCATATGAGACATACATTGACACATCATCGACCCCGGTGTCTCGCGCAATCCTCAATTCCATCACATCACAGTGACCTTTATCTACCTTCCTCACATTTATCTTTTTCCATGTCAATACCTTTTAATACACTTTACGTGTTTTTCTTTTTACCCACCATCCCAACCCCAAATACCTTCTCTTTTTTCACACACTCCCCTCCCCAAAATTTTTGTCTACATCACAAATCAACAAAACATTTAACTCAAAATATATTCACAACATTTTGGCACGCTTGGGTACTATCTTATTTAATTCATTGTTTTAACCCCTTATTATCATATCATATATATATATATATATACTACTTTTAACATTACTAGTATATATACTCTTAATACATGTCATAAAATCTACTCTTAATAAAGACATTTTATTTACCCAGCTGCCGTTTCACTTCTTTCTTTATACTCGGGGGAAGCAGTAGTGGGTTAGGCATCGGGCCCTTGTGGTCCTAGGCCGACTCACTACTGCCCCCTAGAGTTTTATATACACATCACACCCAACATTACCCACAATCCTCACACACATACTCCCACATCCGTCTTCTTCATTCCACTCGTCGTCACTCACTACTCAACACAAACTTTTTACCCACCCACCCCTTCCTTATTTTTTTTTTTTACTATTTATTATTATATTAACCTTATTTAATAGGGGTACTATCTTATTTAATTCATTGTTTTAACCCCTTATTATCATATCATATTTTTACATACTACTTTTAACATTACTAGTATATATACTCTTAATACATGTCATAAAATCTACTCTTAATAAATACATTTTATTTACCCAGCTGCCGTTTCACTTCTTTCTTTATACTCGGGGGAAGCAGTAGTGGTGTATGTATGTCCATTATCTTTGTCATGTTCATATCTTGTTGTCATTTCCTGTACTCATCCATTATATGAATGATCGGTTTGTAGCATAAACGAATATTTTGTGTCAATAACCACATCTATTTACAAAAAAAGGAGAAAAAGAGTATCCTAATGCTCATTTAATATGTCTCTGCGTGTTTGGGAGTTTTTGCTGGGGTAACCGGGGAAAGGTAGTGCTGTTTGTTGGCAGAGAGGAATAAGTGCAACTTGTGCCCCTATTTAAAGGATGTGTTCTGCTGTTTTATTCTAACAGGCGGCTCTGTAAACCAATGTATGCACTCATGGTTTACGGCTGCCTGTCTACAAAAGCATCAATTATTGTCGATAAATATTATGAGGATATCCTGTTTATAATCACTATTCAAGACAGTGCGGAAGACATATTCCATCTTAAGCCGGATGCCCATTTACCGATTTAGGGTTGAACGATTAGTTCCGAAATCGTATAGGAGTCGGTCACCATGTCGCAGGCAAATTACGTAACCCCTCGCTCGATCCGCACACTGATAAAATTGGGTCAAGGTCCACTAATCGTTGGGGGAGGGCAAAAACCAAAGAAACCGAGTGTTCACTTATCGCTGGTTAGCCTTGCCTAGCTGTCCTACATCTACCGACTCTGTTAGGATGGCTCTGCTGAGACAAATTACCCTCCGTTTGTCGCCGACAAACGTACATAAATGTTCCGTAATTGGTAGATGGGCATTGGGCTTTACCGCTTAATACATCACTGTATAGCCTTTACAGTGGGGCGTTGGTGACAACATAAATATAATACGACGACACATAAAGAGTACAACAAGGACAATGAACAAGATGTAGAGGTGAATTGGGGATTCACACGTAGAAACTAATATACCTGAGACGAATGTACTTCACACCTTTCCCCAAGACTTTAGTACAAAATTCGCATGGCACGGTTTTAGGACAAAAATGGCCAATTTGTTTCAAATCCAGGACACAACCGGTACATGGTTTCAGACAAAGTCACAGTGAACAACCACCCCCGGGCTCGGTGACTCAGCAGTGGTTCCAGTTCTCTAAACCAAAATGCCCCTGTAAATTTTCAACTTTTAAAATAAAAATCCCAGGGGATTCTTACCTTGTAATTTTAATGTCGCTAACAATTGCAGGGGCAAAATCACTAGTCTCAGGGATATATATATATATATATTTTTTATTCTTTTATTTATACTGGTTAGTTCATAGGTTCGAAGACCTGTCTTCCTTCGGGCCAGTTTGAACATGAACTCGAGGCTTATTTCAGCCGAGATACTTAAGAGTAACATAAGAAGTATAGTTCCTGGGCCTAGCTGGAATAATATATTATTCCTTAATCTGACATCGAATGGGCTTACTGCCCTGCATAACACTCAAATTAATCTAGACAATGTAACTGTACGCCTATTTTATACAGTGGTGTATAAAAATCTTCTCATAGTGTATCCACTTCCCTGTCAGGAAGACTCTCTCCGAAACTTACCATTGAACATATGGAACCTAAAGTGGAGTAAACACGGTGGGATTCATGTACCTCACATAGTTCAAAATCCCATTAGATTCTATTCTTTTTTAGGAGCAAATGTTGCCAACAATTGCAGAGGAAAAACATGTCTCAGGGAAACGGAACACAATAATTTAGACAAACAGACAACCACCATGTGAGGTACATGAATCCCATCATGTGAATCCTGCTATACAAGGTACAGAATCCCATGAGATCTTGATTTTATAAAGCTATAGGATCATTTTGGTGAGAAAAATGGATATGCTGCGTAGTCGCTGACTAAGTACCTGCCCTAGCCAATAGGAGGCCAGCAAGCACGATTACATGTCGGTAACACCCCTCTCCTCAACGGTACTTGAGTCCTAGGGTGAGTGTTCATTGTGACTATATCTGAGATTATGTACCAGGTATGTCCTTCCATGTGAATCAAATACGCCATTTTTCCTTGAGCCTGGTAAAAGCACATTGCCGTGAGAATTTTGTACCAAAGGAGAATTGTTTGATCCCAGAGGTCACTCGACGTGTGGACCGTCATTAAAAGCTCTCTCCTCTCTCGGCCCACCTCCAGGTGTGCACAGCCCCAAAGGTCCGCGATAACGCTAACAGACGATGGAGTCGGACCAACAAACCTTTCAGGAAGATTTCTCACGAGGATAAGAAGACTTTTACCGATTAACACAAGTTTTAATTGAGTTGAATGAAGTGTCGTTTAGAAAGAGAGATTCGTTTCTGGGAAAGTTTTAGTACGATTAGTTTTCAATTTCAGTCGCCTTATATACAAGTGTTGAATATATAGAACTTGAAGAAATGGGCGTACCACGAGCTAATACATTCAGTCCTCTACTATCATATATATATACATGTGATATATATCATTATATATATATATATATATATATATAAAATATTATTTCAACAAATATTAATAGATGGATAATAATGGAATAATTGTGACAAAGGCGTGTATGGCGGAAAATATGAAATAACAGGGTTTATTCAACAACTACAGTGGGACTGTGATGCGTTGGAGGGATAACACTGTCGATTCCCAGATGACGTTGGACGTATTCGTGTACACCATAACAGACACTCGACAAACCTAAGGCTTCTGCCCGTTCACGTACGGAAATATCATATTTCACGAGAGAGACAGAAGTGTGGATCTTACGTTTATCACATAAGAAACGTACGTGTTTGATATAGGCTTGAACCTGACTTTCTCCTTTTGCTAACATGGATTCTACGAGCAGTAGGTTAGCACTGATGACGTCGTCAATCGTGCGATCCTTTACAGAATCGACTAAGAAATACGGATCCAGATTAAACTTGTCAAAACGCTTACGTTTTTGGTGACAGCAAGAAGACATTGACGGCCCAGCATGTGCAGTAGCGGAGTCAATAGCGGCGGTAGCGGGCACCGCACCGAAGGCTGGAACAGTAGCGGTTGCTGGAGTACCAATCGACGATTTCAGGAAAGACTGGAACCAATTTGGTGGATTTTCAGGGTCAGGACTAGTTGTAGGCGTCTTCACGATTGGGGGATTGGGAGTCGCGGTGGCACCAACTGTCATGGCCTCCATTCGTGCCATCAGGATGTCAAATTGGCGTTGCTGCCGATCTATCTATTGCTGCTGCCTTACCGTCGACTGGATGACACTCTGGAGTAACTCTGGAGAGACTTGAGACCCTGTAGGAGACTCTGGAGACTTTTCGGCCGTCGATCGTAGTTCCTCGGGTTCGTCATTGGAATCGCCGTCGTCTAACAGGTAGGCTTTGTTGTCAAACGCCATTTTCTCCATGTCGATATTTTCACGTACAGTGGCATCACTGGTGTCCAGATTTCTGCTTTTGCACACTTCCAAGGCTTCTGCGATGTATTTACAAAACTGTCCCCCTCTAGGTGCATGGGAAAAAGGAGCATGCAGAGCATGCTATTAGCTTTTTCCCCATGTCAAAATTCACGAAAAAAATTCCGTGTTGTTGAAGTGACGGTTGGTAGTCAAGTGACGCAGTGGTGCCGCTGCGCTAGCCACGATGCCAATCGCGCATGCGCCAGTCTTTACCTGGATAATTTCCTGTCCTAAGTTCCAAGTTAGCCCATATATATATATATATATATATATATATATAAAATATTATTTCAACAAATATTAATAGATGGATAATAATGGAATAATTGTGACAAAGGCGTGTATGGCGGAAAATATGAAATAACAGGGTTTATTCAACAACTACAGTGGGACAAACTCCCGTCCTCGTAGCAAGAAATACATTTCTAAAGGTAGAATAAAAAGTTAAACATCAAGGTAAGATTAAAAACGTCTGCTCATGTGAGCAGAAACGAGCGGAATGTTATTTGAAAGTGATAAACGTCACCAAGTCAACTCTGGTAACCGCATCAGGTTACCGGGTTACCTAGAAAAATATCTGTGACGCCAACAAACAAGTCGGTACCGCAGTGAATAATACTGTAGCATGTATTGGTTGTTAATTTATATTTATATAAACGGAGTTATATAATAATATATATATGCATATATTCATGTTTATAACAAATATATGAAGGGCTGACAGTAAATATGAAAGAGATAGTTTTGATATGATATTTGGGAAAAGATGGATTAGCATTAGATAAACAAAAGAATGAGAATAGTATATTGCGACAACTGCGGAAAATGCAAAAGATTGCACTATACTACTACTAAAAAAACCAACTTAGTGTCGTGCAAATTTACCTATGAAAAACATACTTTTACGATGATAAGATATAATCGAAAATAAAGTTGTTAAAAAAATAACAAAACTACAAGACTTAAGAAATAATTTGATCTGCTTTTCCCTGGAGAATGTCCATTTTTATTCAACACTATCTGCAGTATCGTTGTGATAGATCAATGAAAATCAGCCCTTAGGGCTGATGGCTGCTCCTTTATTAGTAAAACATATATACACAAGATACAATTATGTAAATGTTTGATTTTTTTCTGGTGTATTTGATACGTTGATATCACAGATATCTCGGTATCTGGTATGAGACATGTGTCTCACGTACCCGAAAAAAATATGTAAATGTAAATTTTCAAATCAACCAATAAAAGGTTTACAAAAAAAAGAAGAAATTAAGACGACTTATTCATTCAGGTTATTCATTGTGTTCTCCATCCTGGAGTTAGTAACGTCACCGTTGGATGTCTCAGCTACTGGCCGACCTGATCCCCAGACTGCAAAAGAGGTCGCTCCAAGTGAACGTGTCGCCCGCTGGCTTTATCTTCATCAGACGTGGAAGCGGGTCTGGGTTTCGCGTTGATTGAAACAGTGTCAGCATAATCGTCCCCAGTAACATCAGTCGAAGGGACTTTAGTACGAGTCTTCCTTGAAACAGCAGGCGATTTCATCTCGGTACGCCCCATTATCAAAAGGATCCGATCCAATTTCTCCGAGATTAAAACCTTGTGGCTTGGTTGTCAATGTGAACCGGAATTACTGTTGATACAGGTGGGCGTCACCAAGTAGCTTCCGGTTACCCCATCAGTTACCTGGACATCCGCAGTGAATAAACTCTGAGCAGACAATTGGTTAATTAATCTATATCTATATAAGCATGGTATTATAATACACATATATATATATATATATATATATATATATATATATATATATATATATATATATATATATATATATATATATGTATATTACTGTATGACACTCGTTGTTTGCACACTATATAGAATAAGTTGACGCCCGCTATCAGGTATCAAAAGATATGATTTAACTATGCAAGTAACGTCGTTGTCTACGCATGCAGTCATGTCCTACTGTAGTCAGCGTATTGGCGAGATTCAATTGACTGTACTCTAAACTGATTTAGACCTGGGCAGTAAGATATAGGAATCATGCAGTATTGAGATTGTGTGAGAAGCGTGAGGTATTTAAATCATATAACAGGAAACTTATGTAGATGGAAATAGGAACATATACAAGTCTCTAATCAATATCAACTTCTTCTGGAATCACGCTCTAGATAGCTTGAAAGAGTTCCATGCTGATTCAGGTTGACCTATCAAAAGCACAGCTTCAAACAGTAAAAAATGAAGACATAAATGCTTCATCTTGAACTTTGAAAGTTGGTTGAAATGTTCAGAAAACCTTTCAGCTTACTAGTTGTCCTCAGCCTCCCTTTAAAGATTAAAGTAAGTAAGGCGTTGAAAGATGTTTGAACATCTTAAAAAAGGTTTAACCACCTGCTTGGCGAGAGGGGCGCACGGGCACATAAGGAGTGAGTAGCGAGTAGTCTACGTTTGACATAAAGCCCGTTTCTATTGGCTGAGTATTCAGCACCTCCTGGGACCTGTTTCACTAGTTTCGTGACATGTCTGTGACACCATACAGACATTGGGGTTGTCTAGTTTCGTGACAACACAAGTAGCTGCCCTTAGGAAAAGGCAGACCCAAACATAAGAATTATTTAAGACAAATCTACACATCATGGACCTGTTTCATTAGTTTTGTGACAAAAGTGTTAGACAGATATGAAAAGCGGCACCAACAGTGCAAGCAAAAACGGGCAAAACAAAGTCTAATGTCTAGATCTTATGAAACCAGACACACCATCTAGATGCCATCTCGACATGTCACATAACTAGTGAAACAGGTCCCTGCAGTCAAACACCACCAATAAGGCTCGTTTCTATTGGCCGACGAAAACGGCGGAGATTTTCTGAGTTACCCAGAAATCTGTCAGTAGTGCCACCGACTGTGCGTCTGTATTGAAAAATCGATTAGGGTAGTTAGGGTAGGGTGAAAACTGCCAAATCCCTTCCTACATGTTGCCTACTTAACGAAGGGTACCGATTGAAACCAGCTGATAAAATCCAGCTGACGGATTACCCACTTTATGTATCTTTGATAATTATGATACATGAGTAAATTGTATGATCACTGTAACCAATAATATCAGATACAATAAAGAAATATACAAGAAAAAAAAGAAAAAAAAGTAGGGTAGTTTTCACTCAGCATAATCTCAGCAGAAAAAGTCATGGGTCATTTCATCAGCAATGCCAAAAGTCGGTCGGTGCTTCCTGACTCTAGATCAGTGACGGGAATCGGCCAATTGAAACGGACATTTTGTTTTATTATAGAAGACTGTATTCCTGTCCTCTGTGATATTACCTTGCTTTTGGCAATTGCATAAATTTATACAGAATATTGATCGGTTCACATACAAACGGTCGTATGCTCCGAGGAGTTGACGCGTAGCAATAACATAACAACATGTGTATAGTGAACTCTGATAGAGAATTAATGTACTATTTAACTAGAGTACTAAACTCTGATGGATATTATTCAAGTGTTAACCTTGATTACATATTGGTTAGTTAGAATATCGGCATCAGAAAGGACACCTATTCAGATGTCCTTCCAAAAAGATATAGGTGTGTTGGGGACATTGAAGTCATATCTGTGAATAAAAACGAGAACAGCAGAGAATGACCACAGAATAATTTTGCATAGTTCATGTAACAATGCCAATAAAATCTGTTTTTACCCTGAAAATTCACTAGAAACAGTGTATACAATACACCCTCACCAATAAATTGATACCGATATACAACCAGTGGCACCACCGACAGACTTTCTGGGTAACTCAAAAAATCCCCTCCGTTTTTCTCGGCCAATGGACATTTTCTTTGGTTAATGTTCTTTTATTGGCAAATAATAGTACATTTGATACGATATAAAATATAATTGTATGTCAACCAACAAATTATAATACCGGGGACACACCAAGCAAGTGAAGGCAGCGACCTCTGGAATCGCCAACACAAATTGGCGTGTATGTGAGATATTATTTCATAGGAATATCTTAGCAACTTGGCAGCAATAATCTGATGAAATATGAAATAATAGCTCACATATGGACCATTTTGTGTTGGCGATTACGGAACTGGCTGCGTTTTTCGCTTGGTGTGTCTCCGGCTTAATGGCCACCATCTCAGCTGCGGGTATACCTTCGCTAGTTTGCGTTGGATGTGCTCCAATATAGTAGTGTATGACACAATAGCTGACATAGCTTTTCTGCACTATATAGATATATCATCATCACAAAAGTCAGAGTATTGGTATACAAAGTGATATACAAAGAAAATCTAAGTCGGGATTGTCTCTATCATGATTCTTTTATACATATCTTTAATCTCGGTGGATGGCTTGTTAGTCTTATTTACTGACTGAAGTAGTTCGGTAGTGGCCTCATTGTATAATTAATCGGTGAGCACTTATCTGCATGGCTGTTTCCATTCACCGATTTGATGTCGGTGGTTTCCCACTGCAGATCGGATGCCAATAGTCGGCCAGTGTAAAATGGCTTTATTAAACCGGTTGGAGTAGTAGTACCAGCTGATGTATGACCTTGCCACCCGTTTCCCTGACCATTAAACAGTCAATTCCAATGGCAAAGCAGCGTCGTTATATACAAGTCTTATACAAGTATCTTGATAGGATATGAACAAGAACATACTGTGTACGTCCAGCTCACACGTTCCAAGAATTGGTTAGTATACATAGATAACTACATGACAACAGTTTAGCTACATTATTACTTACATATAGGCCTATTATGGACGAACATTTACGAAATGCTAACCGTAGGTAAGGTGCAGCATAAATAATGTTCGGACTCACTGTTACGTAATGAATCAGCTATGAAGCGATGACTTCGGAAGTGAATAGAATTACCTTTATCATCAATTTTAGGTATATAACAATAAAAAAACGTTGTTACTGAGTCCGAAGGGATGCAATTCTCGGTTTTTGTACCATAAATACGTAGCTCCGCCTATAGCGTCGGGACTTATTTAATATTGTACAAAATACTCCACACGGCCATCTCTAAGGGCTCAGTGTGTACGTTTTGTCATAATACGGTGAGCGATATGTAGTTGGTACGGTTAAGAAACCTTTCCACAGGGCTTCAGTTGCTCTGATTTCCAGAAAGGTACTGAGTGTACTGGCTTGAGCGGGCATCCAAGCAAAAGCAATGTCACTGGACCTTTGTGTTTTATCATGTCTTTTTCTTCTATGATACGATCATTATCAAGCACCTGGACCTTTAAGGTCAAGTGGATTGATTTACAAATCAAATCATTAACACAGAGGGTTTTGTGTCATTTCCCAGCCGTGGGGTTGGATAATTGAGTCATCTGAGATGATTAAAGCCTGAGGAAACACTGCCTCCGAGGAGCCTCTAAGCCCAGACACCCCATGACCTCAAGTGCCGTGTCATTGTCGTTGGCCGGCATCTCTTCATTGTCATTCTCAGCAGAGCCCGTGCTTCATTCCTCTATGAACTCAGCGAACCCTCTGGGACCTGTTTCACTAGTTTCGTGACATGTCTGTAACACCATACAGACAAATCTACACATCATGGACCTGTTTCACTAGTTTTGTGACAAAAGTGTTAGACAGATATGAAAAGCGGCACCAACAGTGCAAGCAAGAACGGACAAAACTATTAGTCTAATGTCTAGTTCTTATGAAACCGGACACACCATCGAGATGCCATCTAGACATGTTACGACACTAGTGAAAAGGTCCCAGGCTGTAAAATCGAAGACAGACATACATTTCATATCATCTGCCATAGTGTAGAGTGTGTAACACCGGTGACACACAAAGCGAGTCGATGCGGCGATATCTGCGATCGCCAACACAAAATAGCATGTATGTCAGATATCATCTCATAGAAATATCTCCTCTCCATGATTTAGCATATCAGAAGCAATAATCAGGTGAAATGTGAAATAATAGCTCATATATAGGCCACTTTGTGTTGGCGATTCCGGAAATCGCTGCAGCACTCGCTTGGTGTGTCTCCAGCTTAATACCGATGACACACCAAGCGAGTAAGGGCGGTGATCTCCATAATCGCCAACACAAATTTGCGTGTATGTGCGATATCATTTCATAGTAATATCTCCCACGAATAATTTAGCATCTCTGACGCAATAATCAAGTGAAATATGAAATGATAGCTCACATATTGGCCATTTTGCTTTGGCGATTACGGAACTCGCTGCGTTTCTCGCTTGGTGTGTCTCCTGCAATATGTTGACTGCACGAGTGTGTGCAGGCGAGTGGATGGTGCTCGGGGGGGGGGGGTGGATGTCCAGGCCTACAGCCGCCCCTAGGGGTGGGGCCCACGCCCCCTCCCCCGTCATATAGTCTCTTATCTAAACCCATATATCTACTATATATATGATCCATATCTGTATTGGATAAGAAAACATATACTTATATATAGGATATAGAGTCTCAAAACAGTACATTGTCTTTTTAATGTAGGTTGGCAGAGTGGCGAATGTCGGACAACGGGGAGTTACATGGCACTGAAGAGGTTGTGCTTGGAGAAACCTTTAGCCACTGGAATCACTGCGTTAGTCTTAATAAGAGGACACGAGAAGAAGCCCATCTGAATGTAGACCAACAAAAGAAAAAGCAGGTTCTCGAGAGTTATTTCTCCCCAGTAGATTCTCACTCTCGTGGGTTTTCAGTCTCCAAGCCTAAGTCTGGTTCACTTTGTTCCTATGTGCAGGAGCAACTCCAAGCGGATCCGACCAGAATCATACTTTTTTTGGATATGGTAGGTAAATGACACATTTATGTTGGAAATCAGCCTTAGAAATAAATCACACGAACATCTCAAAGCTTAGCATGCAAACAGTTACAACTTTATTTGGAATTTTGATGTGAATGTATTTCACTTACACAATAAACTTTTTTTGTTCGAATTTCCTTTATTTGGTACTTTCTTTCCATACATCTGTTTTACAGTAAGTACAATAAATCCGCATAAGTTGCAGTAAGACACAGATAAAGAAGAGCTGTAAACGTTCATCTGAATATAGGATATTCCTATTATCAAAATCATTATTACACGTCATCACTAAATCTGGAGTTGAGTTTTTTAAGGTACTAATTACATCGCTAACATAGGAAACTAACTAACCATGCCATCATAATAACATTGTGAGTTACAATGCATCAGGCATATATATACACATATGATTATATTATCTATGGTTCTGTTCTAATAATTCACACATTTCTATATCATTGCATTTCTAGCTGCAATAAGAAAGAGCTTAGGAGCAGTGCACTAATCAAGTGTCATAACCAACTGCAATCCTCTTATGTTTAAATAGATACTGGGCCAAATGTCATTGCAGATATAGCTCAGCTTTTACCTGTAAGCGATTAAATAACATCCAGCTACATTCGATAAGACATGAGCTATATCCTTTGAGCTTCTCTCTGGCCTTGAATATTGTGGTTTATTTGCGTACATCATACTCTGAGGATAAGTAGAAGGAAACACCGCGAATCATGTCCTGGGTTAAGCCTGTATATATTAGACAAGATTGATCAATCAAACAGCTTTGGCACATCTTCTCAGAACACTTGCAAACACTTTGCCCAGGCACGCTACATCTTCTTCCATCGACAACTGCGCAGTCTGTCCTTGAGGCACGATCTGTAGCCCGACATTGAGATTTTTCTGGAATCATGACGATATTTTATTTTATATAATTTACATGATTTCATTCTGCGAGAGCACGCTGGTACCCCAATTAATTTAGTGCTCGTTCCCAAAGCCTTGTCACTATAGCATGATGGTATAAGAGTTGGGTGTATTTGCTATATGTATTACTATAAAGCCACTACCACTCTGTATGTTAAAATACACCAATATCTTAATAGCATTGTAATACTGATCTCAATATAGATTTCATTCTATATACCAATAACGGAAATAAAGGCTGCTTAAACAAAAAAAGAAATTCTCGTTCCACAAGTACTGGTATAATACTAAATACCTTAGATATAGATTTGACATACATAATAGAAATAAATCTAAAATATAGTGAATTAAGATGAAGGCAGGTGTTGGTTATCCTGCGACTAATTTCCATAATTCGTGAGTATTCTTCCAGAAGCATCAACCACACTTTCATCAATCTGAATTTATACACTTATCAAACCAACAGAAAATGACAAGAATAACGCATATTGTGCAATAAGAAATACCCTTGATTCGTGGACAATGCTGGACAGTAGGTGAGATATACTTACCTCGTCAGCCATCACAATGACGGTGTTCGCATCAAGGGATCCAATCACTCGCTGCTGAGAATGCGCATCTACCACCACCTGTGAAATGGCCTTCAGTAGCCGCCATGCCATAGGAACAGACAGCTGAGCCTGTGAACCCAGGAACTCCTTCAGTGTTCGTGAGGACTCAGAGGAGTGCACGTAGTACAGTTCTGGAAGGGCGTAAAGAGCGTATGTCAAGGTTGGGTCCTTTTATCCTACCCCTAATAAAAACTCAATAGGCTTAACATGGGATTTCTTTATGTCTCAGGTGTGACATAAAGTGTTGATTATGTCACTACTTTCTACTGCTGAAAAATGTGGAAACGGGGTAGGATAAAATCTAGACACCACTCTCTTGAGTTTGAGTTTATTTATGTCACTCATTTTGTTGGCTTTGTAATGTCACTCGTCTTCGACTCGTGAAATTATGGAGCCAACAAAATGTGTGACATAAATAAACTCAGACTCAAACTCGTGACATCTCTTCATATTACTTTGCGGTGAGCACATTTTTATTTCATTTACATGTAAATATGTATTCTGCAGAGATGTAAATATATATTCTTCTCAATTGGCCACATTCTCTCATTTTCTTGGTTGCTACCGGTATTTTCATGATTTCACTTGTAAGAGTTTTGTCATATTTGTCTATATGGTTATGGTTTTATATTTGACTAAATTTGTAATTGTTATTCTGAATATCTTATTTCGATATGTATCGAAGAACATATATTAAATTGTAAACTAGTACCCTAAGTTGATTGCTTGGCAAAGCCATGAAAACCAATAGCGCTGCTATTGAGGCTACTGCCCCTTTATTGGGCCGTTTACACTGTATTTACCATGGACACAAGGATGATACGAATATATCTTGTAAAAGAAACAGACCCAATAAAGAAATGAAATGAAAAAAAAGATATATGGTCTATATTCGTTTGATAAACGAGATATACCATTGCATCATCTATAAGGTGCTAATAATAGATTACCTCCTATTCATGATTGCCTAGTATTGCTGCTGCATTGTAAAAGCCATTTTCCACTGGCCGAAGAAAACGACACTTTTTAATTGAGTTCTCCTAAAAGTCGGTCGGTGGTGGCAAACGTCTGCACGTCGGTATCTAAAAATCGCTGAGAGTACTGTGTGCCTTGTTTCTGTCGCTTTTAACAGGTCCATACCAGCAGAACTGTCCTCCAAACACAATGACTATCACTGACGGTTCCAAACCCCTTTGCTTATGTTGGTGATGGCCTTATTGCATAATCTATGCACAATTAATTGGTGAACACCTTTCTGTATGTCTGTCTCTATTCACCAATCTGGTAACCATTTGTATCTGAAAAACTTGTACCTAACGAGAGATACAATAAGAGAAATAAAAAAAAACACTAACAAAAACCCCGTAGTTCCAGACTGCAGATCAGTGGTAAATAGGTTTAAGATGGCTTACTGATTATATGATATTACCTTGAGGATTGCAGTACTTACGACTAGATTGCATAGAAATGGTCGATGGTCCTGCACCTTTCTTGGCCTTTGATTTCTGTGTAAAAATAAAGTATTTTCATAATCATACAAAATATATCATCATTCACTGATAAACTTTATTGGCGATTGAGTACATATCTTTCCATCATTTCATTCTAAAAAGACACTTTATCCATTGATATTTAATGAAAATAATTCATATGGAATGAACCATTCAAAGCATTTTGTATCACAGAGAAAGTTGTATCTATCATTAAAAATTATTGAGGTACCAGACTTGGAGAATATTATTACCATTTTTAACACGTGAATGATTTATAAAGATTCACCATTTAGGAAGTCAGCCAACGCTGTCTCAACTACGATGAACTCAGGCATATGAGACACTGGGGATGTTTTATAATATAAGGATTTTTACGGTATAATATCATAGCCTATAATTCTTATCTTTCCTCACCTTCATCATTGATATGGCCGATATTGTATACAGCAATGGATTAATTGCGCTGTTCACTGGCAGCAGAAACACAACAACCCACGCATAAACCTCACCAGGTATTTTCATACCACCCAAAGCTGCAGCGCCTATAAACAAAACGATCAGTACAAGTTATAATAATCAACATAATGAGGATGAAATCAAATCAACACTCCATAGAAGTTGTGTTATTCAGCATACAAACTTTGAGCATAAAACATGGTCTCGGCTTATTGCCTGAAAAATTTCTGCATAGAGCGCGGACAATAAAGTATACTAAAAGAAGCAAAAATACCGTTTATTACATTGCATTGATTGCAGTGGAATTGGTAATAACCAATGCAATATTATATCAGTATCATAATTCTCGATTCCAAGACAATTTCCAACATTAATGGTAAGTGCATATAAGGAATTAGACTTCTGTAGTGAAACACAACTCTAATCAATCCATAAAATACTATTGTCATTTGTGAAACTTACCCATTATATTGATAGGCACCCAACAAAGAAAATCAGTTGCCACAACCAATGTCATTCTCTGTGCCAGTTTGATTTCGGATTCACTGGCCTTAGCTTTTCCTGTTGAGCTTCTGCTACTGGCCACCACAACTCTGTACATATATGCATAGGACATGAAAATAAACATGAAGGAGAAGAAATTCAGTCCATGGAATATGAACACTGAAAACTGCCACCCAGGAGTTTTCTCATTAGTCAGGTAGATAGAGATACACATGCCCGATCGGGAGTAGTAACCACCTTTGAAATATTCCAATGGAAAGAGTGGGATAACAGCAAGGGAGAAGGCAGCAAACCATACTGCAGCCATGACATACTTAACCTTACCCAGTCCACCCTTCCCGCTGCTCATGGCTTTGAACGGGAATACAATATTGTAAAACCGATCACCTGATATTAGGCAGAGCATAAAGACAGAGGCTTCACTAGACAAAGTATTTAGGAATCCTAATACTTGACAAAGCCAACTGTGAGTCCATTCCTCTGCATACTCAATATAAACACCCCGATAATATAGGTCTACAACAGCCAATGTGACCATGTAAACACCCATGAAAAGATCAGCAGCTGCTAAATTAAAAACTGAGAATGAATAGACACTAAACTTTTCTCTCAATCTCCATACGAGAACAAAGCCATTAAAAATCAGAGCCATCAAACCAAGAATCCACAGGAAGGCTTTTAGAACATCTCTTCTCATGAGGTCCTGACATGAGCTAAGTTCGTCTCTCTCAGGGAGGCAGTTTTCCTCTGGGATACGGTCACTCACGAAGCAGCAATATTTGAAACTGTCACTCTCCAGAAATTGTAAATGTTGCAGATCATCGAGAGTAGATTTCACCATGAATAAATTAGGGTTTAAACTTACATTGAGGGACATTAGTCGTTCAAGACCTTGAAATTGCTTGTTTGGTAGCGTACCTAAATTGTTCTCAGACAGATCGAGTTTTCTCAGTGATGGCATCCCAATGAAAGAATCCTCTTCTGTTGTCTCTAGGGACAGATCATTTAAATTCAAAACTGGTAGAAATGAAAGACCTAAAAAAGCACCAGCTTCAATTTCCCTCAAATACTTATTTCCACTCAAATCTAAAATCCTCAAATTTGCCAAACCGTAAAAGGTATTACGTTGAAGAACCTGTAGAACATTCCTTGACAAGTCTAGTTTGTAGAGATTAGAAAGGTAGACGAAGGTATATGGTTCCAGGGTGTTAATCTGATTTTCCCCTAAAAGGAGCTCACCAAGGGAGTAGAACCTTGAGAGATTCCCTTGTCTGACCTGTCTAAGAAGGTTACCAGTGAAGTCTAGTTTCCTTAGAGAACCTGGCAGTTCCAGGGGAAACTCCATTAGACCAATGTCCGAACAAAAGAAGGCGTAACCAGCGCACGAGCACTCCTGAGGGCATGTAACCTCACAGAGCAGCTCATCGTCTCCGTAGGGACAGTGCCGCTCTCCATCACATCTCTGCGTTGTCTCGATACAAAATGCCTCATTCCAACATTTGTACATTCCAGGACAGCTGAAAGCCTCTGAAAAGAGAAACAGCAATCATTCAAGATGTTATGGATTTTGAACACCCTTATAGTAACTAGAAGGAAACTAAAATTTAAATAGCTGTCACCTCGTTCTTATCACTCTAATAAAAGTCTAGGAGAACGACGGCTTTAACAAAAAATCGTTGGTTTCTTCTTCCCCAATGAGTTTGATCGCGGAGTAATTCACGAAGCGAAGATGAGAGAATTACGTAGCGGTCAAACGAGGTGGAGTGCGGACCAAGTTATTTCATTGAGTGGGTTTCTGATTTCATCTCACCATGTATAACATTATTCATTGATAAAATAACTCACCCAATAAGCTATTGAGTATTAAGTACACTACCATCACTGTCATGGAGTATGAGTTCCTAACTTTAAGTCTATGGAAGAAAATACCTGCTTGATATGATAACTCATTACTCACAAGATGTTGCATTCCGTTGTGATATCTAACGGCGGTAATACAAATAATTTTATATTTTTTATAACTTCTGACGTTTAACAACTTCTGTATATGTATGGATACCACCATATGAAGCCTTACCACAGTCAACCTCATCTTCACCATTGAGGCAATCGAGTGAAGAATCACACAGCATTCGGAGGGGGATACAGAAACTATCAGGACATTTGAAGAAGTTCCCCGGGCATTCATAAGTGGCTGTAAAAGAATGATTAGTAAATTTAACTGACTTTCCCTAGGATATTCATATACGAGATGACCATCTAGTATTTATTCCGTCGGTTTACTCTGCATATATTGATGATATGTGCTATGTGTTTTCATGAATGTATGATTGATTGGTATAGATTTTAAGTTTTGTGGGCCATTATCTAATGTAAGGAGGAATGTTTAGGGAAATTAAATTTCCTATGGCAAGGTGAATCAAAACCTCCTTGTGCGGAAGATACACATGCAACCAGACGCTTGGTGGAATATGATTACATTGAAGTTAGATCTGTTGTGGAATAGCAGAAGAAACGACAGAATAAAATATCTAGATAGCTTTCAATATCTTCTCTCCTGTAGTAATCTACTAATAAAAGCGGTGGTGTTATATCTTTGCAAATTCTATGCTTTTTCTCTCTATATATTTGATATACACCTAATACATAGTGTCCATATAAAACACAGGGGCTGCGTGTATCACCATACCAGGAGCATTTACAAATATGTTGTATGCTCCGGGCTGCAAAACCTGGCGCATATGGAAAAATAGTCCGTGTTAAAAAATAGTGTACCTAAATGAACTAATATGGGTACCCCACTTGTAAGAAAAAGGTGGATAATAAATACACTATGGATTTGTTTCAGATAAAAGATGTTGTATGCTCCTGAGAGTTGACTCTGCGCAATACCCTCGCATGCGCTCGGATATTACTCCGCGTCAACCCCTCAAAGCATACAACCGCTTGTATCTGAAACTAGTTAATCCCACAGAGTACAGCCTACACATTACTGTTTGTCGGTGCAAGGTTAAATTCCTGTCTGTACCTGTATATGAATCTTTAATTGGGCAACTACATTTTGTGGTGTTTATGTAAATATGTAAATATTATCGTAAAACCGGATGGCGTTTGGTTCCGGATACCACTCGGCTCCGCCTCGTGATATCACTACGCCAAACGCCAGTCGTGGCATACGGGAGCCAAGATTAAAACAAATCAGGTTTTAATTTTATCCTACCCCTCTCTACAATATTTTGATATCAAAATCATGAATGAAAATCATCAAAATTCCGTATGCCCCTAATAGCATACAAACGTCCGTATGCCAGTCAGCGTGGCATACGGAATCTCAATGTTAAGCCTATGGGATTTTATATTAGGGGTAGGATAAAACAAAGAGCCTTTTTAACAGTTATACCTGTGCTTGTACGTCTGTATATGAAACTTTTGTTGGGTAATTACACTCATTATGTAAATATCACAGTTGGTCTAGTTTCCAGGTACTTACAGCATTCTTCCAGATGGGCAGCATCTCGACATCCAATGACGTCACCGCGCGCTGTGACGTCATACATACAGCGATGACGTTTATCAGTGAACTGTCCAGATCCACAGCGGATCTCGTCTCGGCTCGCGTTGCCACCTGCAGTAAGGTCGTTATGATTGTTAGTACAGTACAACCCCCGCCTTACATAGGAGCAGCAGATTGTGATTGCAACTGCTTCGTAATTATCTTACTTATACAATTGACGTTAATTGATTATGTTATACACAACCCGAAATGGCTTAAGGTACATCAGCATATTAATGTATATGTACAGTAGAAATGTCTGGCACAATGATAAACTATGTTATGTAAAATCCTTGCATAACTGCCAAGATCTGTAACTGTCTATAATGTCTCGTCGAAAACTATTGGACAATATGTGAAATATGTACTCCAACAAGCTAAATATTTAGAATTATGTTTATTGACTCCAAATCATTCCATTACCATTTTTTTTTCATTTCATGACTGTACCAACATGCGAAGTAATCTTGATTTAATCTAACTGACCAAATTTGTCTAAATAACATCAACTACATGTGAATTCAAGAGGGCCCGGATGGAAGAACGGCAGGTTGCCGAATTCCGGTGATTGATGTATGCATTCGTCTTCCCCTGAATAAAAACTTGATAAAAAATAAAATAAAAAAACAACCTGGCGTTTACATTAGACGACTAGATACGCGGCGACTTTAGATCGTCAGACCAATAGTCGTCAGGTGGTGGCAATGTCCACCGCAAAAGTCGTCGACCTCAGAATGTACCCAACCGTTTATACTGACAACTTTAGGTTTTCACAGAATCGCCGCCTGTGTAGAGGACTAATTCAAGTCTGTTTGAAATAGTCATGGGCGTAAGAGCGTGTCCAATAGCCATCAGGTGGTGCCAAATTGTAAAATCTGATGTAACCAGACGATCTGCAGTTGCAACATGCTTGGTGTTTGCATTAGACGATTTCAATCATTGTACTACTGAAAGTCGTCAGGAGGTGCAAAATACAAGAATCTCCAGCTAGAATCATCTATAGTGTAAGCGCCGAGTACGGACACCCCTCGTAAGTAGACACTTTTGTTCGGGACAGAAATTCCCCCCTCTATTAGATGTTTCATTTTACCTCGCATAAGAGGACAGTTATTTCGGAACAAAAATGCCTAAGCGGACATCTCGGACTGACACCCAATCAAATATGATTGGTTGGTGTTGGGACCGCACTACGGATTCCGGGTAGTGGGTCTTCATAGAAAATGCATTGTGTAATTCAAAGTTCTATAATATTGGATCCAATTAAGATAGGGGGACATGAATTTCAGATCTATTATCGCCTCGGTCTTCCATACATGTCAAAATATAGTATTTGAAGATTGGACTAGAATAAAGCTGAAAACCACGCGTGGTCGGTTATTTTGGCCCAGAACGGAGGGTATCTGCTTACATTGGCTTTTGCTGTAAATGATATCATTGGCAATTATAGATGGTGACTATCAAAATAGTCTTGAGGAAATCAAGGGTTCCAGCCACGCCCTAATAATTGAAGGTCTCACTGCCCGCAACACAGGAAAACGGCGCTCAATGGTATCCCCACGTATTCTGATTAGAATTCGAGATACAGGACATATGTCTCTGGTTGCATCTAAAAAAAAAATTGAAAACGATATCATTTCTAAATTTTTACAACCAAAGTTTTTTTTACAAAGATTGTGTTTGAAAGTGGGAACTTGGCATTCTATTTTTTTTAAACGAGCTTTGATTCTCAGAGTGCATAAAATATGACAAGATCTTGATGGGAGTCAAAATATATTCCTTTTTAGAGCGTGCTTGCATGCGCTAAATGCATCATCTAGAGACCTAAAGGTTAGAGTGGTCACATATATACACTTTCAGCATGCTGCTAGAAAACTATCCCTTCACTATCTGCGTGCTATCCACTGTGATAATGTGAAAGGAGCAGGGTGCCAGTGTCTCAGGGTCTTAGAAGCATGCTCAGCTGACCATGACCAATCACCAGAGACCGGAATACCTCATTGACCCATTGGTGCCTGACCTTGATATTTTTGGATCCTATACTCAGGTGGTTGCAGAAATAGCACGCTCCTTCATCAATGATGAACATTCTATTTGCTCCTAGTTAGAGCGTGCTTGCACGCACTAAATACATCATCTAGAGTTTAGAGGGGTCCATATAGACTTTCAGGGTACTGCATACAAATTATCCCTTCACTGTGATATTGAGAACAGAGCAGGGAGCCAGAGTCACAGTCTCTTAGAGGCATGCCCAGCTGACCATGACCAATCACTCAATACCAAAATACCTCAAGACCCACTGGTGTTTGATTTGATTGGATCCTAGACTCAGGCAGTTGCAGAAATTGCAAGTTGACTGGGTGCAATTGGGTTACAGAAAACTATCCATAGGCTAAATCTAACTTATACCTTTTAATTGTTATTCATTTATAATAGCACGCTCATTCATCTAGGATGAACATACTATTTGCTCCTAATCTCTTATAAATCTCATTCAAAATGAAACGGTCTCAAAACTGCGTTTCCATGTAATCACTGTGTCTATTTGTATTATGACGGGAAACACAGCCCAGGGCCCCGTTTGATTATTGGTACATGAAGACCATCTTCTGTACCTCGTACAAGGGTTATCGCTTGATAATATTCAAGTTTGTTTCATTCAAGTATTGAATAAAGTTGACCCACATCCTCCCTGGGTCGCCTTGGCATACAGAAAAGGTTATTTATGTACGAGCCTATATTACTCAGCAGGCCCCAGGCTTGTTTATACTTCCTTTCACAGGCTACACCCCTTCCTTGCGAACCCACGCAATAGTGAAAACTGTTGTTAGAAGACGATTAAATCTTTTTTGGTATTTATCATTTCAGGGAAACAATTAAACAATTCTACTCAATGGTAGATCTTCGACTGTATATCATAGACACAGTGTATTCACATTACAGAGTTGGATATACATCAAAGTCTTATATACAGTCACTTTATACATGTGTGCATTATGAAGATGATGATAATATACGTTTTGCTCAACCACCATAAATCATTACTGGATTTCTGGCAGTTAGTTGCTTTAGGGGGTGCGTCCACCAACCACGACAAGGCTACGACAATGGCTTTCCGACAAGGTCCACGACAGGCCTACGATTGGAAAGCGTATCGTAGCCTTGTCGTGGTTGGTGGACCCTAGTTCCCGACAAGAATCTACGACAAGGCCACGACAGGCTGGGACTGGAAGCTTGTCGGGGGCCTGTCGGGGGCCTTCCGACAAGGCTACGACAATATCGAACATGTTCGATTTTTGCTACGACTAGACCTTTGTCGTGGAGTGTTGTGGTTTCCTCGATATAACTGTTGTAGTGTGTCGGGACCATGGACGCCTTTTTTTCGGCAACCACCGACGTCTACGACACGGCCCGATAGCGCTGTCCCGACACTGCTCTTCTCATGACAAGGCTGCGACAAGGTGCCGATAGGAACTTTCTTGTCGGCGCGTGTCGCAGCCCTGTCGTGGTTGGTGGACGCACCCCCTTAGCGTCATTCATACCTATAGTATTTATGTTTAATGCATATTTCAAACCTTTTAATTTCCTCTGCTCTCTGGATAGAGGTGACCAATTCATCCCATAGGTGTACAACAATACGATACAACAAAGATTTCTGAAACTTTCAGTTTTTGCTCTCCTCAACCTGAATTTCACCTTAGCTGCACTTCCGGTGATTCGGCGGGTTTGTTCAAGCATAGATTGTACAAATTATGATTCGGTACCATGGTGGGCACGGGAATTTCTGCCACACAATCATATTGATGTTCCTTGATACCAGTATAAGTACTAGTTGCATGTTACGTTATGGACCATAAATATATCAGACTAATCAGCAAGCATTTGTGGTGGTAAGAATGACCGAAAGTAAATAATTTTTCTTGAGGAAGGCCTTGAAGAGTTATCAAGCAAAGTTATATAGGACAAGCAAACATACTATGATTAGTGACGTAGTCGTGTAGCAGTCTTGTCACAACAATACTATGAGTAATCTTTCTTTATCCAATTGATAAGAATTGTAACCTCATATCACAGACACTACTTACCCTGGTAACAGACAAGGGGACCCACTGTGTGATATTGGTACTGCTGGTCCTTGAAACTTGTACCGCTCAATGAGATGGCAGTCATTGGTAAGTCAGCAAATGCCGTTAACTCCCCTTCATCAACCACAATGAGACGCGGGACACTCGTCTCACTGTCCTCACACCAACATCTGAAATAGTTTTTCAGAGAAAAATAATTTTGAGCTTTATACATTCATTATGACTTTGAGAAGATTAGGCTGATAGAAAAATCATTTACCATACACACAGTATAATTTAGTAAAAAATATCCAGGGTCCATAAACCTTAAAACCATCAAGTCCAAGGCAGTTCATGCTTGGTACATGCTTCCCACATACGTGTAGAAGGGGGTCTCCAGAGGTGTAAGAGTTGGGGGTGATGGTGTCATGAATATCTCTACAGACCCACCAGGATCTGTGGATCGGCTGGCATTGTTGATGGAGCTTCTGAAGTTCATCTGGCAGATGCCCCATAAAGACCATCGTCTGAGACTGGAGTAGATGTGTGGATGTGGCTGACTGGCAGTGGTAGAGGCGCTGACACTAGCAGTGGCAGAGCAGTGTGGGGAGCATAGACTGCACATAGTGCAACCGTCTGTCACTTCGGAAAGTGACCTCCACCATGGACTTGTCCCATTACACTAAGTCCATATAAGGAATAGAGTAGACCCAGCAGCCAATGACTGCATTCGCAGCAAACCCCGACCTTCACCCTGACCTCCTTACATGATATTTTCTAACAGCTTGGGACGCTTCTTCAGTCGAGAGTTGACCTACAATCTAATGGGCCACAACCACCCTCCCTAGCAGGAACGGAAAACGCTGCCAATTCCCCTGCTCCGCACCCTGCCCAGAGCAGTTTCCATGGCTGGCCGAGCTTGGTATGCATGCACTGGCCTGCCTCCCGTGCAAAAGACGAACATCAATGCAACCCAAAGATTCATATAGTCAAAGCGGGAAACTCAGTGTGTCAATGGATTCTCAAGGCCCTAAGCCTAGTACGTTAAAAAAATCGTCTCCCATAGAGGTAGTGAGAACCTTGTACAGAATACCACTTAGAGAGTGTGAGATCTTATGAGAGGGGTGCGCAGAAAGGCCACCCTGCATTTATACATATATAAGCGGATACCTATTTCGGTATGAAAAGCCAGTTGACCCTGTGTAAACGTCTTCGACTCGTGAGATTACGGATCGAACAGAATGCCTGACAAAGATAAACTCAGACTTAAACTCTCGACGTCTCTCGATAATACCACTAGGCTGAAGACAATCCCTTGCAGTATCACCGAGCGCTAATTAAGATTACCAATACATCCACCTGGCACATTAGTAAAGCCGATAATACACGGGCTGGCTTCAAATCAGAATGCTAAAAAGCACGGAAGCCATATTCCCCCTTACATTCTCCTTTACAGACTTTACATAGACACGTGAGGTATATCTATATGGCAAATACGTTTGTAATCAGTAATGATACAGAAGAATGGGCAATATGAATACCTGTACCTAATGGACCACAACGTAGCTAGTCCGTTGTTCTTGAGGGTATTGATTGACGCAGAAAATTCACAATGGTGTCTTTGTTTGGAGAGTCTTTGTTATTCATGCGACGTAATAAGCGCACCCGCCAATTAAGACCTCTCGTTAGGTATTTCGGAGTCAAAGCATTCAGGATTATGCCTTGAGCTATTCCAGAAAACTATCCTTTCACTATCTGCATGTTTTTCGCCGTGATAGTGAGAACAGAGCAGGGGGCTATAGTCTGGCAGCGAAAGCCCGTTTTTGGGTTGAACCTTGCTTTTGCGTCCAGACAGTTTCTTATTAATGATTATTTATTTCCTGAATCTTCTGATTTCAAATCTGCTAAGTGCAACGCTGAAATGTTTGGGCAACTCAAGTTATGAGCGTTTGAAGAAAAAAGTTAAAAAATGAATTTTTTAATCAATAAATAAATATAGTTAAAACAATATTATTCTCATTGCTTTAAAAATCTATCAATTTTGGGTCTTAAGGAATTTCAGTCTTAAATGATTGGTCATGGTCAGCTGGGCATGTCTCTAACATCCTGAGACACTAGTAGTCTGGCGGCGAGAGGGGTATACCTTGCTTTAGCGTCCAGACAGTGCTTGCTATGCTGCTTGGTGCTTGATCAATATGCTCATTGATCAAAGATGAACATACTATTTCCTCCCAGTTCTACATATAAATCTCTAACTTAACTTAAGTTAACACATGTTGTCTGACTATATGCCATGGTTATACCCTAAGATATTTATATGCCACAGTTGACATATGAAGTTAAAGCATGTGACATGGTGGGATAAAATCTTAACATCCCTCCATTTCATAGGATTGTTTACATGACATTTGTTGTCTTCCGCTACAGGTATCACTCAACTCGATTTCTTTAAATCATTCTACAAATAAAAATTATGCCATATAAACAATCATATGAAATTCTGTGATGTTTCTTTTATCATAGCTTAACATGCATGGTAGTTATTCACTGATTCCCAGGATGAGGCACTACTTTCTAATGAGTTACCTGCTCCTGTTGGCCTGACAAGCTGCTGAGAGTGAGCACTTGCAGGCTGACTCGGTCGGAATCACCCACGGCACATGAACACCATTAACATTCTCCCAGAAGTCATCTGTTGTACCAGCAGCTCCGTAACACTCAAGGCGAACGTACTGCTCACACCGATCTACTTCTTTCTGAAATAATAAACAGTAGGTATCACTGTATATCTGTGCAATATCACCAGTTTGTTCATATGAAAGAATAGACATGGAAAGCTGTCTTGGTAAGTTTTGTTTAAACCTGGCTTATCACAGATTTGCTCATGTTATTTACCTTGTCTGTACATACGTTTCTGTAGAATCGCTATAAAGGAATTGAAAATGAAAATGACGTTGGTAGTGTGTTGAGACCAGTCCTACTGGACTGAGTATTACCAGGATAAATAAATGTCTTAAAAAAATGTGTGGCTTTTTATCATCCTCGGTATACAGAGTATCCATTGAGAACTACCCATTATTCAAAAGCTGCCAGATACCATATCTATGGTATACAGATTCAAATCCGTGGTTTACAGCCTCAAAGCCATTGTATACAGAAACATAGATTATGTATTATGCAATAAAGCCACCCCAAACGAATTTTCTCAGATACTTTAGAAATCAAAATGCCTTGATTTTGTTGGTGATCCTCAAGATTTTAATATGAAAATCAAATCGGGTTATATTTGGAAAATACAGTAGAAACAGTGCATACAATGCACCATCAGCGATAAATTGATACCGACATACAGTCGGTGGAATCACTGACACACTTTAACCCGGCGTTTACACTAGACGACTAAAACGTGACGACTATAGATCGTCTAGCCTATAGTCATCAGGTGGTGCTCAATTACATGATATCGGACACACTAGTAATCAAACCAACAATTTCCTCCAGCGTTTACACTTTTTGTATGTACTGGTTTCTAGCCATTCACAGATAAAAGTCATTGGATGGTGCAAAATTCAAGAATCGCCGCCTATAATCGTCTAGTGTAAACGCTGGGTTAGGGGAACTCCTATAGTCGGTGCCATTTTCGGCGGCCAATGGAAACAGGTTTATGGCCCGAATGGCGGCTCACAACTTAGATTGGCCAATCTGTCAGCTCGGAGATCCAGGGTCATATTTCAGCAATGTTGGACGGGTGATTGCGGTTTCTTATGTCCACCTTCTGTCGTGTTGGGGAATTTCTGTAGGGAAGGGCGTTGTGCAGTGCAAAGAATTACCATCGCTCAATTGCATTTGATGTCTGGTCAGTTAGCAGTTTTCCCTAATGACACAGGACGATGTCAACACCAGAATGGCGACCTCCTGTGGGCAATGAAGGCGATCCACCGCGACACTGCAGGACCCGGGGCTGTTGAATGAAGTCCGTTCGTTTCTGGTGCAGTGCTGGACGATACAATAACTCCAACGATAAACGACATGTTGTACGCTTATTTTACATTCAGTGTTGTATGACAGAAGAGAAAATATTTTCTAAATGAACGTATTTGTATACAACACTTTGTTGCTCCTTTACTATTGTGAGAGGTTTAGATTACTCTTATGGTCAAAATATCTTTTGTTTACAGCACATTATTTTATACAACACTATGGCCCCAAAAGACAATTCTGGGAGATTTTTTTCTCGGTCGTAGTTTCTTTAACATCCCCCATATGAGCCCTTCTCGGTCTATTGAATAATATTTTGTCGTCCGTGAGGCTGGACGATACGACATATCGAATGATGAAAAACATTGTAAACGACCTAGTCGTTGGCATTAGCAGTATCGTTCAGCAGATTTTCTATATAAACACTGATACTCATCAAGTGATGCAGTAGTATTTCTCGGAAAAGCATGCGGCGTAGTGCAGTCCCTCTGGATTAGTTCGAATGGTAAAATGTTTCTCACAAACGTGTTGATCCTTATAGAATGATGAAATCTGGTACATACGTATATAATTATCCGTTCAACATTGATTTTAATTCAAATGAGTTTGACATTTCAGTTTTCTTGTATCATCAAAAGCTCGTACGCCTACGACACACTTTCTCATGCTACGTTTAGGCACCAACGATACTTGTACGATACTTCTTTTTTAATTGTAGAATTATTATTCAACGGCCCCTAGAATGGTCTATCAATCACTTTGGTGGTAGGGTTCCTTGATTTAGGTACAGCGGGAGTTATTTCTATGGGCTGTAGTTACATTCTATGGGTTGTAATTACAATAACGACTGGTTCTGTATACGAGTGACCTTAATCTCCTCTTAGTTGACGACGTCGACTACTCTTAGATTACGGCATCTCGTATACAAAACCAGTCATTATTGTGTATATGGCATGGCTAACAGGTCACATGGACACATCTGTAAGCCTGGCCTCTACCTGTCGGTGTCTGTCTATCACATTTGACATATATTCAACATCAGGCTTACCGACAACCCACTACTGACCTTTAATGACGGAAACCCATTCCGCACGGCAGACATTATTACGGCATGGGAAACAGGTCCTGTCTGTGGCAGGTGTTCCCCGGTCACGACCTGTCCCTCCACCTTCTCTAATGGGGCAGGACGCATGTCTACCATCAGGGCCGGACTACAATATAAGCCCGTTTCCATTAGCCGACTATAAAGGGGGGCGTCCACCAACCACGACAAGGCTACGACAAGTGCAGACATGAAAGTTCCAATCGCAGCCTTGTCGCAGCCTTGTCGTGAGAAGAGCAGTGTCGGGACAGCGCTGTCGGGGCGTGTCGTAGACGTTGCTGGTTGCCGTAAAAAAGGCGCCCATGGTTCCGACACACTACGACAGTGATATCGAGGAAACCACAACACTCCACGACACTCCACGAATAAAAATTGAACATGTTCGATATTGTCGTAGCCTTGTCGGAAGGCCCCTGACAGGCCCCCGACAAGCTTCATGTAGCAGCCTGTCGTGGCCTTGTCGTAGCCTCTTGTCGGGAACTGAGGTCCATCAACCATGACAAAGGTACGACAAGGCTTCCAGTAGAGCTGTCATGGACCTTGTCGGAAAGCCATTGTCGTAGCCTTGTCGTGGTTGATGGAGGCCCCCCTTTGGGCCCGGCGTCCACCTTCTACGATATGGCTCCGATATGGTCTACAATTCACCTTCCGATAAAAAAAATCAAAATCGCATCGGAAGGTCACCTAATATTGGGGCAGTTGACCACGTTTCTGCGATTAGACACCGATAAAAACCCCATACAATGCGTAGTGGATTGGCATGTCTAGACATATGTCTATGATTTTGCATCTCTCCGATACATCTCCGATATTTACTTTTTGTATCGGTGCCATATCGGGAGGTCTAAATTTCTATCGTAGTAGGTGGACGTCACGCCTTTCTCTGCGTCTTAAGCATGTAAAACAATATGAACCTTTGATTTATGATGATAAATGAGATCAATATTACAAATTTTAATCTATTTACATTAAAGTGACCTTCCAGACATCGTCTTTTGGTTGACCCCAAAATTTGTTGAGACTTTTTTTTTCCAGAATCTCCTCCCGGAGATTCTGGCATGTCAGAATCTTTGGGAGGCGATTTCCAGTAGCCCCATTCATTTCCTGTGGAGACTTTGTAATAGGTGGGTAATAAAAGCACCGAACCCACCGGGTTTCCTTTTCACACCGACGCGCCCAACGACGCACTCTATACAACACCCGATTGCATTGGGGTGAGTGATTTGGTTTGTTTGTTGGTTTGATTTAACGTCCAGTTAACCATTAAGGGGTTCTCACCAGACCTTCTCAAGGTTCTTTTACACCACTAGGGTGGTGATCGAATCTATGTAATGAATTTAGGTAGAAGTCTCACCCCTACACATTTGCCGATGTGAGAGTTTTTTTAGTGTCATTTACGAAGTATTCTTCCGGACGGATTTCCATTCTGGTGCTGAAAATTTATAGATGACGGACAGTCAGACGTTCTAACAGATAAATAAAAAAACAGTGCTCTTATCTCATTCACCTATACATTTGCAAAATTTAAAGAGTAATGAAAATATACGTTTTTTAACAAGAGCAGAATAAAATTATATATTATTGGTGTTACGTAAGTTCCCTTATTTCCTCAGACTTGAATCGTCTCATAGACTTATACACCTGTTTTTGGCAAATTCGCAGATCCCGAGACCAAAGAGGAAATCTATGGCTTCTTGCAGGTAAAGGAGGTAAAGCAATCTGCATGGTTTATGACCAGGGGAACTGTAGATGTGCAATATCTCACACTGCACGAACATCATCATTTTACATATGGATGCGCCCGGCGTATATAAGTAGGTATTTTGCGTATACAAGGTCGTCCAACTCCACGTGTGTATACACCTCATCTGTAGGCGTATATTAGCATCCAGTGAAGAGGGCTTCATTGAGAGCGGGCGGGAGGAGGTGGGGGGAGGGAGGGGTTCCTACTGAGGACACCTGTACTTCTACCAGGATATTTCCTCTCATATACGCCTGGTGTGAAATACAACCAAGACGCGTCCGTATATAAGGCCTGGGCGTATATATATATATATATATATATATATATATATATATATATATATATATATATATATATACATATATATGAAAACAAGTCAATATTCAGCCAATACATGCACTTCTGCAATGGCGAATATATGAATAAAATGGTGGTTTTCGTGCAGTGTCACGAGTGTGTGTAGCCGGCTTAATGTCTGGTGAAGGTATAGCCTAATTACCGCAGAGGCATTACAGATGGGATTGGTGATAGAAGTCGAGAATATAAAGAGAAAATACGTTAGCCAGACGATCGTTGTTCCCGTCTTCAAATGAATTATCCCATATTTCCCGGATTATCTTTTCCGGTGACAGGACATGTATCCATCAGTCAGCAACCACTAACTGCTACCCATTGGCCATTCACCGCGCTGACCTTTACCTGCCAGCACCTTTTTCCCGCGTGGACATCTAATCACCATAAAAGGTCGTCTGGTTATTGAGTCGCAGCGAGGCACGATGTAAAGTGGAATTCACACGGTGGGATCATGGACCTCACAGGGTTCAAAATCTGGTGAGATTCTGTTCCTTTTAAGGAGTAAATATCACCAAAAATTGCAGGAGAACAAACAACATGTCTCAGGGAAATGGAATCCTACAATTTAGATGAAGAAATTGTGTTCCAGTACAGAATCTCCGCCGGATGTTTCTCAGACGAACACACTGCGAAGTACATGAATCCCTTCGTGTGAATCCCACCTAAGGGCATTGATGGTGATTAAATAAACAAGGAGCAAAATTTCCGTCGTAGACGAACAAGTGCAGTTAATGTGGCGTTTCCACCTGCTGACTGGAACCCCATCGATAATTTTTACGTTCTACAAAGGCGTTCGGTGGATCTCCTTATTGGTGGGACATAATCGTTGACCTTCACTGCCCACATGTGTTTCCGCTTGTCATTTCTAGTTACACCGATAATTAACTTTAGTTCATAAAATTTCATCACCTGATGACCCGGTTTTATTTCGTGGGTATAGTCTTAGACGTCAGTCAGTGGTGTCATATTGCATAAAGAGTGAGAGAAAAATCATTGACCTTTTCTGTCTCCACCTGACGATTATTACACGGAATGTGTCATATAAACGGTCGGCGGTGCAAAATGCCATGCCCAGCCAATCATGACCAATCACTCAAGAGCGAAATACCTTAAGACACACTGATGCTTCATATATTTGGATGTTTTGGCCGGATATATTTACCTTGTTATTCAAACTCGGTGAATATTTCCGATCAAAACTACTCGGAACGGATTTTATTCAGGCACACTACCCATGTCTATATTACTTGTCCATGCCCCACCTCTTGTTGACAGCATGCCCCTTTCAGAATGGAACAACGCTCAGCAATGAGAGTCTCCTATATACCTCGTCAATGGAGCTGAGCTAGCTTCAGGACAGTCACTAGCATTGTGTAGGCCTACTTCCCTCACTGTAAGGATGGGAGGCGGGTCTATTTAAGGCTGCTTTAAAAAACTTGTTTTTCACCACCGCGTGCATTAGCAAAAACGCTTTTAGATTTTTTTTCTTATTCTAATTAGATGAACGTTGATGGTAATTATGAAAGGTATGTTTATTAACATCAGATTAAATCTCCTGATGTCAGGGATGCATTCAACGTGGTATTATGTGTATCTAAAGGTATTCCCAAAACTGTAGTATTCATATCTCTATTCATACTGTTTACATAAAAAATAGTTCTGTGCTGTAACATATTAGGAGTTTAGAGTGACAGTGCAAGATAGGACCACAATAATTATTTCTCAACCCGACTTAATGATTCTTCAAAAGCCATCTTTGATTCGGGCCCCAGAAAGGAAAAAAACCCTCGTCTTTTTTTCATGGCTTGGTGATGAGAAAAAGGTCTTTTTAATGGTCTAAAACAAATATAATTAACGATAGGAATGATTCTTTTATGACAGTTTTAAGAGCGTTCGTTAGACGAGCCCCATAAAAAATGAGCCTTTTTTTGTTATGTACGTGCCCCAGATAGTTAGAAAAAACAATGTTGGACTTTGAACTTTATCTTATGCCTTCCTTTAGGATCAACAAGGCTTGTATGTTACATCTTTCTCCTAAAGGTCGATAGTAAATCACTACACCCACAAGTGTGGAGGCATAACAACCCCATCGGCATTTTGTGCAGTGTATACAACTTTCATATAAACATGCCGTGCATGACTATTCTTCTAGTGGCCTTACAATAACTCCGACGTCGAAACGACTCACAGGAATTATCTCTATTTTGGCAATGTTATTCAAACGAGACGATCGGTAATATATGGTAGCATAATTGAGAGTGAACAGTATCTAGTGAGAACTAGAATACATAGCTTCTCATTTCACTATGGTCAAAGATTAAGTAGAATCCAGAGACGATTGCAAAAATAATTAATTATCATTTCATGCCATAACAACACAATATGTAGGTAGCCTATCACATGTGATTCCATTAAACTATAAGAAATACGTATTCTTGTTTGTGTGGAATCAAACTGCAATTGCCAACTTAACCAAGTAAGATACTAGACTACATCTGTTCCTATTTAGTAAATACATCATGGTTGTAGGTGATTTAATTACTCTTAAAGCTATAACATGTATTACGATATTTCCTATAGCCACGTTCTACTCACAAGGAATCCAATGACGATCAGAAATAGAAACCACTTCATTCTGTAGGGGGGGGCGGGTCCTGGGGTACTTAATTGATAAGTGGCATGACTGGGCTGTTGCGTTCTCAATGCCACTTAGGAAAGAAGTACTTGGGAAGATAAAGGCTATTGGTAAACATAATGAGAAGCAGGTGTTTCTTAATCAATGCCCATTGTAATGGAATGGGGTATTTTTAACACCTGCCCACTTCTAGAGTGGAATTCACACGGTGGGATTCAGGTACCTCACAGGGTTCTCGTGAAAGTCTCCTGAAGGGGGAAAACATGTCTCAGGAAAATGGAAGCCTACAATTTAGATGAAGAAATTGTGTTTGAGTACAGAATCACTGTAAGAGGATTTGTCTCAGACAAACATCCTGTGAGGTACATGAATCCCGCCATATGAATTTCACTTAAAGGAATCAACTAGATGTTTTTTTTCACTGTGAGAGCTACCTCAAGTATGGATCTTCCATTTCGGAGAAAGTTTTCCCCAGCTAATAGCTATAATACTGGCATACGCTAAAATACCTTCATTGCTTTAATCTGGTTGATTGTAGCGGCGTAGGTGATCGGGTGTATGTAGGAGCCCGGGTTCGGGTAGCCAGTCACGTACATCCGGGTCTCACTGTCATGGTGGAGGATGGTGATCACATGACTGGGGTCAGAGGTCATGTCACATTCGACCTCAAAGACACCTGTAAGAAAACATATATAGGTCAATATCATCATATATATGTTATCAGTGATTGTATTTGTTTGTTCACTTTCAGTCCAGATTTTGACCATTTCTACTGTAGCTAACAAATCTCAGATAACGATGGTTGACCGATCTGACATCAATTTACCCAAAAAATTCGTTCGGTGGTGCCTGACACGAAACAACATTTTAAGGCGACCTGAAATGAAATTGCATTTTCCTTTTAATTCAAATGGAGTATCGAATTCGTATTGCAAAAATTCGTTTTATGGTTTTTTCAAATATTTATTTCTCTATTCGTTCATTTGTCCTGGATGTCATAGGCTCGTGGCCCTGTCTTACTCCAACTCGCTGCGGGTTCGATGAACATGGTGCACCCCTCTCATAAGATCTCACATTCTCTAAGTGGTATTCTGTACTCACTACGCTCTCTGAAGAAGAGAATAATTCTTAACGAACTAGGCTTAGAGCCTTAAGAATCCACTGGCCTGCCTCCCGTGCTAAAGACACATACATCAATGCAATCAAAGATTCCTATAATCTCAATGATGCCACCTAGCGGGAATACTGTGTGCCAGTGGATTATCAAGGCTCTAAGCCTAGTTCGTTAAGAATTCTTCTCCCATGGAGTGCAGTGAGAACCTTGTACACATAACGACTTAGAGAGTGTGAGATCTTATGAGAGGGGTGCACCATCGAGATTCTCATTCATTACAGAGTCAGTTAACAACGAGTAGGCTTACCGCCTTGTTTTAGGATACTTTGTGTATGAAGAAGGTGAATTTGAATGTATAAGCATGATAGGGATCTTTCTTCAGTATAATCTACGATAAACTAGAAACTGACTTATTGTGTTTTATGTGAACAACGCCAATGGGCGTGCATTGCACCCATACATATAGTTCGCTCTCTTGACTAGTGGTCCAACATAGGTAGCATGCTTGAGATCCTATTATCTGTTTTCCTTTATTTGACTAGCTACTTTCCACTTAGTGGGTTATTAATTTTCAGATATTTCTCAAGGGATTCCGGTGTTTTATTGTATATATTCGATCTATTTTTTTGGTAAACGACGTCAGATCAGAGAATGAAGCAGATAATGCTTACAGATTAATTTACTATCGAGTATGGAATAAGGGAACCACTGACACATTCTTTCACAGAAAATCTGTGTGTGTCTGGAAAATGCCGTAGAAACAGTGCATATATAATGTTCTGTCACAGATAAATTGGGACCGATACACAATGGGTGGCACCACGATAGACTTTCAGGGTAACCCAGAAATATATCTGCAATTTTCGTCGGCCAAAGGAAACTAGGTCAACCCGAAAGGCACCGATCTTGAATCCGATAGGTATCCTTTACAATTCAGAGTTAATAAACAAGTTTCCGTTAGCAAAATGTTGTAAATAACCTGCCTTGGTTTTCAGGGTTTATGGGATAATTCCCATTGTCGGTGACGCCTTCCAGCTTCCAGTCCCTACAGGAATCGCGGATAGCGGCCTTCACGCAGTCCTCGGACTCATCCTCATGCAAGGCCCCTGGACAATCCACCACTCCATCACACCTTCAGCAAGAAAAGACAGGTTCCTTGTCACTTCAGCGTAATGTTCACACCTGCTTTTAAGTGTCGCTGCTGTCCTCAAATCTGTCACACTATCGAAAAGGTGTCCCATCATTGGGATCCAATTTGTTAATTTCATTCATTTAAAATTTTCCATTTTGTAGGTGGCGGGTTCTGGGGCACTTAATTGTTGGATATTATAGCTTATATGAAAAGATTTGGATAGGTGAATGTTACAATAATCCCATTTTATCAATTTTATATTAGGGAAAAACTTTTAAAGTTCCTCAGGGAATTTTTCAGAGAACTAACAAACACCAGTGAATTAAATTTAAAGTCATAGGATAATTCAATGTACCCCGATGATGATTTAAAAATTAAAAAGTTTTCCACAACGTTTTGGGCCTTGTAGTTTAAAGAAGAAACCAAAAGGTTTTGGTCAAAGTTTCCGTTCTCCACGAGTTTGATGCAGAGTATTATGAATGAGGCGGGAGCCGAGTGAATATCAGGTAGCGTTCAAACGAGTTGGAGAACAACAACATTGACCGAAACGAGTTGCTTTTTGTATTCATCTCACCCCCGTACACACTATTATAATGTAAGTTGCACAGGATATAGACCATGGAGAATGGACTACAAAACTTTTAGGGGGATAGAGAACGATTTTTCCCAAAGTGAAGCCGATGGGAAAAAAATATCAGGGGTGAGATAAAAGCCTTCATCAGATGTCTTTAAATTATTCTAATAACAAGGTTTCGTTCATGTTTAATGTACTTCCAATTAATACACCGCATGAGTTCATTTATGGGTGCTATCACATAGATACAGAATTGTTAAACCTTATCCTTGTCCTTTAAATTGCAGATTTAAATGTATATATACGCCTTTGGTTTCATCTGTCCCTATAATATTTTGTCATTCTTCTGTAAAATAAAAAGGATCCATTATCCGATAGTATTATCTCCTTTTCGAAAAACAAGAACCAATTCTTAAGGATAAAATAAGAATAAGGAAAATAGGATATGGAAGTTAACAGGTTATGGATAAATTTGGATAAGTACCACAGAGAAACGTTTTTAAAAACCTACCGCTTATTGATTGAAATGCATGTTCCATCAAAGCACTGGAAGGACACCTCCGTGGAGCATCGCACTGAATACAGAAAAGGTATATCACACAATTACTTCAACAGCGAGCTTTGTTAAGATTTTATGGCATGTATAATTATAATTATATAGATATAAAGCTATCGGACGACACTAGTATCTCATGAATATTCATTACCCTAACCCCGGATGAAAGTAGAGAAGCAGTAGCTGGGAGTATAAAATTTTATTTAATTTTATGTAGTAAAATGCAGTAAAATATTTATGGCGACCTTACTGGACGGCATATTAAAATGTAATGTGAATATGAAGGTAAGTAAAAGTAGATAAATGATAATTGACGGTATGATGTATGTCAATTATAAAAATATGAAAGTAAGATATACAATAGAGTTGTATAGACAATACATATGTAATTGTATAATATAATAAAAATGGCCTACGTGAGTAGGTGAAGAGAGAGAGGTTGTGGGTGGGTGGGACGAAAATGGTACTGTAGTACGTGCGTACTGCAGGGCGGGTGAAGGAGAAGTGAGACCGGGGTCTGGACCGGGCTGTACCACGTGACTGCGTAGTATGAGTGAAAGCCGCGAGGGGGCAGGAGGGGCGCCCGTGAGGCGCGGTAGAGGGGGACACCGGGGGGAGCAATGACTACCCCTGAGCAAAGCCCATGAGTAACCCATTACCCTAACCCCGGATGAAAGTAGAGAAGCAGTAGCTGGGAGTATAAAATTTTATTTAATTTTATGTAGTAAAATGCAGTAAAATATTTATGGCGACCTTACTGGACGGCATATTAAAATGTAATGTGAATATGAAGGTAAGTAAAAGTAGATAAATGATAATTGACGGTATGATGTATGTCAATTATAAAAATATGAAAGTAAGATATACAATAGAGTTGTATAGACAATACATACGTAATTGTATAATATAATAAAAATGCCAAGAAGCCAGTAAAAGGTGAGGGGGGGTGGGAGAAAATTATGAAAGTTTGTTTAGGGACCGGATGAGAGCAAGGTTAACGGCCTTGGCATCAGTGTCCTTGATGTAATCTCGGTGAGAATTAGACCTCCAGCCGCCATAGCGCTGGATGGACAGCTCTGGCATACCCGCCTGGTATGCCTGAGTGGCGGCAGCCTTCCGGAGGCTGTGGAGGGTGTAGTCGGTAGGCTGATTAGCGGTGAGTAGCAGCGCTTTCCACTCCTTGCTCAGAGTTCTGGTCGTTATTACCTGGCCGTCTGCCAGGAGTAAGAACGGGTCCTCGGGGCTGGCCGTGGGGGCGGCCGCGATCATCTTCCTGACCGCCCGCACCGGACACGAGGACGGGTCGGAGGACGCCTGCAGGGTGACTGTCTTTTCCTCCCCCACCATCTGCATGTTCTTGGCCGCCTTGACGCGTATCGAGACCTGTCTGGGCGTGACCACGACGTCTCGGCATGACAGGTGTCGCGTCGGATCGAACTTGGTCGCAGATGGAGGGGCGACCTCGCTTTGTCGCAGCGCCGCGTAAAATATCACCAGGATAGCGGCCCGCAGAATGATGTGTAGAGGTGATTCGTCGAGGGCCTCGAGGGCAGCCCTGAGGACGTCCATCGGCACCGCCGGCTTGACGTTCGGTTGGTATGTTTTGTTGCGTCTCATGGCCTCGAGTGCACGTCTCACCCTGAAATCCTCCGTCGGCGCGACGTCGCCCCCCGTCAGCCGTAGGTGCGACCGCACGTGTGATAGCTGGTTCGCGACCGTCGCCGGCGAGGGGGCGTGGTCCGCGACGTATTCGAGGAACGCCGTGGTAAAGCTGACGGTAGGTTTCTGGGGGTCGGCGCCCATCCGGCGGCAGAATGCGAGGTAGGTCGCGACGGCGGAGCGCTGGTTCGCGACCGTTCCGGGGGCACGCGCCTCGCATTGCCGAGCAGATGCCCTCGTCTGGAGCGATCGTAGCGCCGGATCTGCAGGTGAGACGTAACACAGGGTTGAACGAAACATGAGTACATGGCATGACCTCGACTAGGGAGTGGAATTTTATGTACCTAGAGGCCGTATCAAAGTCCCTCGAGGTTAGGTGTGCCCGGCTGAGCGCGTCGGCCACGGTATTGAGGGCACCCGGGACGTGTGTGTACACGAAGTCTACTTGTAGTCTAGCCTGCACCATCCAGGCTTGACGGGCACACTCGGCCAGGACGGGGTTCCGGGCGCGTCCCGACCGGAGTGCCTGGACGGTGCCCATATTATCGCAGTAGACTTCCACCCGGGTGCCGCGGTCACGGTCGGTTAAGAACGTGCACATCGCGTATACCGTGTTGAGGGCCTCGAGCTCCGCGATGCAGGTAACAGGGTCGTTCACTGGACAGACGCGGCCGGAGTACGAGTAGGTCCCGTCTGTACCCCCGACGCCGGACAAGCACGCGTCCACGATCAGGCACTTGGTCGGGGGGCCTCGGGGGATGAGGGCGTGGCCGTTCCAACCGTCGGCAAAGCGCAGGAACCATTCGAAGTCCTGCCGCATCTCGGAATTGATGTTAATGTAGTACCCGCCCATCCCCCGGAGGGCCTTGAGCAGTTTACTCACAAAGGGGCGCGCAGGCCGGATACACTTGGCTACATGTAACACGCGCCCCAGTATTGATTGCAGCTGGCGTTTCGTCAGCGACCGCTTCTGTGCGACCGCCCTGACATGCTCTCGGACCTCGTGTAGTTTGTCCTCGGGGACGGAGAGCGACATGTCTATGGAATTGATCACGATGCCGAGCCACGTGACCACCTGGCTGGGGGGCTGAGCCTTTTCCCGGGCCTCGGGGAGGCCCAGCTCCTCGAAGAGGGCTCGTGCGATGGCGAAGTCCGAGGCCGCCTTGTCCTCGTCGGGCGAGAGGATGATCAGGTCGTCCAGATACATGGCGGCCTCGACCCCTTTCTGGCTGAGGATCTTAACTATTGCTTCTGCCACACACTGCATGTGGTAGGAGGAGGCACGGGCACCAAAGGGCATCGCCGTATCACAGTAGAATGCCTCCCCCCACGCAAAACAGAGCAACGGCCAGTCAAGGGGGTCGCAGCGGAAGTTCTTGTACGCCCGGGATATATCGATGGTCGACATGAAACTCCCGGGCCCCGAGGCCACCAGGCGGCCGACGAAACCATCCACGGTCGGGAGGCCATGCTCCCGTTCCTCGCCGTAAACCGAGTTCTTGACGATATAGCCGTTGACGCTGTCTTCCTTGGGGTACGTCATATCGGTTATCACTCGGCGATCGGTAGTACCTCTCTTCTCACGTGTCATTAGAGGCGACACGTGACACCAGGGTAGGAAAGGGGGGGCCTCGAACGGCCCCATGAGGTTGCTGTACCCCTTCTCCTTCCTGATGAACTTATCCACCTGCTCCGGGTACCCTGTAGCACTGGGGTGGTTGGGTACCCCGCGGGTATCGCTTATCGGCCCGGCGTAACCCAGTGGGAAGCCGAACCTGATGAAATCGCTCAGTTCCTTGCTGCCGGGGATCCCGGAGAGATATCGGATCCAGACCGGGATGTTGAGGTCCGTGGGGATCTCGATACGGGCCCCGAGGGCGTTGGGTAGGCCCGTGCGCCTCACAATATCGTAGATGTGGGCGTGGTCCGGCGGCCCGTGTGCCGCGAACTGCGGCCAGTTGGTCCTCCTGTGTCCGGCGAACGCCTCGGGGTCGGTCCGGACTCCGGCGACAGGTATCCCGGTCTCACAGAACTTTCTGACGGCAGCGAAGTCGATGGGACTGAGTTCGCGGCCGTCCTCCCGGGGCAATTGCCGAGCCAATTGCTCCGCCTCCCCGCTAACACTACCACAGGCGGGAGTGTATTCCTCGGTGGGCGGGGCTGCACGCTCCGTGCTTCCCCCCACGTGCGCGGCACGCGCTGTTGTTGTCACGTGGGGGGTGACGTCATCACTCCTGCACTCTTTGATCGGGTCCCCCTCGCCGAGTGCACTCGTACCGAGGCCGAGGGGTGCGTCTCGCGCCACGCTCACTCGCGGGGCGCGTCCGGTCCGTTTTTTGAAGCCGTGCCGTGTTGTTTCTGCACTCCTAGTTCGGTGGGGCGGACCGTGTGTCCGGCGTGCGGCGTCCTTCGTGGGGCGGGTGCGGATGTTGGTGCAGCGTTGTCATAACCCGCACCATACACGAGTTTCCTGTTGCACGCGTGTATAGAGTGCGTGCACATCCGCCCCACCGAGTCGCAGAACGAACAAACATGAACCCATTTGATCTGCCCGTCCTGATGTCCGTTGCGTAGGCGACAACCTCGCTCCGAGTTGTACGCCCGGCAGGGGAGCTCTCGGGCTCCGTCCCTTCCTCCGTCTTGACCGTTAGGGGCGCTGGTGGCGGCCGTCATAGCTATGCGTACGCGTTCGTCTTGAATGCGCACGTGGTCCGACCAGTACACACGGCCGGCCTCTACCTGATCGAATATGTAGTTAGACCACCTCCTAACCGCGGGCCACGGCCGTGTCTGGGCGTCCACCGTTACCTGCGAGAGGTGCCTGTACATGTCTCGACGGTCGCCCTCGGGTATCGCCCGCTCGTCCTCCATCATCAGTAAGAATGCGCTCACATACTCCATGGGGGCCAGGCTTCCCCTAACCTCGAGCTTTTGTGACATGGTATACAGGCCCTCACGTTCGACATACATATACGGCTTAGAAATGAGTTTATGTACGGTCAAGTCAGATGAAAACCTACCGGCCGTGCGCTCATGCCGAATGCCCTCGCGGTCGATCTCTCGCTGGAGCAGTTCCTCGCTCAGGTAGCGTTCCCTGAGTTGTCTGGGTGCGGGCAGCCTCGACGTCTGGTCCTGGGCCCAGTCTCTTGTCCGGTCCTCGGCCGTAGAGCGTGCCTCTCGGACCGTCGGTTGTGTAGCCCTGGTCGGCGACCGTTGTCGTGCCATCGCCTGCATCGTCTGAAACATGCTATCCATCGTCCTTCCTATCTTTTCCATGTTGGACTCGAGCTTCGAGATCCTAGCCGTTTTTACCGTGCGCCCGCTGTCCGAGACCGACTCGATGTTCTCGTTGGACTCGGCCGTTTCCTGGAGAGTGGCCTCCGATTCCGCCGTGGATTCCGTCGGCTTCGATGTGCTGGGCACCGGGGTATTCCTCGTCGTAGGACCCATTTCTCCTTTCGCTGTACCGTATCGCGTGTATGGGGGTGCTAGCCTGTACTCGGGGAGTATGAGGCGAAGCACGTGGCCAAGAGACGAAAATGGTACTGTAGTACGTGCGTACTGCAGGGCGGGTGAAGGAGAAGTGAGACCGGGGTCTGGACCGGGCTGTACCACGTGACTGCGTAGTATGAGTGAAAGCCGCGAGGGGGCAGGAGGGGCGCCCGTGAGGCGCGGTAGAGGGGGACACCGGGGGGAGCAATGACTACCCCTGAGCAAAGCCCATGAGTAACCTATTAGGTCACATGTTCTCACAAGCTAGTTGTGCGGGCTTCACTTGTTTTTGGGCCGCCATTGAGGACGGGTGCCTCCGTGTGTGTTTGTAAAAGTTTCTTTGATATTTATTGAATTTATTTGTTTAAATTGTTATTCTTTAATGTTAACAAAATACCGACACTTAAGGTCCTGAATCAGCAAGAGTGGCAATTTCCATGCTCGCCTACTTCATGAAAAATAATGATGTGTATTAGGTCTTCCGTGCCAACATTATGAAAGGCTACTGACAATATAAGAAAAACAATGTTGACTTATATACTATATGAATATTGTCGACAGTGATATACATACAGCTGCTAAAACGAGAACAACAGAGCTGTGGCACACCAATAAGGCAGAAGAATATGTACTCCGAGAAGCTACAGTATATTTTGTGGAAATGCTGAACATTTCTTTTCTAAGACTTATTTATACTGATTTGTTCACAACCCGCAGGCTGGTTTTAAGCGACCCCCAGTTTAAAGTTTTGTTCGTGCTTACACTTCATTATTTTGTGCTGTTACGCAATATAATTACAACAAATGGATACCAGAGGTTTGTTCATAAATACAAATATTTCACTGTACAAGTTAAGTAACCCAACTAGCAGTTGTAGATTGAAAAAAATAAATTTTCACTAAGAAACGCATTGATTCACTTGGTAACTGTTCGAAAATCGAGTGCGATGACGTCGCTGTCACACTACCTGAGACTTTAGATGTGACAGGCGTCATGGAACGTGACTTACTTTTGTACATTCTTGCTTGCACTGTTGGTGCCGCTTCTTATGTCTGTCTAGCACTTTTGTCGCGAAACTAGTGAAACAGGTCCCAGGTGCCTGTTGAATAATCTAGGGACATACATGAATACCCTTTTCTTTATTACCCACCTGATACGGAGTCTCCATACTAAGCCTATGGAGATTACAGATCGCTACTGAGGAGGATACGGAGCTCCGTACCCTCCTAGGAGGATACAGATTTTTTAGATGAAAGTAGTCCCAAACATAACTTCTTAATTACGTTGAAAAGTTTTCTAACGATCATATTTATTGCTTAAATCTAAAAATAAGTGAGTAATAAATACAACATTACCATAATTTCGATCTGTGTGGCCATATTCTCCTTGTAGTTGACGCAACGCAATACTCCTCGCTATCTCTCGGAGTATTACTACGCGTCAACTACGCGGAGAATACGGCTACTCAGATCGAAATCATGGTAATATTGTGTATGTACGCCAAGGTAACCATAGGACGATATGGGTCAACCTTATTCAGCACTTATGGGCAACCTTATGCCGGAGACACACCAAGCAAGAATTGCAGCGATTTCTGGAATCGCCAACGCAAAATGGACTATCTATGAGCTATTATTTCACATTTCACCTGATTATTGCTTCTGAGACACTAAACTATGGGTGGGGAACTATCAAATGATATCTCACATAAATGCCATTCTGTATCGGCGATTCTAGAGATCGCTGCCTTGACTCGCTTGGTGTGTCCCCGGCATAATGGACGGCTGATACTGTCTTAGCGAATAGACTTGAATATCGCTAAACGATAAGCCTTGTACGAGGTACAGAAAAGGGTGTTCATGTGCGATACTAGATTATAAAACGGGCCCCTGATGTTCATGCTGAGCTGCTGGCTTCAATATGTTCTTACTTCACTGTATTTTAAAATACAATAGCGATTTCTACTGAATTTTAAATTCCGTAGAGACTGAGTGATCCTGATCAATGTTGGCTGAGGGTTAAAGCATATCGCTCGATTGCACAGCTTTTCATATACGTTGTACTTATACAGTCTACTATCTTTACACAGAGCTTTGAGCTCTTGTATTGGCATTTTTAGTCTGCAGCAAGCTCCTTCTGCCTAAAGGTTTATACATAAAGATTATTTTGTGGCTCACTCTCTTGTGTTCCAAAAGGGAGGGAAGATTGTCCATTCATTTAACTGACCACAAATCTGACTAAACATCTGACCCTCACCCACACCCATCCACACCGACCTGCGCCCACCAACAGAAATACTCCTAGCACCATCAACCAACACCAGCACCCGCACCTACCTACACTTACCAGCATCCACACCTACCAACATTGACACCAACCAACACCAGCACCCGCACCTACTTACACTTACCAGCATCCACACACACCAACATTGACACCAACCAACACCAGCACCCGCACCTACCTACACTTACCAGCATCCACACCCACCAATATTGACACCAACCAACACCAGCACCCACACCTACCTACACTTACCAGCATCCACACACACCAACATTGACACCAACCAACACCAGCACCCGCACCTACCTACACTTACCAGCATCCACACCCACCAACATTGACACCAACCAACACCAGCACCCACACCTACTTACACTTACCAGCATCCACACACACCAACATTGACACCAACCAACACTAGCACCCGCACCTACCTACACTTACCAGCATCCACACACACCAACATTGACACCAACCAACACCAGCATCCACACCTACCTACACTTACCAGCATCCACACCCACCAACATTGACACCAACCAACACCAGCACCCACACCTACCTACACTTACCAGCATCCACACCCACCAACATTGACACCAACCAACACCAGCACCCGCACCTACCTACACTTACCAGTATCCACACACACCAACATTGACACCAACCAACACCAGCACCCACACCTACCTACACTTACCAGCATCCACACCCACCAACATTGACACCAACCAACACCAGCACCCACACCTACCTACACTTACCAGCATCCACACACACCAATATTGACACCAACCAACACCAGCACCCACACCTACCTACACTTACCAGCATCCACACACACCAACATTGACACCAACCAACACCAGCACCCGCACCTACCTACACTTACCAGCATCCACACCCACCAACATTGACACCAACCAACACCAGCACCCACACCTACCTACACTTACCAGCATCCACACCCACCAACATTGACACCAACCAACACCAGCACCCACACCTACCTACACTTACCAGCATCCACACACACCAACATTGACACCAACCAACACCAGCACCCGCACCTACCTACACTTACCAGCATCCACACCCACCAACATTGACACCAACCAACACCAGCACCCACACCTACCTACACTTACCAGCATCCACACACACCAACATTGACACCAACCAACACCAGCACCCATGCCCACCAACACCGAAGGTAATACCTGGAACACGAACACTACATCCACACCCAAGAAACCCCATCTACACCCAACAACACCAACACCCATCATCACCCATAAATAACATCACCAACACTCACACCAACCCATACCAACAGTCAAAAATAATATCCACACCAACACCAACCTATACCAACATTCACCAACACCCACACCAACCAACACCCACAGACCCAAACACATACATTCATCCACCAACACCCACACCCACAAACAGCAACACTGACACCCATTAACCCACACCCAGAAACCCCTTCATCTACCAACACCTACATCCACACCACAGCAACACCAAAACATACACCTGCTAACACCAACACTTACCAACACCAACACCTACACCCACTAACCCAACATCGACATCAGCACACACACAAACCCATCCACACCCACCGGCGCCCAACAAAAGAAATACTCACACCACCATTAACCAACCCCAACACCCACACCTAACTACACTTACCAACATCCACACCCACCAACACTAACACCAACCAACACTAACACCCATGCCCACCAACACCAAAGCTGACATCTGGAACACCAACACTCGCCAAAACTTATATCCATCAACACCATACTTTTATTGCTTATCTGCGATGAATTCCTGATTTGGGCGTTGGTATTCTTTATACCATCTTTGAGATGGTCATTCAGGTTCAACTATTTAACCTAATATTAGGTATTCGCTCCCCTTTATTATCAATCATTATGAGTGCTGTACCGATATGATTTTAGGTGTCTTTGAATTGTTTTTATGATATAATATATTGCAAATGTGAAGTACATAAGTTTCCCTAGCTTTTGCCACGGTCGTGACGAATATTTCTTAAAGTATATATATCGAGGCAGTACATGGTTTTATCTCACCCCAGATATTTTTTCTCCATAGACTTAACATTGGAAACTCGTATCTAACACCCATTAGATATTTAGGAAATATATCCAATGGGGGATAATGTCACAAATGTTAGCCCAATAGTCAATATTAAGGGTGAGATAAATTCAGAAACCCATTCAAGTTTAGGGTCAGAGCTCGATCCCATCTCATTTGAATCACATAGCAATTCACGCGGCTTTGCCTTGTGAATTAGTACGTGATTCAAACTCGATGGATACAAGCTCAGACCCTAAACGTTCATGGGTTTCCTCTATAAATACTATCCCGAACTATTACTGAGCAAAGCTACCCTGGTTCCTTTAGATTGGATGGAGACGAATGTATATAATGACCTTTCAGCCAAGGTTATTACTCTCAACTTATATGGACTCGGATCAACCCAGGGATGTTTGCGAGAATTACTGTTCAACCTTGTAACCAACTTATATGTACTTTAATTATATGTTACTTGATCTGGGATGGCCTAGTGACGAAAACCAGCTTATCATGATTGCTGACACCATCGGCCGCTTTATTGTTGTCATACATCATGCTATACTCAAGTTGTCTGTAAAGAAAAGATCTGTACCCATGACATCAATAAAGAAATTTTTGAAAAAAGAAAATTCATATACTTATATTATCATATGTCCTTGTTGCTGACTACTGCTCAATGGTATGTCATAATCCTTAATAAGAAAAGATAGGTATCAAGATGAGACCGATAACAAAAGGCGATGTTAACAATCACCCATAACAAGAAGATTAAGGCCTGGCGTCCACCTACTACGGTAGAAATTTAGACCTACCGATATGGCACCGATACAGAAAGCAAATATCGGAGACATATCGGGAAGGTGCAAAATCATAGACTTATGTCTAGACATGCCAATCCACCACGCATTTTATGGGGTTTTTATCGCTAATCGCTGAAACGTGGTCAACTACCCCGATATTAGGTGACTTTCCGACGCGATTTTGGTTTTTTATCGGAAGGTGCATCGTAGACCATATAGGAGCCATATCGTAGTAGGTGGACGCCGCGCCTAACACTTACCACAGAAGGTCTCATCTGACTTGTCCTGGCAGTCGATAAGCATGTCACATCGTTTGTCTGATGGTATACATTCTCCATTGTCACAGCGGTATTCTTCAGAGGTGCAGTTGGGTTTCACTGTAAGATTTACAAAGTTTTGGTATGGCTGCAAAAACCTCTCAAAATAGTGAATTTGGAGCAAGAGGAATATCTTTAACTGTCGCGACAATAGTACGAACATAAAATACCATTACAATTAGAATATCTGGAATCAGTTTTCTGTTAATATGAGTGATTTTACGAAAACCATGTAAGTCTAAAGGGGGGGATTGGGAATAGATTAATACACATTGTACCATATCCCATGATATCAAGAAACGTCATAAAATATAATATGATCGTTTATATGGCATGAGTCGTCTTCATGGAATGATATCATGAAGCAGAGCTGGGTGATATCCGTAGCTGAGGACAACGAAAGCCATGTAAAAAATGATACGAAAGCGACTGAGATCTGGGTTTTATCGTATTTCATCATGTGTAACTTCATAAGTCATGCATGGCATATAAATATTTTATGGCATAACCGTTGCATACAGTCACACCATGACAGTGCATGTTTAAGTTTGTGGAGATGAATGTGAGGGGTAAGATAATACCATGAAACATCACAACATTTCATATGATTGTTTATATGGCATGAGTTATCTTCGCGGAATGATATCACGAGGCGGAGCTGAGTGATATCTGTAGTGACAGACATGTGAATGGCATGTAAACAATTATATGAAATTGAGTGATGTTTAGATTTTATCCTACCCTGTCACATGTTTTTAACTTCATATGTCACCAGTGGCATATAAATATTTTGTGGCATAACCGTGGCATACAGGTCCACCATGTTAAGTTCATGGAGATATATATGAGAGGTAGGATAAACCATCATGTATAATGAAGAAATCTGAATGAAAAGAAAAAAAAAAATTAGATTATACAAAAATCCTCACCACAGAGTAGTTCATCGCTTCTGTCTGGGCAGTCTTGTTTGAAGTCACAGAAGACGGACATCGAGACACAAGTCCCATCGTCGCAAATGAAGTTTTCCTCAGTGCAACCGTTCTCGGCTAAGTAAAGTTTGAGAATAAGGAGAGATACAACCAGGTTTTTTGGTATCAATTTTTCTTTGATGAAAGAAATAACTTGCATATTGACAAAAGAATGTAGTGAATTTAATTGACATATTGAAGAAACGTACCACAAAAACCTCATTTATTGTGCTAAATCATCATTGATCTCGAGTCTGCATCATAACATTTAACTCAATGTATATTTTGAGACCCAGGGAATTTTCTCTTTTAGAAGACCAAATGAATCATTTACGGTCTCACAAAAATGATGAAGCTATATGATACAAAATTTCAATATCTATAAATCATATAGTTATTTTTTTAAGCGGGGAAAAAATTTTTGGAGCAAATTCTTCCAGGTGTATGTATATATACTCTGTCTTCTTTATTGACTACCGCCTCTGTAAATCAACAGGTCTCATCTGGCCAAAAGATTGTGATTAAGGGAATACAGAGAACTAGTTTGTATCAGCACAGTATGGTATGTGATTGTATTAGCAGAATTAGCGGTAGAACAATCTCGGGAAGTAGAGAGATCAGAAAGAACATATATATGTTATTGCCTTTGATACCTTTGGAGCAGTTCTGCTCATCACTTCCATCTCTGCAGTGCACCGTACCATCGCACCATAGATAGGCCAAGATCAGTTCTCCATTCTGACAAAGGACCGTGTTGAGCGTTGGTTTCATAAGACGATCAAGGTTTCCTATTGTTGTCTGATTCCTGACTTCGAGAATACCTGCAAGTTTACAAGTGAAGCCACTAGAAGCCACTATACTTCTATAGATTCCACAGACACAGATTCGGGAGACCTATACCAGCTAAACCGTTCAGGAGGATTGCTCATTATATCTATTATTTTTGTGCATACCTAGATCTCTTTTATTTCAGATGTTAAAATTTGGTATATTCCATATATTTTGTTTTGTGTGTATTTCCTTTAGCAATTCCTTTATTTCACTTCCTATCTTACATTTGATTCACTTCCTTGGTTCGCCTTTACATGATCTTCCATTTTTCACCTCAGATTCATACCACTTGTTTGTGGTCTCTAGGTTGCTCCTTTTTTCAATTTTTCAATCTAAAATTTAAAAAACCTTGCCTTCTCTAACAGAAAAAACTATGTCTCATTCTGAGACAAGTTTCCAACCTTGTGATTTCTCTCGTTATTTGTCTACCTATCTAACTAGAGGGTTCTTTCTTTCGCGAGTTGATTGTTCTGACAATGAACATTTACCATCTAAGGTCCGATGCCCCTTTTACAAAGGGCACATCCAATTCACCTTAAACACAATAATTCTTAGGTGCTGTGAAGGTCAGTGCTTATTACTTCACATCATAAGTCACAGTATACCAAAACTAACACTTCAGACTAACATTGGACGTCAGGGGAAATAATCAGAGGCACAGTATGCTGAATTATGAAAATGTCAAATAATGACATAGAAATTGAACCCTGTTCATTTCAAAAATAAATTGAAACGTGGGTGCAAAGGCGTGGACCTCAATGATTGCTCTCGATGAACTCTGTGTACTGGCGTCATTGGTTCACTGCTCCGTAACACTCCCCTGATCAGGGGGGCGTTTAATATCCGGGGGCAGTGACAGAAGGTTAATGACGGGATGCAATCGCGTTAAATAAATGCTGTCCTTATTTTATTCTCCTTTTTGGGATTGTCAAAATGAAACAAACTATTACATCTGTAATCATATGAAGCTATATAAAGGTGTATAAAAATGAAACAGTTTACTTATATTTGATGCATGGAATACCATTTTTTTTCGATGAAAAATGAGTAACTTAACCCTTTAAGTGCGGGGACCTGTAGCAATAGTATATGGTTAAGGGTGGGTTTTAGGGCTAGTTTATACCACTAGGGGGGCAAGAGGTAACTGGCCAATTGCGAAAATTCTATAACTTTAGAAGGTTGTAGAATATGCAATTATCAAATTTATCATGTATTTCATCTACAATCTTTACCCTGGTGTTATGGTTATATTCTGTGAATATTTCATGATTATTTATCCAATATTTCCTATTTCATTCCATAAGAACGAAATTTTGTAAATTTCAGAAAATGATGCCTTGTGGCATCACCCATCCCAGCATGCATATATATATGGATCATTTTGGTGTAACTTTTTTCGTTCCGTTAGTCCCTAAAAGGGGCTCTGGTTGGAAAAATTTTTTTTTGACCCAACACCTGTTGACACAAATAAATGTATATCATTGCAGGATTTGGACAAACTACTAGGACAAAACCTGCAGGCAACCTGGCGAGCTGTTAGGAAAAACGGAAACGACACCCTACGCAGCAACCTCCGCAAGCTATGGATGGACAGTGCGGTGGAATCCGACCTCCCAACCAGCTGGGCGTTCGGCTTGGAGAATCTGCCGCAGTTCATCCAAGACAGCCACGAGCTCACAGACATGATCGCCGACGTTAGACACCGAGCAGCGATCGAGATCATGAAAGAAGTCTCCAAATACCTCGACAAAGACGAGACCCGCAACAGAAATCTGATGCAAGATAACCTCAAGAATGTGAGAGAAGAACTGTACGATAGAGACAGTGCCGACGACGTCCAAGCCAAGATGAAAAAACTCACAGAGTACTTGGATTCCAAGTGGGAAAAAGAAGGCTACATGATTGAGAGCGAGCTGAATAAGAGGATGCAACAACTCGAGACAAGTGGACCCAAGAAGGAAGATACGGTACACTTGTCAAGAAGCATACTCCGGACTGCCCGCAAGCAAGCAGACTCGGATAGCAAACGCACCCAGAAACGTGAGGAAAAGCCCTTTCGACCCACCCCCTCGAGCAGCGTTGGCAGAGCGAGAGGGGGCACTCCAGACTACCCACACGAGAGAGAAAACAAGGAGCCAACTAGACAGGACTCATATCGACGCCACGAGTATGAGTCGAGGGACAAGCCAAACTACCGCGACTACCGTGGAAGCAAGAAACCATACCGCGGCGGAAGACCCCCCTACCACCAGCAACACGGAAGGTACGATGAGAAACCAAGGGAACACTGGCAGTACCAGAAGCCCTACCAGTACTGAAACAGCGGAACCCAAGCTGAAACGTCGACGACAACCCAAACAACGCAACAGGAGACCGAAAGAGTCATGGCCGATATGGACCACCAGCAACCGCTGGGAACCATTGACATTGGACCACGACTCAGACGAAGACCAGAATGCCCATCGACTCGACACCGAACATCCCATCAAGAAAACCAAGGATAAGACCTCCAGAGACAAACCCTTTACAAATAACCTGAACCCGGAGGCTGCAAATGTTGTATCTACCGTTAATAAAGTTACCAACTGTTTAACGACTCAGTGTTTACCTGTCAAACCCAGACCTCATCCACACCCCATCGGTAAAAATCTAGACACCCCCCAGGCCAACATTAGCGACAACCACTTTTCTACCCCTCAACCCCTCTCAACAACCCAAAACAGTATAGTTGTAAATCTATCAAATAGAGTTCTTTCGGAAGTAGAAACTTCAGTTCTGGCGAAGGGTCTCAACTTCTGCCCAACCCAAGGGGGATTGGGGGAAGGAGACCGCAAAATAGATCTAGACAAATTTCACCGTAAACTACGAATCCGACAATTTTTCGACGCGAAAGAACCAACGAAACCCAACGAAAAACTGGGATATTTTTTACCGACAGCCACCAACGTCAGAGATCCACAGATCAAAGGCAGTTTCGCCACCTTCGAAGACACAGACCTCAACAGAAAACTCAGAGGAGAGTCCAACTGGAAACCTCCCACGGGATCGCAGAATCTAGAAGGCTTCATCACTCTAAACGAGATAGATCTCAGTAGACAAGTGAAGAAAACACAAGGCAAGTATAACATCAGCAAGGAGCAGAAGCTGGCCCTGAAGGCCTTGGCAAAGGACAACAGTGTAACCATCAAACCGGCAGACAAAGGAGGCGCAACGGTTATACAAGATACAATGGACTACATAAAGGAGGCGAATAGACAACTGAAGGATGAATCGGTCTACCAACCAACGAACGGAGACATCACAGCGGAAATACACAACAAGGTGGAAGTAACGTGGAAAGAATGATAGAAGAAGGGGAGATAAGTCTCAAGACAGCTGGAGCTTTACGAACAGACAAACCCCGCGCACCGCATGTGTATTTCCTTCCGAAAATACACAAACCCCAACGACCACCACCAGGAAGGCCAGTAGTTTCGGCAAACAACTGCGCCACCGAAAAAATATCCACCTTCGTCGATAATTTCATCAAGCCACTAGTTCCAAAAATCAAATCACACGTCAAGGACACCAACGATTTCATCTGAAAAATCGAGTCGCTGGGAAAAATGGAAAACGGCACCATCCTAGCGACACTAGATGTAGGATCTCTATACACCAACATCCCAAATGATGAAGGAATAGATGCGATTCGACAAAAACTACAAAAAACAAGAGACCCCAGACTCAAGCCAACGAACGACTCCCTGGTCGAGCTCCTAGAAATCGTACTGAAAAATAACAACATCCAATTCAACGGAGACCACTACAAACAAATCAGCGGCACAGCAATGGGAACCAGACTGGCACCATCATATGCCAACCTGTTCATGGAACAACTGGAAGAAAAACTCGAAAAAGACAACGAATTGAAACCCACTGTCTGGCTCAGATACATAGACGATATCTTCATAATCTGGAACCATGGAGAAACCGAATTCAAAAAATGGATAGAAAGTCTCAACTCAAGCCACGCAACCATCAAGTTCACCTCGGATCATTCAAAAACGGAAATTGCGTTTTTGGACACAAGGGTGAAGATAGATGAAGAATCGAGAGAAATATACACCGACCTCTACACGAAGGAGACAGACGCCAACACTTACCTCAACTACGACTCAGCCCACCCACCAGCCACCAAACGAAGCCTACCATATTCCCAGTTCTTAAGACTACGCAGAATCTGTAAGAAAGACGAGGATTATGAAAAGAACTGCAACCAGAAAATCGAGGAATTCAGGGTCAAAGGATACCCAGAGAAAACAATCCTAGACTGCAAAAGTAAAGTAGACTCACAAAACCGAAACGAACTGGTCCATGGAGAGAAACCCCAGAAAGCCAAAACCGAGGACCTAGTTCTAGTGACCACGTACCAACCCAACCAAGCCAGCATCGGAAACATCGTGGACAAAAACTGGGAACTGTTAGCCCGGTCAATAACCACCAAACAAATCCACAAGAAAAAAGTCATCAAGGGATACCGACGACCGAAAAACATCAGGGACATCCTGGTAAAGGCAAGGACCAACTACCATCCAGACAACGACAAGGACAAGATCGACAAAGACAAAGGGGAATCCAGAAACGAAACCCACAAAAAGGAGAAAGAGAGAAATGATAACAAAGACCGAAACGCATGCAAGAAGATAAATTGTAAGTACTGCAAGCTGCTAGACACAGGAGGCAAAATAAAATCAAGATCCACCCAGAGAACCCACGACACAAAATGGAACGCATCGTGCAACAGCTCTAATGTCATCTACTGCATAGAATGCAAAACATGCAATGCCCAGTATGTAGGTCAAACGAAGAGAAAAATCAAAGAAAGAATCCGAGAACATCTAAACTGCATAAAGAAACATGAAAGCAAGAACGGAGTACCAAACCATTTCAACGAGAAAACACACAACGGGACCCAGGACGTCAAAGTATATATACTCGACTATATATATAGACATCCCGAGTCAAGAGAAGCCTCAAGACTAAGGAACAAAATTGAGTTTAACTGGATCCACAGGCTAAAAACCCACGCGCCAGAGGGCCTCAACACGCTCGACAATAGATACGGCTAATCATCACAAACACGATCACTTCAGGGTCTAATGCCACGTCAAAAATTTTTTTTCCAACCAGAGCCCCTTTTAGGGACTAACGGAACGAAAAAAGTTACACCAAAATGATCCCCCCCACAACCCTGAAGAAAGTGAAGATTAGAACGACATAAATAATAGAGAGAACGAATCGACTATTTTTTCTTGAATTTAGGAAAAATAATGGAACTACATACTCCGCTGCTAGAATGAAATTCTAGCAGAAAGACCACAGAAGAACACCTACCGCACCTTGCCTGATGAGACTGGTTAGTAGTCGAAACCACGAGAATAAATATCCTCGCTACATGCGGAGATATCCTCTATATGGTATGAAATACCATGTAGTGCCAAAAGACAGGATGGCGACAGATTGGAATGGGGATGGCAGCACGAAAAAACCTGCCACTGGGACTGGAATCTCTCCCGGTATAAGATCTCTTGATGATAGTGATCTTTTTCCAGTTGTGAAACATCTGGCTCCCCATAGAACCAACCAGCGACGGTCGGGTCGAAGCACTCGCACGCCGCACGGTTCTATTTACCGACATGAGACCTGAAAATCAACATAAACAGCTCTCGACCAATCAAAACGCTGCATTTCGGGGTATGCTGACTGACAGCGGCGTCGTCCGCTTGTCAATTTCCTGCTTCTCTCTATTCCGTGGTCGCAAAGCGTTGGGTGAAGAAGAGTGTCAAACCTTGCTACGCCTCGTCTACCTGCTATATGCATATATATATGGATGTTGTCTTTTGGCATCACCCTCCCAGGCACAGTTGATGCCATATGGCACCACCTGCCGTGAATGGGTTACGAGAGCTAGTCATATCATATATTCTCTTTCAGGAATCAGTGTGAATTGACCTTATGACTTACCTGTGTCCAGTTCACACAAGTACTGTCTGACCTGATCATAGGCACATGGGATATCATGCCATGAATCCGTACTATGGATGCTGTCCAGACGGATCATGGCGCAGTCCTCCACCTCAGCGCCATCTGGCTGCTGCAGGTTTGAGTAGTCGCTGGATGGAGACCATGCAGTGTATGTAATAGGAGACCCGTCACTCCACCGCCAGTTGCCTTCCTCAGTGCTGTCTGTCAGTCCTATATTGACGTACAACAATAATGTGAAATATAATCTAGACTATATCAAATCTGAAAGGTGGATGAGAATAATGACAAAAGAAAGATACAGCGGAAGTATTTATTTTGATGAATATTTTCCGACCTAGGCAATATAGAATTTACGACGTGCAAAGCCCTATTGCAAGTGTTTATCGTATCAATATGCTGACAGGTAAACACTGCATACCCTGAAATACGCCAGCCTTGTGTGATTTTCAACCCTGTAGTACGCTGATGATTTTTGGGTTATCCAATATGACATTATTTTACAGCCATTTCGACATATCGACAATACCAAGATGAGATTTTACCATAATACCTTAATAATAGTAACGATCTTATAGTTTTACATAAATTCTATCAAAATCTGCGCATTTCTTCATGGAAAATAGCAATTACTGGAATTTAAAAAAACGATGTCTTAAGACATCGTAGCCCACTAAACCTAGGAATGCCTCCAGGAGGCACAGCGTACTGAAAGGGTTAATGATAAAAAGGAGTAATTTTTCGCGTGAGGTGGGTGGTTCTGTATCGCGCAAGGGAGCAGAAGAGAGTGATGGCGAGCACTCGGCATGGACCGTGAGGTGGAGGCCCTCACGAGACTGGAGGCGGCCAGGTTGTCCCAGGTAACATGAGGCGAGGGCGTCCCTAGTTAGAGCCCCCTCTCTCCCGCTCCCGCATTAGTCCTAAGATCAAGATGATGTTTTGAAAAAAATCCTTTCAAAGGGAATGGGTTTGGTAGAGGTTTCAGGCTCTGGCGGGTCATCGAGCTCAAACAAACCAGACGGCACGTATTTTACCCACCCACCCACATCCTTTTATACGTCACATCTCATTTCATATCTCTATTTCATTACAATTGCATTTTGTATTTACTCATTTAACTATATATCTACACTTTTAACAAAAATATACTACCATTATCCTACCCCTAATAAAGAATGACATAGGGATTTCCTTATGTCATGGGTGTGACATAAAGTGTTGTTTATGTCACTACATTCTAATGCTGAAGAAATGTAGAAATGGGATAGAATAAAATCTAGACACCACTCGAGTGAGTTTGAGCTTATTTATGTCACTCATTTTGTTGGTTCCGTAATGTCACTCGTCTTAAACTGGTGCAATTACGGAGCCAACAAAATGCGTGACATAAATAAACTGATACTCAAACTCCTGACGTCTGTTCATATTATCATTAAAAGTTGTCTACACAAACAAAATTGTATTCTCCTCAACTTAACCTCTTTTTTTTTTTTTACTTTCACGCCGCGTGTAGAGCAATGGTTCTTTGATCTGCCCCGTGATTAACGAGGTCCCTTTTTGGGTCGAGGTGAGTAGAATGTAACATGTAGCATCATAGAATACATGTAGCATTATAGAATACATAAGATGTATACAGGACGTATTCTCAGCGATTTACGCTTACCAAAATGACTCCGTACGAAACTCATCTGAATTCACGACAGTTCCAGCTGTCCATATGGTCGTCCATAAGTTTTTTTGTTTTTTTTTGTTTTTTTCAATCTTTATACTACATGAGCATCAGTCAGTAAGACTGGTTTTATTGTCCACGCAGTGGACTACATACTACAGTTGTTACAAAATACATTCTGAATCAATTACTCATTTGTCCATGGTAATTACCAATGGTATCTAATACGCTGACATACTTTACAAAATATTAGCTTTTTCACACTATAATAAGTGTAAGCTTGTTTCTCGATATACAATTTTGTTACCAAATATCCCAAAAGGGATAACACCAGTATTCAGCACATCTGTAAATCTTGAGTGGCTGGAAACGTGTTGATTAGTTGAAGTACAGTCAGTTCCATTTCATGGGCTTTCTTGTCAATTACTTACATTAGGGAATTCAGTTTGCAGTATACAATAAATATATGTTCACAGCATTTCGGTTAATTCGAGACAGTTTCAGTCGAGTTATGTACATTACTAGGTCATGTATCCAACACCCTGCTCTAAGTTATTGGTCACACAATTTCAGTGTTGAATAAATTTGATCGACATTGTCCCTTGGTCTCGTAGGCGTACAGAAAATGGTCTACATGTTCAAGCGTAGATTATTCAATGATCCCTAGGAGAGATTTTTCAACAAGCCCTCTGTAAATTTATGTATTCCACTTACCGATGAATGATCGCATGTCGTTGGAACGCCATTTAGTCGACAGCATGAAATGAAGGAACGTCATTTCCAGATGGCTGGCAATGCTTACAAGATGTCCTCTGGGACCTATCGTTCGACATCTGAAATATAAACACAATTTAAGTAAATTTTGTATCCATACATATCAAAAACTTCATACACCGCTCTCCACATTTGAGAGCAGCAAGCAACTTGCGAAACCGCATTGAACGGAATTGGATGTTCAGATTGAAAACCCAGATTCTATTTTTTCTCTTCTAAATATCTGGTAAAGAAAGGTAAGAAACATCTTTCAATGGAGAACCATGCAGGGTCAATACTACACACGTATGAGAAAAGAAATTTAAACATACATTTGGTTTAAATCTAATAGAAGCACCCAACAATTAGTCTCCAAAAGAATACCATGTCCCATTTTCTTAGGGGTCGCAGCTCTATTGTCTTGTCTAAAAATTCCAATTGATTACCAGACTGTGGACCAAATAGTCAGATCACCCCCTCACATCCTATAAATAATAGGGAGGATGTCCATGTAGATTAAGACGGGATATGGTATAATCACCAGTGTCTATGGGGGACATAGACAATAATCGATGGTTTTGTGGAAAGGTGGCCTGAAACCATGAGTGACTGACGCGTAGTAATACACGATGGCTAGCGAGCGTATTACGACGTCAACCGCGAGTGATTTACAGGGCCGCCTGTCCACAAAATTAACGTTTGTTGCATTTATTATCCATCTTTTCGAATGAATCAAACCCTGTGATTGCCATATTAAAGGATATAACAATAGGGACTATTTCTTTGCTCTACAGCAAAAGGGACTATTTTCCCATATTCCATGGTTTTGAGGCCGTATACCACAGGTTTGAATCGGTATACCACAGTTATGGTAACAGACAGGTTTTATACAATGGGTAGTGGTTTACTGAGTCCCCATACATTTTAAATGTTGGGATTTGTATACGATGGATAACTTGATGATGTTGCAGAATCTCTAGAATGCCTTTTCAACTGTTAATAAATTGCGATGGGTCTAGGGGAACCAGCTCGTCCCCGAAAAAGGATAACATCACATTGACCTGGCCAAATTATTCAAGATGCCTGATGAGTCTGAATTGGATGAAACCTTGACCAATTCCCCACCTGATCTGTTAATTATAACAGATTCACATCAAGAAGAATGCTTTGTAAACAATACTCCAACACTGTACTGTATTGGTGAGTGAGTGAGGCAATTGTTGCTATACAGATAACAATCGTAACTATTGATAAAATAGCAACATGGTTCAAAGGTGACAGGAAGTTGTCACCATCAGTAGCCTTGGCTTGCCATAGAGGTGTTATTGCCATGTCAAAATAATATGAAATTCTATCAGAACTGAAACGACCAAAAAAAAGAAATATACAAAAGTAGTCCATATCATGTTGGAATCGTATACTGGAATATACTTAATGCAGACCTACAAAAACCTAAAAGACTGGATAATTTTATGAACAGAGTAATATAATATACCTGAGGTATTTCATCGACAAGACCTGAATACTTTCCCTGATTGTGATAATTAGGGGTCATGAGATAGCTCTCTAATTGTGTCACAGGTAATTGTCAATAGATGATTTAACGGATCAGATATATTTACTTGTCCATGTCTTTATATGTCCTTTTGACCATATCTGGAAAGAACGTCTATTGACGACAGTTTGTATCTATTTATTTGAATCACCTCAGCAATGAGGAAATACTTTGTGGGAGTATTCCATAACACATACCCTATTCCTGGGGGTGCAATAATCTATATATTAATGTTTCTTTAGTGGATATATTACGCTTTATATTGTCAAGAAATAATTAGCTTACCTATCTTCTGCATCCTGCCATGATAATGGCTCTGCAGATGTTTCTAAATTATAGCAGCTCGATGCAAACCAAAGCCAACCGTCTGGGCAATCTAAATATAAAACATAGTTCAATCTTACATATCGATAATATAAAATGATAACAGTAATTTAAATCTAGCATTCACCATATGGAAATCCATGGAGTACTTTGTATGAAGACAAATATCAATTACAGTATATGATATCTATGTTGAGGGTCATTCGGTGGATAGGTCTAACTTGATCTAAATGACATGAAATGACTGGAGTATTAATTAATGATTATCCGACATTTTTATAGAGTATAGGAGCAAGAAAGAATCATCATTGAAAAAATCATGTACTTCTGCTGCTGTCTCTCAGAGTTTTAATACATGTAACTACACAGAGAATACGGCCATTCAGATAAAAATCATGGTAATTTTGTGTATGAATTTGAACTTGACTTTACCAGTGTGGGATTCTTAAATGGAATCTCCTCGGTGGGTTGTATGTCTGCTTTTGTCGCTCGGAGTTTTACTACTTGTCAACAACACGGAGAATACGCTCACTCAGATTGAAATCATGCTAATATTGTGTATGAATTTGAACTTGACTTTACCAGTGTGGGATTCTAAGAATGGAGTCTACTCTGTGGGGTTGTACATCTGCTGCCGTCGCTTGGAGTTTTACTACTTGTCAACTACACAGAGAATATGGTCACTCAGATTGAAATCATGGTAATTCTGTGTATGAATTTGAACCTGACTTTACCAGTGTGGGATTCTAAGAATGGAGTCTACTGTGTAGGGTTGTATGTCTGCTGTTGTCAACTGGAGTTTTACTACTTGTCAACAACATGGAGAATACATTCACTCAGATCGAAATCATGGTAATTCTGTGTATGAATTTGAACTTGACATTACCAATTTAGGATTCTAAAAATGGAGTCTACTCTTTGGGGTTGTATGTCTGCTGTTGTCAACTGGAGTTTTCCTACTTGTTAACTACATGGAGAATACGGTCACTCAGATCAAAATCATGGTAACTTTGTGTATGAATTTGAACTTGACTTTACCAGTGTGGGATTCTAAGAATGGAATCTCCTCCGTGGGCTGGTACGTCTGCTGCTGATAAACGGCATGGAAACCGGTGGCGCCCTCATCGGCATCAGTGATGAAGTGGATGAGCATCTGGTACCAGCTCGATACCAGTGTGTTGTGGGGAGGATTGCTGTTACAGAACCTGTGAAAGGCCAAAGGAATGTAAGCTCTTTAAGAGAGATTCACACAATGCGAATCATGTACCTCACAGGGTTTTTGTCTAACTGCATGGAGTTGTCCCCCCGCGTTAACTGCCATATAAAGAATAGAGTAGACCCAGTAGCCAATGACTGCATTCAGAGCAAACCACGACCTTCACCCTGACCTACTTATATTTATAGCGCCTTGGGATGGTTCTACAGTCGAGGGTTGACCTACAATCTAGTGAGCCACAACCACCCTCCTGAGACGAATCCTGCTGAGATTCTGTACGCAAACACAATTTCTTCGTCTAAATTGTGGGGTTGCATTTCCCTGGGACATTTTTCCCCTCTAATTGTTGGCGACATTTGCCCCTTAACAGGAACAGAATCTCATGAGATTTTGAAACCTGTGAGGTACATGAATCCCACCATGTGAATTCCATTTTAGAGAAACCTGGAGGTGATTCACTTATAGGTTGGTGTATTTTTTATTTCCGTTGACATTATGTCTTGGTTGGAAAAAAAGTTGAAAATAAAAGGACTGCATAATCCTCTTCCGAAATGAAATTTCGGGGGGAAGACTACAGAAGATTTACCTACCACACCTTGCCTGTTGAGACTGGACAGCAGTCGAAACCACGAGAACAAAATATCCTCGCTACGAGCAAGGATACTCTGGTCTGCATGAAATGCAAGAACAGTGACACAAATCAGATATACATGGCTACTAAAAACAGGGGGCTTACTGTGGAGAGAATCCTTCGCGGTATTATAAGAACATTTGAATATCTGTTCTTTTCCCATGTGTGAAACACATGGATCCCCATAGAACCAACCAGCGACGGACTGGTCGAAGACCAGGACACCGCAGGTTCTATTCACCGACGTGAGACCTGAAAACATAACACAGTTCTCTAAGCCAATGAAATCAGCGGAACAGGGTATGCAGATGAGGTCACGCCTTCTTCCGCCGGCGGCCCCCCTACTCTCTCTATTCTGTGGTTGCAAGCGGTGGGTGTAGGAGTGTTTGATACAAGCTAAGCCCCGTCAATCTACCACGGTGATTCACTTATAGCCTAGAATCATATTACCAAAAAAGTACTTTAAAACTTTCGACAGGCTTTAAAAAAAATTGAAATTAAGGAAAGAACGCTTTAAAGTTGATTTTTGGGTGTAGATTTCAAAGATGAAACATTCACTTTTCAAATGCCAGCCTGAGATGGGAAAGTTCACTGAGTTCATTGAACGTGTGCTCAACGGTAAGTGAGAGCTGACAGCAATGCAACACTCAATGATGTTTTTGATCAGCATTTCCCTCCATAATTAATGACAGTCTAGACAGATATCTGATCTCCAAAGTGACTGTCTCTTTCTCATACATGGAAAACTAATTTGTTATTACTAGTTTCTATGCACAAGGCTTCCGATTTATAATAAGATATATAAAATCTTCTTTTGTCTCAAAGTAAGAATGTATTTTCAGTTGATATATTGAGTGATTGCGATTTTAACAGACGTACTTGTTATTCTATCAGGCTTTTGTGTACCGTAGACACTTGTGTTGTACCTCTAGAGATCTTGCTATTGAATGCATCGAGAGGAGATATGAATAACCCGGTGTTCCATCTTTGCCTTCACACCATTTGCTGCCATTGCCCATTTCACAGATATTGGTGGCATACGGTGATATATGTTTCTTTTTACTTGCCACTTCCAGAAAGGAATGTTGAATGGGAGAACAGATAACAAGAGCTCTTCAGTTAGGTTTTCTTTTTCAAATTTAGTCAAACCATTTTAATACCATAGATATATAGCTGGTGACTTGCGTTCAAATTCTGATTACAATGTCGGGTTCCCGAGGCAAGGTATGGATTTATCAGGTACTATCGTAAAACTGGATGAGGTTTAATCTTGGCCACCGTATTCCACGACTGGAGTTTGGCAAAGTGACTTCATGAGGCGAAGCCGAGTGAAGTCCGGAGCCAAAACTTCAGGAGTGGAATGCGGTGGCCAGGATTAAAACGAATCAGGTTTTGATTTTATCCTACCCTATCTCCTCGATTTTGGAATATTACGTGATAACAATGCTGTATGCCAATAGTGGCATATAAAACTCAATGTTAAGCCTATGGGATTTTATATTAGGGGTAGGATGAAACCAACAACTCCTGTATCACAACCGACCATTTACTGGACAAGGAAGGATCAAATGAGCGATTTGGTCAAGTTGGTCAAACAATGCACGTTCCTTTAAGTTATTTTCCACCGGCCGACAAAAAGAGGGTGGTTTTGGCCCAAGAAATTCAGCTCAAGTATAGACTGTAGAACCATCCCAAGGCGCTATTAACGCTATGTAAGGAGGTCAGGGTGTACATATATCATGGTTTGCTCTGAATGCAATCATTGGCTATTTGGTCAATCCATGGCTTCTATATATCTTATATGGCAGGGAAGGCATTATATAGAACTGCATCGAGAGTTTTGTCTATTTTATAATTCGAGTGGGGTTCTGGATTTATCTCACACCTTTTTATGACATTAAATATCATCAAAATTTTACAATAATTAGAATACACTTAGCAAATCCATATGACGTCATCCTAAATCTACTACGCCACGGCCGTGGCGTAGTATTGTCACTTTACTGGGGTGATCGCTGAGTATTTTTTTCTAATGTTCTTCCTACGGCTAAACTTGTACCAGGGGTGAGATAATAGAGAAAACTTGACAGGAATGCCTTGTTTCTGCCGCAGATCGGCGCACAAAAGTCAGCCAATAAAAATGAGTTTAGTTGTTCATGTTCAGCACTTAGTGTGATGGCAGTATGGCGGTGTATGTATACCAGTGGCCGCATACTCAGCATTGACTAATTGTGAAAAGCATTATTTTCGCCAAATCAATTTACTGAGTTCCTGTATTTACAATGGGTGACATAAAACATACAATGCAACAAGACTGTATGTAGGAAAAATTAGGAGCAAATGGTATGCAAATTCGACATTTCAAGCACCAGTATGTCATTGAGGTATTTCTGTCTTGGGTAATTGGTCATGGTCTGCTCTATGGCCCTGAGACACTGGCCCTCTGCTACTTTCATAGTATCACTGTTAATAGCATGCAGATCGTGAAATGACTGTTGTACCTTTTCTTTTGCAGCAAGCTGGAAGTCCATATCAACACTCTAAAGGCTTACCCGCACTTACGCCGATGGTCTATGATAGACCTCCCGATAAGCTATGATTGAAAATTGTAAAACCGTAGCCTATCGCCAGGTCCCCAATAATTCAAATCGTGGACATGGGTGTAAATCATAGACCTTGGGAACGGTTTTAAAGAACCAAAAACATAAACCAAGCTCACGATTGAATCTGCGTATTAATGTAGATCTCAGAGTAGAGTTTTAATATTGAAATATACTATAATTTTGGAAATATTGAATAGGCTACGACAGGCCACGGAAAAATACAAGTTGGATTTAATTGGGAGCTCTACGATAGGCGGTTTCAATCGCAGCCTATCAGTAGGCAATCGTGGGGTATCGTAGAGTCAATCGCAGAAACCAGTTCCACTGCCACAATTTTTCTGACCTCGCAATAGAATCTGTTTCGGGTCGGGAAGTAAATGATAATGCCTATCGGGACCAGAATCGGGGTTGGTGGGGTAAACCTAATCTTTTAGGCAATATGATAGCCATTGCAAGCATGCCCTAATGACATCTACTGAGAAGAATAATTACTAAGCAAAGAAACCAAATCGCACGGGAGGAATAGTCTCACGAAGTAACCTTCAGTAAGGTTCATTTGAGTACTCTACCTCTTGGTGCTTGTTCGCTCTCCGACCAGATCCACGTCATAGACCAGAACGTAATCTCTCTCGCATTTCTTGAGCACGTGCTCGTAAATGTTGAAGCCGACGAAGGTAAGGAGGATGTACTTGTCCGCCTCCACCACGATAGTCCACTCCATCCTCTCGTTAGGCTGATACATGGACGGGTAGCCGTAGGACACGATGTGCCCGCACGGCCCCCCACAGATGGCGCTACGGACGGGACGCTGGGTACTACATCCGCCGCATTCTACAGGAAGCAAACCGGATGAACTTTTACAAAAGGTTAACTCGAGATAAATTCAACGGACACTTAACTTTTAATGGGTAAAGAGTTCTTCTGCTACACAGTGTTTCTCCGCTTTTCTTTTTTAAATTAACCATCAATTAAATGGACCTTGTACCAATATCTCACCTTATTGGCCCATTTACATTTGCTGACGAAAAGTGTACAGTGCTGCATACAATAGTATGATGCCCATTTACATTTGCTGACGAAAAGGGTGTAGATTTTTTATGTCCGTCACAATAGCCTATTTCCATTTTGCGTCAGCAGTGCTGAAGGTCCATCGGCGTCCCAAGCTCCATTACTTAATTATATTAAATATAAAATGACAACTACGCCGTAAATCTAAATTTCGTATTTTCCAAATATCTTGCAATTCTTGTATGCTCAGTTCTCTGCTTCTATACTTCCCTATACCACATCTTAACCCCTTATTCATTATCATCTGCAAGCTTTTACATATTGATTCTGCCATTAAACGGTAAATGACATAGGCGTTCTCAGGTAAAGGCAGGAACATTTATTGGAAATTTTAATTTTCGTTTACTTATCTAACAGGTAACTCTCTCCCATGTTAGAAATGCCCTGAAATGACCGATCTCCTGGATCTACGACCTGACCGGTCCCACCTGGCAGTGGGAAGTCCCCCACCTGGGACCTGTTTCACAAGTTTTGTGACATGTCTAGATGGCGTGACATGTCTAGATGGTGTCTAGATGGTGTGTCCGGTTTCATAAGAACTAGAAATTAGACTCCGTTTTGTCCGTTCTTGCTTGCACTGTTGGTGCCGCTTTTCATGTCTGTCTAACACTTTTGTCACAAAACTAGTGAAACAGGTCCATCATGTGTAGATTTGTCTAATTCTTATGTTTGGAGTCTGTCTTTTCCTATGGGCAACTACTTGTGTTGTCACGAAACTAGACAAACCCAATATCTGTATGGTGTCACAGAGAACATGTCACAAAACTAGTGAAACAGGTTCCTGGTGAATCTACCTGTCCGCTGACCTTTCAAACCCACCAACGACTAGCAACAAATAACCTTTTTTTAACCCTTTCCAGGCGAGCAGGTATATGGGTACCAGTGGCTACAGGGGCCAGTCTACCCCATGTCTGTATGCCTATGGGAGGCCAGAATGCCTTGAGGCATTTATTAGAGTATCATATGACCTAAAGTACCTCTTCGTTGTCACAGTTGAATATCTAAAATAACTGTAAAAAAATGTATCAATTTCCACACATCTTTAGATTTTCCCTGTATTTATTGAAGAATGCCTGAATATATCATGAATGCCAGTAGGCATCCCCCCTGTGTAAATAATGCCTGTAGGCGTCTCCCCCACATGTACATAATGCCTGTAGGCATTTTCGACCTGAATTGGTTAATCAGGTGAACAAAATACAAATACAAATAGCCCACCATTATTCAACACTTATAGACGACCTTATGGACAGCTAATACTGTCTTAGCCAACAGACTTAAAATAAATATACATAGATATAATTAAATGATAACCCTTATACGAGCTTCAAAAAGGTCTTCACGTATACCAGCCTAAATTATTAAACATACCCCTGAATCTTATCAGACTAGAATGGCAGGTGACTTGCAACTATCATAGAACGTAGTAACTGACCCTGTAGGGATGGCCGTCTGGGGTATTTTGACTCAAATATACGGCTTGACAATACAGGTGAAGGGCCATAGTTTTTAGTTCGTAGAATGGGGCGTCAGCAATGTATAATAACCTATACTCATATCAGTGCACTTATAATTTAAAGGTTTACTTACGGTAATTAATAATATTCAATGACTGCTATGAATTATGGAGTATTTTAGTTCACACACAAAATAATTTGTATATCAATAAATCAAGCCACATTCTGCTAGTTACTATCTACACATCTGTTATAATTTAGGAATCCCTATAAATGAATATCCTGTGAATTTAGAGGATTATCTTTTCCATAAATGTTTAAGTCAGTGAAAGTATAAACATTATCAAACCAAGGTGCACCATCACCAGCCCCATCCCTTTTCCTTGTAGCACCTGATTATGACAGGAAGTGAGAACCATCTGTAAGTACAGAAGATCATTTGGTAGCTTTGGTGAGGGGGTGCATTGATGAAGTATATTTTAGTTGATGGTTTTAGTAAAATGATATCATTATCTTTTACTTTATTTGTACTCTTATATACAAAAAGTGTATCCATCCATATTAGCTTATTATGTATTATTTCTGTATGGTGTTCTCCCCAAACAATAAATGTACACTCTACCAAATAAGACCCTTAGACATGATGCACTTTGGGAAGTGTCAAGTTCCGGCGGAGCTATGACAGGTGTGGAGCGGGTTGTGAGGTGAAAAGGGGCTTCCCCTACGGGGGAGGCTGATGGTTAGACTGGCTCCAGTCCCTACATCCTATGGCTACCCTCCTCGCTGGGATACAGGGACTGGTACAATCGGTAATGGTGTCCGATTTCTGGTGCTGTTTAGCTCCAGTATTTCCAACACTCTCCATACAGATTTTTTTTTTTTTTTAATTTCATCAAAATCTGATACAGGGCAGTCTATACAGATATCCTGGCCACTGGTCAGGATATCTGATGGGAGATCGATATCCTTTCACTTTGATCTCAATCAGGTTACAGTCCCTGAGTCAGGAGCAGGCGAAATTTATTGCTATGACAACACAGGTGGTAGGGGAACTTGAGGAGGGGAGGGGGGAGAGGTAGGAGGAGGTATAGGGTTACAGGGAGTGGCTTGGCATCATAAACAAGAGATTCCATTCATAGTGGACAAGTCTTTGATTCATGGGCCAGTCAGAGAAGGACACATACTAAAATGAACTTTATTCTGATTTTGATAAATAATTTAATGAACGTTCATAATCAAAGACTTGGGCAAGTCTAGCTAATGGTATGAAACAGAATCTTCTCTGGGACTTGCAATGACAACACCTGTGTTGGAGTCTTCATTACGGCTCTGAGAGAAGGCGGCATGACCTCAGTCTACTCTCCCACTCTGAGATGAGGTATGATGGGACAAGGTGTAAGTAACATATGTTTATGATATAACAACCACGCTGCATGGGCCAGGTTAATAATCTATAGGTTCTTACATTTAGACCTTTTCCTTTATGCAATGTAGACCCAGGGACGATGTGAGTCAACACTTAAGGACGACCTTATGAACGACTGATACTGTCTTAGTGAATAGACTTGAAATATTATCAAACAATAACCCTGCTAGCACATACAGAAAAAAGTCTTCATTTACAAGCCTAGGTTTTTAAACAGGTCCCTGGATCCCATCAGATTAGTATGGCAAGTGACTTGTTATTATGAGAGAACGTAGTAACTTAACCTGTAGGGATGGCCGTCTGAAGTAGTTTAACTCAAAAGTACGGCCCGGAAAGCGGTCGAAGGGACATATCTTTTAGTTCGTAGCATTGGGCGTTAGCAATCAATTGTTCACAGTCGAGGTTTCAACCTTTTTATTGCCTCTCTAAAATTGCCAAACCAACACGAGATCATAATTTTCACTACTATATGTACTGAGACAAATAAAGATCTTGAAAAGCAACGCCGTCGTATATGAGTGAGTCCAACGCCACCGCCAATTTTGTGTATGCTGTATACTGCTCGCAAATCTCGGCAAGGGCGATATGTTTCGTTAATAAGCCAAACGTTACAGTCATTGGGCGTGTATATTATCAATACTAGACCCCTAGGATGGGCGGGGTATACTTATTTATCTCACCCCGGTATTTTTCTCCATAGACTTACCGTTAGGAACTCATACTCCACGGCCGTGAAGGTGGTGTACCCAATACTCAATGGCTAATTGGTTGATTTATTTAATTAATCAATAATATTATACGGGTTGAGATAACATTAAAAAAGATATATAGGCAAAAACTGCCTCGTTCGACCGCTGTGTATTCATATCCTGACAAAAAAAAAATCTTGAGAAGGGCCAGAAAAACCCCACGGTAGAAAGTGTAAGAGAAACGTAATATTCTGAATCAGCCAAAACAATAAGTGTAAAATCATCCGATTGTATACTATGAAAGAAATAAAGTCCTCTCAAAAAAAGTGAAAAAAAAGAAAGAATGACCTTCTTACCTTCAAAGGCAACATTAGCCTCTATTCCATAGAAACCATCTCTGACAGTTGAAACCTGTCGGAAACAAGACTTGAAGCGCAGAACGAGGTAGTTAGAGCTGGAGATGAAGAGAGCGGCCGTCTCTACGGGGATATCCACTGACTCCTCAGCATACCCCACCTTGGCCTCATCCTCACACACGCCAAGGTTGAATTCTAAGCAGCCATCCTGCGGGTAAAAGTTAGTGTATGAAGACGGGGCGTATCACAAATCTCTTCCTCTTCCCACCGCTTAAACTCAAGCAAGAATGAAATACCAGACCACTACAATCAAAGCCCACACAACGGTACCGATGACGTGAAGGTACACATACTCGACTTTATATATATACAGACACCCCGGATCCAAGGAAGCCGTCAGACTACGAAACAAAATCAAATTCAACTGGATTCACCGACTAAGAACACACGCTCCACACGGTCTCAACACTCTGGACAACAGGTACGGCTAATAGCCCTCAAGACGTCCCGACCCCGAACAAATGCCACGTTAAATTTTTTTTCCCAACCTAAGAGTATATATACTCCTAAGGAACGGACGAAAATTAACACACATCCTGCAGGTAAAAGCCCAGGATTCGAGAATTGATGAAGGTTTATTCTTGCTTTCTTAATAGGTGTATTTCGAATGTTTAAACACGGACCTCTTTCTGAGAGCTTAGGAAAAGCCTTCTCTATTCGATCAAAATGTCTTAGTATTATTAGTAAGTATTACACATACATAGACAAATATATATACAGTAAATCCTAGCTTCAGGGGACACCCCACTAAAAGGGACAATTGGCTCAGAACAGACATTTGTATTTAGTTTATTTTAACCCTGCTTAAGGGGACACTTTTCTCGGAACGGAAGGTGTCCCTTTAAGCAAGGGTTTACTATATTATTATAGCGAATGTCAATAAAATACCAAGCAAACAAGCCCAGTGTTTTGTGTTCAGGTAAATCATGTACATCTTAACCAGTAGCCACCAGAGTAAGTGATTCCACATTATAACTAACTATCAATCTATATTGAAAGAGCATAGCAGAGACTTGGTTTGACTGGGCTATTCAGGATATCAACGCTCTGTGAGCTGGCCAGGAAGTATCCCCGACCAAGGCGAGCAGTGCTCCTTATATAGATAGCATGCTCAGCCTACCATGATCAAGAGATCACGTAAGGAGAGCGAGACCGCAGACTGCTTGCTCTGGGGTTTTCCAGAGTCACAACCAGTATTCACTAAAACATATGTATATATGAATATATAAACTTTATTAGGAATCGTTCACGACAAAATTGTTTGTTGTTAAGTAGTATTCAGATCATTATGTACGGTAGTTACTTACTTTTATGCTTTCCACTGGGCCAGCCAAATAAAACACGCTGGTGTTAAGGACAACAAAGCTTTCCATTGGTGCATTTATTGTCCACTGGCACCGTAAGTCCACGCCGTAGTAGTAAGGGAAATTGGGGGTTTGAATCAGGGCCTCAGACCTCATCATGACGTTACATTTCTCCTCTGTAACAAAAATGAGTACTATTCTTATTTTGCAACATCAACTTAGAGCATATATATAAAAATAAATAAATATATATATATATATGCTTCTACAAGCGACTATGTATGACCTTGTGAAAATATCAACCAGTCTTAATATGATCACATGCTGGTCGCATGGCCATGCGAATTTCCATACGGAAAAAAAGTGTGTACGGAAAAATAGTGCATAGCTAAAATGAACTGATATTGGCATGCCACTTGATAATAGATACAATATAGAAGGGTTTCAGATAAAAGCAGTTGTATGCTCCTCGGAGTTGACGCTATGCAATATCCTCGCATATGCTACATATTACTACGCGTCAACTTCTTGGAGCATACGGCCACTCGTATCTGAAACCAGTCAACATTGTGTATTTATTATCCACCTAATACACAGTGTCCATAGAAAACACATAGGTAGTTTTTATGGACCTACCTGGCGCATACGGATATGTTGTATGATCCAGGTGGCCCATACGGAAAAATAGTGCGTATGGAAAAATAGTGCACAACTAAAATGAACTAATATCGACATGCCACTTGCCCAGAAAAGGTGGATAACAAATACAATATAGACTGGTTTCAGATAAAAGCGATTGTATGCTCCTCAGAGTTGACTCTACGCAATATCTTCGCATACGCTACATATTACTACGCATCAACTTCTCGGAGCATACGGCCATTCGTATCTGAAACCAGTCAACATTGTGTATGTATCTGGAGCTCAGTGGACACCCCCTTTTAGTACTGCCCATTAAAGCAGGCGTATGAAATAGGTAAATAATCACACTTTTTGCAGTAAACAACGTAAGACTCATAGGGCCTCTTATAGTCACAACACGTGTACATCTCGTCTGCGTAAATGAACAGGTGGCGGCGACAGGTAAAATGTCATCTGAATCGGAACCCGACAGATTCTTTGGTGTATACTTACGCCATTTATATAGGTCACTATTTTTCCATCTTTGTAGAATGCAAAACATTTTATGACTGGGATTTCTGATAGTAAATGTAACTAGCATGATTAATATTGAATGAACATTAAACAAACTTATTTTGAAATACATGATGATTTGTTTCAATTTTGGATACATAAACAATATTGACCGGTTTCAGATACAAGCGGCCCTATGCTCCTAGTAGTTGACCCGTAGTAATATCCGAGCATATGTGAGGACATTGCGTAGAGTCAACTCCGAGGAGCATACACACACTTTTATTATCCACCTTTTCTTCACAAGTGACATTCGATATCAGTTCATTTTAGTTATGCACTATTTTTACATACGCACTATTTTTCTGTATGCGCCACCCGGAGCATACAACATTTACGTATGTGCCGAGTATGCCTATGTGTTTTCTATGGGCACTTTGTATTCGGTGGATAATAAATAATATTTTTTCCTCTCGGGGATTCTGACATGGCAGAATCTCCGGGTAACTGAATCTGGGTGCTCTATACATTCCCTATATGAAGACTCCGTGAACCGTGGATGATAAAATAAAGGTACCTCTCGTCCGTGTAAATGAACAGGTGGCGGCGACAGGTAAAATGTCGTCTGCTCCAGGCGGCGGAACCGGAACCCGACAGATCGCGCGTCCCTCACACAGCGCCGCCACCGACGTCAGGTCAGACCGCGCCACACTGACGTCACCAGACACACGACTGACGTTTCCGCTTCCGCTCGCCCACCAAAGCTGGAGGGCTGTTCTGCCATGACAGGATATTTCTGCGAATTCATTGACCCCACTTGACCGGGTCCTGATGGTGGCTGAGTAGGGAAATCACCGGTTTTAGTGTAAAGGCAGTATCCATTTCACGACTTGACAAGTTTGAAAAATAAAAAAGGGACATTGAAAGGGGCTATCGAATTCAATGTAAACTGCAAGCAATCTGTTACCTCTTCTTCTGCACGTAATTATTTGTTGTACTAACCTTAAAACACATTGCATATAAACGGAGACGTTGGATATTACAACCTTCTTCCGGTTTAAAACGATTCAGAAGGAAGAGTCTGTCTTTTTAAGATTTCCTATGAAATTAACTTTTGAAAATTTGTTTATGAAATACAGGCAAAAAATAATTGTATGATCAATAAATGTTGACAAAAACGGACAATACAATACCTTTTTACCGAAGACATTGGGAAGTTTATTACGAATCTACCCGTATCCCATTTATATCAATAGCATTTCTTTCTGTGATGTTGAATGTCCGTTATGTATTTTTGTACATGTGTGGTTCGAATGCTTTATGGAAGAAAGCCAACTGTATTGGTGATTATTGTATGTCGAAAAACCTTACTAGATAAAATAAAATGAAAAGATTTTGTGTGTAGAGGAAGGATCGATGTGTTACAGATTTTACTATGTCATGTATACAACTCATATTTATCATCAAGGAACTGTCTTTCAGTAGTACAAATAGTTACGGGTTCACCATAAGTGAAGCTCATATCTATGGGGGGAAATCAGCCCCTAGTGTAAGTAATGTGGTAGAGCAATATGAATTCTTACCTAGAAGTCCCCCGTAGACAAGTGCTGTACAAACAGACATGGGTCCTAGGCCCCGAACACTGCTCACCATATGGCGTCCAGGTGGCGTGCCAGCACAGTTAAAGACATGCGTAGACTCACCCAGTCCCACCACATTTTGTGCCTGACACAAAGAACCTAGCTCAGACCAATCTGGTGTTGAAGTTGGACCAATCGAAATCAAGAATGGATCTGAGGAGACAGTGAAATAGAATCAATATTATTCTCAAACTAGGACATTATTCTTTAACTCCCATCTGGAGTCTGCGAGAGATATGGGTTCCCCCCTGACAGTTCTCCAGTCTAATTAAATTTTTTTTAAACAAAATCTACAACAGCCCAATATACATTTGACTCTAAGTAATCAGAAAACTGCATCGATTGATTGCGATTGTAGAATTTATATAGTTAACCGTATTTATCAATAGTGATTGAATGAATTGATGTCAACATATCTATCAAACTATTGTATGTTGAATAATTGCACAAAATTCTTATAATCATAATTTTCATCTCAAATTAAACCAAATTTTGTTAGATTAACCTTGATTTCTGTTTATATGTAGAAATTTGTATTCGATATACAATCGGTCTTCCATACTGGACCTATTGCCCAACTAGACGGTTAATGTAATTACCTACCAACTGTTACTAATTAACTAATCAACCACAACAAATCCAATATCAAAATAGTGCCAAATGGACCCAAATTGGGAGAGAAACACAATCAACTCTGATGAGGTCTAATCAAAATAGACTAAACGTCACAATCATCAACCAATCCCCCCCTTCTCTAGATGTCCAACTAATCCCCCCCCCCAAAAAAAAAAAAAAAAAATTTAAAAACAATATTCAGCTCGGCCGTTTCTTTGTGGATTTCCTCTCAACTGGAATTCTAAAAGGAATTGTTAATGCTGAAGTATAGTACCCAATCCGTCTATGAAAGTTTGCAGTCAAAGCTTGTATCCCATTGAGTTTAAATTGTGTAGTAATACACAATGTGAAGCCTCGTGAATTACGTAGCGATTCAAGCGAGATGGGATCGAGCTCTGACTATTAACTTGAATAGGTTTCTGAATTTATCTCACCACTATTACTGGTCAATTGGCAAACGTTAGTGGCATTATCACCCAATACAATACTCCATGGGCGTTGAATACGAGTTTCCAGTGTTAAGTCTATGGGGGGAATAACGAAGGGTGAGATAAATTGACAATAATCGATATATGTTTTGTGGACAGACGGCCGTAGACCACGAGAGGTTCACGCATAGTAATACATGAGCGCTAGCGAGTATATTACGATGTCAACCTCGAGAGGTTTACAGAGCCACCTGTCCACATAACCATCATTTGTTGCATTTATTATTTTCGAATAAATTAGACCCAGTAATTGCCATATGGAAGGGTATAACATTAGGGACTATTTCTTTGCTCTATAGCACAAAGGGACGTTTTTTCCTGTATACCATGGCTTTTAGGCCGTATTCCACAGATTTGAATCTGCATACCACAGTTATGGCATCTGACAGGTTTTATACAATGGGGCGTGGTTTAGTGAGTCCCGAAAACATTTTCAATGGGGTTTTTGTATACGATGGATAATAATATTAAGAGATGTCACTAGTTTGAGTATAAGTTTATTTATGTAACGCTTTGTTTTGGCTCCGTAATCTCACGAGCTGAAGACTCAACGAGATTACGAGTCAACACAATGCGTGACATAAATAAACTCAAACTCAAACGAGTGGTGCTAGATTTTATCCTACCCCGCTTCCACGATTTTTGAATATTAGAAAGTAGTGACATAAACAACTCTTTCTTTCAAACCCGTGACATAAACAAATACCGTGTTAAGCCTATGGCTTTTTTTTTATTAGGGTTAGGACAAAGACTTAGATTTCAAATTTTTAGATCCAAGAGTTTTTTTTCAGATCTTGTGTTTGAAGAAACTGTGTTTGAAGTTTGAAGAAACTGAAGTTTGAAGAAACTGGCGTTCTTTGTATGCTAAAACATTTTTTTTAAAGACTTAGGTTGCCCTCACCACGGTGGCCAAAAGCCTGCAGCTCACAGACAGTCAGATACTCCTCAGCGTCCAGCATCACCACGACGTAGCGTCCCACTAGAGGGCTCTCACATCGCACCGTGTGCGAGTCTCCGGCGCCGAAGTAGCGGTTGTGATGCGCGCACAGCCGGAAGTCGCTCATGTTGACCTGTTGACCCTCAGCGGGTATGTTGTTACCGACCAGAACGTAGAACTCATCCAGGCGATTGTCTGTAATCAGATATATGGGTAATAAGCAACGTGCCCGTTTACGTAGGGAAAATGGCTGAGGGCGAGTTAGTTATTGATCATTTGCTGATCCCTGAAGTTTGACCTAAGGGGTAATAACCCGGGTTTATATATATATATATATATATGATAGAAAAAGTACATATTCTACCACTATTAGACACATCCGAGACACCATGGAGGAGATGGAGATGTAAGGAAATAACAAGAAAAACATATAATACAAGATCCCATTCCTGACATAAGGGAGGGTTAAGGATCATGTTAAGGATCTTGGGGGTAAAGGATCCAGTTATAGTTAAGAAACCAAGTAAAAAGTATGAGTATGACATCAAAACCATCATAAGGTATACCCTCTCGCTATTATAGACACTATAGTGACCCTTTAGTGACTGGACACCTACTTCTGAAATGGTACAATCCACTATTTGCGCCTGTCTGCTACCCAATGTCCCACAAACGGTTGTCCCTTAACTACTGCAACGCGAAGTACCGCTATTGTGTCACTAAACCAAATAACGGACGTCCTATAGACTATTGAAACGGGTCCCAGTAGATGACATCAATATTCTATTGACGCCTTGACAGTTGGAAGTTTAATCCAGTCTGCCTTTGTGAGTCTATGGACCAAGACTTGTGACATATCTTTTAATCTTTAGGTCTTAAATTACTCGGTTTGTACATACACAATATTGACTAGTTTCAGATACAAGCGGTAGTAATATCCGAGGACAGTAATCTCCGAGTGATGGCGAGGTGATTGCGTAGAGTCTAGTCCGAGGAGATTATGGTCGCTTATATCTGTTCAAAACCATATTATATTATATTTATTGACTTCGCTAATAATTTCGGTGCTAATAATTTCGGTGCTCTTCCATTTACTAAGGTTTAAAGTTAAATTGAATCAGTTCGCCATGTTGGTATTATATGTTCATCAGAGGATGGATCTTGCACCAAAATACAGAATATAACAAGGTAAAAACTCGTTGAAAACTGTAATCTGAAAGATTATGGAGTTTGGGAGACACTGCCACAGATTAATTTACCAAACTTGAACTATTCTGTAGTTCACATCGATTGTGACGTTGTGTGATTGTCTGCTGCTGTCACTGCATGTATAAGTTCGTTTTTCGCCCGCTAGGGGCCCAATGACGTTTTGGGAGCTATTTCCAGTAACCTCCTGATTCAGAAGATTACGGGCCTCAGTAATCTCCTAGTATTAGATTACTCACAACCAATGCTATTACTATGGAGACTCAGTAATCCGTAGTTAATAAATTGTAATACTAGGGTATCTTCAATTCTCTATTCATGTGATAAAAGGCCTTAGGGTCTTACGAATTTTTCCTCGCCAAACTCTATCAACTCGTCTGATTATAATTCCTTAATTATTAGGAACCTTACATAACATATATGTACCTATTGTATCTTTATGCATGGCGCCACGTGGAGGCAACAAGATCAACATATTGTAGGGTATCTCTATATAATTATATAGGATAGAAAAAGTACGTATTCTACCACTATTAGATCTATCCCCGACACAATGAGGGCATGGAGATGTAAGGAAATAACAAGAAAAACATATAACATAAAGGATCCCATTCCCGACATAAGGGAGGGTTAAGGATCATGTTAAGAATCTGGGGGGTTAAGGATCAAGTTATAGTTAAGAAACCAAGTAAAAAGTATGAGCACGCGATTGGTCGTGAAAACCCAACTAACAACAACAGTAACCCCAAGCCCTGATTACAATGTAGCTCTAACACTTGTTTGATTAGACCAACAGACAAAACCCGACCAGACAAGGATTATAACTAATGATCCCGCCAGACCCAACACGCAAAACTATCCCTTGTGTCAGCATCTTCAGGAAAAGGATCACCTGTAAGTTATTAAGTGAAAGGAAGCCTTGTCCTATCATTTCACAGATGCAAAGATTTCCTCGGTGCTACACACCGGCAGTATCCTATTTTTACACCCTGGAATCTGTTGCATCCCTCAAGGGCAACGGATGATGTAACTGACATGAACATATTTTTTAAAGTTTCAAATTAGGAGATACCAGAAGGGTGGTAATCTGGAAAATCCATGTAAGTGTAAATGCAAAGTCAATTAGGAGGAAAAGCTTAGGTTAATTAGATAGATTCTTAAAATCTAAACAATAAATTATTTTTTTTAAACAGAGGGGAGCAGGTGAAAATGACGACACCAGAAAAACAGGTGCAACGGAAGAAGTATGTCTTTCTGTGCTGTTTGAACATACAGTTGTAAGAAATCTTATGAATAAACACTTTTTGCTTAAAAAAAGACAACAAAAAAGGCAAGCTTTGGACCAAGATAGAGTTAGAAATGCACTCACAGCAGCAGTCATCTCTGTTGGTAACCACCACCGTTGTCACGTTATATCCGTGTCCGAGATCCACAGCCCACCAGGGGTCTTCGTGTAGGTATGTGTGTGAACAACTGGGTGTGGAAGAATTAGAACTTACTCTCCAGTGAACCATTGTAATGTGCTCCAAAAATATATACACAATATTAACTGGTTTCAGATACAAGAGGCTGTATGCTCCGAGGAGTTGACGCGCAGTAATATCCAAGTACATGCGAGGATATTGCATAGAGCCGCTTTATTTCCAGGACCCTTTATTTTCCCCTCATGTTATCAGTGATATTATCAATATTTATTACCCACCTAATACGGAGTCTCCATACTAAGCCTACGGAGCCTCCAGATCGCTACTGAGTAGAATACGGACCTCCGGAATCTCCTAGGTGAATACGGCTATTTGGGCCACCTGACGGGCATGATAGGAACTAATTCATACAAACAAAGCACGGTGCTAGGGTATAATTTCTAAATATATACAAGATTTTTTTCCTTATAATTACTCGAAAGGCGAGTAATAAATAGAACTACGTGATACTACGTAATACTCCTCCCTATCGCTCGGAGTTTTACTACGCGTCAACTACGTGGAAAATACGGCCATTCAGATCGAAATCATGGTATTAGTGTGTATTTATTCCCCTGGAATAGTAGCCATATAGAACCGGATCTAGAATTGGATATGTACAAAATACTGAAGGAGTTTGGATGGGCTGGAATCATCATTGAGGGAAGCATTGGAGTATTGTGTATTTATACGATTCGAGGGTGGTTCTGGATTTATCTCACCCCTTTCAATGACATTAAATAGCATTAAATAGCATTACAATATCGGAATGATTCAAATCACTTCGCAAATCCAGTTAAATCTCCATGTTGATGTCTAGTTTTTGCTCTGAAATCCTGGCCAGTGATTGGTTAATCCCATATACAATGTCATCTCACATTCACTCCGCCATGGCCATGGCGTAGTACTGTCACTTTACGGGGGTGATCGTTGTATTTTTTCTAATGTTATTCCTATGTCTAAACTTGCACCAGATAAAAAGCTATAAGCCATCCTCACCTTCCTTGCCAGTAATTAGTCGCCTCTACTCTGCCATCGTTAGCTCTCCATGCGAAACCACTCCAAGCCTGTGAAATCGCATCTGTCTCCTTCCCGCCAGCGAGGTTCCCTTAAGTAATCAATGTTTCTGTTATGCTGGAGAACAGCGCTTGATGATATTGTTAATATTGTCTACCTCTCCCATTAAGCAACAAAAAGCTTGTCAAGGATAATAAAGAGGGGGCTGTTATAAACTCTGATAATTCCCAGCTGGTGTGCACTTTAATCAAACCTAATGCTATAAGGATAAAATTCTACATTAATTCACGTTCACCTATAGAAAAGGTGGAGGACCAACTACAATAGCAAGATTATAATGACGAGAGGAAAAGAATGCATACCCATATACATTAACAAAAAAAATTGATGAGTGTTTGGTCCGTGTCCCCATTCACCATCGAGGTTGTAGCGTGCAGTAATATGAAAGAGGTGATAGCCGAGTGAATTTTCCAAAGCGCTGCAAACGAGATGGCAAATGGGGATCCATACCCAACACAAATAATTTTTTCTAATTTTATCTTAGCCTGGGAAGATCAATTTGTGCATCCCCCACTGAGTACGAGTTACCGTACTCGCAAGCCTGTTGGGTGCGAGTTCCTAACGTTAAGCCTATGGATGTTTATACCAGGCTAAGACAATACTAATTAACTCTCACATGCAAAGAGCAGTCCCGTTTCCATGACAACAGTATGCACTCTTATATCCTCCTTTAAATCGAGGCTCCAAGTGGCGCCATCTTCCGAGAAGGTCGTACTACAGGAAGTGACGTCATTATCCGTAGAATAGCGTGTTGGACCATCCAAGGTGTTAGAGCTTTGAGCTACAACTTCGGGACTGACCAGATTATCTTGGTTATGAAAAAGAGTAAATTATAATGTCGGTCACAATTCGAAGGGTGTCCCTGTATCATTGAATTAACTAATGCATTGATTTGCTCTTGAATTTCAGTTTCATTAATTTGTGAGGACCCATCGTTAGAGGCATATCGGACTATTTACCTTGAAAATTGAAACCCAATTTCTTGGAATTTCAATATGATGATTCTCAATTTTGTAGAACACATATCTAACTTAAAAATCGGGGGTCACCATGCCAACATTTGATCTAGAGATTGGTATTCCGATGATATTATCATAGAATATAGATAAATCTTAAAAGATTTGATCTTACATAGTAACACCCAAATCATCAATAGAATATTGTATAGTACTACACATTTAAGTTTTAGAAAATATAGCTGACCGTCCTTGTCTTTGAGAAAATTGAAGAAACCCATATTGTTCAGTATTTTTTTCTATATAAATCAAGGAAATGAAAAGAGCCTATTTTATCTATTATCTTTGTTCAAACTAGACTATATATTATATTTTACTCTTTTTGCATTAGAATATATCACAAAGACAGGGTTTTGACTGAAAATTATCAATATCTATAAATCACCAGTAGGCGCCATTGTGAATTGTAGGATATGCCTTTAATGGAGTCCTGCAAATATTGTCATTGTATAGTATTGCGCATTATCTCATGATCATTGTTATTCAGCAAATGAGCGGAAACAAACACGGTTATTGCGAGAGGTCTTGATAGAAAAAAGACATCCTGGACCGGAAACGTGGTACTTAAATGGGAAGTGACTACCAGCCATCAGCAACACCGCATAATACTACTTACTGTTAAGCAGGATACAGGATGTCAACATTAATAGTCAGGAAGATACGGATATGATTACACAGTAAAACTGTTCTTAATGGCACAAATGGAGATTCGATGGGAATACTGGATCTATAACTCGACCAGTTTTAAAACTTCCCGACTCAAGTATCTTATTACAACTATGGACCATAACACAATAGCTATGTGCCCTATGAGCGGAGGTCTATGAAATACTGCCCGCTTCTAGGGGTGTATTATAAATAATGTTCGTGCCTGCTGTGACAGCGGGCCGTAGTGAATAGCAGTGGCTTTCTGTGGAGCAGAAAAGTTGATAAAACGGGTTTTAAACGATTAGGAGATATACAGTAATAACTAAACGTAGTAACTGAACCCATACAGATGGGCATTCTCGGTCATTTGATGAAAAAATATGTCCCTCCGCCTGCGGCATCAGGACATATTTTATCATCAAATGACCTCGAAAGGTCATCCGTACGGTCTCAGTTACCATGTTTTCTCATAGTATTTATTGGCATGATTGCGATTTATTGGCTATTGGTATCAAGCTAATGATATCAGTACCGAACAATGATGTAGGTAATGAACAATGATAAGAAGATGCCTTATCCAACAAGAACAGGAAATGAGAAATTCTACACCCACCATACTCTGTGATACAGCCAAGGAAATCAAGACGTAAACATGGAGCTGAGAGGCTGGCAACCACCTGAACACGGATGAGACTCGCCGTGATGTCCACCAACAGGCGATGGTACTGAGGTCCCACCATCTCAGCATCGTTCTTAAAGAGCTGTTGCGGAGAACGGGTAATACATTTTTTATTTTTGTTTTGTTTTTTATTTACCCTGGAGTTGGCACCTAGGACTACAAGTGTCCTATCTTCCGGTGGCTCCAGCGGAAAAAATTGACATACCGCGAATTGCTTACCGGGTAAGCTTACAGAATGGGCGGTGCTACTTAGATATGAATACATCGGTCATCAAATTTCGATAGGCAACATGATAGTGTTCTGATAACTTTAAATCATATGCAAGTCACAGCGGACACCCCGGTCCAAATTAGAGGCAATGTACATTACGAACTTACTGGATTAAATTTGTCATGTATATTACTATTTTGAAGTGGGGGGGGGGGGGGGGAGAATAGTGGGTCCTGTCGATATTGTAATATATACCATGTGTCAGCAGATGTACTGATATGGTTCCGATATGGTCTACGATGCACCTCCCGATAAAAAAGTCAGAATCACATCGGAAAGTCACCTAATATCGGGGCAGTAACGAAAAAGATGTACTGAATTAGGTCCAGCGTCCACCTACTACGATATGGCTCCGATATGGTCTATGATGCACCTCCCGATAAAAAATTGAAAATCGTGTCGAAAGGTCACTTAATGTCGGGGCAGTTGACCACGTTTCTGCGATTAGGCACCAAATAACCCCCTTACGATGCGTGGTGGATTGGCATGCCTAGACATTTGTCTACAATTTTGCACCTTCCCGATATGTCTCCGATATTTACTTGTTTGAATCGGTGCCATATTGGTAGGTCTAAATTTCTATCGTAGTAGGTGAACGCCAGGCCTTATTTATAATAATAAAGGATAAATACAATTGGCATTTTTTACTGTCGGCTCCACACCTTAAGTATTCATTAGAGAATTTTAAGGCTACAATAATCGACATGATCTTAATGGCCCGAAGTCCACTGAGCTCAAAATCGTCTATGATGGGCCTGAAATGGAATTCACATGGTGGGATTCATGTACCTCACAAATCTTCTGTTCTTTTTAGATGTCGCCAACAATTGCAGGGGTAAAAACATGTCACAGGATCTCAGCAAGATTTGGCCCAGGTAAACACCGTGTGAGGTACATGACTCCCATCGTGTGAATCCCACTTTACGATGCACCTAAAAACCGATTACGATGCACGCCGGTGTTCCTAGTCTAGCCGTTTGTGTAAGGTAAAAAGGTTCCTGGCCGTCTATGATTTTTGATATTATGCATTGTAGGGCATAGGGAGGTTTTAAATTTCTATTGTAGTAGGTGGACGCCAGGCTATGCCTTATATCGATCTGGACAATATTCAACATAGATAATGATGACTTGGGACTATAGATAAGGGGTCTCTTTGACAAAGTAAAGATGATATCTTGGTGGGTACAGTACAAGCAATACAAAGCAAACAGGAACAGGAAATCCACATAACATACGATGATACATTTCGTCCGAGCCTTTAACATGATTTCACTTTGGATAGGAGGGAATCGCAAACTTTGTTCTACACTACTTTATATACTTGATATATATAAGTAAGTGTAAAAACGCCACAACTCCAAACAAGTTAATGTTTCAAACTGTATTTATTGTATAAGATGATTAATCACAAATTGGAGATTTAGGTATGTGAACCTGTCAACGTTTCGTTAATAATAACCTTCTACAGGACACAGTATATATAATTATCTCACCCCGGTATTTTTCTCCATAGGCTTAACATTAGGAACTCGTACTCCACGGCCGTGAGGTTCGTGTACCCAATACTCAATGGCTAATTTGGTGATTCATTTTATCAATAAAAGTGTTATACGGGGTGATAAAATCAGAAACCCACGAGATGAAAAAAGCTTGGTCCGTACTCCACCGAGTTTGTCTTCAGAGTAATTCGCTTCGTGAATTACTCTGAAGACAAACTCGGTAGGGTACGGACCAAGCTATTTTCATCTCGTGGGTTTCCTACTTAGTACTCTATGCTCACACACCTTTGGAATACCAGGATACTCCTCGTAGTATATCATGGCAGCCTCGGAGAACCCATATTTGATGTGAAACTCCGTAACCATTGCATCCCCTTCAACGTTGCCCTGCATCACTATCGACTGAATTCGTCTAGGGATCAGGAGATTCACCTGTGAAGTGAGTACGGCTCAATGAAACAAACTATTCCGGGAGTTTTAACTGATGCGGCTTTTCAACCAGCCAATTATGGAATTTAGTACTGCCGACCGATTATATGATTATTTTGGGGCAATAATCGTTGAAACAAAAAGGGTCAATGGTTTTTCTCTTCAAGGTTAACATTACGCAAAATGGACCTCCCGATTGTCTTTTGGGGTCACCAACATTATCAAACAAGGTTGAATTAATCAGTGCCTGCAACCGAAAATCGGTCGGTAATCACCTCCATTTCTGTCTAAAAACAGCCTTTTTTTGATGCAACTGATTTCTATATTATTTCAGGCTGGCAAGGACCTACACATTTCGAGTAATAGAACACATAATCGGTCATCAAGTGGAAACAGAGTGTGTACTTTAGGGGTAACGATTATTGGCACAGACGAATTCTCAATGAGGACCACCGACTGCCTTTCGTACAGGGTGCACATGATCTGTGGGGTTTTCGTCAGCAGGTGGAAACGCCAAATTAGGTTGTTACGTATTATTCTAATGTAGTGGCACAAGCAACATTAAAACATAAACCAAACATTATACGTATTCATCATAACTCATATATTTCTGTAATGTACATATGTTTGTTCACTTGGTCTAACGTTTGTATGGAAGGCCAATGTAACCATATTGAATCAAATAAAAGATCTTTCCAAAAAAAAGTGAATTAATTCTCATTTTTCATACAATATTATGTGAAAGGTAGATATTCAGGAAAAGCTTTACCAGAAGGGTTGGCGCCACGTCCGAGTCCATGATGCACCAGGCAATATGGCTGTGAAGTGAATAGATGTGTGCGTATTCTTGACGGCCCGTATTGTCCTTCATGTAAGGCTGAATCTGATTGGCTACGGTTTGCTCCAATAGGCGACGTCCACAAAAAGTATCTAGAAAAAACATGGGAGAGGCATCAACAAAGGGCAAAGTTTTGAAGCCTGTTTGAAATAACCGGAATAAATGCAAAATTTAAAGGAATTGACAGACACAGACGCACTGTGTTGAAATATGGACATTTTAATTGCTGCCACTAACGCAACATCCTAAGCTGTTAAAGATAGTGAAAACATAGAATCCAATACATATATGCTCACAAGTGAAAGGAACAGGTTTCTATGTATTTTTACTTGAGTATTGAAGATGTTGTTATGTCTCACATACATAGAACGCAGGTTACAGTTAATTCCTCAGTTGATGATAAACACTATAGGAACAGGGTTCTTATTAGATGAACAATGTATACCAAATAGAAGTAACTAATGCCTGACCTCTCACAAAGACTTTTACTTCACACATGACAAAGCATTTCTCGTATTTTTCTGTGTAGGTTTCGGACTCGAGGTAGACAAGGTTGTCAATAGTGACGTGCTGCCCTGTAACAGGCTGAACACATCGGATGATGGCATCTTCCATCGACCCGACAGTCACATTACGTGCACATAAGAGGGAGCCGCTCTCTTTGAAGTCATCGGCGGTCATCCCCACATGAATATTGATGAAGCGAAGTACACAGAGGTCAACTGCAAAGCCATGTAGGTTATTTGCTAAGTATAGGGTGGTTGGTAGATAAAAGACAATGCTATCTCTTGCAGGATCCAAAATTTGGTGATAAGTATTCATGTTTATTATCCATTGTATACAAAGACCCTATTGAAATGTATGGGGACTCAGTAAACCACTACCCATTATATAAAATCTTTCAGATACTATACAAATTAAAATCTGTGGTATACAGCCTCAAAGCCATGATATACGGAAAAATAGTCCCTTTGCGAAATAGAGCAAAGTAATTGCCCATATTGTTATACACTTCAATATGGCAATCACTGGGTTTAACTTAGTCGAAAAAAATGGATAATAAATGCAACAAACGATGGTTATATAAATGTGAACAGGCCTCTCTGTAAACCACTCGACGTCTTAATACATTCGTCAAAGTATTATGACTTGTCAACCTCTCGCGGTTTACAGCCGCCTGTCCACAGACCCATCGTTGATTGCCTATTCATCGGGAATTTTTGTTATTGCCAAGGCCATATTTAGATGCATATTAAGGTCAACGTTGATAGCAAATATTTCTATTTCAATGAGACACTGATGGCTACTACTGAGTATATTCGTTTATGGCCATGTACTGATTGCCGGTGTAGACTTAATTGGTACCTCATTTAAAATGCATTGATAGTACCTTCTTATATATTCTTCCCATTGAGACTAGTAAATAATTTCCCATACATCAGGCAAATATATTACAAAACCTTATCAAATTGTTCCAGATTTTCGAATAGATCTTAAAGTAATATCTTGAATTGTCATCCTATGAACTATCCCTGATTCCCACTAATATATTGTTTATGACTTGTATTTATATCTTGCACCAGATATGGCCTCAATTAGAGTTATTTTGTATAATGAATCGAAGAAGGACATGACCTACCATTTTGTCTGAAGATGCTGATGGCTACTACAGAGTACACTCCTTGTAGATCAAGTTGCCACCAAGCTTGGATCTGGCTTTGACTTGAGCAAGTCACTATAGGGAAATAAAACAGGATTACATATATGTTAAAGTGCTTTCTTTGTATGTAGCATAGCAAGAAAATGGTATTTATAACGACGTTCAATAGAAGTATGGCTAAGAATGTTATTTCATGAGCAGCATTTAAAAATCTATGTAAAATAACCGTTAGTGTAGGGGCACTTTGCAGTTTATTAACCACCAAATTCAAAGTCTCCGTAGGAAATGTAATGAGCACCTAGAATTAGGTACTGGAAAAATAGCCCCATCCATAATGAGGTCAAATTATCATATACTTTAAAATAAGTTTCTTGAATGTTAATTCAATATTACTTATCTAAAATCAGTCATAATATGTTGTCATCCTATATGTTGATACATGGTCCATTCTTGTTATTAATCTTGTAGGTGGGTTATAAATATTTTAATAACTAGTTTTGTATATAATTGACAGTAGTGTCCTTATAGCTGACGACGTAATATCTTCGCTGTCGCTCAGATTTTACTATGCATCAACAACAACTCTGAGATCACGACTACGAGAGTCTATCAAATACAAAAGTTTGTAATAACTACCAAAAATAAGAGCAAGCTCGAAAACACTTAAGTAAGTACCATCAAATTGATAAAAGATTGTTCTCTTGTTCGAGTTATGTTTGACAATTTCCCAGACAAGGAAGAAATATCAAACCATGCAGGTTTGAGATATATTAACATCTGTATAGCATACATATTAAGGATTGGTACATGTAACAGAGGGCAGAAGACAGAAAATTAGCAACTACATGAAGTACGACATAGGGAAGGGAGGCAATGGAGTGATGAGGCTTATCACTGAAATATTAGTATCTTCTTAACAGACTTTGAAATGTTGTTCTCCAATGGATATCACACATGTAGCTTAATACGGGTATTTCATTATTCATTGTTGTATTAAGCCCGGCGTCCACCTACTACGATATGGCTCCGATATGGTCTAAGATGCACCTCCCGATAAAAAATCAAAATCGCGTCGGCAGGTCACCAAATATCGGGGCAGTTGACCACGTTTCTGCGATTAGGCACCGAAAAAACCCATTAAGATGTGTGGTGGATTGGCATGCCTAGACATATGTCTACGATTTTGCACCTTCCCGATATGTCTCCAATATTTGCTTTTTGTATCAGTGACATATCGGTAGGTCTAAATTTCTATCGTAGTAGGTGGACGCCAGGCCTAATCCACCTGTAAACTCCATTCAAATTGAGGATTAATAAAGAAGAGTGAAGCTCGTATTAAAAAAAAAAGAAGAATGGTAGAGGTCAGAGAGATGAGTTGCTCACAAAGGTCGCCGTCCACCACGAGTTGAGCCTCCTCCGTGTCTCCATACTGCTGACGAGCTGCTCGCCCAGGACCAATAACAGCCACGTTCTCAAAGTGAGATTCTGAAATGACACCCGCCCGGAAATTACATATTATCATAAAACATCACGAAATTTCATATGTTTGTTATAAAGGCATATCGGACAATTTCGCTTGAAAATTAAAACCCAGGGCAATTTCCTGAAACTTTAATATTGTGATCTTCAAGTGTTGTGGAACCCATATCTAACTTAGAAATTCGGGGTCGACGTGCTTGTCTTTAATATAGAGATCAATATCATGATTACATTACAATAGAATATATAGAAATTCTAAAATGTTGATTTTCACATAGTAAAACCATATCATTTTCTCCAAACTTTCACAGAATACAGTAGATGCATAGTACTACACACAACAATTTTAAGACTCATAGGTTACCGTCCTAATTTTTCAGTACATTTCCTATGTAAACCAAGCAAATGTAAATTGCTCTATTATACCTATTAAGATAAACTGGACAAAACGTTAAATTTACACGTTTGGCATCAAAATGATTCATAATGAATCTGTTTTTACTGATAATTGATAATGATTAAAAATCACCAGGTGGTGCCAACGTAAATTGTCCGATATGCCTCTAAAACATGTGATGGGGTAGGATAAATTCGAAAAGTGACTCAATTTCATTTAATTGTTTACATGGAATTTGTTATCTCTCACTACAGATATAACTCAGCTGCACTTCGTGAAATCATTCAACGAAGACAACTCATGCCACACACTCTTGGCGTTTATACTAAATTATTTCTATCTTTTTACGGGTGATGGTCGTCAGGTGGTGCAAAATTCAAGAATCTCCGCTAATAATCTTCTAGTATAAACGCCGGGTCAGGCAACTCTTAATATCCGACAGCGGCAAAACAACTATCGGAGGGCCTTGCAAACATGACCATTGTAGAAGTATTGAATGCATCTACAATTTCCTAATCTAATATGTAAGTATGGCAAATTGCCTATCTCGTATTTAGTTATCTTATTCAAATAACAAATGGGCTGATAATTATTTCAAATGGAATGAGTATTGGCTTTCGAAGTAATCATTTTCTGTAGGTACTTGTATTTTATCAACAAATAATAACCAATGTTGGAATTCTATTGCTGCTTTAGACGCAATAAATTCAGAGGATAAGGACATACTCGGAGGTATTACGAGCAATCACATTCTGTCAAAACAAATTTGTTTCGCATCCTGTGTGGAAATGGTCGATAATAATGATAATTTGTGAATGCTAATATGTCCTCCTTCATTTATTAATCTTTGCTTTATGGAATGTAGCAATTTAGATCACAGACAGTAAAGACCATCACTAGAATAAACAAAGGTAATATGGAGCTAATGGCAAATGAATAGAAAGAGCATGGGATTAGAATTTTACCGTGGTAGTATCGTATTCCATAGAAACATTTATTGAACGAGGCAATGTAACAATATCCATACTCTATGGGATTGCAGGCCCATCATTCTCCTAGATTTTTGTTGTTGTTGTTGTTTTTTCGGTAGTTTAAAGTCCAATATATTCTTTTAATGTAAATGGCAAAGGGCCTGGGTAATGAAAACCAGCTCTTGTTTGAGCTGATGCCTATGGCCTCTTTTGTTGAATATCATATGATATAATCAACGTCTTTTGCTAAACTGGAGCTATTTCAAGGAATTTTATGTTAACTGATGGACATCAATAAAAGAAATGTTTACCCCCCAAAAAAATACTGATCGAATCTATGAGATGAATTTAGCTAGAAATCACATCGCTACACATTTACTGAGGTGAGAGTTCTTAGTTCCCACACCAGATAGACATGGTATAAGAACGATTGGCCTTTGATGTAACAGTAAATCTACCACTGCTGAGGCTGAAGGAGAAAGGTAGGTGCAGTGGGACACGAACCCACAAAGTCCTACAACCTTGGGCTTACAACCACCATTGAGCTAACTCCCTACTCCCTTCTCTCGAATCCATATTATTTACAAATATTGCCACCCTAATTAAGGAAATTATGATTAGGTAATTTGAAAATCTGTATTACCATCGCACTCTGGTATTCCGCAATGAACTTTCTGACCGCCAACATAGCACCAGGGCCTGTCCTCAAAGTTAAATAATAGTGTGTTGCGGCAGTAATTATTATCGTCCAGTCCAACGTGGTGGTAGTGTTTGTAGTGGTCAATCTTTGAGATGTTGCGCCAGGAAGAACAGGGGCCTTGCGATGTCAGGTTAACGAAACCTCTGTACCATAAGCCACGGTCCATGGGATTCCAACAGGTCTCAGGGGCTGAATTGAAATCAATGTAACGGAGATAGAGTTAGCCTAAATTCTATCATAGAGAATTTGATGCTTTTTATACACTTTCCTTATGCTTCTTGCTTCTTAAAACCTCCAGCTTTAAGCCCGATGCCCATCTACCGATTTCGGAACATTTATATACGTTTGTCGGCGACAAATGGACGGTAATTTGTCTCAGCCAAGCCATACTAATGGAGTTGGTAGATGTAGGACAGCTAGGCAAGGCTACCCAACGATTAGTGAACACTCCGTTTCTTTGGTTTTTGCCCTCCCCAAGCGATTATTGGACCATACACCGATTTTATCAGTTTGCGGGTCGAGCAAGGGTTACGTAATTTGCCTGCGACAAAGTGACCGACTCCTATACGATTTGGGAACTAATCGTGCAACCCTGAATCGGTAGATGGGCATCTGGCTTTATATGTAGAATTACAACAAAGTCTGTGGTATGAATTCAAACAATATTAATTCTAAGTGAAAGAATAGAATGATGAGTCTCGGGAAACACTTCATGTATCAAGTAGTAGGGGCCATCCATAAAATATGTACACAGAATTTCTGAAATTTTGGACCCCACCCACCCCCCCTCAATCTAAAGCCCGATGCCCATCTATCGATAAAAGTTGAACGATTAGTTTGCAAATCGTATAGGAGTCAGTGAACTTGTCGCAGGCAAATTATGTAACCCTTCGCTTGACCAGCGGACATCTAGGAGAGGGGGTGATGGATATTAGTCCTAAGCAAATTAGTCCACACTTACCGATTTTGGAACATGGAAACCACAATTTGTTGGCGATAAAAGGACATCTGAAGGAGGTGGTTCACTGATCGGTGGCTCACCTTTGCCTAGCTGTCCTACATCTACCGACTATGGCAGACTCTGTTAGGATGCCTTAGGCTGAGACAAATTTCAGTCAGTTTGTCGCCAGCAAAGGTACATGAATGTTCCGAAATCGGTAGATTGGCATTGGGCTTTATACGCAAAGAAGGAGCATACGCAAAATTTCCAAAATCTTTGACCCCAATGCGTACGTACTTCATGGATGGCCCCGTATCGTATTTATTCAATGTAACATTTTTCTACTTGATTTAAAAAATTAAAATATAAGATTTCAAAAGATGTACATATGGTTAGTATAAATATAAAGCATATCTCACCATTACTCTCGTAGTAACAGAAATTGAAAGTTAAGGTCCGGTTGATGAAGGTTAACGGGAGATCTGCCCGTGGTCGACCGTTGTAGGTATATGACGCATCCTGACCGAGTTTTACTGACAGCTGCTCATCAAGAGACTCCACGCCAGCCACCTGCTGGCATTTCTTTCCCGACTGCAAAGGGTCAATGTGTATCTAAATCTTTTCTGTATAAGCAGGTTTTATTTCGTGAAAATATCTGTTTCCCTGAATGCTTGAGTGAAGTACAATAATAATACATTTAGGAGTACTATAAGGAACTGCGCCGAGATTCATAGCCATTGACAATATCAATATGCCATGAGTTTGGGTTGCGGAGTAATCTCACGAGTGAAATTACGTAGCAATAAAAAATGAATGGCATATTAATAGTGGCTAGGGAAACAGTGCGGTTCAGACTTATCTCACCTTTATCATTTATTAATTGGCTAAAATTTGTGACACCATCCCCTTTGAGTATCTGTCTACAATACTCCATGGGCGTTGAGTACGAGTTTCCAATGTTAAGTCCATGGGAGAAAAATACCAGGGGTGAGATAAAAGTACCGAGGTGGCCAGTGTGATGTATAAGGGCATTTATCTAAAGAACCTGTATCAACATCTTATAACAAAAGGCAAGTTTGGGTTTTAACATTTTCATTTCATAACAGTTTTTTTTCGTGTATGCTTTAAATGTCAATATTTATTAACTCTACCAGGTAACAATTGTTGCTCTTTCTGTTGGTTATGAATATTGTAATCTACAAAAGAGCATCGTGTTATAAGCCCTGAAAATCATGACTCAGGGAACCAAAAAAGGGTGCTTTTACAGACAAAGAGTTTTAGATGAGAGTTTTCCATATATGGTCAAATGCAAAGATATTTGGCACCTGTTGTAGGAGCGTGAACAAACTTTGAAAGTATGTCTTTAAAAATTGTCTGTGTGAGACATCGCATAACGTTTTCTGCAGAGCAGTAAAGATTGGCATATCTAAGTCCATGAGCACAGCTGCATCCCATTTGATGAGATACAGATGCTGCATGCTGTGATGTGGCGTTGAATGCAGCTCAACCTTTGTGGGTTCTTTTTGCTATGATATACTTCCATAATCTGTTTGTTTACCCTTCCTAAAATGAAACCCAGTTTTTGTGTATTGCCCCTTACCTTTAGTAAGATGAATGGGGCAGTCGTTGGGAGCTGGATGATTGTGTCACTCCTCCCATCTCCTCGACAACATATTGATAAACACATCGTGTTTTCATCCAAGTCGCATGTTCTATTCCAACCAATGGATGAAAATGCCGTAGACTCTCCAAGGTCTATAACGTAGTCTATTGCTGAAAAACCTGAGGAATAGTATTCATGAATTGTATGTGTAAACAGTTAACATTGAAATGACAGTGAACTATGTAGGCGAAGAAGTAGTAGTTGAAGAGGACTATTTACTTTCATCTGCATATTTCAACGTCGTCACTTATTCAGAGATGCTTTGTTCAGTTGAAACAAGAAACATAAATATGGTATAGGTAACCATGCGGTTCTACTAGACGATTATATAGGCGGCGCTTATCAAATTGTGCAATGACTTTCTGTCATTGGCTAGAAATTGGTACATAGAACAATATGTACCTGCTTGAGGAAATTCTTGGATTGTTGACTATTATGGCCGATATTACATAATCGAGCAGCACTTTTTTTCAGTTTCAAGGCATACATTCACCCACTTTGGGCTTTTTTACATGATGTCATGATGATATAAATAACATGATAAAATAGCAATAGGGCTTTATAGTTGGGAAAGAGCACAGAGAGATTTACAGCACAGGAAAAACAACAAGATTGGACAGAACAGATAAAGTATACATAAAGGGAAGATATTTAAGTCGCTTTGGCCGGGATTATCGGAGAAATGGTTTCTGGAGAATATTCCCATAGTTGACGATTATCCAGCAAGTATGTCTTTACATAAAAAGAATTGTCTTTGGTTTTCTTTATATTTTTAGGTAGTTTATCCCAGATTTTTACCCCTAGGTATAACAGCCTCTGTCTATACCTTTCTGTTTTCGGGTATTCTGTAACCAGTGTCTTTTTTATCTTGTTTCCTGGTAATTCTGCCTAGATTTTCACAGTTTACACGTCACTCATTGGGCACATTCTTTTGCTTTTTACTCCTAGGGCCACTCTCATATATTGGTTGAAAGAGACATCTAATCGTATTTGGTCACCTTTACTGGCACATGACGACTGTGGGCTAGACGGCCCACAGTCGTCATGTTTTAGTCATCTAGTGTAAACGCCAGGAAAAGAGTAAATGGTATATAATTATATTTAACGTACATCGGCATTTAAATGATTGAATGCGCCGATATAATGTCACCCTTTCCATCTGAATGGACCATACAGGCACTGCCATGAAGAAGAGGAAAGAAGACTCTGCACATTCATTCTTGAATACAATCTCGACTTTAACACAGTAATATGAAGTGGGTTTTTTTCAGGGAAAAGAACTGTATATTAATATATACGTTCTTTATAATGATTAACCCATTAAGGATGGGCGTCTGCAGCCGGCTTTCCGTAGAACATATCATTCGGCCAGGTCGCGAAAGCGGGATTAACACATAGAGACTGATATACCTGAGACGGGTGTACTTCACACCCTTTCTCGAGTCTAAAGCCAGATGCCCATCTACCGATTTAGGGTTGAATGATTAGTTCCCAAATCATATAGGAGTCGGTCACCTTGTCGCAGGCAAATTACGTAACCCCTCGCTCGACCCGCACACTGATAAAATCGGTGTATGGTCCACTAATCACTGGGGCAGGGCAAAAACCAAAGAAACCGAGTGTTCACTAATCGCTGGGTAGCCTTGCCTAGCTGTCATATATCTACCGACTCCGTTAGGATGGCTTGGTTGACCAAATTACCCTCCGTTTGTTGCCGACAAAGGTACATAAACCCAATGCCCATCTACCGATTTCGGAACATTCATGTACCTTTAAAGCCCAATGCCCATCTACCGATTTCGGAACATTCATGTACCTTTGTCGGCAACAAACGGACGGTAATTTGTCTCAGCCAAGGCATCCTAATGGAGTCGGCCGTTGTCGGTAAATGTAGAACAGCTAGGCAAGGGTGAGCCACCAATTAGTAGACAGATTTGCTTAGGACTAATATCCACCACCCCATCTCCTCAATGTCCGCAGATCGAGCGAAGAGTTACGTAATTTTCCTGCGACAAGTTCACCGACTCCTATACGATTTGCAAACTAATCGCTCAACCCTGAATCGGTAGATGGGCATCAGGCTTTAGCAAGTCTTCTGTGGTACAAAGATCCCCTCGGAAAGTGCTGTGTTTTGCTTTTCATAACCTCAAGGAAAACATGGCAAACTAAATTCACATGGAAGGACACCACTGGTATACAGTGCTAGTGAACATTTACTGTAGAACTCAAGTACACTTGAGGGGAGAGGTTTGAAAAAGTGTGCTCCCGCTTCCTAACTTCCTATTGGATAGGAAGGATTTAGCTGTGGTTTCACGAAAATGCCCCTTAAAAGTATATATGTGTTTAAAATCAAAATCTCTCAAGATACTGTACCTCGATATAGGATAATCGTCGTAGGCAATTACAGGGGAAAAATTTGTATCCTGGGAATGGAACCCAATAATTCAGACCAGGGGAATGTGTTCCAGTTGAGAATCTCAGCAGGATTTGTCTCAAATAAACACCCTGTGATGTATGTAAATCCCAACTTGTGCATAGGGAGCCAAAGTGAGCCTGCTAAAACCAAAAATACCCGTGCTTAAAACAGCATTTCCGGAGGTCTGTAAGAACAAGACTTAGGGCTAAAGCTAGGGCGGTCGTAGCCTAGAATTTTGTTTTTGGACTTATTTGCTAGTATTGAAGAATAGTTTACTACTATCGTCTCTGAATAAGTATGTCTCGAAGCCACAATGACAGTGTAAGTGTATCAAAATATGCATTCAAAAGGTTGGAGCCATGACACATATAATCTCGAACCTGTAAATAGTCAAAGTACTGAACATCTCCAGAAATGGAGTTTTATGAACGGGTATCTGCTGTTTCAGCGGGTCCACTTTGGCTCCCTATTCCACTTCACATACCTGTTGGGCAAGGCTGACTCCCTGCCCTGTACATACAGTACTGGCCAGCGGGCCACCGGGTCTTAGACGGGGGTGCCAGCCTGTCCTGTCTCTCACACAGCTGTAGGGTGACTGCCCACCGGGAATAGGGCCCAGCCAGATGGAACACGTCTGACCAGGCAAAGGACATTTGATCCTGGGGACTCGCTGTCAGGGAGATAAGCTGTCTCCCCCAGTCCTCCACTGAGTCATCAGGACAGCCGAAGACTGGCGAGGGAAGGGCGTAGGAGCCACTGGGCCATGTCAATGCTGGGTGTATAAGAAATTTCATTAAAACTCAGGATTAAATTGGCATAAAAGTCTTGACAGATATAATCGTGCGATATTCTGCAATTACACAATTGCATATTTTTGTGGGTTAAAAAAAAAAGAAGTGCTTAGCTCTTTTATTTTCAGAATGTAGACACCATGGATTGTTTGATTACATTATGATAAACTTATTTGTGCCCAATTTTATTTCTCAGATATGAAAAACCTATCAACATGACAAAAACAATAAATCAAATTATCTTCAACTTCTTTGCTGATGCAAATATAATTTCAATTAATGTTGTACATAGCATAAAGAAAAGGAGGCATATAAACCTGGGGCCCGTTTAATAATCAAGGATCGTACATGAAGACCTTTTTCTGTACGCCATATAGACCCAGGAACGATGTGAATCAACTTTATTCAACACGTGTGAACGACCTTAAGGACGGCTAATACTTTATCTCACCCCTGGTACAAGTTTAGCCATAGAAATATCGTTAGAAAAAAATACTCAACGATCACCCTGGTAGAGTGACAATACTACGCCATGGTCGTGGAGTAGTGAATACGAGATGACGTCATAGGCCATTGACCAATCAGGGGCCAGGATTTCAGAGAAAAGACAAGCCAAAACAAGACATTTAAATGTCCCTTAAAGTAAAAGGGGTGAGATAAATCCAGAACCGCACTCGAATCATATGAATAAACAATGCTCCACTCGTGGAGTATTGTGTATTTATGCGATTCTTGATGCAGTTCTATATAAGTCTTAGCGAACAGAGTTAAAACAATGCAACTACAGTTTGGATTTAAGATTGCCAGTGTTGCCTATAAATATAGGAGATACATTTTTATGAGTTTCTTTTCATATTTAATCTCACCTTCTTCTTCCTGCCACCTACAATCCTCTTTGGAGACACAGCAGACAATGTCCTCATCTCCACACAGCTGGGATACATAGTAATTATCTCTACAGCAATGTCTCTGTATACATGTCCCACCTTGCTGCTCACAGAGTCGCGTGGGAAGCACAGCCACTTGATTCTCATCATACTGTCTCTCTGAATAGAGAACCACAGAAGTCCAATGAAAATTTATGAACCACATTTAAATATAGATATATTCTTTTTCTTGAAGGAGCATTGATTTTAATAATTGTATTTAATGTATTGTTAAAGAGCCCCTACCACCTTCTTGAGTCCTTAATACAGTCTTAATTGTTTCCTTCACGAATGTAACAACGAACATGATAATTTATATTATATATATAAATCCGTGCAAGTACTTTTAAGCCTTACAGGCGGGGGTCTATGGCAGATCCATATTGGTTGAGACGGGTACCATAGGCAGGTTTTTGTGGTGTTGAAATGCTTGAGGATAGGCGACAGCATCAGATATTAAAACTCATGTATAAAAGATCACGTATTGACAGTAATATAGATAATACTATAAGGAGGACAAGAAGGGATCGAAAGGTGAAATTTCTTGTAACTAAACATAAAAGTTCATAATGTGAAAGATCATCGTACTTTATAGGGAGAGAACTTTAGGACTCGTTAGACTCGCATATGCACTACATGGACTCTTAAAAAGGGATGTGAAGGGCTCAAAAATCATAAGATAGTTAGATATCCAGTAGTAGGAGTTTGGATTATGTGTCTATTTGTACTATATTTTTCCATTTTCATCCCCATCTTATTACATCTTCATCAACTTTCACTTTATTGTAGATTGTGTCATCAGAGTGAGTTCAGATTCATAATTTCGAGGACTACCTACCAATCACCACAGGAAGAAATGATCCATTTCAGATGTAGTGATTTCAAAATAATAATAAAAAAAGTAAACGGGGCGAGCCTATTGTCCAAACCCAGATTCTATTGTTTGATCACATGATATGGCACTTAAACCTTTATTTTTTTATTAGATTTACATGATATTGTGAAATATCATATCCTAAGTATATTCTCTGGGAAATCCATGTTCATTGATCCATTATTTCTTGATAAAGCAATAATATCATAAATATTGTAAATGATGCCTCATATGCTGGGGAATGCCTGAAGACAACATTCACCCTACACTGGGGGATCCCCTCAAGGCATCACTCGCCCTCAATGGGTTAACAGTTACGAACTGCCTCTCCATGAACTATATATATTGTGTACCCTGTTCATACTTTAGTGAAATGTATTCACCTTGTTGAGACGTCCTGTCGATAGAAATATAAAACGAGCTCGTAGAGCGAGATTGATATTTTCTTTTATCAAAAGCAACAAGGTGAGAGAGGACGTCCCAAAAAAGTCAATAAGTTTTACTTTCATTATACACCTCCACATTTAAATGAATATTGAAATATCAACTAAAACCTATTGACTATTTCATAGCGATATAATTATCATAGAATTATATTATTTCAATTAGGGAACGTTCATTATTTACGGTGGGGGGGGGGGGGGCTATTGGAGGAGGAGGTGATTGATTTGAGGGTATTTGCCTCTAGGGGGGATCTCATTTTGAGGTATTCCCGAGTAGGGGAGGGCGGTTAATTTTCATGGATTTGCCTGGCAAAAGCTACATCCCCATGCCATAAGTAATGAGCGCTCCTCCATTAATCAAACTAATTAAACGTACCACAAAGCGACACGTCACAGAATTCCCAGTCAGCACTGGGGTTGGAACTGTAACACCAGAGTCCGTCCTTGGCTGTCAAAGGGTTGCGGCACAGATTGTGGTTGAGCTTCCCGTCAGGGAATCTCACTGAGTCCAGATACAGCCAGCCGTAGGCGGAGAAGACGACCACGTCCGACCAGAAAGTGCACGAGTACCCAGTCACTGTGCGGGATTCCGCCCCTATGTAGCCTGCACCGTCTGGACTGTCAACACAACCCGTCTCATCTGTATCAGAAAGTAGTCTCATGTTTCGATTATGTATTTTAATTTTTGACCAAGAAGTGTTTATTAACATATATCATACATATCAAATATAGCTAAAGGACTTATAATATAAGGTGCGTTTTTACCAGTCAATTCTCCAAGCTGTTTTAAAGTCCCAAGAGTATCATATCACTGAGTCCAGGAAGCTGTTTCAAAAGTCGGGAGGGTGCTAAATGAGAGTAGTCACCGCCAAAACGATAGCTAACGATGGCACTTGAAGTGTCGCTGTCGAGGTGGAGGTGCCGCTCGCTATTGGTTATTGGTAGCGGTTTTGCTGCGACTTTGATTCAAAGTGCCGCTCGCTGTGGCGGCCTCTCGTTTTGAAATGTGACGTGCCGCTGGCGAGACTTCACTCAACTTTTGAAACAGCCCCCTGATATACTCTACTGGTGCTGACAGAAAACAGGCATATTTTGCCTTGCCGCTGCCAGAATAAAGAATTTGAACTAAAAAACCATAATCAAAATACACTTACTACAGGTTGGTACATTACAGTAGTCCCACTTAATCTCAGGGTCAGTGGTGAAACACCAAGGTCCACCAGGGTCAAAGTCTGGGGATCGGCAAAAGTTTTCTGCAGCTGACAGACTGCCATCTATCATCATCGCGTCTTTGACATCATGCCGGTGAGGATTCTGGGAGTCCCAACGCTGGCAGGTGATGCCATGCTGGGTGGATTGAACATCACCCGCATAGTTTCCACCCCTGATGTTGGACTTGCAGTTCAATTTCTCACCATACACTAGCAGGGAAACAGACATATTGATATATATTTCATTTGTGTTCATAAATTGTTTGGCATTAAGATTATGCAAAAAGAAAAAGACCCAGCTCATGTTATCAATGAACATCCAACTTTATTGTTAAAGCATGTTATTTTACATATGAACAAATCACGAAAAAAATTAAAATAAACTTAGATCTTTTATTTTCAGAACGTATGCAATACAAAGTACATTTCTTTGCATGAACATGAGTTCATTCGTATCGAATTGAGTATTCTTCTTCTCTTTTGAAGAAAGATGAACACAATCAAAAACATTAGTCTTTTGTTAAATCAATTTGTATCCTCTTTGTTTGTGCAGTTCAGTAATTAGCAGTGTTTGTAAAGGAGGTATATGAACCTGGATTTCAGATATATTTACTATATCCCAACAATGCAATGCCAAGTTGAAACTCTTTGGCTTAATAACCTTTATATTTTCACCTGAGGCAATTTGAGGTAATGATATATCATGAATCATGAAACGTTAACTGCAAATGAAAATGCCTATATATGTTAATTCTCAAACATTACATAACAATTGTGATGGAAAAATACCTCCGATAGTTTCAGGAAAGGTTGTCAGTAGTATGACGTAGAGAGGTAGAACGATAACTGTCACAGGAACCATTGTTTCTTTGTAGCACAGTTGGCATACCTAAAGATGAAAACATTTTTTTATTAATATTTTCTGAAAGAAATAGTGGAATCTAGAAAAATGGAACACCTTGTAAAGCATGAATCAAAAATATATCGCCAGTTATTTTGAACTTGTAAAGTCCTGGGGGCCGTTTCACTAGTAGGGGGGTCAAAGCGAGAGGTAGGACTGCAACAGTGCCAGCAACAGTGATAACAACAGTGTCAAGACCAAATTTGCGTTTCATCAGTGGTCTCACTGTTGAGGGTGGACCAACTCTCATGCTTTACACGAGTAAGGCATATATATAACCTATAATCGTACCAAATATGAAGAATATCGGCCAAGCCGTTTCGAAGATATAGACGTTTGAATTTGGTAATAGCAAATACTGCACTTCCCGCCAGCCTCCGGGGGAGACTAAAAGAACAGCCGAAACCCCGCCGCACTATGGAGGGAGTTAAAAGAACAGCGACTAACGCTAACGCACGGAGGGAGTAAAAAGTTCAAACGCCGATAACTTCGGAACCGCTAAGCCAATTTTCTTCATATTTGGTTCGGTTATAGGTTATATGTATACCTTACTTGTGTAAAAATTTCATTGCCCTCCTCTGACATAAACAAAACTCTAAACCCAACAGCGACAGGGTCTACCCTGTCACTAATAATGCCTCAACAGTGATAGTTACAGTGAGACTAATTTTTTAGTGAAACGTACTCTCTCACTGTTGGTCTCACTCCTTACCTGACTAATGTTCATGCTTGACTGCACCTTCTAATGAAATGCAAACTATCACTGTGGTCTCACTATGACAGCTTACCCTTCTAGTGAAACAGCCCCCTGTATCATATATTGTAATTTTTTATTGGTGTTTCACATAAGTTCCATAATCTACTTGGAACGCCTATCCGCAGACTCTGCTATACATGACGATGTATATTGTTGTCTGTACTAATAATCGTCAACCACAAAGCACAAGTTTTCTTTGTTTCCACCTGACGACCGATTATATGTGCCATGTGCAACGATTATTCAATTCGTATAGTACCTGACAAGCCTGAAGATTGACCCTCCGTAAATTAACATAGAAACCGGTGGCATTGAGCAAAGACGCCATTTGTAGACTGACCGATCATTGGTTGCCACCGCCGACTGATTCAACATGGTTTGATTTCCTCGGTGGCCTCAAAATTTAGTCGGTGGTGCCATACTGTGTAATGTTGGAGAGAAAAACCTTTGATCCTTTTTGTTCCCACCTGACGATTATTGCACAAAAAGTACCACACAGTCGGTTTGCAGTGGTAAACGCCATAATCGGTGGTCATAGTCGGCAAGTGGAAACGCCACAATACAGACTGATGAATGACATCCATGAATACTTCTAGTGGTGTATTTTAAAAAGGGAGCATAACCAAATATTTTCTAGAAAATGTATTCAACAAACACTCAAGATCTGATCTTGAGTGAAGTTCAACCTCCACAAACGCCTCATGTTGACAACTAAAAAGGGAGGTAAAAGTGTGGGATTTAGGTCATCAAACAATTGTACTAAAGTTGCATACTTACAATCGATTACTAGACCGATGGCACCACGGACCCATGGCACCTGGACTGATCGCACCTCTTCGGACCGATGGCAACATTTTTGGCACCTGGACTGATGGCACCTCTTCGGACCGATGGCAACATTTTCCCTAGACTGATGGCACCATTCACAAAGACACTACACTTTATGATATTCTTGCTTCAACCCTATGGCATTATAAACCTTAGTTCAAGTTGGATTCAATGACGCTTATTTAATTTTGATTTTTGAAAAAAATAAATCATATTTTACTGGCCGTTCCTCGACCCCCGCATCGGCCCATTCGGCGCCGACAGAGGTACCGCCCGGAGTCCCGGCTGGCCACACAGCAAAATACCCACACTTAAACTTTAAATTTGAATGAATTACCGCAAGGTTATAGGATGAAGAACAGATTAAATACATTTTTATATTTAAACACATAAATCAAGAGTTGCACATATGTCTAGGTAAAAATTTAGGTGGTGCCATCAGTCCAGGCATGGGTACCATCAGTCCAGGTAAAACTAAAATGAGGTGCCATCAGTCCAGGTGCTATCGGTCCGTGGTGCCATCAGTCCAGTCGCCTTACAATCACTAGTAGTAAAACTTTCAACTGATCTTACTAAAATAGTATGTGGTTGAGTCTTACCTTTCCTGATGGCAATGACATATGAATAACGCCTTACCTCTCAGAAAATACCTGAAGTCGTGGATTCCAGAAGAACGTCCTCATGATACCAACTGTCAGGGAAGGCTATTGCTTTTATATGGAATAATCTGTTGTTGGATTTTTAGTACATTTGCTCTAGCTTAAAAGCATCTCACAGATCAGTAATATATTTGTAGAAACCTATGAGAAAGGCTTGTGAAATTAGACCTTATATGTCTCATGGCCAAACCTCAGAAGTTCACAACCTTAGATCGAGACTCCTTGATATAGAAGTATTTTAAAAGCATTTTACTTTGATTCTCCGATGGACAGGTCCTGTGGTGAGGACCAATATTTGATAATTATGTCCTTTACGAAGTCTTCAAAATGCAAGATAGGGATAAATCCTGGAAATAGCCATTTGTGGTTCAGCTCTAACTTTCTCTGTGAAAAAATTGTTTTGTGCCTCCTCCTTATTTCACTTATATGTTTGGATTTGCAAGAAATATTTCAACTTTTGATTTCGTTATCTATACAAGTAGGCTATATGTACATGTATGCCTTTGTAGTAGTCATCGATGGCACACCCATGAAATAACAAAAGAAAAGTAATTCCATTTACTATGTCTCCCATCATCATCCAGAAATGGAATTAAGGTACTACTGTAAAATATCACCTCTAACAGGAAGCATTAGCCTTCGTCTGTTCCATGTGACTATGACAGATCAATATGTGGGAGATGATAGCATTTGATGTGGTTTTATCTCATCACATTACAATGCGATGCATCTTCAGAGCAACCATTGATCTGAATGACAATACTTACAGTTGTGGACACCACAGTCATCTGTTTTCCCGTTGAAATAAGAGAGGTAAGGTGAGAGTTTAGAACTGCGGACCTTTTTTTTATCATTTATTTCCAGAGGCATATGCCGCATCACACCCCAAAAGTTAAACTTTTCCATTACAAATAAAGATAAATGCTTAGAAACTACGATGTTTGGTGAAGGCGATATCTATTTATGATATGGAATGCAGTCTAGTAGGGACATTATAGATTAGTATATCAAATCACATTTTGGACCCAAAAGTTGGGTCCATGCAATGAGATTATACGCTGAAATAATGGAAGTAATAGAACGCATAGTTGGTGGGAAACGTACTTTATTGGAAATACATGCACAGCCGACTAACAGTAAAGGTATACGATAAGAAGAGGTATAAGCCGGCCTAATCTTACTAATGGAGGCCTGACTGTCAGTATTGGGAAAATATTTAGCGAATGAGAAAACAAGTCATACAATGGGTACAGCATACTCGAGTACCAGTCAAGTGTTTTGTGTGATGCTCGTCAGTGATAGATTCTCCCCAGGCCTACATTTCTGTCACTGTCAGCGATGGCTCTATCTTTTATCCCCAAATAGATTATTGAAAGAAAAGATGTGAGTTTAAAGAATTGAGCCTATCATATATAACCGGTCCAATGTCTGTCCCACTGCATACATGCACAAAACAGTGAATGAACATGATTGGTCCATGGTTGATCATGTTACTATGAGGAAATATCAATGGTCCAGGCAGTCACACAATAATTTGATACTAGCTGAGAGCTTTAATATCAAAACCTTCACTTATCAAATGAATGAAGTAGCCTTAGCTGAAACAATATGCTTTATGAATTTGAGCTGAAAAGAACTACAAATATGACAATTTGGTCGATATGTATGAAGTCAAATAGGAAAGTGTAGTTTAGCTGCATATTCATACAATTTGTCCTGTTTTCTGTACACATTTAACTTGATGAAAACATAAGGTCGAAAAACAGGAAGGCCAGAATCTTGGTCATGTGAATGGCAGTTCAATCGAATAACTTTTTAATTTCTTTAATTTTAGAGTTTGACAGGAAATAATGAATTTATGTATCAACATGTTTCTCAAGATGGAAAATCATGATTATCATGACTCAGTAAAGAAAGAATGTATGTATTAAAAGTGAAATAAAGAAACAGCCTGCTCAATAAAAAACAAATTTGGAGTTTGGTTCCATTTCTGATAATACTTCTAGTTTTACAGGTGTCCTTCCTTTATACATGTGTACATCCATCGTCGATGTATGTGTAGTTCAAAAGTTGACATTAACATGACGTTAACTTAGTATCCATAACGTATTTTTGTCATCCCCGTTAGATATTAAAGATCAATGAGTACCATTGACATTCATGATTGCCTCGCGGTGTTTCAACCTGACACTTTTATATGCGGTGTTTCGACAAGAAAGTTTCAATAGGCGCTTGTCGCAGCCTTGTCGTAAGAAGGGGGGCTTTATGACAGCGTTGTCAGGGCATGTCGGGAAGTGCACGCTCCACCAAAATTTCCTATCGCAAACCTCTGTGACATGCTCCAAAAATGCCATGACACTCCACGACAAGGGTCAAGTCGTGGGAAAAATCGAACATGCTCGATTTTGTCGTAGCCTTGTCGGAAGGCTCCCAACAAGCTTCCAATCGTGGCCTTGTCGTGGCCTTGTCATAGATTCTTGTTGGGAACTGGGGTCCACCAACCACGACAAGGCCTCCAATCGTAGGCCTATTGTGGAGCTTGGCAGTAACCCATTGTCGTAGCCTTGTCGTGGTTGGTGGACGCCCCCTTTTATACTATTTACTTCTCATTCCCACCTGCCAACTAAAGCCGCATCGATCATGTACACCCTGTACAAAAGTCAGTCGATGGTTCTCCTAGAGAATTTGTCTTTGCTTACAATCGTTCACCCCAAAATACTTACTCTGTTTTCAGCTGATGACCGATCATGTGCACCGATGATTTTTATAGGACCTGACAAGTCTGAAGGTGGTCACTGACCGGTTTTTGGTCACTGCCACCGTTTAATTCAACCAGATTTGGATTTGTAGCCAGCCTTAAAGGTTTATTGGTGGTGCTCTTTCAGCGAATGTCGGACAGAAGTTTTTTTAACCCATTTTAGTTTCTGCCTAACGATTGGTGTACTAAAAGTGCCACTTAATCGGTCGGCAGTGCTAAATGCCATAATCGGTGGTTATAATCGATAGGTGGCAACGCCACAAGGACTTTTCTTGACTGCCACAGATTTTGCACACCAATGATTTCTCAAGCAGAACCACCATCGGACCTTTGTACAGTTTACATATAATTGGTGGATTTTGTATCGGCTGGGGGAAACGAAGCAATAAGTATAAGGCCTTTTCTTTACCGACGAAGATTCCTATACCTTAAGCCTATTTGCTTATATATTTGTGTGTGTTGGAAAGATATATATACAGTATAGAACCCCGCCTAACGAACACCCCGCTCGGTACGAAAAGGCCTAAAACCCTATCTAAGCGGGTACTTCCAACGGACACCCTACAAAAGATAGATTAATCTGTTTTTTTTATGAGTTTGTGTGAGTATATTCATAGAAAATACATTAATATATGTCTCACCTACGTATCGGTATATGTCACTTTAATATTGGCCGGAAAGAAACTGTATATCCCCCCATATCAGGAGCAATTTTGGTGAGGGGCAGTATGGTTAAGGGGCAGTCCGGTTACGTATTATAATGTAGAGATTAAACTGTAATCTCAATAGATATATTACCTTTCATTGTAAAGAAAAGACAGAGCACGCTGATAAAATTGGTATTGTGATGTATGTATTGAGAATATCACAGGGTGCTTCCTAACAGGTCCTCGCTCCAGATAGAGGTTAAGGCCTAACCGTTTGGACTGCCACCCCAAGCATTTGAACCATCCCCTGTCTTCGTTTGGACTGACCCCCCGATAGGGTATATGGTCGAAAATCACGAAATAGCAGCAACTACCCCAAAAATCAAATCTGAGAGGATCATTAATTCCTTTTGCAAATATCATCTCTATATATTAGAGGACTCATGTGCAAAGTTGGGAACGCTAACTAGCATAAATAGCTTTAGCACAGGGCTAATATGAAAATAAAAACGTCACGTTACGACCCCCCCCCCCCTCCACCCCCACCCCCAAACTGGCTCATATTTATAGGCTGTGTCCACACCCCCACCAGGGAATGGGCTGACACTGGGGAAATTGATTTGATCCATAGAAAATGTATTTTTATCATTATTTTGCTCTCCCTGGCCTTATACCCACTGGGGGGTCGTAACGTGACGGGGGTCGTAACGTGACGGGGGTCGTAACGTGATGCAAAAATACGTTGGGGCTGATAACTTTTTTTCTAGTAAAGATAAAGACTTCATTTTTCGCCATTTCGTAGGTATATATCGGCCCTTTAATACCACAAAAGAGCTTTTACTAATATTAAAGAGAACCCAAGTTATTAATAGTTTAAGGGGTGTCGTAACGTGACTGCCTAAACTACACCAAAATAGCACATATTGAGTTTGATATGAAGAAAGCTATGTAGGCCTATCATTTTATGCTGGGAAGATACATATATGAGAGTAATTAAAAACTGTGAAAACTATTTGATTCTATGTCTTTTTAATTTTATTTTATGCATGATTTTATGCCGGTGTCGTAACGTGACGCCCTCACATTTTTAGCCATAATTTGTCTAAATATTAGAGTTATGTAGTATTTATGGTTCTAGACTCTGCCTTACAATGCCCTAGATGCATGGGAACCATTTAAACCATTCCCCAAAAAGAACTTTTAGAAATATTCAAAATATAGCCCATTTGCTGCCATTTCGTGATTTTCGACCAAATAAGGAAGCAGATTTCAACTCACAGCTCACTTGGAACCCAGACACCGTGGCGTCAACATCTCCATGCTGCTCAGCATTACCACCACTGCAGTGTCAGGCTTGAAACACCATAGGACACTAGGCTATAGAGGCCTTTACTGAGGATTGGGCTTCTCCTTAAGCTACTATCACCCCAGCACTGGAGGAAAAGACACTGATGACTGCTACCACTACTTTGGATCATCTATATCCACAAGTCAAAGAGACATTGAACAATAACTGAGTGATAGACTGTGAGTACTGCTTTGACCAAGAGGATTTATATTATATGAACACTACAGAAGTGTATATGATTTTGTATGTTGATGAGAATTGTTATGTAACTGTATACTTTGTTATAGTATATGTTATTAATACATATCTGTGTATGGTTATCTGTCTTCTTCATTTAGCATAGAAGATATTCTGAATTCTCTTTTCTTGTCACTGGGTTAGCTAGTCGATAAGATTAGGCTACTGTACGTGACAGTGTATGGTCCACTAATCGCTGGCAAAAACCAAAGAAACCGAGTGTGGCACCCCCCTACAAGCCTCACCAATCGATTACTGTATTAACTGCATCGGCCCGTGTCGGCCACCCAATCAAGCCTCATTCCTCAACGTTTCGTAGTTGCCGACTACATTTATCAACATGTTGATAAACTGTTCCCCAACGATTTTAGAACATTGAAACCACAATATGTCGGCGACAAAAGGACGTCTGAAGGAGGTGGTTCACTAATCGCTGGGGAGCCTTGCCTAGCTATCCTACATCTACCGACTCCGTTAGGATGCCTTGCTTGAGACAAATAACCGTCCATTTGTCGCCGACAAAGGTACATAAATGTTCCGAAATCGGTAGATGGGCATTGGCCTTAAGCAGACACCTCGTGTAAGCGGGGTCTTTGTCCCGGAACGGAGGGTGTGCGCTTACGCGGGGTTTTACTTTACTGTAGCATAGCGAGGGTTAATCATCAAGCTATATTCGAGGATAGAGCTTAGGGTCCAGTATACCCCTGCCGATAAAAAATGCACCCATAAAGTCCCAGGATGGGTAGCGTCAGTCTTTCATTATTTAATCCTGTGAACTGTTTCTTGTCAAGTCAGCTTGTCTGATGTGTCAATCTCTAGGCCCTTGAGCCTAGTTCATTTGCATTTACTGTAAAAATTTAATATCCATATCCCTGTCTAATATTCACCTATGATTGTCCTCTTAAGGCCCGTTTACATTGGCCGACGAGTTCTCATAAAAGCCCATTTACATTGGCCATCACTGATCTAGTCAGGGACCACCGATAGACCTTTAGCACTGCTGATGCAAAATGGAAACGGGTGTATGATGTAACTGACATAACAAAATATTCCTATTTCTATTCAAGTGTAACCCGTTCAAAGGGTCACAAGGTAAAGCTCCTTGGAGACAAAAAGAAAACCCAAGCAGCACACGAAGTGTTTTGGTCTGTCTTAACGTATATATGGGAGTAAGACTATACTGGATCATAAATGACACATAAGGTAATGTAAGAAAGATCTCTGTAAGAAGTAACTTCTTGAAATAAAAGCTGCTTTAAACAAAAACAATATCACCGATGGTCTTTCATGTAGTTTAAGGGTTTACACCTGACGACCGACCACAAGTGAAATGAGTGCATATTAATCAACATCGTAGGAAATTGGGTCCAATTAGTAATCTTGGAGTGTTACTAAAAAAATTTTTTTGCTTTTTTGGGTTTACATACATTTATACTATTCCTTTTATAGACTTCTTGACGTTGTAGATATATTTCGATATAAGAAACACTTGTTGATATGTAAAAACATATTTATATAGTGACAATTATCAGTTCAAATTGGTTCCTTGTAGCATTACTATATCAAATGATTGGATCTAACGTTTTTTGTAGTTTGACCTAAGATAAAATAAGGTAAAACAATAACTGAAAAACATTGGTTTCTTCAATTCTTTCAAACATAAAGACCATTAACCTGTAGACTTTAGAAGATAAATCTGTAGTACCATAAATGTATTATAGTTTGTGATATTTTGTAGTAATTGACGTAGGGCTTTTATTACCGTATGTGAAATCTAACCTATACCTCCTACTCCACACTCTTCAAGTTCCGAATATCACCAGCAGAGTTGAGCTTGTGTATGGACAATCTACTGGTCATGTGACCTGTAGCTGGCCACCCATTGGTCAATGAACATTTAAAACTAATAAAAACAAAGACATCTTTGCCAGTAATGTGCCCACCCTGTTTTCAATGAAAAGTAGAGGTTTTCACTAATCATTTAGGTTTTATGTATTGCTCAAATTATCTAGTCATATGATTATAATAAACATCTGTTGTGAATATTAGAAAAGAGGTAGGAAGAATTAGATTAGCATTTTATTGGAAAAAGCTAATTGTTTCCGGTGCTTGATGTGTATGTCTCTGGGAGCATCTAGTGAGGCATCTATGCCCGTGACACTGCCTTCATTTGTAACCTAAATTTCCACGTACAGTAGAACCCCGCGTAAGCGGACATCTTCCGTTCCGGGCCAAAATACCTGCTTGTACGGGGCGCCCCACTTACGCAGGATTTTCAAGTTTTTCCCTGGCCAATATGGAAGTGTCATGTACCGATATGTAGGGGAGACAGAGGCGATGGTAGATCCATTTTCCAATATCCTTAATTGGATCCGAAGTTATTATACTTTGAATTATAAAATGAATTTTTTTATAAAAATACTTACACACACTCATAGAAAATACAGATTAATCTATTTGTTTTAGGGTGGACGTTGGAGGTGCCGCTTATACGGGCTTTTAAGTCGTTTCGTACCAAAATAACTGTTACAGATTAAACATCTAATATAGGGAAAAATTTCCTTTCTGAACAAAACTGTCCGCTTATGCGGGCTGTCCGCTTTTTTACGCGGGATGTCCGCTTATGCGGGGTGTCTACAGTGCGGGTTTCTACTGTATTTCCCACAGCAGCAAGCGTGTCGAACGCTGACCTACGGGTGAAAAGTCACGCGGTGTCCAACATTGCCGTGAAGTAAACCTCCCTCCTCCATGGCAGGTTCTCCATGGGGAGCTGAGTGCCGGGAACATAGTGAACACCTGGCCTCTCAATACTGATCACGACAGCCATGTGAGGGAGACGGAAGAGAATCTCCTCAACCCGTATAATCCGAATCAGGGATCGTCAATAATCCACTCAAATCCTGCCTCAAGTGGAATTCACAAAGTGTGATTCATGTACCTCTCAGGGTGTTTGTCTCAAGTGGAATTCACACAGTGGGATTCATGTACCTCTCAGAGTGTTTGTCTCAAGTGGCATTCACACAGTGGTATTCATGTACCTTACAGGGTGTTCGTCTTAAGTGGAATTCGCACAGTGAGATCCATGTACCTCACAGGGTGTTCGTCTTAAGTGGAATTCACACAGTGGGATTCATGTACCTCACAGGGTGTTTGTCTCAAGTGGAATTCTCACAGTGGGATTCATGTACCTCTCAGGGTGTTTGTCCCAAGTGGAATTCACACAGTGGGATCCATGTACCTCACAGGGTGTTTGTCTCAAGTGGAATTCACACAGTGTGTTCATGTACCTTACAGGGTGTTTGTCTAAAGTAGGATTCACACAGTGGGATTCAGGGTGTTTGTCTCAAGTGAAATTCTCATAGTGGGATTCATGTACCTCACAGGGTGTTCGTCTTAATTGGAATTCACACAGTGGAATTCATGTACCTCACAGGGTGTCTGTCTCAAGTGGAATTCACACAGTGGGATTCATGTATCTCACAGGGTGTTTGTCTCAAGTGGAATTCACACAGTGGGATTCATGTACCTCACAGGGTGTTTGTCTCAAGTGGCATTCACACAGTGGGATTCAAGTACCTTACAAGGTGTTCCTCTTAGATGGAATTCACACAGTGGGATTCATGTACCTTACAAGGTGTTCGTCTTAAGTGGAATTCACACAGTGGGATTCATGTACCTCAAAGGGTGTTTGTCTCAAGTGGAATTCTCACAGTGGGATTCATGTACCTCACAGGGTGTTTGTCTCAAGTGGCATACACACAGTGGGAATTTAAGTACCTCACAGGGTGTTTGTCTCAAGTGGAATTCACATAGTGGGATTCATGTACCTCACAGGGTGTTTGTCTCAAGTGGAATTCTCACAGTGGGATTCATGTACCTCACAGGGTGTTTGTCTCAAGTGGAATTCACACAGTGGGATCCATGTACCTCACAGGGTGTTTGTCTCAAGTGGAATTCACACAGTGTGTTCATGTACCTTACAGGGTGTTTGTCTTAAGTGGAATTCACACAGTGGGATTCATGTACCTCACAGGGTGTTTGTCTCAAGTGGCATTCACACAGTGGGATTCAAGTACCTTACAAGGTGTTCATCTTAAGTGGAATTCACACAGTGGGATTCATGTACCTTACAAGGTGTTCGTCTTAAGTGGAATTCACACAGTGGGATTCATGTACCTCACAGGGTGTTTGTCTTAAGTAGAATTCACACAGTGAGATTCATGTAACTCACAGGGGGTTTGTCTCAAGTGGAATTCACACAGTGGGATCCATGTACCTCACAGGGTGTTTGTCTCAAGTGGCATTCACACAGTGGGATTCAAGTACCTCACAGGGTGTTTGTCTCAAGTGGAATTCACACAGTGGGATTCATGTACCTCACAGGGTGTTTGTCTCAAGTGGAATTCTCACAGAGGGATTCATGTACCTCACAGGGTGTTTGTCTCAAGTGGAATTCACACAGTGGGATCCATGTACCTCACAGGGTGTTTGTCTCAAGTGGAATTAACACAGTGTGTTCATGTACCTTACAGGGTGTTTGTCTAAAGTAGGATTCACACAGTGGGAATCAGGGTGTTTGTCTCAAGTGAAATTCTCATAGTGGGGTTTATTTACCTCACAGGGTGTTTGTCTCAAGTGGCATTCACACAGTGGGATTCAAGTACCTTACAAGGTGTTCGTCTTAAGTGGAATTCACACAGTGGGATTCATGTACCTCACAGGGTGTTTGTCTCAAGTGGCATTCACACAGTGGGATTCAAGTACCTTACAAGGTGTTCATCTTAAGTGGAATTCACACAGTGGGATTCATGTACCTTACAAGGTGTTCGTCTTAAGTGGAATTCACACAGTGGGATTCATGTACCTCACAGGGTGTTTGTCTTAAGTAGAATTCACACAGTGGGATTCATGTAACTTACAGGGGGTTTGTCTCAAGTGGGATTCATACAGTGTGATTCATGTACCTAACAGGGTGTTCGTCTTAAGTGGACTTCACACAGTGGGATTCATGTACCTCACAGGGTGTTTGTCTCAAGTGGCATTCACACAGTGGGATTCAAGTACCTTACAAGGTGTTCGTCTTAAGTGGAATTCACACAGTGGGATTCATGTACCTCACAGGGTGTTTGTCTTAAGTAGAATTCACACAGTGGGATTCATGTACCTCACAGGGTGTTTGTCTCAAGTGGAATTCTCACAGTGGGATTCATGTACCTCACAGGACGTCGTCTCAAGTGGGATTCACACAGTGTGATTCATGTACCTCACAGGGTGTTTGTCTTAAGTGGACTTCACACAGTGGGATTTATTTACCTCACAGGGTGTTTGTCTCCAGTAGAATTCACACAGTGGGATTCATGTACCTCACAGGGTGTTTGTCTCCAGTAGAATTGACACAGTGGGATTCATGTACCTTACAGGGTGTTTGTCTTAAGTGGAATTCACATGGTGGTTTTCATGTACCTCAAAGGGTGTTCGTCTCAAGTGGAATTCACACAGTGGGATTCATGTACCTCACAGGGTGTTTGTCTCCAGTGGGATTCACACGTAGAGACTAGTGCACCATGGAGGACTCGTGTTTACTTCACACCTTTCCACTAGTCTCAGACAATTTTCCTGTAAGTGGGACTTTCAGGGTGGGATTCATGTACCACACAATTGGACAATACGCATTTTTCTACAGGCCTTATTTACTTGCTTCCGCAATGTCTGCAGCCAAAATAACACCTGGCAACGTATATCTTTTCACATTGGATGACTGAGTGTATAAGCGCAATACGTTTATAATACCCGTTTAGATTATTGCCAGAGAAAGAACAGCAATATGCTAAATTGTCAGACCTTGTCTTCTATATGAAACTGTCATATCCATAAGTATCTGAAACGGGTAGAGTTCACCATTCAATTTCTCCCGCACGGGTTGAGTTCTCCTGACAACTGCGGATCGAGCTCGTTTCGAGTCGAGTTCTCCAGTAACCCTTTATTCGACCGTGCTGTTCTAGCCTGGAAGCCTAGCCTCTGCGCTCACTCACATATATAGATAACACCTGCCATTTTTCTGCTGCATCATGGGTAACAGCATTCAGCTACAACTACGCTGGTTCCCCGGTCATCTACTAGAGGGCTCGGTGGAATCTGTCAGTTTTTAAAGAGACATTCTAATAAATCATCTTTTAAAAGGTTGCCATTACTTAATTTTTTTATCATCCTTTATCATAAACAAGTAGAAATAAAGTATTTGGGAATCTCGTGAAGGAGAGAGGTGGTGCTGGTTCTCATTGCCACTTCAAATCAGCGGGGCACCAGCGAAATTTCAAGGGCGATCACACCGTGCTCTCGCTGGGCGTTACCTGTCCCATATTTCGTTGGGGTAGGGAACCAGTTTAGTGCTATTCAAGCTCACTTCTGTAATTCGCCAGAAATATCAAGAAACACAGACTTATCGTTTCTCAATCCAGGGGCCCGTTTAATAAAATAGGATTATACATGAAGACCCTTTTTTTTTTTTTACCTCGTACAAGGCTATTCATTTAATAATATTTAAGTCTGTATTAACCGTCCATAAGTGTTGAATAAAATTTACCCACATCGTCCCTGGGTTTCCATGGCATGCAGAAATGTCTACATGTACTACCCCAGATTATTAAAAGGGATCCACGGGTAGTAGATACCTTCCTACAGTATAATACCACCTTTTTGTCAACTATAAACGTTTGTTTCTTCTAAAGTGACTTTGATCTGCTGTGCTGAGGTAAAGTGCGTCTTCTCTCTCCCGCGAACTTCCGCCATGACGGGCCGCCCCGTTTACCTTACACAGCCTTTAAGGCGGGCGTCCACCAACCATGACAAGGCTACGACAAGCGCCGACAAGAAAGTTCCAATCGACGCTTGTCCCAGCCTTGTTGTAAGAAGGGGGGTTTTATAACAGCATTGTTGGGGTGTGTCAGGAAGTGCACGCTCCACCAAAATTTCCTATCGTAGACTTCTGCGACACACTCCCGACATGCCATGACGCTCTACGACATGGGTCCAGTCATGGGAAAAATCGAACTTGTTGGATGTTGTCATAGCCTTGTCGGAAGGTTCCAACCACGACAACAAATTGCAGGCCAATCTTGGACATTGTCGGGAAGCCATTGTCGTAGGCTTGTTGTGGTTGGTTGACGCCCCCTTTACTCTGGACAACTGAAAAACTTGACGACAGTAGATTTTCTAGCCAATGGTCCTCAGGTGGTGCTCCATGTGATATTGGCCGCAATAATCGCCGACCCAAGGAGAACGATTTTTCGTCTAATAGATGGGTAACATATTACTACTAGCCACCTAAGCAGGCTCGTACCCAGGACGATTACAATTTAGACAATGATTCTTGAAGGGTAACCCTGGTTAAACTTTGGGTGAATATATTCGTTTCCCATTAGAAAGAAAGGGGAAAAAAGGTTTAAGTAAAGAGTTGAGGTCGACGACTGAGATTTTATAGAATTGTGGCATTTACATACTCAGACGATCTGCAGTCGCCACATGCTTGGCGTTTACACTAGACGATCTCCAGTCTTTTAAAGCTGATAGTTGGTTGATAGTAGGTGGTGCAAAGTTCAAGAATCGCCGCCCACATATAATTGTCTAGTGTAAATGCCAGGTTTCATTTATAAAAAATGAAACACAATGTATAGTCACATCAATCCTATGTCCAAAAACAACACATAAAACAACGTCTTGGGAGATAACGATTTATTACACACCAGTTTTTAAGGCACTATCACAGTATCACAGACAGGTTTCCTCATTTAAATCACTTGGATTCAAAGTCATAACCGTTTTCAGATTTACAATGTAAGTTACCAATAACAACACTCTCAAGGGCTTCATAGATATGAATAACCATAACACATAGATACAGCAGTGCACTCCAGAGTTGACTGGGAAAAGTGATGGTCAAATGCGATGCTTCCTATTTCTAAGTATTGTGTCCTTTTAAAGTGGCAGTTGACTATATGTAGGTGATTTAGTAAAGTGGGAAAGCGTAATGCATCGTTTCCACCTGGCGATTGAGACCCACTGCTGATTTCACGCTATAAAAGAATTGATTGGTGATCTCCTTCTGAAACGTCGGTGGTTCATTACTGTTGACCTGTCCTGTAAAACTGCGGTGGATGATGAGCGACTTTTGGTAGTAAATGCAGACCGCCACTGGTTAAATAAATTTACTTTGATTTTGTTGGCGGGTGTAGAAATCGGTCAGTGGTACCAAATTGCATAAGGATGGAGAGAAACAATTGCAGACCCTTTCTGTTTCCACCCGATGTGTTTTTTCTTTACTAGCAGCGTCTATTGACATTAAAAAGGATACAATTAGAATGAGATATCCTGACATAGTTTCTGCAAGACGTTAAAGGAAGAACAGATAATAACAATTACCACATTCCAGTTCAAACAATGAAGAGTTGTGATGAAATCATCGCTGCTTATTTTTTATGGACACTTAGATCCTTCACCAAACTAAATACATTATTGAGCATGAATGATTATTGCACTAAATGTGTCGCATAATCGGTCGGCGGTGCGAAATCTCATGATCGGTGGTCATAATCGGCAGATGGAAAAGCCACATAAGAATCCTAGTGATGGGATATCTCGGCCATTTCCTCATGTGTAGGTTAACGTTAACCAGCCAGCCATTGTAATAGAACCCATGATTCTTCGTGTGTAATAACTCTTGCCTTCTTGATGATAAAACCTTGTCATAAAATGTCAGCATCATTTCAGTTACACAATTGAAAACATTTCGGATTGCATTCAGATTCAAGCTAATTGTTCGCCCGTTGTCAGATATCATGGATTACTTGATGAAACACCTCATTTCAAACCAGTTGTTTGATGACATGTCTAATTCCAAAGCTGCTGCTCTCTGCAAGAATGTAAACCTCTGGATGTTGAATCTCCTCAAATAAATTTTAATCTGCGCTTTGTATTCCAACATGTACAAGGGATATCAATTCCATAATAAGAAGGTAAATAATTGCGCAATTTCTAATGATAGTTACAATGCAGGGCCAGAGCCCCTTTTCAGTTTAAAACTAAATGTCATATGTCTCAGAGTTATCATTGCACGCCTGATTCATAACCCACGTAACAAACTACTTCATGTAACCATTATGGATATTTGTGATAAACAACCTCAATATCGATATCGAAATATTTTGGTCGTAAATAATTGTGGTCGCCTCTAAAGGCAATGGTTACAATTATCACTTTTGGATAACGACACCTAAATTATATCTAGTGTCTTCATAGGAATAGAAATTGAAGGATAAATCCCCGTATTACACAAGTATTAATAAATATTCTCGTTGATTCTCGTAATGGTTACAATTATCGCTTTTGGATAACTACACCTAAATTATATCCAGCGTCTTTGTAGGAATACAAATTGGAGCATAAATCCCCGTATTACACAAGTATTAATCAATATTCTCGTTGACCTTTATGATACCAGGGGACACCTCCAGGTTGCTAGGGACGCGCACCCGCTTGGTAACGCGTCATACGGCGCCATTTATGAATATTTGTTCGCTTTCATAAACGGTCGGGGTTCTGGCAGCCCCCTCCAATACATTACCACATCAAAGAGATGACGTGTCCCTTACCAAACCTGCCAAATATGAGCATTCTTTTGCCTGGCAATCCATCTATCCGCCATCATCACTGTACAGGGATACAGCTTGGCTTCACATTTAATGACAAATCAGTCGCACAGGACCAGCCTAGAACGAACAGTTATCAAAGTAATGCACATAATGCCTCAGGCGGTCCTACATATATCACAAACGGAATATCATTCTCCATTATATTGTGGTAACGTGCGAATATTGCTAAACTCGTTCATAATGGTAAAAGGTGTTCAAAACTTAATTTAACATTTTTGTTTAAAATCTATTAAAACCTATATTATACTTCTGCCGATGGTAGGATTCGAACCCACATCGTTCACACATTAAACTGGGTTAAAACAGCATTCAAAAATTGCAGGAGCTTGAAATGTTACTCGAGCCATCGTTAGCCTATTCTGTATAACTCGATGAGGCTATAAGTCGAATCATATATATAATGGCATTTTTTCGTTAAGAAGATTTAAGGGCTGGTTCCACCAACAAGATGGATTTCTTTGTTTGGTAAATCTTGCTATATCTTACAGTGCTGCAATATGTGTTAATCCTTTGCCGCGACACGTCACATGCGATGATATGTGTATCTTTTTTAGGTTTATATTTTGGTGCTCCACCACTATGATGTCTCACGTGGTGATGGTGCTTAACCGGAATTGCACGCAATTACTCAAACCCTAGCAAGACATGACAAGTCAACCAAATCATGACAAATCTCGCTATATCTTGCATGCTGGTGGAATACCCCCTTTACTAGTTTTATAAAAAAAAGGCCAGCCCCCACCTACCACGATGGTCTACCACATACTTCCAGATGGCTACGATTTAAAATGCCCAAAACTTGGCCTATTGGGAGGTCCCCGGTAGTTCCAAATCGTTGGAAATTGTAGAGCGTAAGAACGCCCTTGAGAAGACCAAAAACATAAACCATGGTCATGATTGGCTTACGATTCAATCGGTGATTCAATGTAGATCTCAGGCATGATTTCAATATTGATATGTACTATAATTTTGGAAATATTGAATGAATCTGAACAATTTTTTACAGGTATTTACAATATATTATGATATCACTAAAACAATCAAATTAAACAATTTAACTGTGGTCGAATGATAATTCTGATATGAAACTATTATTTTCAGACACTTAGACTTCATCAAATAATATCATATCTGCATCGATTATACATCTATATGTGCCCTACCCAATTCCAGAATTTTGTAATTTCCCCCCAATTATCTCACCCGCAAAAGATATTTTCCTGTTAAATCACCCCCGTTTGGCTACAACAGGCTATGAAGAAAATCCATCATGTTGGATTTTGTCGGGATCTCTCCAATGGGTGTTTTCAATCGCAACCTATTGTGAGGTATCGCAGAAGGAATCACAGAAACCTGTTCCACCTACCACGATTTTAGCTGACCTCACGATAGAAGCGGTATGATATCGGGAATGCAGTCGCAAGGCCTATCGGGACCAGAATTGTGGTAGGTTGGGGGCTGGCATTTACAAATCATGCTTTTTTAATCACACTTTGCGGACGCTTCCTAGTCATGTCTCTGGAACACCTGATGCAAATAGCAGGATAAGGCATGCCTTGAACGTTAACACATATACACGAGGAAATGAATCCAGAAACATTTTGATGATTGAAGCGGTGATTTTCGTGTCAGTGGGACGGTAAGGCTCGCCCATTTGATTACACACCCTTGACACACCTCCTCAGGATGCTGGCCACTACCTTTCCTAGGGAGGCGATATCTTCTCCTGGAGACACCGCGTTGCTGGGTAGCTGTGGCACGATTTGAACTCCCATCTTCATCCCAATCTGCAATAAAACATGTCGAGCTATTCAGCATATAGCCTATGATCCATGGGCGCCGCCATGACGCCCCCCGAGTAGGTGTTCTTCATTGATGGAGGTGAAAAAGTAGGTGTTCTTCACTAAAGGAGGTGTAAAAGAAGTGAGTGATAATTGGGAAGTGTCACAACTCTAGCCTTGCTGACAAATGTTTATAAAGTGTTCCATGTGAAAAGTATCATGTCCTTGGTTTAATCATTATGTAATCTTTCTCTGGGATGGGTGTAGACAGTCAAGGGAACCACGGTTAAATATTGAAAGGCAATTGAATGTTATAAGAACAAAGAGCAGAATGCAGGTTCTGTCCCCCCAAGGGGCCCACCATACTTCTGGCCACCTAGTGACTGCTTCATGAACTAACAATGACTCTGTCCCCTATAAGGAGCTGATGTAAGAGAGCCGAAACGTGCGTATTCTTGGGAACCAATTAGCATGATTCTTACACAAATCCGGAACCGTGGGAACCAATCAGCATGATTCTTACACAAAACCCGGAAGTACACAGAGTGACCTTCACCTTCACTTCTATCCTGTACAATCAAAAGGACAGCGTCCCATGAATACGCTGGTTTCCGTGGTGATAAGCCGCCAACAACAAAAATGTGATAGCTGAGATTTGCGTGCCATTGGTCCAAACATGGATGAACCTGCCTTAGTGTCAAACCATTACATATACACCTGTATCAAGACTTAATTACCGCTCAGGAAACTATTTATTCTAGGGCAAAAGAATGTCAGATAAGCGTCCATTTTAAGAGAGTTAGGATCATATATTTATAGATAATCTATTTAATTTTCTATCTCGATAGACATAATTGCTTTCTCATGATCAGAACCAAAGGATCTCATTTTTGTATACACCCTTCATTAACTTCAGGAATATGACTATCCAAAATCGTATGCTAAGACTCAGAATCAGACATTTCTTCTATCCTTATATAGCAGCCGTCAATCCTTATATAGTTGCGTCAGATTCATTGTACAATCTTTTGTGATTTATTATCAAGGCCATTGGTTCATGAAGGCGCGCTATGATATCTCGGTACAGAAAAAGAGAGTGACATCTGATGGAGGCTAACATAAGCATTATCAATAATAAAAACCAACAAAAACAAACTATTTATGCAAGATTCTGGTGTTTGCTGGTCATGTGAGTAAAAATCGAAAAGAAGAAGAGAGTATTTTATTCTTTCCTGACAACAAATATATTTGAGTCAGTGGTCTCCTAGCTTACTCGGCGTTTACACTAGACGATAAACATGTGGTGACTGCAGATTGTCAAGCTAATAGCTGCCAGGTGGTGGTAATGTCCACCGCAAAAGTCGTCAACTTCATAATATACCCAAGCGTTGACACTGACGACTATGAGTTTTCATAGAATTGCCGCCCATTTAGACGACTAATTCGAACCAGCTTGAAATAGTTGTGGCGTCAGAGCGTGTCCAATAGTCGGAAAGTGGTGCCGAATTTTGTAATGTGATATAATCAGACGATCTACAGTCACCGCGCACTTGGCATTAACACTAGACGATTTCTAGCATTTTACTGCTGAAAGTCGTCAGGGGGTGCAAAATGTCAGAACGCCAGTCAGAATCGTCTAGTATAAACGCCAGTTTAGGGAAATTCAAGAAATCATATTCACATAGTTACCTTTAGTATATGGAATTACTTTATCAGTAAGAATCGGGTCCCAATTCCTTTTTTCATTTAATTTTCATCATGAAGTTATCAAAATTATTGCACAAAACATGTTACCTTTCTTAGACTGCAGATATTATATTTGGCTTGAGACAATTATATGAACGAATAAATGTCCCTTCCTCACCTCGGTTTTAAGCACGACTATGGTGCTCACATCCAGTACCCCTATCACACGTTGCTGAGCATGTGCATCTACCACCACTTGAGTAACTCCTTTCACGATGTGTATTGCTTCACGGAGTGGCATCTTCAGTTGCAGCCCTAAGTATTCCTTCAGTGTACGAGAAGTGTCCGAGGAATGAACGTAGAATAGTTCTGTAGAGAAAGCAGTTGGAAGCTAAAAGAAACAAATTAGGTGGAGCGGACATGGAGGCAGCTTGTTGTCTATGTAATTCAACTCTCAAACTTACGATTTACTAGATTTTTTTTTTTTTAAAAGAAGCGTTATACACATACACATATATATTTAAATAAGGAGACTGGAGTGGAGGTAAAACAAGATCCATTACTGGTAGGGCATGCGCAGCGCTAGTATGAGGTCATACAAGGCTGTGTAGATGCAAAGGATACACACCTAGTGGGAGGTAGCTAGGATAAACAAGCATTGAAGGTAAAGGAGGAAGGAGAACCATGAAACCATAGGCAAAAGGGGCAAAAGGTGCATGACCCAGAGGATCTGAGCCGCATGTATATATGATATACATTGATAGTCTGATTAGGTTCTCTTGGGTTAGACGTTGCATCCCTGAAAAGGCGACCACAAAAGTACCCCCTTTTATGTTTTTTCCCACCCTTCTGCTGTCATATTGAGCACTCGTGGGTTGACCTTAATTTCTATTGGCCAAACTGTCTGGGTTCTGGCTTTGCTATTGGTCTAGTTGTTTATTTGCCAGAGCGACCGTCAATGTGTTATTTTGCATGGCCACCCCATTTTTAGACTGTTTCTGGTATATTCTTTTCGGAATAGCACATGTCACGGTGGAAGGATGTGACTCAACATCTGTTTAGGTTATATAGGTTTGTGCATGTATGTCTAGGTATATCTAAATGAAAATATTAAAAACTGAAGTCTTGCACTTACGACTTGTTTTTGCAGGCGCGGCCACGTTACTCTGTGCTTTGGACTTCTGAACAAAAGGAATTTTAATGTGGTTTTTAGTCATCTCAGCTCATAATATCAAGATAATCATAACTCTTGTTGATGTAAACTTTCCAAATCTCATGAATATATATATCTTGCATCACTCTGCCCTTATGATGTATTTCAATCTCATAATGTCAGGACTATGGCCAAGTCTTAAGCAGTTTTATCATTTCATCCTGAATTAGTAAGATGCCATAAGGTCGTCACAGAGAAACATTTTCTGAGCAATGTTTTTTATGTCTTTAATTGCATCATAGACGGAGAACAATTTCGTTTTAGAATAGTGACAATATAACTAGCATCATCTGAAACTGGTTTGACTCTTTGGTCTTTTCTTAATGATCCACTTTCTTTGTGTTTCCCCTCCTTTTTCCACCCCATAAACTTATCTAATTTCTATCTTCCTGTCATCCAAGCAGATTACTTCATTACACGATATTCCATGTAGTTATCAACTGTGCAGCATCATATTCCATATTGTTAGCAACAGGAAGGCAATGTGAGCAGTACTGGAGTCTATGTAACTATAGGAAATACGTGCATGGCTATATAATAATAAAACTATCGACATTTGAACATGTTGTTCCATATAATCTTTGGACTAATGGCTTGGTGTAAAATTAACTTATGGTAAACGAACCAATTCAGAGATCTGAAACCCTGGTTCTACCGATTTAGATAAAAGAGTAGAATTAACTTATGGTAAAAGGCATTTACCTTCATGAGAGTAATGGCTGATATGGTGTAGAGTAAGGGGTTGATGGCACTGTTAACTGGGAGTAGAAATACCACTACCCATGCATAGACTTCACCAGGTATACGAACTCCTCCAAGGGCAGCAGCACCTATGATTAAATCGTAGTTTTAAGCTAATCATGGGGACGTCGGCTGTATATCTAAGCATTAGAAAGGCAAAACTAACTGAATGCCATGTGGAATATGGAGACCTGATGATGATATAATAATTTTATCAATAACATTTTTTAACTCTAGTGTTTATATATTCTTAGGCTGCTCTAAGCAATGCCTTTTCTTGACATCCATTGGAGATTTGGAATATTGTACTTGCTTTTGAATGAAAGATTGACTAATATGGCAAGAAGATGTTAACGGAATTTGTCCTTGAGCCTACATTAAATCACCACCATTATGATATATATTTTTTGAATTTTTATGACTTACCCATTATATTGATAGGCACCCAGCAGAGAAAGTCAGTTGCCACAACCAATGTCATTCGCTGTGCCAGTTTGATTTCAGACTCACTGGCTTTTGCTTTTCCTGATGAACTACGGCTACTTTCAACCACAACCTTATACATGTATGCATAGGATAAAAAGATAAAGACAAAAGAGAAGAAATTCAACCCATGGAAAACGAACACTGAAAACTGCCATCCTGGAGTTTTTTCATTTGTTAGGTAGATAGAGATGCACATGCCAGACCGTGAGTAGTAACCACCTTTGAAATATTCAATCGGAAAGAGTGGGAATACAGCAAGGGAGAAAGCAGCAAACCATACTGCAGCCATAACATACTTAACCTTACCAAGTCCACCCTTCCCGCTACTCATGGCTTTGAAAGGGAATACAATATTGTAAAACCGATCACCTGATATTAAGCAAAGCATAAAGACTGAGGCTTCACTAGACAAAGTATTTAGGAAACCTAATACCTGACAAAGCCAACTGTGAGTCCATTCCTCAGCATACTCAATATAAACACCCCGATAATATAGATCCACAATAGCCAATGTCACCATGTAAATACCCATACAAAGATCAGCAGCTGCTAAATTAAAAACTGAGAATGAATAGACATTAAACTTTTCTCTCAATCTCCATACCAGAACAAAGCCATTAAAAATCAGAGCCATCAAACCAAGAATCCACAGGAAGGCTTTTAGAACATCTCTTCTCATGAGGTCCTGACATGAGCTAAGTTCGTCTCTCTCAGGGAGGCAGTTTTCCTCAGGGATACGGTCACTCACAAAGCAGCAATATTTGAAACTATCACTCTGCAGGAACTTAAGATCCTGAAGATCATCCAGGACTGTTCTCATCATTGATACTTTGGGGTTTCCACTTATATTCAGTGAAGTCAGGCGCTCAAGTCCCTCAAATTCTCCTAATGGTACTTTCACAATATTGTTCATAGACAAGTCAAGTTTCCGCAGAAGTGGCATACCAAGAAAAGCTCCTGCTTCGATAGTTGCTAAAGAAAGATTACTAAGTTGCAGACTTGGCAAAGAAGATAAGCCAAGGAAGGCTCCTGTTTCTATTGTTGTCAGCATTTTGTTTCCAGTAAGTACCAACATCCTTAGGTTCAGTAATCCATAGAAAGTGTCGCGCAAAAGGATAGTAAGATCGTTATTAGATAGATCGAGCCTGTAAAGGTTGCTAAGATTGGCGAAGGTGAATGGGTCTAACATGGCAATATCATTGCCTCCTAAGAGCAATTCAGCAAGAAATACGAATCTAGAGATATTTTCTTCCTTTACTTGGAGAAAGTTGCCTGTCATATCCAGCTTCCGAAGTTGGCTTGGTAGACTGGCGGATAATTCCTTGAACCCAACATTTTGACAGAGGAAAGTAAGACCAAAACAGGAGCACCCAGGAGGACATTCCACACTGCAGAACTGCTCGTCGTCGGCGAGGGGGCATTGTCGCTGGCCGTCACATCTCTCCGTACTCTCTATACAGAAGTTCTCTCCCAAACACTTGTACATCAATGGACAACTGAAATTCTCTGAAACAAGTAGAAAATAGTATATAAATTTATGTGTGTATATAAGGTGTTTTCCTTATTGATCATTATCAAATGTGTACAATATATTTTTTCCTGTTTTGGCTTTTTGTTAACATCATCCTTTCCTTGAAATCCATGGATATGTATTTAGTTCACCAACCATTAGATGAAAGTTTAGGGATACTTTGTTTCTATTACTTTAGAGGATACTAGTCAGTTATATACAAACCTGATGTCTTGTAAAATGGCGTTTAGGAGGATTGTTAGGTATATAATGATAAGAGGACATAGAGAGAGTGTACTTGAATTCCATCTGTTCTTCAATATTCTCATCGGATATATTCATCTTGTCCTTCGACCTTGGTGAATATTTCCGACCAACATATCTCTGAACAGATTCCATTCAGGCACAGTAGCCGTGTCTCCATAAATTGTCATCTTCAATACTCATCTAAAATGGGAATTTGTGAAACACCAAGGAACTCACGACAATTCAGTTCATCCTCGCCATTGAGACAATCCTGGGACGAGTCACACACCATCCGCAATGGTATACAGAAACTTCCCGGACATTTAAACGTATTTTCCGGACACTGGAAACTAGCTGGAATATACAGACAGCAATTATTGAAGAGAATTCTGGACATGGTGAGACCTATCAACAACTGCACTGAAGTCTATAGTTGACATTCGATCCGTATAGTATAATAAAAAAAGAACTTTAAAAATAGAAAAAAGGCGAAAACTATAAGGGGTAATCATATTCAAGTACATATTTAGATCAAATTTGGTAGACCATGTTGGAAGAGCAGCCAGGAGATCATAGATCACATGATAATCCCTTCCTGTATGATAAATACTTCTTGTATGATAATCCCTTTTTTTGTAATACTCCCTTGAATGAAGATTGACCAAGACGGTATATTGTGGACTTGAACGTGTATACTCATGTATTCAAAATGCACCTGAAAAACTCACCTTTCTGAGAGGTATAAGACATAATTAGAAAAAATGTTCCAAAGGGTTACACTTTGAATGGAATGTATTCTATCGAAATTGGGAGTTCAATGTTATCCTTCGGGATTTCACACTCTATCAATTATTGTTTCTGACCTTCATCAACCAAGAATTTGTCCATACTTCTTGCTGATATCTATGATATTTATGTGTTAAAAGGCAGCATACCACACTCTTCAAGGTGAGCAGCATCTCGACAACCAAGGACATCAGCTCGCGCATTGATGTCGTACATACAGCGATAGCGTTGAGCGATGAACTGACCTGACCCACAGCGGATCTCATCACGGCTTACGTTCCCACCTAGCAAATCAGATACTCATGTCAAGCGTGAAACATCATGAAACCAAACCCAACATATGTGTTATATCTCAGCCCTGGAATTTTGTCCCATCGGCTTAGCATAGGGATTTGTTCTGCATGTGTCTATGAGTATTGCAGTCCGTTCTCCTTGGTCTATATCCTATGCAACATCCATTTTTTTAATGTACACAGGGGTGGATAAGCATAGAAAGCAACTCGCTTTGGTCAAAGTCATTGTTCTCTAACTCGTTTGAATGCTATGTGATATTCACTCAATTGTCGCCTCGTTCATATCACTCTGCATCAAACGACCAAAACTTGTTGGTTTATTCTTTAATATGGCATTGACAAGAGGTACCTTTATCGAAGCAAATAAATTCGAAGGATTTCAGGATTCTTCAGTGGAATTCACATGGTGTGATTCATGTACCTCACAGGGTTAAAAATCTCGTGAGATTCAGTTCCTGTATAGGGATAAATGTAGCCAACAATTGCAGGGCAAAAAATACCTTTCTCAGGGAAATGAAACCCTACAATTTAAATGAAAAAATTGTGTTCGAGTAGAGAATCTCACCAGGATTTGTCTCATACAAACATCCTGTGAGGTACATGAATCTCATCGTGTGAATCTCACTTATGTCGCTTAGAGAGACAGTGATTGCACATCGTTCAAACAAAGATTCTTGAGATATATGATTGACTTTTCATGCCAAACTGACATTCATTATGGAACTAATTTAAGGTACATGGTGTTCTTCATTGGTATTTGAAAGCATAGTATGCAGACATAAAATATTTAGCAAGTATGAATATCACAGCTTAAAATATTGAACACTTACCCTGGTAACAGACAAGGGGACCAACTATGTGATATTGGTACTGCTGGTCCTTGAAACTTGTACCGCTCAATGAGATGGCAGTCATTGGCAAGTCAGCAAATGCCGTTAACTCCCCTTCATCAACCACAATGAGACGTGGGACGCTCGTCTCACTGTCCTCACACCAACACCTGAGAAGTAATAAGCCTATTACTAATTTCTTCAAGGGAGTGTTACAGGAATACAATTTGGCACATGCCATTTGAGCAAACAATATTAGGGAAGGTGCTATAAATCAATTCTTCTATTGAGAAAATGCTTTCTGTTCTTATTTAGGATGATAAGAATTTACACAGTATACAATTCAAAATACATAAATAAGGTCCGCATTCTATCATAAATATATGTAGAATTTTTCAAAATGAGTCATGTTTCTTCTTTTGACATTTGGTGAACCTATATGTAAATACACAATAATGACAGGCTTTGTGTATGTAATCTCCAAGTAATTGATGCATATTATGTTGTCAACTACACGGAGATTACTGTCACTCATATACTATCGTAAAACTGGATGAGGTTTAATCTTGTCCACCGTATTCCATGACTGGAGTTTGGCAAAGTGACTTCATGAGGCGAAGCCGAGTGAAGTCTGGAGCCAAAACTTCAGGAGTGGAATGCGGTGGCCAAGACTAAAACGAATCAGGTTTTGATTTTATCCTACCCTATCTCCTCGATTTTGGAATATTACGTGATAACAATGTTGTATGCAACTAGTGGCATATTAAAAACTCCGTATGTCAGTGAGCGTGGCATACGGAAACCCAATGTTAAGCCTATGGGATTTTATATTAGGGGTAGGATAAAAAACAATTCTTTATTGTATTTATTATCTACCTACAAGATTAATAACAAGAATGAAACATGTATGAACATATAGGATGACTACATATTCAATAAGGTAACAGCTCTATCAAGCATGATGATAATTTGTTGTATCCTTACACTGTTTATAGCAAACTTCGGGCAGCAAATTTAGGGCGCTCTATACATTCCCTATGGAGACTTGGTACTGGGTGGGTAATAAATGAGGAGCTCACCTGCTTCTGTTGGCCTGACAAGCTGCTGAGAGTGAGCACTTGCAGGCTGACTCAGTCGGAATCACCCACGGCACACGAACACCATTAATGTTCTCCCAGAAGTCATCTGTTGTACCAGCAGCTCCGTAACACTCAAGGCGAATGTACTGCTCACACCGATCTACTTCTGTCTAAAAGAGCAGATGTTAGGTACTAGTATATGCAATAAATATCAGTTCCCAAGGACAAACGTAGGAAATCTGACTGTTTAGAAATCACCATGGTCAGAGTCCCATTATCTATGTTTCAGAAAGCAATGATGGTGTAGAATAGTGATATAGCAAGTAAATGATAAACACAGAGACATCTGATGTTAACAAAATATAATAGCATCATGTTTTGGCTTGATCGCTCATTTACAATATTAAAGAAGAAACCAACAAGTTTTGGTCAAAGTTGTCGTTCTCCAGGAGTTTGATGCAGTGTGATATGAACGAGGCGACAGCCGAGTAAATATCACATAGCATTCAAACGAGTTACACACTTAAAGAAGGGAAACACACAGGCTATAGACCATGGAGAACGGGCTGCAATACTTGTAGGGGTATGGAGAACGAGTTCCCAATGTTAAGCTTATGGACATTTATTCCAGGGTCGGGATAAAAATGCATATTCATCACGTGCAAAGAATGCAAATTAAATGTGTGTTGAACCTGAACCTGGGCCCTGTTTTTCAGTCACGACATAATCGGCCAACGATCTCCTAAGACATCTCTGCGATTGGAAGACTGTTTGGAAGACACAAAATGGCGGCTGTACTATAGACAGTGTCTCAGCGCGGCACGTTCGAGCGCCGCAAAAAATGTCCTTGTCTAAGACAAGTATAGAACTGTCTCAGGTTCTATACTGCAAAGACTGCCCAGTACCAGCTTCAGGGTAGCTTATGCATAGGAGCGGAAATCCTGTGGTGAAGTGGTTAGAACACCTGCCTCAGAATGTGGGGTTTGGGGGTTCGATACCTGTTTATGTCTAACTTTTTTCTTTTAATTTCAATTTAAAAATTTCACATAACCAACAAACAGTTTCTAGATCTATAACGTATTGGCCTTTATGGTTTGGCCTTCATCAGGTGTAATGTAAAGTCTAAAGTCTTCTATAATGTACTAAGTGAATTGAATTTCCCTGGGGACAATGTCTAGGTCGCCGCATAAATTAGCGAGGTGTGCTCTGATGCTCTCTGATAGACACTGGCCACCAGAGCTATGACAAAATTCAAACACAAATAACGGCCGAACCGTATTTACAACGATTATAGGTTATATGTATCCCTTACTGGTGTTAAAATTTCATTGCTTAATTGTCATGGGAAATGAATTGCGCATTCTGTACGACATGTCCATAAATGTCTTAGGTCTAAGACACTTTGGAAGACATTTGGAACCATGTGACCCTAAAGATGTCTTATCTATAGTACACCTGGCTGCAGCCTAAGTGCCCTTGGGGGATAATCGTTGGCCGATCCCCAAAGATGTCTTATCTATAGTACACTGACAGCTGTAAGATGTCTTACAAAGAGGATATCGTGACTAAAAAAAAAGGCCCTGGCCTCTTGCAACATCTAGCTCACTTTTGATAGAGACATGGCTGTAGACTGGCCTCAGTCCCTGTGTCCTACCCACCTCCACCTCCCTGCCAGCCGCCAAAGCGCGCCTCCCTTATCCTAGCCTGGAAGCCTGGGCCCTGTTTTTCAGTCACGACATTATCGGCCAACGATAGCCTGAGACATCTCTGCGATTGGAAGACAATATACAAGACACAAAATGGCCGGTGTGCTATAGACAGTGTCTCAGCGCGGTGCGTTCGATCGCCGCTAAAAATGTCCTTGTCTAAGACAAGTATAGAACTGTCTCAGGTTCTATACTGCAAAAACTGCCCAGCACCAGCTTCAGGGTAGCTTATGCCTAGGAGCGGAAAGCTTGTGGTGAAGTGGTTAGAGCACCTGCCTCAGGATGTGAGGTTTGGGGGTTCGATACCTGTCTATGTCCAACTTTTTTTATTTCAATTTGAAAATTTCACATAACCAACAAACAGTTTCTAGATCTATAATGTTTTGACCTTTATGGTTTGGCCTTCATCAGTTGTAATGTAGAGTCTAAAGTCTGCTATAATGTACTAAGTGAATTGAATTTCCCTGGGGACGATGTCTAGGTCGCCGCATAAATTAGCTAGGTGTGCTCTGATGCTCTCTGATAGACACTGGCCACCAGAGCTATGACGAAATTCAAACACGAATAACGGCGGAACGGTCTGGCCGATTTTCTTCATATTTGGGACGATTATAGGTTATATGTATCCCTTACTGGTGTTAAAATTTCATTGCTTAATTCTCATGGGAAATGAATTGCGCATTCTGTACGACATGTCCATAAATGTCTTAGGTCTAAGACACTTTGGAAGACATTTTGAACCATGTGACCCTAAAGATGTCTTATCTATAGTACACTGACAGCTGTAAGATGTCTTACAAAGAGGATATCGTGACTAAAAAACAAGGCCCTGGCCTCTTGCAACATCTAGCTCACTTTTGATAGAGACATGGCTGTAGACTGGCCTCAGTCCCTGTGTCCTTCCCACCTCCACCTCCCTGCCAGCCGCCAAAGCGCGCCTCCCTTATCCTAGCCTGGAAGCCTGGGCCCTGTTTTTCAGTCACGACATAATCGGCCAACGATAGCCTGAGACATCTCTGCGATTGGAAGACAATATACAAGACACAAAATGGCCGGTGTGCTATAGACAGTGTCTCAGCGAGGTGCGTTCGATCGCCGCTAAAAATGTCCTTGTCTAAGACAAGTATAGAACTGTCTCAGGTTCTATACTGCAAAAACTGCCCAGCACCAGCTTCAGGGTAGCTTATGGCTAGGAGCGGAAAGCTTGTGGTGAAGTGGTTAGAGCACCTGCCTCAGGATGTGAGGTTTGGGGGTTCGATACCTGTCTATGTCCAACTTTTTTTATTTCAATTTGAAAATTTCACATAACCAACAAACAGTTTCTAGATCTATAATGTTTTGACCTTTATGGTTTGGCCTTCATCAGTTGTAATGTAGAGTCTAAAGTCTGCTATAATGTACTAAGTGAATTGAATTTCCCTGGGGACGATGTCTAGGTCGCCGCATAAATTAGCTAGGTGTGCTCTGATGCTCTCTTATAGACACTGGCCACCAGAGCTATGACGAAATTCAAACACAAATAACGGCGGAACAGTCTGGCCGATTTTCTTCATATTTGGGACGATTATAGGTTATATGTATCCCTTACTGGTGTTAAAATTTCATTGCTTAATTCTCACGGGAAATGAATTGCGCATTCTGTACGACATGTCCATAAATGTCTTAGGTCTAAGACACTTTGGAAGACATTTTGAACCATGTGACCCTAAAGATGTCTTATCTATAGTACACATGGCTGCAGCCTAAGTGCCCTTGAGGGATAATCGTTGGCCGATCCCCAAAGATGTCTTATCTATAGTACACTGACAGCTGTAAGATGTCTTACAAAGAGGATATCGTGACTAAAAAACAAGGCCCTGGCCTATGTGCTCACTCACATATTAGGCCAGATAACAACCACCATGTTTCTGCTGTATCATGTGTAACAGCCGCCATCTTTTTGGTGCACCTGGGATTGCATTCAGCTGGTACCTGACTGATACTTGTTGGATTTTATTCTAACAAATTATCCTATATCTTTAGAAACGTTGTCATTCCATAATTTTATATATCCATGCATTTCAAAAGAGTGTATAGAAATTATTTGAGAAATTTCATGATGGCGAGAGTTTGTCCTGGTTCTCCTTACCGCGGCGAAACTACAAGGTCGACCAAGGTCACTGGGCGTTACCTGTCCCAATGTTCATTGGGGCAGGGAACCAGTCTACCCTTACCCCTCTCCCTATATAAACCCGTTTCCATTGGCCATTTATTCTGCACCGATCTGCAGTCGGGAACAACCCATAGAATTTTGTGTAAACTGACGCCAGATGGGTGAATGAAAGCAAGACCTGCAGAGAATGCTCACCGATTGATTTGGTAAAGGTTATGTTAACAGGCCACCATCGACGGATTTTCTCACAGACATTTTGTCTGTACCTGAAAAGTGCTGTAGAAACCATGCATACACTCACCATCGCCGATTCTTTGATAACGACATACAGCTAGTGACACCACCGACAGACTTTTCGGGTAACACAAAAAATCTTTTCGTCAGCCATTGGAAACGAGGTATGTACTCCCCTAAGCCTGGTTGACACATTTCCGAGTCCATCAGAGGAAAGTGTAATGCATTTTATCCTAATTAATCTTAATCATTCAATGAGAGTTCATGATCAAAGACTTGAGCAAGTCTAAGACGGCTCATGGCGTTATTACCAAAGTGTGAGCTTCTCCGTGTCTACTCAGCTACCATCCTCTCCACACTAGTGAGGTGATCCGTGCTCTGCCTATCCCCTGTCACCTCTCCTACTCTTGAGCCTGTGATCATGCAGTGAGAAGGTCTACTTACGCTTCTAGGAAATTGACAGTGGCTACGAACTTCTATTATTTCAGACCACTTTCAGACCTGTATAATGAATTTAGCATAGGGAATGGAGTTGCTCTGACTGAATGATGATGTTAGACAGGTTGCATTTAGTGTGGTTATATGGAGGAATTAGAAGGAAATTGATGAGTATTTGGTATGTGTCCTCGTTCGCCATCGAGTTTGGAGTGCCCAGTAATATGAACGAGGCGATAGCCGAGTGAATATTCTGAAGCGCACCAAACGAGATTCATATTTGAAAACGGAAATGATGATTTTGTTAAATGAAATTCCTGCCAAACCTTATGACCACAGTTACCCTATGTGTCCTATCTTGTTACATACCTTCATTGCCTTAATCTGGTTGATTGTAGCGGCGTAGGTGATCGGGTGTATGTAGGAGCCCGGGTTCGGGTAGCCAGTCACGTACATCCGGGTCTCACTGTCATGGTGGAGGATGGTGATCACGTGACTGGGGTCAGAGGTCATGTCACATTCAACCTCAAAGACACCTAACAAAGACAAGCGTTGAAAAGGTAAGCATTCAATAATGCTGGAGGAATAGCTATGTTTGTATACATGCTATTCATTCTTATGTGCATACCACATTTATGGTGTGTGAGAATCAGGGACCCGTTTTTCAGTTAAGATGATCTTAAGTTGAGACCGTTTGAGGGCCAAAGTGTTTTTCAGTTGAGATGATCTTAGGGGATCTCAAGTTGAGACTAAGATAAGACCTTTTGGGGTGCTTTGGTTTTTTTTTCAGTTGAGATGATCTCAGGTGATCTCAGGGGATCTCAAGTGAAAGGATCTTAACTTCGGTCTCAACTTGAGACCAGTTGATACTTGTCTCAACTTTTGTATTTGGTGCTTAAACTTAGTCTAATTAGAAGAAATTTAAAGCAAAGCGAACTAATTACCTGGCAAAGCCATATACTGATTTTCAAATTATTCTTTTGCTTATTATGACCATGAGAAACATTTGAAATTGAGAGTGAAAAAGTGCAGTCACTGCACCACTCGGGCCGCATGTGAAATTCCTACTGGTATGCTTGAAAACAGTCTCAACTTGAGATCCGGTCTCAACTTGAGATCAGTCTCAACTTGAGATCGGTTCACAAAAGGTATCATGCGGGACAAAAATAATAGGTGATTTAGAGGTAATTTTTAGACCTAAGCTGGTTACCCACAGGAAGATCACTATAGAACTTGAGATCGCTCTACACAGAGGGTTAGGGATCTCAACTTGAGATCCTTGGAGTTGAGATCCCTTAAGATCGTCCGTGTAGACTTGAGATAACGTCTGAAAACCCCTTTCCGCTATTGATCTCAAAGTCGGTCTCAGGATCTCCGATCGATCTTAGCGGATCTCAAGTTGAGATCCTCTCGACTAAAAAACAACCCCGACTGGTGAATACATATATACACAATATTGAATAGTTTCAGATACAAGCAGTCGTATGCCTCGAGGACCTGAAGCATGGTGATATCCTAGCGCATGCGAAGATAATGCGCAGAGGCATCTCCGAGGAGTATACATCCGCTTTTATCTGATATCAGTCTTTATTTTAGCCTGGTATAAACGTCCAGGATTAGCATTTCGAACTCGTTCTCAACAGGCTTGCGAGAACGGTAACTCGTTCTCAACGGGTGATAAAGAGATGAATGTTTCCAGGCTAAGATAAAATCAGAAACATATTCGTTCTTGGTCTGAGTCCCTGTTCACCATCTCGTTTGGTGCGCTTCAGAATATTCACTCGGCTATCGCCTCGTTCATATTACTGAGCATTCCAAACTCGATGGCGAACGAGGACACAGACCAAACACTCATCAATTTCCTTCTTTATATTGTATTTATTATCCAACCGTTCCTGACAAGTGTGGTATCCATATTAGTTCATCTTAGGTATGCACTATATTTTTCATAGGCACCATTTCTCTGTATGCGCCGGGTTTGCATCCAGGAAAATATACCATACCTGAATGCTCTTGGCATGTAGATACACGCTGCCCATGTGTTCGCTATGGACATTATCCTACCCCTAATAAAAACGCCATAGGTTTAACATTGACTCAATGTATTTGACGGAGCGTTGGATAAAGTGTTATTTATGCACCGAGGTGAAGAAAAAAAACGGACCAATCAGGGACGAGATAACGAAAGTATATCCGGCAGCATTGATAACTACTAACATGGATAATTACAAATATTCCCTGTATATCGGTGAGATGGGGTAGGATCAATACGAAACTGAACTCGAGTTTGCCTTGTCAATGTTCATACCACTCAGGTCAGGTCTGCTACTCACTAAACTCGGCTAACGCCTCGTGTAGTAATACACAACCTGCCCATCGTGGCATAAACATTGACAAGGCTAACTCTCGTTCGGTTTCTCCTAAATATGTATAAGGTGGATGATAAAACTGGTAATGCAAATATTTCAAAATGTAAATGAGAGATTGTGACAGATTGTAAGAGATAGAAACCATTCTGGAGGTGCTAATGAAAAAGCTACGACTAATCTTTGCTCTTCCCTGAAGACTACCAGTGACATATTCATTTTTCTTGATTAGGTAAATCCATCTCTAGAATATAAAATCATCATGTACACAGGTTCGTCAAATAAACGTGAGAGAAAAGAAGATTCCTCGGTAATAGACTCTCTGTTATGTCGGGGACACACTACGCAAGAAACGGTAGCGATCTTCGGAATCGCCAACAAAAAATGACGTATATATGAGCTATTATTTTATATTGATTTCTCCCACCGATGATTTGACGCATCAGAAGCAATCATCAAGTGAAATATGAAATAATGGCTCACGAACACGCCATTACCTATCATATATGCGGAAATTCTCAACGTTAATGATATATGAATTCAATAACAAACTACGTGGCTGGGCGGGCATAGGATTCCATACCAAGTGACCCTTCAATTAAGTATTACTAATTCAAAATCGAGACGTGAGGTCAGGAATTCAGCAATATTGACTGCATAATCTCCAAGGGGGTCGTTTAATTTTGAGGTCTCTCGGGGGACGGCAGTGCGGATGAGAGAGACCTCCACCAACGGCAATTATGACGAGAGCACGTCAAGTGCGTTTAATTATTGCTGTCATCCATGCATGGTTGGGAGTGGTGAAATCCTTTGAGTGAACTTGGTCGTGTATAAGGACAAAATACACCCTCAAGACATTCTGGGGAACACTTAAACGAGAGTTTGCAAACACTACAGGTGGCACCCTATAGTGGTATTTCTAATATTCTCTTATAATTATAAATGAATGTAGCTAAATATTTCAGATATTCTCGATTGATCTCTACCAGTTTGTCTTTTAGTCCATAACAAACATACATTAGTAGGTTTAAATGAATAGATTAAGCTGTTCTTGTTATATAAATTCTCCCACAATACCCCAGTGGGTGTCGCCAGCCAGGAGAGGTAAAGGGCACTTTTCACGAGGTATCATTCTCCCATGAGAATTTATTTAACACAAATGAATGATACCCCGTGCATCGTCAGCCACTGCTCCTCCTTCTCCTTCCCTCTCGTTGGCGTGGACCCCAGGTGGCTTTTCTATATACATGTTTAAATTTTCTAAAGAGTCATCATCTAAAGATTCATCGAACTGAGTAAGGTTGGTAAGTAGGAGAAATATGGCTGCTCTCCATAAGAAACAGATCGGTGGAATATCTCCTGCCTGAGAAAACACTACTTGGAACGAGCTCTCTTTGACAGCTGTTCTCGTCACTCTCTTCGTTGGTGGATATGTAAAATCATTATAACCTCATTAATACTAACAACACTTATTACACTATCCCTCTATTATCTGTATATCTCTTATATTATATCTTTATACTATACTATACTATACTATACTATACTACAGTTGTACCATAATATGTGAATCACTGTAGTTGTAATACCTGTCCATATTGTGACTGAAAAACTCATGTAAATGAGAGTGGCAATAAAACAAATAAAAAAAGAAAAAATGTACACCTCCCGCCCTCCCTATAGTCACGTTCCACAGTCTACAGTAGAACCCAGCCTATCAGACACCAGGGACCTGTTTCTCTAGTTTCGTGACATGTCTAGATGGTGTCTAGAAGGTGTATCGGGTCTGTCTTTTCCTAAGGGCAGCTATTTGTGTTGTTACAAAACTAGACAACCCCAATGTCTGTATGGTGTCACAGACGTGTCATGAAACTAGTGAAACAGGTCCCAGGTAATGGCCTGCGTAAGCTCCTGTAGACGTCAGGTAGGCGTCAGTGGGGCATCTGTGTGGTTTTAACGGAGTCTCTATGCCATAATTTTCTAAAGACAGTTATTCAATCTGGAAGGTGGTTAGTCCAGAGTGACTGGTCCTAACGCACAACCAGCTCCTCCGAAATTATGTATGTTGTTTGTTATCAATATTACATCTCTTATAGGAACTATGCTTGTAACACGGAACTGGCCGTGCATTAAAACCAGTAAGATGTGTTGCTGAGCTACGACGACCAGTATAAATAAAGAATTACGTCTTCGATTTTTTGGCGCTACCAACGCAACGTATATACATTCAGTGATAAACATATACAGCACATGTGTAAATGATCAGTTTAAGACAAAAACGTGATTTAACAGTACTACATTAGAGAAGAACCGAATAGACTGGTCCACAGCAGTAACACCTGTATATATAGGTATCCTATATCGCGCCACCTAACCATCGAAGGTCTAGAAACCCCGTGTAAGCTGCCACCCCGCGTAAGCGTACACTTTGGCCCAGAACGGAGGGTGACCGCTTAACAAGTAAAATCAAACTAATATGCTGACACATACCCTGTGGAGATCCGCCACATCAATTGGTGTACATTAATATGCCTCACCTTGCCCCGCCGGGTTGATGGGGTACTTGGCGTTGACCGTGTTGCCGGCCAGCTTCCACGCCCGGCAGGAACCCTGGATGGATTCCGCCACGCAGTCCTCGGACTCATCCTCGTGCAGCGCCCCTGGACAGTCCACCACCCCGTCACACCTGGAGGAAGAGTATGGGATTACCCCGTTATTACTACACACCTAGGGCCGAACATGTATGAAATACTAACATTATAAGTAATGTTCACGCCCGCCGTGACAGCGGGCCATAGTGAATGGCAGTGTTTTTAGTAAAGTTGATAAAACGGCGTTTTAAACGATAAGGAGGTGTATAGTTATAAGAAAACGTAGTGACTGAGCCCATACGGGTGGCCGTTATTGGTCATTTGAAGCAAAAATATGGCCCTCCGCCTACGGCGTGGGGATGTTATAGCTACATGAATTAACATATATTTTGGTAGGAATTACATAATTTTTTACGTAGTAAAAACGTGAAAATGTTTAGTTTCGTCTGCAGCATGTTTGTAGATTCATGTTAATCAACGTGATTTACGTAGATTTTACATAAATTTGCATATATTCATGTAGTGTTAGGCTTGTGTTCATAAATCTAGGCAAATCTTTTATGCTGCACAAACTTTGGGAATCAAGCAGTGTATAACTACCAAAATAAACATATTTTGAACGTTTGGGATACGCCTGGTTGGAAACAAACTTATGGTTGAAAATGTTCTCCTGTTGGCGTCCTACGCGTTCCCGGTGGGGGTGTGGGTGGTGCTTATTGGAAACAAAATTTTTGGCAACCCCACCCCACCTGGTCCCCTGCCTCACTCCACACATCAAACCAAGGGCCAAATAGAAGCAGAGATTTGATTGGGGGTTGACAAGTTCCCGCCTAAAGAATGGCCCAGGAACGAATGAGATGGAGAGGTTGAGTCACATGAACAGATGACCCAATCGGTGCGAAGCTTACTTCACTACAATAGCGCCCCCAGCACGGGACGCATCGAGCCTAGTCGCATACAGTAAAACCCCTCTTCCGGGACACCCCGCTTAAGGGGACACCCCACTTAAGGGGACAATTTGCTCGGAACAGAAATTTTTCCCACTATTAAGAGTTTATTTTAACCCCGCTTAAAGACGTCCACACAACGGAAACCAACTTATACCTATTTCCTACATAGAAATACATTGTGTGTTTACCGGGTACCTATGACCAAATGTCTATGAAAAACTTTCTGCTGCTACGGGTACAGTATTAGGGTAAATAAAAACCTTTAAATGATAAATTCGGGCTCACTGTGTCCGTAGTGAAATCCTCGACTGGACAGATACTTAATCAGAATAAGTAAATGAAATGGCGTTCTATTATATATTTATTTAGGTATCCTCCGGTGTTGGGATGTATGTAATGGCATCAAAGGACCTCGAACGGCCATCCCTACGGGCTCAGTAACCACATTTTCTCTTATTACTAACTTCTAAGTATGAACAACACGTGTAGTATTACCACACCCCCGGTGTTACAACCAGACAGAATCTTGAACTTGAAGAATAATTGAATGCATATAAAAAGATCTAGTGATTGAAATATTTCTTAAATGAAATTGAATAGGAGATAATGGTAAGTTAGTGAACAATGGTCCTCCTTTAATCCTACTTTGTCATTCTAGGTACCTGATTATGGGACAGTAATCCTTCTGTTACTTTGTACATCACTAGGAGACAGTGGTTCTTCTTGAATTCTACCTTTTCGCTGAAGATACCTCATTAAGGGATTGTTGTCCTTCATTAACAGTACTTTTAACAAAACAGAGGACTGTCGGAAGTAGTAGCCTGTAGTTTCCACCTTCTATAATGAAACACATTAGAAACATAAGCCTTAAATTACCTTTTGTTGATTGAAATACAGGTCCCATCAAAGCATTGAAAGGCCAGGCCTTCCGAACATCGAACTGCAAAAAAAGGACACCTTTTACCTCTTAAGCAGAATTATATTTCTTATACGTCTCAAAGAGAATGAACGATGAGCGGCTCTGATTCCAGCTGATCGATAAGAAATACACAATAATAAAGTCCAATGCACATCTACCGATTCGGGGTTGAACGATTAAGCTTATAAAACACCGAAATTTGTTCCTAATTCATCCCGACTATTGGCTCGGTGAGAGTCGGGAATAAAATTTCGGTGTCTTAAGCCTATAAGACAGCGGCCCGACCATTGTGCCCGATCACACCTTTGCCCGACGAATCCGTCGGGTCGGTCAGAATCGGGTCGCTGTACGCACTTCACAGACCCGATTTTAATCGGGTCGGGCATTACTAGCGTGGGGGTAATGACCGACTCTGCCCGACCATAATCGTGTCGCTGTACGCACTTCACCGACTGTTCCCGATTCAGAGAAGGCCATTTGAACATCGATGCTACTTACCCCCTAGTCCGATTTACAAGTGCCTTATACCGATTTGTAGGGGAGACAGAGGTGACAATGAATCTGAAAACAGTTTCCGAATATCTTAATTGGATCAAAAGTTATGAAACTTTGAATTATTTTCTATGAATCCACACCAGCGGCCCGTGGCTCACCCCGGCTCGGCTCCCGGCGGCTCTCTTTGACCTCAATCGGGTCGTTGTACAAGGTCATAAAGTGGAGATGTGTGATTGGCAAAGGGTATAAGACAGCGACATTCTTGTTCCCGATTATAATCGGTGATCGGATCGGGGACAATCTGTGGAAATTGTCGCTGTCTTATGGGCTTTATACCTATAAGACACCGACATGATGACTGTCCCCGATCACACTTCCCTCTTTTATAACCTCGTAAATTACCCGGGATAAGTTCAAAGAGAGCCACCAGGAGCGGAGCCGGGGTGAGCCATGGGCCGCTGGTGTGGAATCATAGAAATTAATTCAAAGTTTAATAACTTTGGATCCAATTAAGATATCGGGAAACGGTTTTCAGATTTATCATTGCCTCTCTCTACCCTACAAATATATAAGCGCTTGTAAATCGGACTGAGTAATCGGCAGTATTGCTATTTAAATGGCCTGCTCAGAATCTGGAACAGTCGGTGAATGTGCGTACACCGAAATCTTAAGGTCGGGGAGAGTCGGTCATATCTGACATGGTAGTAATGCCCGACCCGTCGGAAAAGTAACAAAATCGGGTCGGTGAAGTGCGTACATCGACCCGATTGACGCAGATTGTCACAGACCCGACGGATCCGTCGGGCAAAGTTAGAATTGGGCACAGCGGTCGGGTCGGTGTCTTATAGGCTCCAGTAAAAATCCTTTTTCTCACTCTTTTCCTCAGTGCGCGTTCCCTTGTGGGGGATTGCATTGATGTGAGGGGACATGCATGTTGTGCAATTTGGTGTGAAAAAATTCAGCTGATTGCACGTCCACAACAATTTCTTATAGGCTTTAGTCCCTAAAAATCATAAAATTGTCAGTGAACTTGTCACAAGCAAATTATGCGAATTGTCCCTCGACTGGTGTGGAGTATTTCCAATGTTCCATTCTTTCCGCCTGGATTTATTAACATGTTGACAAACTTTTGGCCAGCGAATTTGGAACTTTGACCGACAACTAGTTGGTAACAAAAGAACATCTCAAGCAGGAGGTTTCACTTATCGTTGGCTGACCCTTGCCTACCTGTGTCATATCTACTGACTAGGGCTGACTCCATTAGGATGCCTCACCTGAGACAAAGTACTGTTCCTTTGTCGCTGACACAAGTACATCAATATTCCGAAATCAGGAGATGTGCATTGGGGCTTACTGGTTTTGTATACAAGTGTCCATAATGTTTGAGTAGTTGACGCGTCAAGCCCGATGCCCATCTACCGATTATGGGTTGAACGATTAGTTTGCAAATTGTATAGGAGTTGGTGAACTTGTCGCAGGGAAATTACATAACCCAATCAAGCCCCATTTACCAACGTTCCATTGTCGGTGACTAGATTTATCAACTTGTTGATAAACTTTTCACCACCGATTTTGGAACATAGAAACCACAACTTGTAGGCAACATAAGGACATCAGGGACCTGTTTCAGTAGTTTCGTGACATGTCTAGATGGCGTCTGTGACACCATACGGACAGATCACAAGATTGCAGTCGATGACACACAGAGTTTCACTCACTTCTCGTAGGAATTAAGCAATAACACTTTAACATGAGTAGTGGATACATATAATCTACAATCTTTCAAAATATGAAGAAGATTGGCCACTTCGATCTTCTGATATTTGCTAGTCTTTTTCCGCTGTTGCTTGCACTGTTGGTGCTGCTGTTGATGTCTGTCTATGCCTAATGTCACGAGACTACTGAAACAGGTCCCTGGAGGAAGTGGTTCACAAATTAGTAGCTCACCCTTGCCTAGCTGTGCTACATATACCGACTATGGCCGACTCCATTAGGATGCCTTGGCTGAGACAAATTACCGCCCGTTTGTCGCCCACAAAGGTAGATGAATAGAAAAAAAAGAAACAAACTCAATCTTCCACACCCCACAAGGAAGGCGAAGACTGACCGGGACGCAAAAGGTTTTTGATCATTAAAGGTAGATAAATATTCCGAAATTGTTAGATGGGAATTGGGCTTAATAATATCTGAGCGACAGCGTCGACAATAACAAGGAAATTACGGTCACTCACTCACTCACAAAACCTGTCGTTATTGTAAATATCAGCCACCTACGAAATGAATAACAAGAATGGACTATGTATCCTCATATAGGATGACTACACATTTAATGAGCACTGTCAAGGATGGTGGCCCTTCGGTGTAGACTTACGCCAGTGGGTAGTTTGCTGTCTTCCCCTATTTGTAGCGCGCAAAATGATTTATGAAAGCGATTTCTGATAGGAAATGAGATCATGATGATTGATTATTAAGAAACTTATTTCGAACTACTTGGTAAATTGACCTGACTATAGATGGGACTTTTATCGTTTACAGGTGGGAACAAACGAACAGGTTGCGCTTTAAATCGGCGAGAAATCTATCATATCAGGATGAACCACAAGAAGAATCCAAAAAGAATATCCATAAGGAGCTTTTCGTTATTGGCAGCATCCATAATGTCTGTGTTGGCAGATAAGTGAATGAATATACCCATACCCTATTTGTCTACAAACAACGCTTTTGTATAATTAAGATAATATGATATGAAATCAGAACAAATTATATTAGTAATACCCTGAGGAGTGTTTTTTTCCAGATATTTTCTGATACAAAGTATACGTCTATGGATATGTTGTGTGATTTTTTTCGTTCGCAAAACCTTGGTTCTTTGTTGGAAAAAAACGTCTACGTCTATGGATATTTGCACGGAAAGAGAGAACCTCAAGATTCTTGTATTTTCATCCTACAATTGGGAAGATAGATGCGGACCATTGTTTATAAGATACAAAATGAAGTCACTTGAATACATATACCGCTCTAATGCTAATCAAGGTCGGTGCAATGGGGTGTCGAGCGATAGTCATAGATCTAGCATAAACCTCGTTTCCATTGGCTGATGAAAACGGCGGAGATTGTCTGAGTTACCCTACAAAGGTCTGTTGTATATTTATCGGTAAGGGTGCATTGTATGCACTGTTTCTACTGTATTTTCGAGGTGCACGCAGATATATTATTTTGAGAAAATCCGTCGTTGGTGACATTATTAAATGATCTATGCCAAAATAATCTGTGAGTATTCTCTGCAGGTCTCGTTTCCATTCACCGATCTGGCTTCCGTATGCCAAAAATATCTATCGGTGGTTTCTATCAAGAGACGTCACGAGTTTGAGTCTGAGTTTATTTATGCCACGCATTTTGTTGGCTCCGTAATTTCACGAGTCGAAGACGAGCAACACTACGAAGCTAAGAAGTAGTGGCATATCAAAAAGTAGTGGCATAAACAACACTTTATGTCACACCCGTGACATAAATAAATCCCATGTTAAGCTTATGGCGTTTTTAACCCTCTCCTTACTAATGAGCTGGTATCGCCGCTTACACGATGCAGCACAAAAATGGTTCGTAAGGAATGGGTTAATAGAGGTAGGATGAAGATTGGTGGCCAATAATCGGCCAATGGAAACAAGCTTATAATATAACGAGCAGTGGAGATTCGGTGAGCATTCTCTGTAGGTCTCGTTTCCATTCACCAATCTGACGTTGGTGGTTCCCGACTGCAGATTGGTGCCGAGTAATCGGCCAATGGAAACGGTTTTTTTTACAAGAGGCATTAACGATAGTGACAGCATCTCACCACAGTTGAGCTCATCCGATCCGTCTTTACAGTGGATGAGCAGATCGCAGCGTTGTGCTGCTAGAATACACTCTCCATTGTCACAGCGGTAATCCTCTGTGGTGCACTCAGGCTTCACTGAAACGGCAACGGAAGACCTTATACACTAGAATGAATTAGTAACATGTTGACAAGAATATTTTTCTTTTAAGTGAATTCATCCAGTCAATTGATGTAATGCTTCTACTTAAATGCACATCACAGAGAACTGGAGTATAGGATTCGCGATTAAATAAGGAAACCGCAGTTGGTGATAAAACAGAAATTATCATTAACCCTTTCCAGGCGAGTAGGTTGGTGGGTACCAGTAGCTACAGGGGCCATGATGCCCCTGGGCTGTATGTCTCTGGGGGCGAGAATGCCTTGAGGTATTCAGGAAAGTTGTCATGTGACCTAGAGAACTTCTTTTATGTCATAGTTCAATTTTTTTTGAAACAGTAATACAAAAATATTGATTCCCACACATATCTTTCCATATTTTACACAAACTCTTTAAATTTGTCTGAAATACCTGAATATATCATGAATGCATGTAGGCATTCTCGCCCACTGTGTACATAATGCCTGTAGGCATTTTCACCACCCATGTACATAATGCCTGCAGGCATTTCCACCCTGAATGGGTTAATAACTATTAGGGCACAGAGCATGTACGAGCTCATACAAGGTTGACAGTAACCCAATTGTGATAAGGGTAATCAATTAGTGATAACAAAAAAATAAGATAAACAACTAGATGATAAGGATATAAAATAAGCCATTTTCCATTGGCCGACGAAAACGGCACTGATTCATTAAGTTAAAAGTCGGTTGGTGGTGGCCAATTACTGCACACAACAGGTCGGTCACTCGACATCGGTGTGGTGCAGTGTATTCCTTGTTTCTGCTGCACTTGACAGGTCCAGACCAACTGAGGTCTCTCAGCGGTGGCCTCATTGTATAATCTACGCACAATTAATCGATGAGCACTGCTCTGCATGCCTGTTTCCATTCACTGATTGGCATCGGTGGTTCCTGACTGCAGATCAGTGGCGAATGGTCAGCCAGTGGAAAATGGCTTATGATGTATGTCAATCCAAGTTGGTTGTGGAAGCACTGAGGCGCAAGTCACTGACTCTTCCTGCGTATATCTATTACATATCTCTTTATGTTAGATCTCTCAAATGTTACAGTAAACTTAACACGGACAATTGACTCCGTCATCTATTATGAAGGAAGGAGGAAAATGTACAAATACATATGAAATAAGATTACACAACTGATGGGGGATAATTAGGCTCTGATGAAACGATTCGATCTTCGTGCATAGGAAATAATTTTATTTGATTCATGTTGAGACAAAATACGAAGGGGCCATTGGTCGACCTGGTATATTGATTCTGAACTTATAGCAAGGATACAGCAATATAAGCAGTGGGATAGAGTTACAAGTATAAAGGCTCATGAAATAGATATTGGTTTTCAGCTGTAACTTGTAATAAAGCGAACGTTGCACCAACATATATATGTTCATCCAGCCACATTCTTCTTATACCTTATAAATACAGCCTTACCGCAATTGCTTTCGTCACTGTTGTCTGGGCAGTCTTGCTTGAAGTCACAGAACATTGACATTGAAACACAAGATCCATCGTCGCACATATAATTTGTTTCGGAGCAGCCTTCCAGTACTAGAGTAGAACAGCAAAATACATTACATGATCTGGGTATGGGTATCAATCAACCTCCTTTGGGTAGCCTCTAAGAGTAAAGAAGCGTTGCTTAATGAAACATTTGCTGCCTTTATATTGGTTCTAAAAAAGAAATTTTAATTGCATTTTTTTTTATGATGCATTTTCTTTCTTCCAAGCAACATAATATGTGCAATTGGAATATGATCATTTATACCAGCAGTGTTATCAACAGTTTCATCTATCCTTTATCTATCAACACATATCATGATTATGCACCAATATATAGATGGCACACATAGAATTATAGCTATCATGTATTATGTCATAAACTGAGAAAACATTTGCAAAGCAGGCTTTAGACCATAAATAGCCAAGTAAGTCATCTGTTTTATAATAAAGGAATCTCAATAGATATCAAAAGAAGAAATCATCTCTTGTGAGAATACTACAACTGTGCTATCATATCCGACGGTGTGAGTTATGTGGCGTTTCCACCTGCTGACTAAGAAATCACCGATAATTCTAGCGCTGTACAAACGTGAGTCGTTGGGTCTCCATGTGAAAGGTTGGTGGTACATTATCATTGACCTACGCTGCAAAAATGCAATGGACACTCACCCACTTTTGTTAGTAAAATGCAGAGCAAAACCAATTAATTCAATGTGCTTTGATTTTGATGGCGGGTACAGAAGCCGGTCGGTGGTGCCACATTGCATAAGACAGGAGAGAGAAATTGTTAACCATTTCTGTTTCCCCCCTGAATATTATTGCACTAATTATGTCAAATAGTTGGTCGGCGGTAGGAAATGCCATAATCGGTGGTCATAATTGGCAGGTGGAAACGCCGCACCACACTTTATCTCACCTCTGGTATAAGTTTAGCCTAAGAATAACATTAAGAAATTACATCCAACTATCACCCACGTAAAGTGCCAATATTATGCCATGGTTGTCGCGGACTGATGTGGGATGATGTCATAAGGAACTGGCCAATCAGCAGTCAGAATTTCAGAGAGCAGAAAAAACATTAACATGGAGATTCAAACATTCTTAACTGGGTTTGCGAAGTAATTTGAATTGCTTTGATATTATGATGTTATTCAATTTCATTGAAAGGGGTGAGATAAATCCAGAACCCGACTCGAATTGTAAATTGCGGCCCATCAAAACTTGTGGAGTATTGTGTATTTATATGATTCTCAATACTATCATAAAACTGGATGAGTTTTAATCTTTGCCACCGTACGCCACGACTGGAGTTTGGCATAGTGACTTCATGAGGTGAAACCGAGTGAAGTCCGGAGCCAAAACTGAAGGATTGGTGTGCAGTGGCCAAGATTAAAGAGAATAAGGTTTTGATTTTATCCTACCCCGTCTCCTCGACTTTTGAATATTATGTAATAACAATTCTGTATGCCACTAGTGGCATATAAAACTCTGTACACCAGTCAGCATGGCATACGGAAACTTAATGTTAAGCCTAAGGTATTTTATATTAGGAGTAGGATAATTAGTAGAAACCAAACGAGAGTTAGCCTTGTTAATGTTTATGCCACGATGGGCAGGTTGTGTATTACTAGTTTAGTTTAGTGAGTAGCAGACCTGACCAGAGTGGTATAAACATTGAGAAGGCTAACTCGAGTTCAGTTTCGTATTTATCCTACCCCATCTCACCGATATACAGAGAATATTTGTAATTATCTATGTTAGTAGTTATCAATGCTGCCGGATCTACTTTCGTTATCTCGTCCCTGATTGGTCCGTTTTTTTTTATTCACCTCGGTGCATAAATAACACTTTATTCAACGCTCCGTCAAATACATTGAGTCAATGTTAAACCTATGGCGTTTTTTATTAGGGGTAGGATAAAGTGCTATATAATTGCTGTTGGACTCACCTGACGTACAGTTGAGCTCGTCGCTGGCGTCACGACACTGAGCTGTACCGTCACACACTAGACTTGCCAAGAGCAGCTCACCATTCTGACATGAGGCCGTGTTGACCACCGACTCCAAGGTAATCGGGGCCGTGACCGTCATCGCGGTATCTGCCACCTCTATCACACCTATAACATGTCGGGAAGTCTCCATTAATGTCCATTCAATAGCATCAGTGGTCTTGATTTGTAAGTGTTGTACATGTATATCATTACGTTACATGTACGAAAGTCTAATTTTACTGACCGGTAGATATTCATATTATAACCTATACAAATTAAGAGACATTTGCGCAGAGGATTCTATACAGATCTCATGCCTTTATCATAAATAATTATCACCCACGATATATCTTCGATATTTCCCGATCTAAGATTGCGAGATTGGCAACATTCATGACTGTTATCTTTAACTCCTTGAGCTACACGTCTAAACATTTATTTAAGACTAGTGTAGTAATCTCACATTATTCTTTTCAATACAGCCGAAAATATAAAGAAAAACTGTTCTGTGAAGAAGAAAGTTATTAGTCATAAGCGACTTTCTTATCCACCTAATGCAAAGTGTCCATAGAAAACATATAGTCAGCATGAATCACCACACCCGGAGCATACGGATATGTTGTATGCTCAGGGCTGTAAAAACCGGTGCATATGGGGAAATAATGGGTATGAACAAATTAAGCGCCCTCAAATGAACTAATATCAGTATGCCAGGAAAGGGTGGATGATAAATACAACATAGATTGGTTTCAGGTAAAATCAGTTGTAACTGAAGCCACAATATTGTGTGTTTATGCCACTTCCAATGATTGGCCAGGTGTATACAGTAACACCATACTGTCATGACATATAATGGCATGCCCCCGCACATTTCATAATCACAACCCACAGGTAAAAGCGGGCGTCCACCAACCATGACAAGGCTACGACAAGAGCCGACAAGAAAGTTCCAATCGGCACCTTGACGTAGCCATGTTGTAAGAAGGGGTGCTCTGCGACAGCATTGTCGGGGCGTGTCGTAGACATTACTGGGTCCCGTAAAAAAGACGTCCATGTTCCCGACACACTACGTCAGTGATATCGAGGAAACCACAACACTCCACGATAAGGGTCGAGTCGTGGCAAAAATTGATTTTGTCGTAACCTTGTCGGAAGGCCCCCGACAGGCCCCCGACAAGCTTCTAGTCGCAGGCAGTCGTGGCCTTGTCGTAGACTCTTGTCAGGAACTAGCGTCCACCAACGACCACAAGGCTAAGACAAGCCTTTCAATCGTAGGGCTGCTATGGACCTTGTCGGAAAGCCATTGTCGTAGCCTTGTCGTGGTTGGTGGACGCCCCCCTTTACACAAACAACCGCCAACTATGTAGTTGCTGTAAGTCTATTTGTCTTGTCTTCATTCCTTGCTATAAGCTTTGTTCTAATGGCTGCTTCATTCCACAATACTAGTTTCAGTTGCAGTACAATACACCTTATTGGTTCGGCTGTCTCTGGGGGCCGTTTAACGTATGGGAACAGTGAGAAGGATTAGGGTAATGACAGGAGAGTTTTCTAACGACTGGAATGTAGACGCAGTCTCTTTCCAGACGAAAGAAAAATTTGCATTCTATTGATAGGAGATTACTTGAGAGCACAATAACTTAGGCGCCGTTTAATATCTGGATGAATTCCCCTAGAACTGTCAAATGGTAGTCCTAGGACTTTCATAGGAGGAACCGCATTGAATAAATATGGATTGTCCTTTCAAAGGACAGGGAGAAGGACGGAGACCTGGAATGTCCTTCCATGCTGTTTAATAAATCTGCCGTTGTAACTAATTAATCTGTCATTTTATGCACTCGCCATCGCTCGGCATCGCTCCATATGTGTAACTGATTCATTAAACGTAAACCGTCCTATGAGAGTCCCAGGTCTATTATATGAAATCCTCCCAGATATTAAACGGCCCTCGCTAACCACTTCCTCCAGGTTCTGGGCAACATTCATTTTAGGTCTGGAACAATAGGAAGCAGCAAGGATGTCTTTAACTAGGTCGGGGGTGGAAGGTGAAAATTAAGAATAAATCTGGTTGCTACGTTATACCATCCCATGCTGGAGAATAAGACGAGATTAATGGCCTTCAAATTACAAGAATTCATTTTTGGGAAGATTACAAGGTCTTTTAAAACAGGACAAAAATGTATTTCATACTACAAATTATCCACTAATTGAGCAATTTTCACTAATTGCCAAGACGTCCACTGCGAAACCAATCCATGGCTGACTACTTATCATGTCCCTGGTGCACCTTACGCTCTTGCCAGATTGGCAAAATCCGTAATATCGAAATATCGAATAGTTATTAAAAGAATAAAGCAATGTCCTGATTTGTCTCGGGAGTATTCTTTTCTATATAATCCATGCAAAATTATTATCAAGAGACCCTACGAGTTTGAGTTTATTTATGTCACGCATTTTGTTGGCTCTGTAATCTCACGAGTCGAACATGAGTGAGTATATGGAGCCAACAAATTTGGTCCTCCTTTTTGTAGATATATGTCTTATTGGAGCAGGTAACAGAAAAATCATGCAAATGGTGATATAAGCATAACATTTTGTACATCCCGGTACTATTTCTGGGAAGAACTTATGACGTTTCTTTACTATTTTTCCTATACATGAGTATTGAAAGCAGATTAGTAAATTCATCAGATCTCCGATTATCACTTACCTGTGTCTAGTTCACAAAGGTACTGTCTGACCTGATCATAGGCACATGGGATATCTTGCCATGAATCCGTACTATGGATGCTGTCCAGACGGATCATGGCGCAGTCCTCCACCTCAGCGCCATCTGGCTGCTGCAGGTTGGAGTAGTCGCTGGATGGAGACCATGCGGTGTATGTAATAGGAGAACCATCACTCCACCGCCAGTTGCCTTCCTCATCACTGTCAGTCAATCCTTAAATCAAAACCAAGCATTTTTTGAGTGCACATAGTAATAATGATATGTACAGAGTAAACACATTATGTAAACAATTAATATTGAATCATGATATTATCATCCCAAACGTGGTAAACAGTTACTCATTTATATCAACCTTGTACATTTACCTCACCTCTGGTATTTTTCTCCTGGGAAACATCCAGGGAGGAGAGTGTTTATCTTTCTCGCCCGCATGGCACCCCTCTCATAAGATCTCACACTCTCTAAGTAGTATTCTGTACTCTCACTATGCTCTATAGGAGAAGAATTCTTGGCGAACTAGGTTTAGAGCCTTGAGAATCCATTGGCCTGCCTCCCATGCTAAAGACGTACATCAATGCAATAAAAAATTCCTATGATCTCAATGATGCCACCTAGTAGAAATACTGTGTGCCAGTGGATTCTCAAGCTCTAGGCCTAGTTCGTTCCCATAGAGCGTAGTGAGAACTTTGTACAGAATACCAATTAGAGAGTGTGAGATCTTATGCGCATGAAGTCGCTAAAGTGTGACCTCAAGCTGAAAGGCAGGAATAACTGTGCAATGATATACATACCGATGAATGTACTGGTCTCATTGGACCTCCATCTTGTAGACAACATATAATGTAAAAAGGTCATTTCCCGATGATTTGCTATGCTGACAAGATGCCCTCTTGGACCAATAGCACGACATCTGGAAGGAGAAAAGGAAAATTGTGTTTCACTAGACCCTAGCATCGAGCTCTTATCTGACACCATGCAGGTGGGAAGCACAGTGGCTTTTATGGAGTTTATTAATTCCACCTGCCGATTATGACCACCGATCATAGCATTTCACACCACCGACCGATTATGCAACACATTTATCGCAATAATCGTCAGGGGAAACATAAATGGTCATCAATATTTCTTTCCCACCTTCGGCAATTTGTCACCGCTGACAGACTTCTGCACCCACCGACAAAATCAAAGCGAATTGATTGGCGGTCTGTATTTAACGACCGAAAGTCAGTCAGCATCCATCGCATTTTTGCAGTGCAGGTCATCGATTTTGTACCACTGACCTTTCACAAGGAGAACACCGACCGACTTTTGTACAGCATGTAAATTATCGGTAGGGTTCCAGTCGGCACTTGGAAACGCCTCATTTAGGGCTATGTAATGCAGGCATCCGTGCATAAAACAGCTCAATTGAATTCTTAGACTCATTCTTCACTCCATAGATCACTTATAATAGTGTCACCCACAAGAGATGTTCACCGGAAATAAGGCAATATTTCGTAGGATAGTTTATTGTATTTATTATGGGCTCAACTGTATACATAACGACCTCATAATGGATTAGAATACATTTTACATATTCAGTGTGTGAAATTATTCAATTTGTTATGATGTCCCGTCCCGGTAAACTGACTCTAAAAGCTCAGAATGACTTTTAGATTAGATCAATTTTTTAACGGTAAAATAAACCAAGAATGAACCTGAAAGTGGATTTCTTTCCTTAACCCTTTAGGGACAGAACGCTACACTTGGGGAGCGCTACTAGTGATTATGTACACTTCTAGGGGACGGGAGCTTTGTCTTCTGAAGCCAAAATTCGAAGGCTTATCACGCGATGTGATATTTTAATACTTGATATTTTTATCTCTATTATTTAGAATTAGAAAGTATGATGTTATGCCTACATTCTGTGAAAATCACAAGTTTATTGTTAAAATATATCCTTTTGAAAAACAATTTCATAGATATCCAGCGAATAATGCCTTAAGGTATTATCCGACCCCTGGCGGTTGATACCTTAAGGCATCATCCGCCTTTAAAGGGTTAAGGGACAAATAATGTCATGAAACTACTTTGCTCACCTGTCCTCAGCATCCAGCCATGTGAGCGCATCCGCAGAGCGTTCTAAGTTATAACAGCTCGATTCGAACCATAACCACGTCTCCGGACACTCTGAAGGGGATGTTCATTCCAATTGATTAAGCAGGACATTTGTGGGAATTCTCTGCCCTCCTATTTATAAATCTTATATATACGGGCACTATTCCCGCTTACTATTGCCTCTGCACCAACAATGAATTGTGATGTAAAGTGATGGTCGAGAATATATTAAATGCACATTGATTAGAGCTTAGCTTGAATAAAAAGATCATAATATATGCTTTGTATATCCATATGAACTTTCCTTTACATGTACATGCAACGACTTCAATAAGCTATTACAATACAACCACCCGCCAGGCATTAAACTGATCAATGAACCCATTATTAGTATGGTTCACATGCTCATATATATACGCTGCCTAAAGCCGTAGACACACCAAGCGAGAAACGCGGCGATTTCGGGAATCGCCAACACTACATGGGGTATATGTGAGCTATTATTTCATATTTCACCTGATTATTGATTCAGAGACGGTAGATTATCGGTGGGAGATATTACTATGAAATAATATCTCGCATACATGCAAATTTCTGTTGGCGATTCTGGAGATTGCTGCTGTCACTCGCTTGGTGTGTCCCCGGCATAAAGGTTAAAGTGTTCACATGGACGTTGAGCTTGCTACAAAAAAAATAACCCTTTACCATCTGCGTGCTAATACTGTGACAATGAGGAAGGAGCGGACGGCGAGTGTCTCAATGTCTCAGAGGCGTGCCCAGCTGATCATGACAAATCACTGGAGACCAAAATACCCCATTGACCCACTTGGTACTTGTCATATTTGGATTGGAGCTGTTGTAGATATGGCCAATTGACTGGGTGCAAGTGGGTTACAGAAAATTATCTTTATACTCAATATAACCCAAACAGTTAAATTGTTATCTATTCATAACTCAACGCTCATTCATCAATGATGAACATACCGGTTGCTTCTAGTTTTAAACTGATATGGCTTGCTCCCCTGACCTATACCTAAAGCTGGAGACACACCAAGCGAGAAACACAGCAAGTTCCGTAATCGCCAACACAAAATGGCCTAAATGTGAGCTATTATTTCATATTTCACCTGATTATTGCTTCCAAGATGCTAAATTATAGGCAGGAGATATTCTTATGAAATAATATCTCACATACACGCCAATTTGTGTTGGCGTTTCTAGAGATCGCTGCCTTCTGTCGCTTGGTGTGTCATAAGAAGGGGGACTTTACGACAGTGTTGTCGGGACGTGTCAGGAAGTGCACGCTCTACCAAAATTTCCTATCGTAGACCTCTGCGACACGCTCCCGAGACACCATGACACCATGTAACTCTTGTCGGGAACTGGGGTCCACCAACCACGACAGGGTTACGACAAGCCTTCTAATCGTAAGCCTGACGTGGACCTTGTCGGAAAGCAATTGTCGTAGGCTTGTCGTGGTTGGTGGACGCCCCCTTCATGCTCTGCAGTATCCAATGTGCTCATTACCTGGGTGGGAGTCCTGGAAGGGCAGGTCTTCAGTCGGTTGGTAGGTGCGCTGTTCGTACACAGCATGGAAGCCAGTGCCCACATCTGTCGCATCGGTGACAAACTCGATGACCATACTGTACCAACTGGAGATGATTGTAGCCCGAGGTGGGTCGCTGTTACAGAATCTGGTAGAAATAATTAGTAGAAAAGACCACAATTAAATCAAATTATGTTATAATTTTCCACCATACATTGAAAAATGTTCGGTAAAAAAGTGTCAAATAAGGTCTAGCAACTGTATATTCCATAACCTGTAATGATATTGTTTGAGATTCTTTACCAGTATTTGTGTATCTGGTTAAAGCTCATACATCTCGTTTCTTTCCATTGTCAAATACCTCAACATGATTTACTACCATGATTTGGCTACCTTGTATTATGTAATACAACAACGATTGTACCTGTGATACCAGTGGAAGAACGGCAAAACTGCCGAACTCTGTGATAATGTAAAATGCATTCCCTGATTAAAATTTGTCAAAAAAAGAGAGAAAAAAGGTGAGAGTAAATTTGGATTTATGCAACAAGGCAGGGTTCGCGCATCTAGCGATCTTCGCGAAGTGATAGCCAAGTGAAGACATACACAATATTCTTGCATATGCTCGGTTATTATTAGGCGTCAACTCCTCGGAGCATTGGGCCGCTTGTACCTTAATCCAGTCTATGTTGTATTTATCCATCATTTCTGGACAAGTGGTATGTCGATATCAGTTCGTTTTAGTTATGTACTATATTTCTGTATGTACAATTTTTCCCGTATGCGCCTCCCGTATACATACAACATATCTGTATGTTCCGGGTATGTCCATACACACTCCCTATGTTGTCTATAGACACTTTGTACTGGGTGGATAATAGTGTTTAGTGTTTTAAAGATTTTATGCCACACCCCAATATCGAATACAGTCACTTAATGTCCGGCCTATGGCATTTTTGTTATTAGGGGTAGGATGATAGGTTAGAATTGGGTATTCTTTGTACTGGCACACTATTCTAACAGCTTACGGTAACATACAAGTATATCACAAAATTGAGTTAATCGTTCGTAGCGGTACCCAATGAAAACCAGCTTTTTAATGCTAAAAGGATATGCCGCTTTTATTGGCATTCATCCTAGAATATTTATAAAGAAAGTTGTATTTGTACAAATATAAACCAATAAATGATCTTTTTAAATAGCTGCTGCTTGTATTTGTAACATACCTTTGGGAGCTGGTTCTCTCTCCGACCAAATCAACATCATGCACCAGAACATAATCTCTCTCACACTTCAGTAAGACATTCTCGTAAATGTCAAAACCGACAAAATTCAAGAAGATATATTTCTCGGTGTCGACGGCGATGGTCCATTCCATCCTTTCATTGGGCTCGTACAGAGACGGGTAGCCGTAGGAGATGATGTGGCCACAGGGGCCGGAGCAGGTGGCACTGGTCGTCTGCCATTGCGTTTTGCATCCGGCGCATTCTGTGACAGGGAATAGAAATATAATCTCTGATCATATGTTAAATATACGATTCAAAATACTCCTCGCTTATGCATTAAGCATAGGAGATTTTTCATTTTTATTGAACTTTCCATATCAGGACTGTAAACCCTGATCGTAATTCTTCATTCCAATTGTAGGACAGGTTTTTGGTGCTATATATAGTCACACAATTCATATGATGATTTAACTCTTTAACTGCAGGAAAATGCCTCCAGGCATTCCCCTGGCTATGACAGGAAGATACCTCCAGGCATACCCCTGGCTATGGCAGGAAGATGCCCCCAGGCATTCCCCTGGCTATGACAGGAAGATACCTCCAGGCATACCCCTGGCTATGGCAGGAAGATGCCCCCAGGCATTCCCCTGGCTATGACAGGAAGATACCTCCAGGCATACCCCTGGCTATGGCAGGAAGATGCCCCCAGGCATTCCCCTGGCTACGGCAGGAAGATGCCTCCAGGGATCTTAGAGGCATCATTGATACTTATATGATACGTATGATAAAATATAATCAGCCACCAAGGTAAATTACTTAAATCACATGACACATCACATGACATTGCTATTTCCCCCAAAAAAGGTGCCTGCCATAGCAGTGTCCTTTGGGCAGGCATTACCTGCCGTGTAATGCTGAGCAGGGGAACTGGGTGCTGCAGGGAAAGAGTTAAATGAGTAATTAAGGAAAATGTATGTGATATTGATAAAATATGGTAATAATAACATTGATTACGGTGGTAGGACAGGTGGCGTGCAGTATTGATGACAGATAAAAGCACTTTTGCTCTTTTTCAATCACAATTGTTTCATATCTCTTTTCTGTGTTCCTTCCTCTAATGAATCCCAGATCCCTCTCCCTCTTGATGTATCTAAAAGTATTGCGTCATGATCCCTAGATGTAAAGCACTGATAGCTACTGATGTTTCTTTCTGGTATAAATGCTGTACATAATTCATCATTTTATCCCTCTAGCACCCACTGTCAAATTAACGCAACGCCTCGTCAAACAGGATAACCATAAGTGCGACTGAGGCAGGGGAAATACCGAGCGAGAATTGCAGCGATCATTTCATATTTCACTTGATTATTGCTTCTGTGACGCTTAATTATCGGTGGGAGACATTATTATGAAATAATATATCATTATTAAATAATATCTCACATATACGCGCTATTTTGTATTGGCGAGTGCAGAGATTGCCGCCTTGACTCGCCTGTCCCCTGCATCAATTTGTCTTTCTTATAATATTCATTGACCTATTGGCCCAATTCACCAATCTGAGTAACAGGGGTCTAACAATGATTGAAAGTGTTTATCGATGAGTCAATTCGAAGGAACAAAAAAAATACAATGTATAGATTCTTTCACTACGAATCTCCTCATTGGGACTTACTTTCAAAACCAACATTGGCCTGTATTCCATAGAGACCATCCCTGACACTTTCTACCTGCCGGTAGCAGGACTTAAAGCGCAGGGAGAGGAAATTGGAGTTGGAGACAAAGAGAGCTGCCGTCTCTACGGGGATGTCCACTCCATCCTCAGCATAGGTCACCTTAGCCTCATCTTGACACACTCCAAGGTTGAACTCTAAACACCCATCCTGCAAAAAACAGATGATTTTGTTTAATTGTTATGAGGGTTAACAGGTCTTCATATTTCATCAGCAGATTGTGTCTACATTCACTGACATATGCGTACACCTCCTTTTTTTATCTCGTTTATTAGGTCATGAAGTATACAATACTAGTCTTCCAGACCCAGCTGGGCTGATCTTCCGTCTGGTCCCATATTATGTAGTCGATATATCAAAGCAGAGTTGTTCAAACTTACAATTATTGCACCAACAATTATGAACAATATAATGAAAATAATGAAGGGATCAGGTCCTCCCTATGCTGTTGAGGAGATATATAAAGTGCATATAGGTTTAAATGGGAGACGAGGCGTGGGCGAGAGGGCTCTGTGGCCCCCGCGGCAGGTCTAGGCAAGCACGACCAGCTACCTCCAGGGCTCTGGTCACTTGCCCTCCGGTACACAGGCAGTCACCCCGCGCTCTACCTATGCTCTAAGCATCACCACGACGGACGGGATAGAGTTCGCCCAAGACTTTGACTTTACGATGTGGGCCAAAGCGTCAGGTCTCAAACGTAAGACAACAGAAGTCCTCATCCAAGACGACTACGCAGACTATGATGTTCTGATGATCATGACAAAGCAGGACATGAAAGACATCTCAGTCCCCCCGGTACAGGCTAGAAGACTACAACAGGCAGTGGCTAAACTAGGTAACCGCCGGTTTGCAGAGCTCAATTAAAGTCAGCGATTAACTATGAATACCATAAGGAAAAGGAATATCAAGTCCTATCAAATATTGGAGTTTTGGGTTCCAATGAGTTACTTGTTCGAGTCATTGAACTATAATCAGCTTCATGAGTATGGTGGACACCTTGATTACAAAGAAAATAATTTGGTTGCAACGCAAGCCATATACAATAGCTTGTTGGTTCGGCCTCATACCGTCGAAAAGAAAAATCCGACGGTATGAGGCCGAACCAACACGCTAGCACATAGCTGAGTTTTGGAGATGCATCCAACGGCAGAATTTGATACACAGTGTCTTAGAAGTGCGGGAAATTGGTGAATCACATGACATCCGTTCAGTATACAGGTGTCAGCACCCTAATTACAATAAATGTTCCAATTATATCATTTACTATGTAAGCCTGCCCACAAGTCAGCCCCAGGGAGCCGGCATAATTGTGAGACAAGTCGTCTTGCTGACAGGCTGGTTTTACATTACACTGGTGCTTCGAAACCTTACTTATGTCAGGTCATCATTCCAGGTCGTCAGCCAATAGCTGCCAGGTGGTGGCAATGTCCACCGCAATTGTCGTTGACGTAAGAATTTACCTGAGCATTCACACTGACGACTATGTTTTTTTAACAGAATCGCCCCCTGTGTAGATGACGTATTCAAGACAGCTTGAAATAGTCGCCGGCGTCAGCGCATGTCCCATAGTCGTGAAGTGCTTTATTGCATAGTCAGATGTAATCAGACAATCTGCAGTTGCCACGCTCTTGGCGTTTATATCAGATGATTTCTAGACTTTTACAGCTGAAAGTCGTCAGGTTCAAGAATCGCCGCCTATAATCGTCTAGTGTAAAAGCCGGTTTAGATTGACAGTGAAATCATTAGTAACTTCTATCAGCGAACGAAATGTCAGCAATATGTCGAATTCCGAATGCTCCGATCCAGCCTGGAAGTAGGTAGCACTGTTTTCACTGTTCATGGCACAGGGGCCGCCATTTTGTTCAAGCACCTGTGTAAATGCTCAGCCTATGGATGGTTCCGGACATATATTTCTGATATTGTTTGATGTGTAAGGCTCTTTACAGTATCTCTCAGGCCCTTCGCTTGACAATATCAGAATTCTCTTGCAGTTTCAGATAAAATGAATATGTGAAGACTTCAGTTTAGACTAAAAATGCGATGTCAACAAATTGTCAAAACAACCAATTTCCTTTGAGTTGGCACATTTAAATTGTGTCTGAATAGCGTAAATAATCCTATTTCAACTATTACATGTGCAGAATGCACAGAAGAAGGTTGATTATTATAGTTGTTCACCATTTTAGGCTCTAGAAGCGCATTATATTCACCAGGAAGATGGCGGACTGATCCGTTGTCATGTGAATTTGCATAGTTTGGAGGGTATTTTGAAACGGAAGTCATCAGCCGGATCGGTGTATAACATGATGATCACTTGATTACCTCGAGTGTGTAAACACTTAGAACTGTGATCAGAATGGCAGTTGAAAGATATGGGGCTTTTTGCATAAATCACTGATGATATTCTTCATTGCACTGGAAAACATTTGATTGGGCTTCTCAGCTGCCATTTTGTTGACAGAGTAACTTTCTGAAGTCAGAAAGAATCATCCGGTCATGTGACCTGCCAAAATACTCTCCAAAGACCATGACAATATGTATGTCCGCCAACTTGCTGGTGACAAGTCCGAGTGTAAAATACTGAAAAACCATACTAAAAGATTTTATGCCATTTTCATCGATCAATGGAAGTTAGCTTTTAGGAAAACCCAATTAATCGGTGCTGTTTTCGTCTAGTGGAAAAAGGCCCTATTACACACAAAACCGTATACGGTGTAGGGAGCAGCAGTATGTAACCATCAAAATGTACATGTGCCGATATATAAAGAATCACTGTATGGACATCCGATCCCTTGATAGCTCACGATGATGAATGAAACAAAACGCTACTGGTAGAGATACATTTTTGTTTAGAGAAGGATGTAGACGATGCTGAGAATGTTCATTTGTCGGACAGTAACCTTTGTTCTTTCGTAGCTTAATATTAGAATAGATCAACTCATATGCATCTTTTTCTGAAAAACTCAAGAACCATCGTCGCAGTGTATTGGCTTTGCCTCATACCTTATATAAAAAAGTATATTTTCTACCAGATCTGCTTGACGTTTCACCCCCACATAGAGATAGAAAAGCCATTTTCTACTGGCCGACTGTTAACCACAGATCTGTCCTTCAAGTATCGAGGTCAGGAGAAGGAGAATAAACTATGGAAACTGTAATGTCGAATAACAAGATTTCTTTTTATATAGTGCATCTACCATATGGCAGGCGCTACTTGACCTAATATGTGATTACATAAGCCAATTTTCCAGGTACGAAGTCGCTAGGTAGTCATTGCAAAACACGGAAGCAACCCAAGATTCCTCCTGAAGAATCGAGATGTGCAAAGGAAAGGACGTTTATCGTTTTCTTTAGTTTTTTTATCAATTTTATTAGGGTAATCATTACAATGAATGTCTAAGCTCGGCATGGCGTTCTTCCGCCCAGTCCCTCTGATGGTGTATGTACATTACTTCATAACGGCTGCAAAGAGGGGGAATACAGTATTCCAACACACAGCGTAGTTTTCACATATTTGCACAACCAAAATACCATTGATGAGATGAGTTGATTCGAGTACAACACTTAGAAAAGATCTTTTTTCTACTCCAGTTAGAAATCGTAGCCTGGTATAAACGTCCATAGGCTTAGCATTACGAACTCGTTCTCAACAGGCTTGCGAGAACGGTCTCTCGTTCTCAACGGGTGATAAAGAGATGAATATTTCAAAGGCTAAGATGAAATCAGAAACATAATCGTGCTTGGTCTGAGTCCCTGTTCACTATCTCGTTTGGAGTGCCCCAGAATATTCACTCGGCTATCGCCTCGTTCATATTACTGAGCACTCTAAACTCGATGGCGAACGAGGACACAGACCAAACACACATCAGTTTCCTTCTTAGTATATGATAATGATGCTACTTGCCTTTATGATCTCAACCTTGCCAGCTAGAGAAAAGGCGCTCGTATTGAGGACGACAAACTTGTCAGCTGGAGCCGATATTGTCCACTGGCACTCCAGGTCTATTCCGTAGAAGTAGGGGAAGTTGGGAGTGTGAATGAGGCCCTCTTTGGTAAGCGCGATGTTACATTTCTCCTCTGAATGACATTAAAACAGGACATGTTGAAAAGCAGAACATTGTCTTGTATATTTTACAAAAGATATCAAAGGCAACTAGGGCCACCAAGGTAAGCTAATGACATCATTCGAATGCTTTAGAAAAATCTAAGCCAAGACTGACGGTGGGCATTTTTAATAATAATTATATGTATGTCATTGTATTTACCCAGTAACTATTGCACTAGAATTAAAGAGAAATCACTTTCATCATAACCTATTTGATGTAAACTGATTCATTCACTGATACACACCGTTGAGTATGTAGCAGATACATTTCTATTTTCGAGTCAGAGCACAAACCGAAATGTAGGCTTTTATCAAATCCATGAAGCTCTGAAGTCATGGGAATTAAGACAGTAAGGCTCGTTTCCATTTTCCGACGAAAACGGTGAAGATGTTTTAGTTCTGCTAAAGTCCATTTCCATATTACATCAGCAGTGCATGCTAAAGGTGCATCGGTGGTTCCTGACTGTCGATCGGTGACAGCCATTTGAAGCAGGCTTTTAAGTCTAATGCACATCAACCGATTCGGGATTGAATTATTAGTTTCCAAAACATATAATTGTTGGGGAACCTGTCTCCGGCAAAATGCGCTCAACCAGCGGTCATCCCGGCGGGATACCAGAGAGGAGGTGGTGGGAGTTAGTCCTAAGCAAATAAGTTTACACTTACCAACAGAGATACAATGTTCTACCCCACCGACTGTGTTACAAATCTAGTCGTTGGTCAACGTGGGGGCACTTATTAGTGAGGAACCGCATCTGACCACTTATCTGTGTGTTGCACCCTCCAAACCTCCTCAACCTGTGACTAATTCTGTTAATTATGGACCAATATCGGTACACCTCACAGGGGGTATTTCCAATGTTCCATTGTCTCTGACTGGATTAATCAACATATTGATAAACTTTTGGCAAGTGATTTAGGAACCTCGACTGACAGCTCATCAGCAACAAAAGAACATCTCAAGCGGGAAATTTCACTAATTGTTGGCTGACCTTTGCCTTGCTGCCCCACATAGATCTACCGACTAGGGCCAACTCTGTTAGGATGCCTCTGTTAGGATGAGTACCGTTTCTTTGTCGCTGACAAAGGTACATGTACATCAATATTCCGAAGTCAGTAGATGTGCTTTGGATTTAAGGAGAACCAAAAAGATCTACATTGTTTTCGTTGGCCTTTATTCGTACCTCTAGTTTTTTAAAATTTATTTTCTATTAAATAGCAACATTTATTGAAATCAATACAATTGAAGTACAATGAAGTATCATGATAACATTTCAGAAAGATATAAAAGGAAAAACATTTAATAACACTTACCACATACCAGTTCAAACAATAAAGAGTAATTCGATCTTGAAATTATTGCTGCTTATTTTTTATGGACACTTAGATCCTTCACCCAACAAAATACAGTATAAACATAGGTGCTAAGGAACTTCTTAATTTCAGGTATTAATCTTAAGGATATATAATAGGACAGACACAGGGGGAATACAAGACATACAGGAGACAATAGGGGTGGGGTGAAAAGGGGTAAGAGGGGAAGTGTAAACACTTGTGTAAAAAGGGGGGGGGGAGGAAAAAAAAGGGGGGTGGGCGACCCACTCAGATTACATCTGTTTCAACAGTTTGTTCCAATCTTTGAAACTTTAGTGAAGCAATTAATGAAGTACAGAATATGTGCATTCTTAATATGCCCTGTTATTCCCAGCAAACTGTAGATTACATAAACTATCTAGCCAATTATTAATGCCTATCCATAATTCCTTAGTTTTTGCACAATCCAAAAAAAGGTGCTGAATATCATCCACCTCATTACAGAATGAAACTTACCTCTAGTTTTGGTGAAGGAGCAGATGGTGTTGACTGGCACCACGTCGGTGTTGGGGGTATCAGCAGGTGGGGCAGGCAGGCGACAGGTCTGCTGACCAGCACACAGAGCCATGGCGCCCTGGAGGTCTTTGCGTAACACCCTCACGTCCGACACTCCCTTCACCTCGTCCCCCACACTGTCAGACTGTAGCCACTGCAGATTAACTGTCGATCCCTCCTGACATGATATGTGAGCGTACTCAAGTCCCTGCTCCGACCGGGTCCTTATTGTGGCTGCATAATGGAGTAAAATATCATCCAATGTTCGACAACTAGAGAAAATGGACAACTTTAAATGAAAGCGAAAGAAATAACGCATACCCTTATAAGCTATGATGAGGAACTTGAATGTCGTAGAAGGAATTTGATAAATTTGTAACTTAGAGCTAATATAGGTATCATGATCGTTTTTTGTATTTTTTGTTTTGTTTTCTGTATGTCCTGCAATCTGTACATATATGGTGCGTTAGTATCATAGTGTCTGTGTTTGTCACTGTTCTGTTATTTTCTTGTGACCATGATATGGAAGATCGTCTACAGTATGACGACTATTGTAATCGTTAAATTTTTGTTGGGCATTCACATGAAGTAATTGTGGTAATCTATATAATTTCCAGGTATTGTTGACAAACACTTATCTGGGTACCAGTAAAACACTTTCAATTCAGAAAGTACACACGTCAGACACAAATATCAATCACATCTAAATACCCACCAACCATTCATTCTGTGTGATTTGTATTGTAGCCCCAATGCAGAATCGGCCGTTGCAGGTGATACACTATTTATTTTTAGAATCAACAGTTTTTGTTTAAGTTACAGTTCCACACTCCATCCTGTGTAACCAGGTATAAAGAATATTTATAGATAGGTTTATCCTATCCTGAAAACAGAATTAAAAGAAACTGCTATTAAATTCTTACCAGATAGTCCCCCGTAGACAAGTGCTGTACAAACAGACATGGGTCCTAGGCCCCGAACACTGCTGACCATATGGCGTCCAGGTGGCGTGCCAGCACAGTTAAAGACATGCGTAGACTCACCCAGTCCCACCTCATTTTGTGCTTGACACAAAGAACCTAGCTCAGACCAATCTGGTGTTGATGTCCGACCAATCCAAATCAAGAATGGATCTGTTAAGAATAAAAAGAATTTTTGATTTTTGCCCATTGTTTATCCATTTAAGTTGTTTGTCTCCCAAGAAGTTCCTCAGGGGTCAATTCTGGGCCAGATATTTTCCAACATTTTTGTGAATGGTATGTGTGATGGAATTAATTCTTGTTGCCTATTTAGTAGGCAGATGGCATAGTAATATATAAGATATTAGATAGTAAATGAGATAACAAATGTTTTAGGACAACATAATGAACGTTTTGAGAGCAGGTGTGACAGAGATACACTCCCGATTAATGTATTGAACCCAATATGTTTTGCCACTCGTCTGCGTTCAAACAGTAGGTGGGTAGGAATATCTCAGAGTGTAATTTGACAGTATTTTCTATGTCAATGAAGTCTATCCGTTCTGTTGATTAGCTCAAGATTAATCAAGTTAAGTTGTTTAAAATCCGCAGATATCTGAGCACTTTTTATCTAGATTAATTCATACTAGAACTATGAACCTTGGACGATGTACTATCACCAACTTAGTATATTTTACGTTTCTTTGTTTGTACATATATTTTGATCTACCTCTCATGGCAAACTGTTGAGAACTATTGTATTTTCTTTGGCCGGGCGCACATTGTAACCAGCCTCTGGGCTGAGTGCGTTTACCCAAGGAAAATTAATGTTTAAAAGAAAGACAAAAAACTATAAAGGTCTTAAGAGAGCATTGCTTCTTTCTCCTTGAACGAGGTGCAGTCTATCTTCAAAGGCTACAAAATCGTGCAGCCTTTATTGCCTTAAGGGACTTTCAATATGGCATCACTGTGTGTTGTCTGGATGCTGAATGTGAGCTTCAATTGGTCTTTAATGGCAGAACACATCACCTACTCTGTAATTTGCATAATCTGTCACGAAAGGACAATTATTGTTGATAGGCGACAACGTGGCACAAGGTTGGAATGGAAAATCCGATTGAAATATTGTTATTCTAAAGATTAGTTTTATCCAGCTAAGGAATGATTAAGATGCGTCTGTACAATATGCTGAAAACAAAAATAGGTTTAGGAGGCTCATGTAAGAGAGACAATGAAATAGGAATGGTGGAGTGTACAATTTCAACCAAATACTCGGCAGAATATCAATGCCTCCATCTAGCATTGGCCTCAGCTACCCTACCTAATTACATTGCTGAGCCATCCTTTAGCTGAAGCTACAGACTGGACAACGGAAATTCGACTGGCACGAAGTCCCTGTTTAATATCCGCCCCTTACCTCTGTCTCCAAAGACCTGGACCTCACAAATAGTGAGGTATTCTGTCCTGGGGATCACGAGCAGAACGTAGCGACCCTCCAGCTTGCCACCACAATCAACGAGGTGCGTGGCTCCGGCCCCGAAGTAACGGTCGTGAAGGTCGCACACCTGATACTCGGAGATATCTATAGGTTCTCCTGCATCAGGAATCTCGTCGCCGACCAACACGTAATAAGTGTCCAACCTGTTAACTGTGTTTCGTGTGACAAATATAAGGGAGATCAAGTCAGATGTAAGTCGGTTGTTTAGATTTTTCTAATTTTTTTAATTTTTGTATTATCGACAATCACTTTCACCCCTTGATCCACTAAGGCGACCAAGCGAATGCCTCTACAATCCATGCGATTTGCGCGAATCCGATGCGATGATTTTCAATATATTGAATATTGTCGCAAGGCATTCACATGTCCATGCGAACGTCTGCGGACGTCGGGGAACGTCTGTGAAACCAAATTCGTGGATCTGGCGCTTTACAGGTGATTTACAAAGAGATAGTCGTACGACTATATTACATGTGATTAAATAAACATATGTACACAGCGCATTACATCTTTAATCACTTCATTAAACAAGTCTCGTGTGTCGTTACTTATCATTACAACATTATGGCAGTAAATGTTATTTCACATCTTCTTATTTCGTATTGGATTGAATTAGATCGGATTCTATACCCAGTAAACACATTTCGCATTTTTACGTAGGAAATATGTAGATATAAGTTGGTTTCCAACCAGATGTATCTTAAACGTTAGAAATATGTTTGATTTGGTAGATATACACTGGTTAATTCCCAACGTTTGTGCAATTTAGATGATTTACGAACATAGCCCTATCCCCTAAATTTATGTCAAATCTACATAACTTTTCGTTGATCAACATGAATCTACCAAACGTGCTATAGACGACCCTAAACCAAAACATTTTCACGTTTTTGCTACATAAACAAGTACGTAATTCCTACCAAAATAATATGTTAATTTACGTAGCTATAACATATTTGTGTTTACTGTTTGTGATGCATCATACGTATTTGAGACCCAAATTATCATAATGGAACTTATATCGCACATCACGGATTTCTGGTTAGCTATTCCATGGTATAGAGCAGCTCAAAAGCCTTTCCACAGAGCTCTTGTATGAATCGCTATCCCTCCTGTAAGTAAATTATTTATTTGTTCAAAGTTAAAAAGGCCCAGAGTATAAACATCCGCCATGTCCTTTGTCTGCACAAAACATCCATGTAGGAAAAATGTTTCTGTTCAAATGGAATGGAAATTCCATGCTCCCATAGCTGATATGCTTCATGTCTGATAGAAGCGGGATAGAAAGGAATTATAAACACATATTCTATATATTTGGTTTGCTATACCTAGGACAGTACTTCAAGATCATTTATCATCTAGTATGCTTAATTCATCTATTATTTTCTTAAGCTGCATCGTAATATATATCATTACGTGCCACTGGGAGGATTTTTTTTTCATGAAAAGTAATGCAGTTTTTATTATTCAATCCAATTGAAATCTCAGGTACAGGCCACCATCGTGGTAAACAATACTTACAACAGCAGTCGTCCCTATTCGTGACGACTACAGTGGTGATATTATAATTCTGACCCAAGTCTACGGACCACCATGGGTTCATGTGCAGGTTTGTGGTCGAACAGCTGAAAACAAGAAATTCCTGCTTCAATACTGAGGGGAAAAGTAGTTGGGTGGGATACAGATTTTGTGACACGTTGTCAGAATACTGACTAAAATCTTCCTAGAGCTGCATGAAATCCAACCACCATCGCTTCCCAGCGAGGGCCTTGCATGGAATGTCGTGTATTATTTCTATCATAGCTCGTGATAACGTCAAGCTGTTATTTTACCATACCTTCGCGTCAGAGGAGGTGTGAAGTGCAGCACCCCCTATAGCGACCCGACTCATATATGCGATCGCGGCAGGGTTCAAGGTAGATTGGCCACCACCTCTGTTTACACTACGTACCAACTTAGAGGTTGGTAACGTTAAAACACGGACGTGTCCACGGATTCTCACTCTCAAACCAAACATGTTTGTTCTACATGGATTCTGATATCCCAAATACTTACAAAGAAATATTCATATGTTAATACATTGTTAAAGGATATTATCTCTGTGGCCATTGTATTATAAATACACTTAAAAAACTATGAGAACATGGAAAAGTATCTTCTAGGGTAAGAACATGGGTCATAGCAGGGTCAAGGGGGTGTGGCAGAAGCACCTTCCTACTCTGGGTGGAATCCGAATTGAACAACCTTGACTTGCACTCGCCTAGCTGATCTTGTGTAGAGGTAGTCTTTTTAACAACAGGCTATTGTTGTGGTTGGAGATTGTAGTACTCTCAAAGCCCCTTGTTGAGACAGGGGTTGGTCACAGAGTAGAGATATCTATTTTTACTCACCACTGCAATGATATGAGATACCCGCTACCACGCCAGTTCAAGGCCCCTGTCAATTTAACGTGACCAGAGCTAACGTAGTGTAGCTCGGGTGGCCAGTGTAGGTTCAAGGCGCCACTTTCAAACCTGCCAGCATTGGGGAAGGAGCTCTTTGATAATGGACTGTGTGTGGTCAGCCAGCCCTAGCATATGAGAAATAAGGCTGTATTCTACAACACCAAACAGCCATAAAACGTGGAGCTCTATTGAGCTCTATTGTGGTTTGGAGTACATTAGATGTCACTCTATCAATATCTGAAAAGATATTTGATAGAGCTCTAATAGATTGTATGTAGTAGCTGTTACTAGTTAGCCTATTTTTGCATAGGAATCTACATAGAGCTGTCATTTGAGTACATGCCAAAACGATAGGGGGCGCAGCGCTTCACACCTCCTCTGCCTTCGCGTGCCTCATTGCTGCACAGTGTAGTAATATAAATAGCAACGCTGCAAACAGAAACTCTCAATGACCTTTTTCCCCTTGTTATGAAAGTTTGTCTCGGAGTCAGACACCCCCACGAATTTTATATAAAAATATCTGCGATCACGAAAACTTTGGAAATCACAAAACATGTTTACGATAAAAAATTATCACAATGATTTCGAAGCCTGAGGACCAAGGTTAAAAAGACGTGTATAGATAAATTCTCCCTTGGATGAATACAATGAGTCCTATCTTTGCTAACGATTTGGTGATGAATTTCTTCTTAAAATGTTTCATTAGATGCACGATTGTTCCCATAGAAGATAACAGCGCATAACGTTATTCATGTATTCCCCTTCGTGAAATCTACTGCCAAGAACGAATTCAAGCTCATCACTTTATTGCTAAAGTTGACTTCCGTACGAAATGTCCCTAACGGCTTTTACACAGTTTAACCTTACCCCACGATACCTTGTCCATCATTTCGTTTGATCCTGATAAATATCGGGATGCCTTTAAAAGTGAATATATGCCTTTCCCAGAACTTAGATTAATTATTGAAATTTTGTAATTGGATTGACGACCTATCATCTCTTAAATGAGGAACGTATTACTTTCTACTGCCCACGTCAGCAGGCATTTAGCCAAGGCGATTACAGGCGACGATTGTGGAAGGCTCTCCCTGCTTAAACTACATGCAGGTGAATATATCAAATCCACTAGAAGATCACAGGTAAAAAACGATTAAGCAAATGGTCATGGTCATCGACACGAAACGCTTGTTTTTGGCTAAAACGAGAGGTGGTCGATGACTGAGATTATATAGAATCGCTAGCGGTCCAGACGACTAATTCGAGCTAGCTTAAATTGGTCGTCGTTTATCAAGTGGTCTGTATAATCGCAAAGTGGTGCCATATTGCATAATCTGATGTAATCAGACATAATCAGACTATCTGTAGTCCCCCCTCACTTGGCATTTCTAGCCATTTATGGCTGAAGGTCATCAGGGGCATTGCTTCACATTTTGCGGAATGCAAAATAGCGATCTGAGATCGAAACCGTTGCTCCAGATTCTTTGCGGATCGCATTATAAATATGCCACCATCTGTATTCAATTGAAAATCTAATAAACCTTTTACCGATGTCACTGAAAATATGGTGTTGTTAAATGTAGTGATACATTATGAAATTAATGCTACCACATGACACGATCCAATATTACTGGAGCAACACTTATCCTACCCCTAGTAAAAAAACTCCATAGGCTTAACATTGGGTCACTGTATTTGGTCTGGAGTTAAGATAAATGAAAAATATCGCTCTTGTGGGATACACTTGACAAATGACATCATTTGTTAATGTAGAAGTAATTTAGACAGGCGGGGTAGGATAAATTCTAAACCAAACTCGAGTTAGTCATGTTTTTGTTTATCGCAATCCGGCAAGATCGTGTATTACTGCTCTCGGCTTTGCCTTGCGCAGTAATACGCTATCTTGCCATCGTGCGATAAACAACAACACGACTAACTCTTGTTTGGTTTCTCCATATTATCCCACATTTCTAGGAGCAACAAACCCCCGGTGATGCTAAATTGCAAACGCCTCCGGGCATGACTTGGACTCGTAAGTCTATTATTAGTCCTACGTGTAAACTATACCACATATGGGACGAAAAAAACACAAAAACATCCGGAGCATGGTATTACCTTCCCAGCCAGTAATTAGCAGCGTCAATCCGTCCGTCGTTCGCCCTCCATGCCCATCCGCTCCAGGCTTCCGTCAGGGCGTACGTTCGCTTTCCTCCGGCCAGATTCCCTTAAAGTGAATAGTCCATCATTCAGCTCTACTAACGATCTAATCAGATGCAACTAAGCTTCTCATCCCAAGTCAATCTCTTTAGCGATCATGACTTAATGCAGTTCGTATAGTTCCCTGTGTACCTGACTCAAAGCTATTAGGCTGGATCTCAGGGAGCGCCGAACTCGTAGTTCGGACAAAGTTAGATTTAAAGAACGAAGGATCAATTGCAACCATCATTTTCAAGCACCCCAATATAGAGGTACAAAAAAGGGGAACAATCTAGATGTATCAATTCAACGGAGTGAAACTAAGTTAAACTTTAAAAAAAAAAAAATTGATAAAATTGTCTCTGAAATGTACCATGTCATAGAGAACTATGTTATGTTAATTATCATCATCCATCATCCCCAAACAATTTGTATCATTGTGAATGGACCATGTTATCGAGTTGATCTATAAACCTATGATATGTAAACCAAGACATCTCGATGTACAAATCGTGCTGGGTACAGCCTCAGCAGTAGAAGATCTTTCACCCGAAAGAAATGTCTGTTTTCTTGAATTAAAAAAAAAGTGTTCATCCGGTGAGTTATACAGTGTCAGAACTGTTGACATTTCATTTTTCCACAATGTTAAAGGAAATCTGCACAACTCAAATTTGACAGCTCAAATTGGGCAGTTATTCGTATCTTAACATCACACTCGATTCAAGGTTTGTGACATATAGTTAATCGGTTCCTTACTCCAAATCTCTCAAAGTGGAATTCACACGGTGGAATTCATGTACCTCACAGGTGTCAAAATCTTATGAGATTTTGTTCATCTTTAGGGGTAAATGTAGCCAACAATTGCGTGGGAAAAAACATGTCTCAGGGAAATTGAACCTAAAATTTTGACGAAGAGATTGTGTTCGAGTACAGAATCTCAGCAGGATATGTCTCAGCAAACAGCCCGTGAGGTACACGAATTTCATCGCGTAAATCCCACTTTAGGGAATTATTTCACATATCAGGGGCCCATTTAATAATCTAGGGTCGTACATGAAGACCCTATTCTCAGTTTGTTTGCTACAACAGTATTAGCCATACATAAGGTCGTCCATAAGTGTTGAATAAAGTTGACCCCCATCATCCCTTGGTCTCTATGGCATACAGAAAAGGGTCTATATGTATGAGCCTAGATTATCATATACCTGTGCCAGTATGTTACACAAATACCAACCTCTGCTAGGGTATTGGTATCAAATATATACCGGCACAGTATGGTGGTATGAAATGATGTACCACCCTACTTTGAATACAAATTCTGATTGGCTGAATGAAATTGCACTGACCTACTTATGACGTGCTAGCAGTGACATGCAGCACTCTGCTATTTATGCATGCAAAGAATCACAGGAGTTGAAGGGGGAAAAAAAGGAAAAAATGCACTTGGAGCATATTCTGTGCTTGAATTTCACTAAGATGTCAACCGATATACCAGCACACTTTTGATCCAGCTCGGACGTTGTCATATTTCCTTATGTAATTCATTAAATACTTATATTTGAAGGTATATAATAAAATAAAAATGTATTACCTTACTTGTACATACTTGCATACCTTGTTTCTTTCGATAAAAATATTCCATGAGCTCGCAAAGCGAGTGGAATATTTTTATCAAAAGAAACGCGGTATACGAGTATGTACCAGTAAGGTAATACATTTTATCTTATTATTCAACTGGCCTGTAATGGAGGTAGCACTGCATCAACACATATATGTTCACCCAGTCGTATATGTTCAACATATATATATATATATTTATCCAGTACAGCCTTGCTGCAATTGGTTTCGTCACCAGGAAAACAGGCACCAGGAACCAGGATATAACAATTTATTTTCAGATTGGGTGAAAGATGGAAAAGACCTCCACGTACATGCGAATATTAGACCCGTCTCCATGATGACTGTGTGCACCCGAATGTCGTCCTGGAGACTGAGGCTCCACCAGGCTTCTTCCTGTGACAGAGTGGAGCTACACGTGGCCACGTCGTTGTCTACGGAGAACGTCAGGGGACCAGAGGCACTCTCTGAACTCTGAGCCACTGCCTCAGGGGAGACGAGGTTGTCTGGAGGAGAGCAAGATAAGTAGCAAAAAATTTACCATGAGCAAGGAATTAGAAGGAAACCTACAAGAGAAAATAGCTTGGTCTGTTCTCCACCGAGTTTGATCAAGTGGAGTGCGGACCAAGTTATTTTCATCGAGTGGGTTTCTGATTTTATCTCATCCCGTATAGTATTATTAATCAATAAAATAACTCACCTAATGTTGTATTATTTCACCCCGGTATTTTTCCCCATAGGCTTAATATTAGAAACTCATACTCCACGGCCGTCAAGGTAGTGTACCCAATGCTCAATGGCGTGAAAGATCATACGCAAAAAAAATCTGTATCTGCAACTAAGTCTCCATGTTCGATTAAAGATACTGGTGTTTGTTGGTTGTGTGAAAACTCTACCTAGAAATCTATCATATATATTTATGAGTGGTCTAAAGACTTCGCGGGCGGACTACAGTAAAAGGACGCCGCTGTTATTGGACTGATTAACATATCTATACACCTCGTGAGGAAACCCGAGTGCTACTTTCCTGCCTTGCTGGAACACAGCTTTATTGTTATCAAGTTTTCCTGAGGTGTCATTTTGTTTTACTGACAAATTGAATGCCACATCTCAAACATGAGATGCAAAAGCTCAAATCTGACCTTTAGTGTGAGATGTTAAGCCAAATACACATCTACCGATTTCAGAACATTTATGTACCTTTGTTGGCGACAAAAGGACGGTAATTTGTCTCAGGCATGGCATCCTAATGGAGTAGGCCCTTGCCGCTAGATGTAGCACAGCTAGGCAAGGGCCAAGCTACGACTAGCGAACCACCTGCTTGAGATGTTATTTTGTCACTGACAAGTTGTGGTTTCTATGTTCCTAAATCGGTGGCCAAAGGTTTTTCAAGATGTTGATAAATCCAGTTGATTGCGCTTCCCCAGCGATTAGTGGCCCGTAGTGGTTCCCTTATCGGTGGCCTTCTGTCACCCAGAAATCGTACATCAGTCTTTTGATGTACATAATCGTATCTCTGTCAATTAGTGTAGACTGATTTGCTTAGGACTAATACCCTCCACTCCCTCTCTGTTACCCTGCTGTGATGGCCGCTGGTCGAGAAACGGGATACGTAATTTGCCTGCGACAAGTTCACCGACTTCTATACGATTTGGGAACTAATCGTTCAACCCAGAATCGGTAGATGTGTATTGGGCTTTAAAGTAAAGATACCAGGGACCTGTTTCAGTAGTCTTGTGACATTAGGCCTAGACAGACATCAACAGCTGCACCAACAGTGCAAGCAACAGCGGAAAAAGGCTAGCAAATATCTGAAGATCGAAGTGGCCAATCTTCTTCATATTTGGAAAGATTATAGATCATATGTATCCACTACTCATGTTAAAGTGTTATTGCTTAATTCCTACGAGAAGTGAGTGAAACTCTGTGTGTCATCGACTGTAATCTTGTGATCTGTCTGTATGGTGTCACAGACGCCATCTAGACATGTCACGAAACTACTGAAACAGGTCCCTGGTGAACCAATAATGACGAAACGTTACCCCCTCCCCTCCACCCGACGGAATGGTCTGATTTCCTCAGGTAGTTTTTGGTTGACGTCACATCTTAGTGACAGCTGGGAGAGCAGGCATGGCATCAGTTGAAGACGTCACACCGTCAAGGCACCAGGGTCAAGGTGATTACGTGCAATTCTAAAACTACCACTCCAGGTCGCCTGGAATCCTGGCCTAGTCACATTATATGCCAGGGAGCTGTTTTAATACTAGCGGTAGTAAAAACGGAAGGAAGGCCTCAACAGTGCCAGTAATAGTGGCACCAGCAGCGGAGATCAGAAAGTCCCGTTTCAAAAGTGGTCTCGCTGTTTAGGGTCTGGTGCCGTTCGCTATGCCAGTACAGCAAATGGAATATTTTATAAACTAATAACTATTGGAAATTCTGATAATTCAAAACTATTTCTCGTGTCTTTCCCCCACATTTCGGTCTCTATTTGAAGTATCTACGTGCATTTTTGACTGAGTGTCGATGTCCAACAGGATAGCCCTCCTTTTTAAGACATGGAAGTGAGAGCCTTAGGTCGAGTGCTGCAGTAGGTTCCGTGTGGGAATGGGCTGAGTAGTGCAGTGAATGCAGTTCTTGGTTTGAATAGTATAATAGTTTTCACAAAGTATTTGATTACTAGATAATTATGAACATCAACATACAGGTAAAACATGTATATAAAATTGTTCTGAGCATGTTTTTCTTTACTTAAATATGTTATAATATCTGATACAATATGTTTCTAAACTACTATTATGATCAGTACAAGATGGTAGACCCTCTCGCAAACAACGGTATCCAAGCGGCACCAACAGCAAAACCTCACTATTGAAACGGTTACTACCATTGTTGGTGCCGCTCATTTCCCGAGTGCCGCTCGCTGTTGCGTTCACCGACTAGTGAAAGGAACACTGCCACTATGGTGCCACTGAGACCAACAGCGAGAGGATTTTCAACTATTGAAACAAGTTCCTGGTAATGGGTTCCATTTTTTTGGTGGACTATGGGAACGCCTCCATTTTTTTGCACTCTCCTAGCAGAGATCTCTACTTGTCTATTCTATTTCCGCAAAAGATCTACTGGGAGAGTGCCACATTGACAGACTTAGATTGTAGAGCCTAGACAGGCCTCAGTCCCTGTATCCTTTTCTTTTTTTTTTTTTTTTTTTTCTGGACTATACATGGGATGATAATGCAATGGTATGAATATTTAATTCATAACTCTCTCCGACTGAATATGATTGTAACACTTTTAAATTGGCATATTTCTGTTGTGATCTGGCCTGGATGGAAACCCAAATGTAATGTTTGGATCTATGACCTAATAAAGAATAGAAAAAAAAAGACGTAAGCAAGTCTATGTAGAGCAAAGAGAGGTGGCGTGACTGTCAGTTCAAGGTCTTTCTCCTGTATTACGTAAGAAGTAGTTACCAGTCCCTTAATTCATTTGGGCAGGAAACCAGTCTACCACTCCAGGTAGCATCAGCAAGGGACAAAAATGTACCCTCAACTTCCTCTTAAATAACTCATAGATAGGTTGACTACATACCAATCAGGATGGGTAATCTGGTGTTTTCCCCCATAGATTTAACATTGGGAACTCGTATCCAACAGCCATTGAATGTTTAGAAAAAATTCTCAATGGGGAATTATGTCACAAAGGTTAGCCCATTAGTCAATGTGAAGGGTGAAATAAATTCAGGAAAATAATCAAATTTATGGTCAGAGCTCAATACCATCTAGTTTGCATATCTACGTAATTCACGCAGCTTCGTCTTGTGAATTACTACGATGGCGTACAAGCTCTGACCCTAAACTTTCCTCTATAATATGGCATTTAGTGAATCGTTTATATCTCATACCTACTTTCTGGAATCATCTATTCCTGTCCTCCTAACTCATACATTCCAATTTACACGTATTTTCAATTTTTCACTGAATATTAAAAAAAATACAGTACAAACACTGCACGAAACTAACCACTTTACATATATATGCGAATAGCGTATACAGGTATGATTTTGCGTATAAAGGTCGTCCTATTCCCCGTGTGTAAACGAATTATCTATTGGCGTATATATGTGTCCATGTTGCAGTCAGATATAGACGCCTTATTATGTTGTATTTACGCCTCTATCGAATAGTTCCGATCTCTGACACTTGGGGACACCACTGGTAGCATATTTAATTTTCCATTAGTCACTCGGTGCCGGCCGCAGTAGCAGAGGTGGTCTCTCCTTGGCCAAGTGGTCATGATTTTTTTTTCTCAAAAAATCAGAAAACACCACCTGAAAACTAAACTGGCAACCCTGATATTGCATGACTATTGCATATTACACATAATATATATCAAGAGGTCCCCATGTTCAGGTTAAGCCCTTGGTATATGGAAAAACCAATGTTATATTATCACTTTTAATTATAAAATTGTTCTAAAACCCTATTTATTATCTTTTCATAAATACATACGATAAACCAAGAGTTTTTTTTGTTTTTTGTTTACTTTTTTTTACGTTTTTAAAGTTTTTCAAAACACCACTCTTCTGAAGTCATACTTTGGATACTGTATTTATAACACATGGTCTGGTCAGGTATAAACCTACCACCCCAAGTGCCGCCACACATCTGTTGCCGACACCGCTTTGACTCCCGCCGCTTTGACACCCGCCGCTTTGACACCCACCGCTTTGACACCGCCCGCCCAGAGACAAAACTCAGGTAATGTGTGAAGGCAGAGGACCTCCAGCAACAACCTCCACCACCACACCTCTACCAACACGGCGGACGGGATGGGGCCGGTTGGGGGCCGCAGTCACAGGTGCGAGGAAATCAGTGTTGGTTGAGTGACTGGGGGGGGGGGGGGGGGGGTTGTAGGGGGGCGGCGGGAGGTGGCGGTTGCGGTCACACATGAGTGAGAATTTCAGTGTTGGTTGGGTGAGTGAGGAGGGGGTGCCAGGGGATGGCGGGTCGCGATTTTTTTTTTTTTTTTATCATGTATACGCCCGGCGTATATATATATATCAGGCAGAGGATGTTTCCTCTTGTATATGCCAGGTGTGAAATACAGACAAGTCGCGTCCGTATACAAAAGGAAACGGTTTTGTATGTGCCTCATACGCTGGTGCAGATTCGAGGTGTATACAAATGAAAACAAGGCAATATACAACTGATACATGCGCAGCCGAGATGGCGTATATATGAATAAACTAGTGGTTTTCGCGCGGTGAAAAAAAACAAAAAACACCACTGTCTTTGCAAAGCAGCTTACAAAGACTTATAACGAGGTTCCAAGAATGGCTGTGGCTATCATAAAAAAACCTGGATTTCATAAAAAAAAACAAAAAAACTCAAAAGGAAGATGCTGTAAAGCAAGAGAAGAACACTTCTCACAGCTTCTCGCTTACCGTACTCTTTTATACACCCGAGGAGGTCAAGCCTGAGACAAGCCATGCCTGTGTCGGCAATAGGCTCAATAAGGATCAGGCTGGCGGTGATGTCACTCAGAAGATGGTGGGCCTGCGGAGCAGCCTCAAGAGGATCATTGCGGAATACCTGCAGCCAAGGAATATCAGTTTCAATGCTTTCAAATTCATTATGAACAATAAAACATAATAGGGATCATTTTCTTTTTTCCGTTTTTTGTTTGAGAGAGGGAAGAATGAAATAATAAAAGGCGCTTTTTTTTTCTTTTTTTTTTATAACTCAACATTGCAACATTTTTCTTATTTTGGTCAGGGTCGCTACAAGTTAACGATGCAGTCTACCACCTTCCCATATTTTCTATCTTTGTAATCCTTTCTTACACGCAGGTAAGTTGATATCTGTCGGTTGGTTCTACTGTTAGTTCTATGCTATTAGTATAACAAATTACCTATTACCACAACAGCTATAGTTATACTAATGATGTTACAATTATACAATGCAATACAGCATTATAAGAGGGTGGTTGTGGCCCACTAGATTTTAGGTCAACTATTCACCACTTGCATATAAGCGTGGCGCTGCGATCGGGTTGCGCTGGTTGCATGTAACAAGGCCCTATTTGCCGAAAACCAGCAACATGCTTGCATGTGAAAACGAGGCAAGATACTTTACCTGGGTTGGCAGTATGGCTTCAGACCCATAAGCACAGATTTAACTAAAAATGTAATTTGTTGTTGTGTCGTGAATAACAGGCCAATCTTTATAAATAAAACATTGTTAAATAGCTAAAACTTGGGCCTATCTGTTGGTATAATATCATATACCTGTGTTTTGGCTAAGATTTCCAGTCGTAGATTGAACATCCAGATTATTTTGGTAAAAAAATCCACAAAAATGTTACCTTCCTGTTTTCACAGTGATTTAATAAAAAATCTATCGCGATGACCTATAGAAATAAACATCCTATCTTTTTAAGTATTTCAGGACGATTGATATGATACCTATATTGCCAGGCTGTGATAGATATTTCCTGAGATAATGGAGCATTGGGTCTAACAGTATTTGATTGTGTTAGGCACTATATGTACCTTGGAACAAAAACTTTTTTCTAACTTGAAAAAATGTGAATTACTCTGGCTTTGTGTATAACAGGCCGATCTTTATAAATAAAGCATTGTTAGAAATCTAAGACTCTGGTCTATTTGTTGGTATAGATATCACATACCTATGCCTTGGCTTAAATTTCCCGTGATAGCTTCAAAACTTTTTTGCTGACAAATTCCTAAATTTCCTGACAATTAACTGAAGCATTATTAGTCAATTATCTCAGGAAATATCTATCACAACCTGGTAATATTGATATCATTTTAATTGTCATAAGATACCTAATAAGATAGGATGGTTATTTCTATATGTCATCGCAATAGATTTTTCATTAAATCGCTGTGAAAACAGGAAGGTAAAATATTTTAGTGTCTTTTACATAAACAATTCCGATGTTTAATCTCTTACAGGAAATCTTATTCATATCACAGGTACTTTATATATATCCGCAGATAGGCCCAAGTTTCAGGTTTCTAACAATGTATTGTTTATAAAAATCGGCCGATTATTTATCACGTGAGAGCTATTTCCATCTCAGGTTAGAAAAACACTAGGTTTTTATCAGTACTCCGGACTGAGTGCAGAGGGCTTGCCTCGTTTTCGCGATGGACTGATGGCACCTCTTCGGACCGATGGCAACATTTTCCCTAGACCGATGGCACCACTACCTAGACTGATGGCACCACTCACTGAGACTGATGGTTATTGCCAGGTTATACTGTCTACACCATTTTTCAACTACCAGGTATATCATATTTTTATATAGGAGAATTTATGTACTGATTAAAAAAAAGAAAGAAAAGCCCTGGCCCTGGCCAGCTCGGCGCCGGCAGCTGGCGTCCCGGGGTCCCAGCCGGCCACACAGTGGGCAAACCCTGATTTACCCCTAACCCTACCCTGCCCCTGCCATCAGAACAGACATTTGTTTGGTTGTCCATATACTGGCTTGTTATCCTTAATCAAAAGTCCCCTTCAGCCTCGGCCCCAGCCAACTTGGTGCCGACCATGGCCTCCTTGGTGCCGGCTGCAGTGGCAGTGGTGGTCTCTCCATGGCCAAGTGGTCATGAAGTTTTTTTTCAGAAATCAGAAAAAAATCACCTGGAACTGACAACTGACAACCCTGTCATTACATGACTATTGCATATTACATATCATATATATCAAGAGGTCCCCATGTTCAGGTGAAAGGACAGGTGGTGGCACCAGTCTAGGCAAGTGGTGCCATCAGTCCAGGCGCGGCTGCCATCAGTCCAGGTTAAACTGAAAAGAGGTGCCATCAGTCCAGGTGCCATCGGTCCGTGGTGCCATCGGTCCAGTTACCATTCGGTGAGCTCTTCTCTGCATGCCTCTTTCCTCTTAGCGATCTGTCGTTGGTATACCCGAAACATCTATCGGTGGTTCCCGACTGCAGATCGGTAGGGATTAATCGGCCAGTGGAAAATGACTTTATGTGTATTTAGGGGCACAGATTGCCTTACGGAGATGACAACATTTCGTGCACTGTGCAAATGATTGGTATGGAAACGCCATATTTGCATCATTTTAGCGCATTACGATTTCTTACTGTGTAATTTCCGATCGTGTCTCATAAGGTGGGGGCTAGTTCGTACTCCTTACTGTAAATCTAGTGTGGATGTGTTTCTATTAGAGAAGAGAACCCAGTAATCAGCAAGAAGATATGTGTTTATCAAAGTAATTCATTACCTTTGGCGTACCAGGGTACTCCTCGTAGTAAATGAGATCTCCTTCAGAGAACCCAAATTTCATGAAGAATTCTGTAACCATACCGTCGCCTTCTTGGTTGCCTTGCATTAGGATGGACTGAATTCTTCGCGGGAAAAGCAGATTTATCTGTATGTGGTAAAATTGTCATTGATTTTAGTAATCACTCGCATATTAACCTAAGGGCCAAATCCACTAAGCCTACCAAGCGAATGCGTCTGCGATCCGTACGACTGTGCGAATCCCATGCGATAATATTCAATATATTAGATATTGTCGCAAGGCATTCGCATGTTCATGCGAATGTCTGCGAATGTCTGCGAACGTCTGCGAACCCAAATTTGCATGTAAAATCGCCTTAGTGGATCTGGCACTTACCGCTTGGAAACATTCCCGGTCATGGTACGCCGCGATGCATGGAGTCATTCCCAGGCATAGTATGCTATGATGCCTCGAGGCATCTCAAACTTAAGTAATTGCTATTTTCTAATGAAATAATGCGAATATTTTCATAATATTTTTCCAATCTATGTGACATTATATCGTAGCTAGTATCATTACTATCATATACCATCTTAATCATTTTTGATTACCATGTGTGTTATGATGACGTCACTCTGGATATTGTGAAAAGTGCCAGCGTACTACAGGGGTAAAAATGGTACTGCAGTGGCTTATTCCAGGGTGTTTATTTGATGCTATGCAGCGTAGTGAAGGGTTAAACTTATTATCATTACTATTGTTATCATAATTACTCCACACGCGACGCAAATAAAAAAGAAGTTGTGTAATCAGTGTGGGAAAATAATTTTTTTATTTTTGTGGAAAAAATTTCATAAGACAATTTGATAATGTCTGTGGAGAATTATCAAAATTGTCGAGTGAGGGTAAAGGAATATGTAAATATGATAAAAAAAAAATACATACAAGTATGGAATTGAAAGAGATGAAATGAAATATGAAAGAAAAGTTCATTGGGTAGGGTGAAATGTTTTGTGAGCCGTGTGAAAAGCTGGACCAGCTGTGGCAGAGTGAGTGTTGGTTGGGTGACGGGAGGCGTCGTGGAGTGGTGCAGTGTGTGTGGTGTGTTTCACCCGACGGAGCTTTGCCGAACCGATTTTTGTGATAATCATTATTAGTACCACACCCAATCTTATCTAATCTTATCTAATACCATTCCTGAATGATTTCTAAGTGGAGGGATAGAATGGTAACAATTGCTGTATGTTATGTTGACAATCTTCCCCGACGTACGCTTCCGTGAACGCCTTTAGCAGATTTTCTTATCTTTTTTAACTTCTACAATGTTCTTGTTTTCGGGCTTTCATGTTCTAAATACTACTATTTTATTGTCACAAAGTGGTAAAATCTACCTTGCTACATGCGAAATCTACGCAATTTGGGATCTTGTTTTATCCTACCCCTCATAAAAAGCTCCATAGGCTTAACATTGGGTCACTGTATTTGGTCTGGAGTTCAGAAAAATGAAAAATATCGCTCTAGTGGGATACACCTGACAAATGATGTCATTTGTCAATGTAGAAGTAATTTAGATGGGCGCAGTAGGATAAATTCTAAACCAAACTCGAGTTAGTCATGTCATTGTTCATCGCACTCCGGCAAGATCGCATATTACTGCTCTTGGCTTCGCCTTGCGCAGTTATCCGCGATCTTGCCGTTGTACGATAAACAAGAACACGACTAACTCTTGTTTGGTTTCTCCATAGAACTAATACACCACAAAAGAAAGACCATCCTTATGATGAGTTGTACATAATAAACAAAAAAGAGTAGTATCAAAGTCGAACCTGATAAAAGGTTCTAAAGCTTCATGAATACATTGCAAGCATGCATCCCTCTCATAAGATCTCACACTCTCTAAGTGGTATTCTGTACAAGGTTCTCACTACGGTCTATGGGAGAGCTTAGAGCCTTGAGAATCCAACTTCCCGCTTGGTGGCATCATTGATATTATAGGAATCTTTGGGTTCCATTGATGAACGTCTTTAGCATGAGAGGCAGGCCAGTGGATTCTCAAGGCTCTAAGCCTAGTTCGTTAAGAATTCTTCTCCTAAAGAGCATAGTGATAGTACAGAATACCACGTAGAGTGTGAGATCTTATGAGAGGGATGCTCCATTCCCATTACAATAAAAGCTAAATAGTTGTGCTATACCAAGACAAACGAGGACGATTTCGGTTCCTTGATGCACCACGATGTAGGGCTGTGAAGGACATAAAGATAGGCATCACCCTGTTTGCCATTATCATCTTTAATGTAAGGTTGGATCTGATTGGCCATTGTCTGTTCCAATAGCCTACGTCCGCAAAATGTGTCTGAAATTGTAATCAATGTATTCATAAGAAGATGAGGTTAGTACGTTTAATTGCATATATCAGATTTTTCTCCTCTTAATAGCAAACTTGTGTTTATTGACATCTAGAGGATTCAATTCCAAAGAGATAGCTATGATATTGCTATCGCAAGATGTCAAAGGAAGAACAGTTAACAGCAATTACCACATACCAGTTCAAACAATAAAGAGGTATACAATGGTGAAATTATTTATGCTTGTTTTGTTAGACACTTAGATCCTTCAACTGATAGAATATAATATGAACATAGGTGCTACATAACTACTTAATTTCATGTGTGTAAGAGGTATTGTACATCTTCAGTGTGGTTATAACAGATTTAGAAGTAACAATTATAAGGATATCTGATAGGACAGACACAGGAGGGGGAAGGCAAGATATACAGTAGACAATCGGTGATAAGTTTGTTCTATAAAAAGATATTTTGGTAAATGTAAATTAACTTTAAGAAACATTAGCACATGAATATATGACTAATATAGATACCTTTCACATAGACATTAACTTCACACATGATGAGGCATTTCTCATAGAGCTCTGTGTAGGTTTCTGACTCGATGTAGACTAGGTTATCAATGGTGAGGAATTGCCCCAAAACAGGCTGCACACACTGGATAACGGCATCTTCCATGGATCCCACAGTTACATTACGCGCGCAAAAGAAGGAGCCACTCTCTTTGAAATCATCAGCATTCATCCCCACATAGATGTTGATGAAGCGAAGCACGCATAGGTCAACTGGAATAAAATGTTCACACATTTTTGTAAAGATAGAAATTTCTGAGCCGAAAAACTCTTTTTTTTTAAATATAGGGACTGGTAATAGCATTCTATCTTCTAAATAGACTTATCATTGATAAATGCAATCTATGATCTGGAACTGCATTGACTTTATTTATTTTAATGTGGTTTCCATCCATTTAAGTATATAATAAATCTTTATTCTTCTGTGAATCTAATGTTCTTAACGATATGTAAAGTGAAAATAGGAGAAGTGGGGGAATATATACACAATAATGACTGGTTTTGATTACGAGTGGCCGTAATCTCCGAGTAGTTGACGCGTAGTAATATCCGAGCGATTAGCGAGGATATTACGTCGTCAACTACGAGGAGATTGCGGGCACTCGTAATTAAAACCAGTCTTTATTGTATTTATTATCCACCTGTAAGATTAATAAACCTATTATAATAAAAAGTTCATATAATTCCAGATTACACCATAATGCCACAGCACTTTCAAGCATGGGTGTAATTCGGTGTATACTTACGCCAGCTATATAGTTCGCTATTTTTCCGTGTTTTTGGTATGCAAAACGTTTTATGATAGTGATTTCTGATGGTAAATGAGATTATTGTGACTGAATATAGATAATTAATATCAAATGAACATTAAATAAACTTATTTTGATTAGATCTAATTTTGGATGGGCCTTTTTTTCCGGAATCTCCTGCAGGAGATTCTGACATGCCAGAATCTCCAGGCAGCTAATTCTAGGTGCCCTATACATTTCCTATGGAGACTACATAATAGGTGGATAATAAAACTAAGTATGCGGATTCAGTTTTGAATCAAATGCTTGATAATTCTCTCTGGGCATTTAAATCAAATCTAAAAGTGACTTTTCATTTCTAATAAAACACGCATACGACAAATGTACATGCTCACCATTTTGCCTGTAGATACTAATGGCTGTCACGGAATACATCCCTTGGAGATCAAGCTGCCACCACGCTTGGATCTGGGTTTGATGGGAACAGGTCACTAAACGAAAAAAGGTTCCGTCATGATACCAGACATGGATAACTGATACTGGTGCTGAAGGCTGACTGGATGGGTTTAACACGGCTGTATGAACAATTTCGTACAGTATTCTAAGTTGTTAAAGTATGGTGAACAATGCAGAGGATACTATACAATTAAATTCTTCCCCTATATCTGCATTGCCTTGTCAACCATTATTATACACCTATGGCTGAACACCTATGAAATCTACCCACTGCTGGGGTTGCAGTATAAATAATGTTCGGACACACCTAAATGTAATGAATGAGCTATGAATCGATGACTTGATAAGTGAACAAAATGGCATGTTTTTTTGATTATTGTTTTAGGTATATGATAATAAGAAAATTATGGTCTCGGCTTTTTTCTAACATAGATACTTCCTTCCACATCCAGCGTCGGGGCTTATCTTATGTGATGTGAAAATACCATGAATGGCCATCCCTACGGGCTCAGTAACCATATTTTCTCTTGATAGCAAATACTACAGTAATAATATTGTAGATGCCTTAAATGAAGACGTTGGCATTTCTTCGTTGTTGGATAGCAAGGTCAATTTGGCTGAGTCAAACGCAATATCGAATGAAAATACTGCTGGCACTCTGAACGCCCATAGCTATTGTGATCTTTTTAATTATTCATTGCACTAGAGAGAAGTACATAAATTGGCCTCTGCTGAGCAGGTGTTCTAGCCATCAATTTCACCAAGTAACATTATCTTTTACATTAACATTCCGTTATCAATGTACAGGGATATGAAAGTGAGTAATAGGATGTACTGAATGAGTGCAGTTTAACAGAATTTTTATCATATCATGACTTTAATTACATAATGTCTCAATACCTTTCATTGCACATAATTCACAAACAGCTTCATCTTAACAAACTTTTTGAACTGATGCATTTTCCCCTCTTGCACTTCAACAGGTAGACTGTTCAGGGATGACCTACCAAAATTCATCTCACCACTGGTATAAGCTAAGCCATAGAAATAACATTAGGAAAAAATACTCAATGATCACCCCCGTAAAGTGACAATACTGCGCTACAGCCATGGCGTAGTGAATGTGAGATGACATCGTATGGATTTGCTTGATATATTTGAACTATTCTGATATTCTGATGTTATCTTATGTTGTAAAAAGGGGTGAGATAAATCCAGAACTGTATTCGAATCGTAAAATAGACAATATTCCACTTATTTGGATGTGCCATAATCGTCACTCAGCTCCACCTCGATGACGATTCGGGCACATCCAAAGTCGTGGAGTATTGTCTATTTATACCATTCTCAATCCAGTTCTATATAAGTATGGGGCTTCTTTTGAAGAAAAATGTCCTGGTCGCTTTAGTTTGATTGATCGTTTAGCTTGATTTCTAGTTTTAAGATCACTCACTGGGGTGAGCTTTAGCCACTTTCCTCAGATATACGAGATCTATAAATTGGCCAAGGTAACAAACACAAAATGATAAAGAGAAATCAATATACATAAGTCTAGTGACATTCTAGATGTTAGCTCTAAGATGCCTGAAGATGTTTTATAAATGCAGTCTATTAGCGGTCAGCCTATTGGCAATCTTCCACACACAAATCAGAACAATACAAAAAGACAATACACAGTTATTCATACAAACATATACTCTATTGATCAATATCTATTACATATTTCATGATCTTTTGATCATAGTCATTATTCTCATCGGTCATTATTATCTAATGTTACTAAATATAATTCTGTAATATTTAAAAAAAAATCGTATGGGAAGGTAGGATGGATTTTTTCGTTTTTTTTGTTGTTTTGTTGTTGTTTGTTTTTTTATTTGCACATAACAGAGTACATTAATTACCTCTGCCAAGGCAGGTATTCTGGCCATTCCACGAACAGTCTATACATTAACCAAGAACATACTTCCTCCTTATAACTATATTACATATGTACAAAAATGATAAGTTGATGAGGTTGGGTAATAGAGCGGAAGGTTTTACCAAAATTGTTACATATTGATATGTGGAGGATATAATTATAGTTTGGTCGTAAAATGAGAAAAATAAAAATAAAAGAACAATGGCGCCAGTCCCAAGATCATTTTGAAATTTTTAGATGGTATTTTGATGTAATTAATTTGACACTTTTAGTTTGATAAATTTGTTATAACTGTATAATGAACCTTCCTGGACTGACAGTGGAAGATCATTCCAAGAGTCTTTGTTCCTGTACAATGGACTTCTTTTAAAAAACGAAGTCAGAGGACGCTGGAGTTTTATAAGTCGTTTACACTGACCTCGGGTTTTGGTACCTTCCAGCACTATTCCTTGTGCAATTTTGTGCATAAATAATAAGTCTAGGTAATTTTGCCTACTATCCAATGTCTGTACATTACACTGGTCATGTAATGACTTGATTGATCTCACCGACGTTCGACCGAGTACAGATTATTAGACCTCTGTTCTGAGCTTTTTGGAGCTTGGACAGTAGATTTTTAGTTGCTCCCCCCACGAAGTCACCGGAGTAGTCAAAAACGGGCGCAATCATACTTTTATAAATCCTAATACTTAGTTCCTTCGAGATGTATTTTCTTATTTTAGATAACTTAAATAATCTATAATTTACTAGTTTCAAAGTGTCGTTAATACTCTTCTGCCATAACAGCGTTTCATCTATGGTGATACCTAAATAATTATAAGAGATCTAGCGTCTCTGTGGTCGGAAAAAATGTATGGGATGGTAGTCCGTATTTTCCTGTACAGACCAGTAGTCCGTACAGTACTTTTTCGTTATATGGCGAAACGGTACGCATTTACAATATATACGGCATGGGTATATAGTAAAGCGCATCGAATGCATCTCCTCTTGGTAGCTGTTGTAAACCTATTTGACAGTTTATGTTTCCTAGAAAATGGGCTTTTGCAAGAAGAAAATAAACGTAGAGGTCATTGTCACCTAATAAATCATTAGGTCGAGGTCCCTGAGATGAAAGGAAGTGTGAATGTGGAATTATCTTCACGATGTACAGTAAGAACGGCACGGGACACTAACATGTAAGAGAACTGGCTGTGAGATATTTCTCTCTTGTAGCCTGTACACCGTAGGACACATTGGACATTATCATGAACTATCTTTCTGAGGAAAAACTATTCATCATTACCATTATTGGACTGTCCACTGAATCACCCTTATTCGAAGCTTATATATCTACAGGAATTGTTCAATTGGAAGAACTCCTTAGGAGGGAGAAATAGAAAATTAACACGTCAACCAAACAAAAACTAGGAGAAAAATGTATGTTCATCATAGATGAATGAGCGTGCAATTATAAATGAATAACAATTAAAAGGTTGTGGTGACATTAAGTCTAAGGATAGTTTTCTGCAACCCACTTGCACTCAGTCAACTTGCCATATCTGCAACTGCCCATCTAGGATCCAAACACATCAAGCACCTGTCGGTCTTGAGGTATTTTGGTCTTGAGTGATTGGTCTCTAAGAGACTGTGACACTGGCTCCCTGCTCTGTTCTCAATATCACAATGAGTAGCACACATATAGTGAAGGGATGGATTGTATGCAGTACCCTGAAAGTCTATGGACCCCTCTATCTTCTAGATGATGTATATAGCGCGTGCAAGCACACTCTAAAAGTAGGAAGTACTCACACAGGTCTCCGTCCACCACAAGCTGTGCCTCATCCACGTGTCCATACTGTTGCCGAGCAGCTCGTCCTTTACCAATAATCACCGTGTCATCAAAGTGACTCTCTGCACAAAGGCAAATAATAATGGTAATTTTCTATACGTGTTAGACTGGTATCTGACATCGATTTTCTATCGAATACCTTTAAAGAAAATTTGTAAGTCATCTATTGTCAACTTAAAATGGGTGATTTGGCATCAGGAATCATCTGTAAGGACTATAATGTACTACCGATATACATGGATCATCAAAACAGAGGAATCGGCAAGTTTCCCATTGATTTCAACTCCAGATTGCAAATAATATGCCGTCTCAGAGATAAGATATTTTCCCATATGAAGTACGTCTTAATCTCTGGCGTAAATGTAGCCACGGATACATATGTTATGATTATATACCTATGTGAATTAGTCACACAGATACCAACCTCTGTTACGATAGTAAAATATCATCAAAAGCATTATATAATAATTGAATTATCAAAGACATTCTAATTTTGCGCAAGAAACTAAACATACATACTTAGAGTGACGTTTGCTATACCAACACACTCTGCATAGTGACTTGACATAGTCAAATGTTTTTGTTAATATATCAATATTCATTCAAATTCGGAGGCATATGATAAAAGAAAAACCTTGTTTGGTCCTCTCTTCTCTTACCTTATTTCTTTTAGTAAAATACATTAAACTCGCCCTACGAGCTCTTTTAATGATTTCATCGAAAGAAATGGGGTGCGAGATGACGTCTCAGCAAGGTGAATACGTTTTACTATATTATTACTGATATCAATACTTTTTCTTTTGAAAAGCAGTTTATTGGCATTTCTCAAACATACATGGAATCAATATTCAAATCAACAGAATATTATCCATGTACATCAAGATAAAAAAAATGTCATAGCTGCTTGTTTTTTTTGTGTTTTTCATAGGAAAATAGCAATACTGATCTACATATTTCAGCCATTGTCTTACCATCACACTCGGGAACTCCACAGTGCACCTTCTGACCGCCTGAATAACACCAGGGCCGCTTGTCAAAGTTGAAAAGTAGCGTGTTGCGGCAATAATTTGTGTCGTCCAGTCCCACATGGTGATAGTGTTTGTAATGGTCAATCTTTGAGATAGTGCTCCATGAGGAACAGGGACCTTGAGATGTCATATTAACGAGCCCTCTGTACCATAAACCACGATCTATGGGGTTCCAACAAGTCTCGGGGGCTAAGGAACAAGGAACATATGTGTTGGACAAGGTGATTGTGCTGGTTTTGTTATTTTTATATCTCGAACTAGAAGCTGGCAGGTTGCTTGCCTTACCCAGCGTTTACACTAGACGATTATAGGCAGCGATTCTTGAATTAAACATTTTTTCAAACCGCAGATATACTTGCAAACACAAGATTTCCGAACGATCGACGGAGAAAGGTTTTAATAAGATTATTGAATTTAGCAACGCCTGACGACTTTCAGCAGTAAAAGGCTAAAAGTTATCCTGTGTAAATGCCAAGCATGTAGCAACTGCAGATCGCCTGATTAAATCACATTATGTAATTTGGCACCACCTCACTATTGGACAGACTCTGACGCCTCCGACTATTTCTGGCCAGCTTGAATTAGTCGTTTAGACAGGCAGTGATTCTGTGAAAACTTAGTTGTCAGTGTAAATGCTCGAGGACATTCTGAGGTTGACGACTTTGGAGATGGACATTGCGAAATCGAGCACCACCTGATGACTATTAGCCTGACGATCTGCAGTCACCACATATTTCGTCTAGTGTAAATGCTGGGTTTTGGAACAATATCCATGATGAATCAAAATTATTGCCTTAGAGAGTTGCATATCAATTGTATAAGATCAATATATTCCCGACCCTAAAAGTCTTAACTTCATATCAGTTAATTCTCCTACTGTAAAAATGATACTAATATGAATGAATATAATTTCAAACTGATTGATTGATTTTGATGCAAATTACTCACCATTACTCTCATAATAACAAAAATTGAAGGTCATGGTTCCATTTTTGAAGGTCAAGGGAAGGTCGGCCCGAGGCCCCCCGCTGTAGGTATATGATGCGTCCAGACCGAGTCTTACAGAGAGCAGCTCATCGAGTGATCCCATACCATTCACTTGTTGGCATCTACCTCCCAGCTGCAGTATACCGAAACAGTTTGCCATATATAGTCATATGCAAAGTAGTTTAACACACTAAAAGGGAGCGTAAACAACCTTTGAAAGTAAATCTCATTAAACATTGGCAAACCCACTGTAGAGCCATCCTATAACGTTTTATGCAGAGCCGTACTGCCAGGGAGCTGTTTCAAAACCATAGACTTAACCCATGTTTTGAAATAGCTCCCAGAATTGTGTATCAAAATCCATGAGCTCAGCATTTGCATCCCATTTGATGAGTTACAGATGCTGCAGGCTGTGGTGTGGCACTAGATGCATAGCAGCCTTGGTGTATTTTTTTTGCACAGATATACTTCCAAAACTGTAGAGTACATACGTTCCCAATTCTTCTTGAATGTGATGTTTGTATCTGCTCATTTCTCCTGAAAGCTATTGCCTTGAACCCTAGAATCTATGACAAAATAGGTTTATGATCTAATCACATATTTGCAAAGAAGGGAGGTAGAGACAGACGTATTATAATAACAGATTTATATGTTGAGCTGGGTTTTATCAATAAGGAGAACTATTAACAGAACATGTTGACAGAAAAAGATCATGATGACGTACCCCAAAACAAGCCACCAAACGTTTCAAAGTATCCTTCGAAACTATTACTATAGAGGAAAGTTTGTGGTCAGAGCTCGTATCCCATCGAGTTTGAATAACAGTAATTCACAAGGCGAATAATGCAACGATTCAAACGAGATGGGTACGAGCTCTGACTGTAAAAAACTTGAATAGGTTTCTGGATTTAGCTCACCCTTCACATTGTCTTATTGGCTAACATTTGTGACATAATCCCCCATAGAGCTTTCTTGATACTCCATGGACATTGAGTATGTGCTGCAAATTTTAAGTCTAAGGGGGAAAAATAGCAGGGGCGACATGAATGCATTTATGACACCCCTGGTATTTTTGTCCCATAGGCTTAACATTGAGAACTTGTTCTCCATACCCCTACGAGTAATGCAGTTCATTCGCTATGGTCTATATGTATTCTTTATTATTTGCACAAGATAAGTAGTACAAGCAATAGCCTCTGCCATGACAGGTATTCTGGCTATCCTACAAAACGTGGTATAATGGTAGATGGAAACTTACCTCGTCTTTATGTAATATACAGTATATACAGGTGAGAGATGAGGTAATAATAAGTGAGCCGGAGGAATTACATTAGAAACATTGCCTATATATAAAGTTGAGTTTGTCGTAACTTAGTTGATATTACCTATATCATTATGATGTTGACTCTTTATTTTCAGTTTTATCCTGTGTGTCATTTATTCTTTTAGTGTGTACAGGGGTGAGATAAATAGAAAAAGCAACTCGTTTTGGTCAAAGAGGTCATTCTTCAACACGTTTCAATGCTATGTGATTTTCACTTGACTGTTGCCTCGCTCATATCACTCCTCATCAAACTCGTGGAGAACGACGACTTCGACCGAAACTTGTTGATTTCGTCTTTATTATCCTACCCCTAATATAAAATCCCATAGGCTTAACATTGGGTTTCCGTATGCCACGCTGACTGGCATACGGAGTTTTATATGCCACTAGTGGCATACAGCATTATTATCACGTAATATTCCAAAATTGAGGAGATAGGGTAGGATAAAATCAAAACCTGATTCGTTTTAATCTTGGCTTCCGCATTCCACTCCTGAAGTTTTGGCTCCGGACTTCACTCGGCTTCGCCTCATGAAGTCACTTTGCCAAACTCCAGTCGTGGAATACGGTGGCCAAGATTAAACCTCATCCAGTTTTACGATATTACTATAAACCTATAGGCGAACGTCTATGATATACTAACCGCTGCTAAGGGTATGGTATAAATAACGTTCGGGCCCGCCGAGTAGTAGGACATAGTGATTCCCATAGGCTTAAGCATGTAAAAATATACGTCCCGCTGCTACAGACACTACGGCCCGCTAACGTAAAATATCGCGATAACGCGAGACCAGTGTCCGTGTCAAAAACAAACAAAGAAAATTGCCGTTCTCTGCCATTCATAACTTGAGAGACATGCTAAGCCTTACCCATAACAAGTGGAAGTTTGTATTGTCCAAATATCATGGTAAATAACGTATAGCTTTCACCTAAGACAGTTTAAATAGCTGAAACATATGACATTAATCGATAACAACAAGTCCGATCGCCTCCCTTTCCGCCGCTCCGCATTGTCGGCGTCATAATTACGTTGGCTACCAGAGTTCCAGGTGATCCTGTGTCATAGATTTCATAGTCCGCTCCACGTCGACCGTTGCAGAGTTTTTTCCGCTGGCGGTAGGGTTACACTGGCCACCAGAGCAGGCGTTTGTTATGACGAAATTCAAACGCCAAAGGTTATCTATATACCGTAATCGTCTTAAAATTTCATCGCTTAATTTCTACGGGAAGTGAAGTTCCAGCGTCATCGGTTGCTACACAATTCAAATACCGCACTGCGTCGATCGTTGCCGAGGTTTTCTACTCGCGGGCCGTAGTGAATGGCAGGGGTATTATACGGGAATGGATCACAGCCAGGAAAGTTGATCAAACGGATTTCAAACGAGTAGAAGGTGTATAGTAATAAGAAAACGTAGTTCTCGGCCATTTGGTGAAAAAATACGGCCCTCCCGCCTACGGCGTCGGGCCGTTTTTTTTCATCAAATGACCTCGAACGGGCACCCGTACGGGCTCAGTAACCACGTTTTCTCATAGTACCCTCATTACCCTGACTCATATTCGCTTCATTACCTTGAGTAATATGAAGGGAGTGGCAGTAGGAAGGTCAATGGAAACATCGCTATTACCGTCCTCCCGACAACATATTGAGAGGCACATGGAATGGTCGTTCTGGTCACATGACTCGTTCCAGGCAACGGTGGTGTACGATGTTAAGCCAGGCGCTTTGACAACGTAGTCGGTCGTGGAGAATCCTTCACCAGAAAGAAAAATATTTTATTTTATCATAAATATCTTAATACTATAATGACATATACTAGAAAAAGTGCAGACCAATATATCACAAAATAATTCTACTTGTACCAGGCAATTATTTAAGAAAACGATAGTCCTTCAGTAAAATATTTTAACATGGAAATAATTGCATTATGCGTTTTGAGGAATGGAAATGTAAGTTTCGGGATAACTCAGGTTACAATTGTCCTCGGATAATCCTCACAACTAACCAAGCAATTTCTTTTTTTAATCCCAGCCAAGCTCTCTTTTCATTGATTGTTCTGTACATAGCGCCTGAACAATTGGTAAGAAGGAACTGCATCGAGCTCCATGGATACTGAAAATATGCCATGTGTTTTGGTTGCGGACTAATCTTACCAGGGAAAGCCGAGTGATGTTATATAGCAAACCAATACGCATGTATATTTTCAGTGGCTATGGTGGTGCGGTTCGGATTTGATCTCACCCCTATTATTGACTAATTGGACAAAATTTGTGCCATCATCTCCTATTGAGTTTTTTTAATACTCAATGGTCGTTGAGTACGGGTTCCCAAAGTTAAGTCTATGTATAGAAAATACCAGGGGTGAGGTAATTAATTTATGTACATAGGGCCCGGGCAAAACAGGAAAGGATAGTTTGCCATACATGGCCATATGCGAAGTAGTGTGGTACTTGAAACAGGAAAGTAAACAAACTTTGAAAGTATATCTGTTTAAAAATTGGCAAACTCACTGTGGAACCACCGCATAACGTTTTATGCAGAGCATTACTGACTTGCATATCAAATATAAGTCCATGAGCACAGTAATTACTTCCCATTTGATGAGATACAGATGCTGTAGCCTGTGGTGTGGCGTTATATGCAGCGCAGCCTTGGTGGGGTTTCTATGCCCAGATAAACCTCCATAATCGGTTTGTTTACATTCTCTAAAATGAAACCCTATTCTCGAGTATTGGTTATCATTAGGGCTAATCAGAGGATTGGCTGTAATACGTCACAGAGGAGACTGTTGCTACCCACGCCAACTCACATGGTGCCGGTCACGTGAGCCAACCCACGTGACTCCACCTTCAACCACCACTGTCGTCCACTTCATCCTGGGAGGTCAACCATATCACATCCTTCCACCTACTCTACAAAAACTCTCACTTCCTCCGTTTCACCTACTTTGTAGGGCCATTTCAGAAGCTTGTGACATTTCTCTTACATTTGTATTACTCAAAAACTTCTCTCGTTGTTTATTTAAGTGTAACTAAATAAACTTCTCCATAGTAAAACACCTCTTGGTTAGTCATTATTATATACCCGTGCAGCATATTTGATAATTACGTACTGCTGCTCCCTATACAGTATAAATTGTGTACTGAACCCTGTGCAATACACTATTATACTGAACACGTTGAAACATTAGCAGTGTGTGCGCTTTCATTTCGACATGTCTTCTATGCCAATATATGGTAGGTTTTAATCAATCTTAGGTTTATGATAAATATATAACGACCCACCATGCTTATACATGCTACAAAATTCGATGGGAATTGATGTTATTTACGGAACTCGGCCTGGGGCCTTGTTAGGTACAAAACAACGATTCCCCATCTCGTTCTGTAGCATGTACAGCATGGTCAGGTCATTCTATACAATTACCTGGCGGGCAGGGCTGACTGGAGGCCCGGTAGATGCAGTATTCCCCTGACGGCCACTGCCTCCCGGAGGGTGGACTAAACCTCTGCTGGCGCTCACAGAGGCGGAGAGTGGAGGCTGACGGGGTGAGCGGGCCTGCCAGGTGGAACCCGTACGACCAGCTGAACGAGTTGTCCCCAGGTAGGACCAGGGAGAGGTAGGCCGCAGCCCACTGCTCGTACTTGTCGTCCGGACATCCAAAGATGGGTGTGGGAATGGCGTAGGACCCAGACGGCCAGGTCAGAGCTGAGGAGAATGATATTAAGTCTGTATGTGAATATCTCAACAACTATAATCAACCTATAGGGCACAGAGTGCTTGCTAGTACTACCATCATCCACCGAAAAATTGTAGGATAGCACCACTGTAGTCAGGGGCCAACCATAATGTTCTGCTTTCATAATCTATAGATAATCATGAGATAAGGCCAAAACCATTGTATGGCAAAACTAAAGAACCATATATCTTGTTATATACCCTTTGTACAACTTGCTGCCATATGATATTATGTTCAGCTGGACTAATTTAGCCAACACACGTCACCAATATGAAACAAAACATTGGAATTAGTTTCCTCCTAATTACTCTGCATGCACAGGAAAATTAAAGCTAATACAAATAGCTGTATCACTTGGAAACCACCCCGATACAAGTCTCGATACGGTATCCATACCTTGATTTCCAGGTCATTGTATACCTGATTTTCGTATCATTGTTAGCACATTGTTGCCTGTATGTATTGTCCTTATAGTTCATTGATGCATGGACATTTACAGGCCAAGTTGCCTACTCTAAGCTCCAGTATAAATAAAATGTTATTTAAAAAACCTCTTCTGCAAACAACCTCTATCCATGGTTATCTGCATCCTTGATTATTCGTTGCTAATGATGTAATAACATGCTGTTTTATTCTCTTTGATATTTAAGCAGTAATGACTGGCAAATCGACCATATCTTCACATATAGGATGACTACACATTCGATAAGGCCACAGCACTGTATATGGTAATTAGGTATGGTGGTAATTAGGTGTAGACTTACGCCAGATATATACTTAAATTTGCTGTGTTTCAATGAATTTAGCATGCAAAATAATTTATGAATAATTTATATTTATATTCATGATTATGAATAATTCATATTTAATGGATATTCAAAAAACCTATTCCGAAGTACTTGATAATTTGACATGATTATGGATGGGACCTTTTTCCCGGAATCTCCTCTTGGAAACTCTAGGCTCTATATACCTTTCTTAGGAGGGACATTGTAATAGGTGGGTAATTTTAAAGCTCTACCCTTACCCTCCTCTTCCTGCCAAGCGCAGTCCTCGTCCGATAGACAACAGACAAAGGCGTCGTCCTCACACAGACCCGTCACGTAGTAGTCGTCCCGGCAGCAGTGTTTCTGTGTGCACATGCCACCCTGCAACTCGCACTTACGTGTGGGAAGAACTGCCTCCTGCTTCTCATCAAATTGTCTCGCTGAAGAATATTCAACATATTATTAGACCCCTTATTGTTAAAGTTAACATTTTCAGGGCGGAAAATACCTTGAGGCATTCCCCAGCATAGACTGGATAATTCCTTGAGGCATTACCCAGTATAGACCAGATAACGGTTTGAAGCATTCCCCAGCATAGACCGGATAATGCCTTGAGGCATTCCCCCGCATAGACCGGATAATGCATTGAGTCATTACCCAGCATAGACCGGATAATGCATTGAGTCATTACCCAGCATAGACTGGATAATGCATTGAGTCATTACCCAGTATAGACCGGAAAATGCTTTGAGGCATTCCCCAGCATAGACCGGATAATGCACTGAGGCATTACCCCGCATAAGCTGGATAATGCCTTGAGGCATTATTCATGTCATTGTTTTATGATGAAATAAGCAAACAATGAATAAGCTAATTTCTGAGAAAATACCTATAATATAATATTTAACACTATTTGGTAAAGAAAAATGATGATGTATCATATCACAAGATCAAATAATTGAATACGGGTTTAGACAAAAATCGGCTAGTCCCCTGGCGTTATACCAGTCCCAAGTACCCGCCCAGACCAACAGGGCTCTGCCACAGACCCCCGCCTTTAAAGGGTTAACAGGCGATATGCACATGACTTAGCTTTATCGCACCCCTGGTACAAGTTTAAGCCGGAGACACACCAAGCGAGAAACACGGCGAGTTCCGTAATTGCCAACACATAATGGCCTATATGTGAGCTATATTATTTCATATTATTATTGCTTCCAAGTTGCTGGATTATAGGCAGGAGATATTTCTATGAAATAATATCTCACATAAACGTAAATTTTTGTTGGCGATCCCAGAGATTGCTGCCTTGATTCGCTTGGTGTGTTCCCGGTATTAAGCTGGATGCACACCAAGTAAGAAATGCAGCGATTTCCGAAATCGCCAACACAAAATGGCGTGTATATGAGCTATATTTTTAATATTTCACCTGATTATTGCTTCCAGGATGCTAAATTATCGGTGGGAGATATTACTTTGAAAACATATCTCATATATATGCTATTTTGTATTGGTGATTCCAAAGATCGTCGCCTTGACTGGCTTGGTGTGTCCCAGGCATTAGCCATAGGAAAAAACATTCAAGAATCATACTGAATGGTCGTCCACGTAAAGTGTCAATACTACGCCATAGTCATGGCAGAGTAATATGAGGTGACATCATAATGGACTTGCCAATCAGTGGCCAGGATTTCGGAAAGTAGGCAAGACATCAACATGGCAATTTAAGTGTCCCTAACTGGATTTGTGAAGTAATTTGAATTATTCTGATATTGTGATGCTGTTCAAAGTCATTTGAAAGGGGTGAGATAAATCCAGAACCATACTCGAATCGTAAAATACCCAATACTCCTCTCATTTGGATGTGCCGTAATTGTTACTTGGCTTCACCTCAATGACCATTGCAGCCCATCCAAACTTGTGGAGTATTGTGTATTTATATAGGTTCTATATAAGACTTTGTGATGGGTACACCACATGATTTTATCAACTGTGTCAAAATGAGTTTAAACGAATTCTCTAGTGATATATAATGTTATTGGAATTTCAATTTATATGTAAAAGTAAGAAGGTTGAAATGGATTCGTGACGAACAAAATTTCATTTGTTGATGGGTCGGATTTTCAAAACCTGCTCAATTGCGCTCTCGGCCTGGGATCAAACACCCAAAAATTAATTTTAGAATAGTACTGCTTTTTATATCCTATATCAGTAACCGACCAAGTACCTTCCAGAAAAACTTTATTCCAACAAAATCAGACAAATAGTTTAGATTTGAGAGCCTTTTGAAATTGTGTATAATACTGCATGTTCTACACCCCCCCCCCCCCTAACATATTTGAAATTTCAAGAAACATTTTAAGAGCTTAAGAATATAGAAAAACTAGTATCAAATGATGACATATGTTATATTTGACCCTAAACACCTTTATCAAATATTAGATTTTAAACAAAAGCTCTGAGCCACATTTGGGTTTGGGCCAGGCAGGGGTGTCGGACAACACGTGGGGTGTCGGACAACACGTTTTTAAAACTACTCAGAACAATGAATACGATGATATCAGTAACAATAATCCTTTATATTCTTATTGAAATGATAAAAATCTATGTTTTTCAAAGCAAACCACTCAACTACTGATAAGAAACAACCCCAAAATCATGACTTATATCAGAGCGTGTTGTCCGACACCCAGGGGTGTCGGACAACACATTTTCAGTTTTTGAATCACAAAATGTATATTTTTTCATTTAGAAAAAAACCAACCTGGGTATTTATAAGTGATAGGGATACTTAACATATACAGGGATATTTGTTATCCTATTATGATAATTATTTCTTCTAGACATCTTTTAACAGGCGTGTTGTCCAACACCCCAATTTTTGGAAAATTATCATCATGGAATCAGAATGCTTTAAATATCCAAATAGATAATCAGATTATGTTGAAACTTTCAGGTATTACAGTCAAGACTTTGGTCAACATTTTACAATAAAGAAAAATCAATTTCTCGCTACATATTTCATTAGTTTTGTCCTCTGAAAATTGAGATGTCAGACAACATGCTGTATGGGTCTTTATGTTGGAAAATTTGAAGGTCCTGGATAGTTTTGACAATTCTAATATTTTTTCAAACTTTAACTAATTTTCAAAACTATATTGTCTACACTTCTCATGACATATCCTTTAAACAAGTTAATAGAAACAATTTGCCCAAAATTGTGCCTCTTAGATTTTGAAAAAAAGTGGAAATTATGAAAAACACTAGTTTTTGCTGATTTTCGGAAGGAAAAATACCTCTGAGCTATACAAAACCCTATGTTGGAATGAAAGACTATCAAAAGATGCACCAAAAACTGTCATTTTTACATTGATGAGATACATTTATACAGCATCAGTCTTAAATAAGCCTATTTTGGCCAATTTAGCAGGTTTTAAAAATCCCACCCTGATGTGCTTCATTGCACGGTCAAGCTCATTTAAGGAATTTTCTTTTAGTTGACATTTCATTTGCATTAACACATTATCCAGAGTACAAGGAGGGTTAGAAAAGACATCTATATATACACACAACAATAGTTTGGCATTGGTAAATTTATATTACTAAAGAAAAGGAATTGCGAACTTTTGGCCGACTGTGAAACTTACAACAGAATTGAATGTCGCAGAATTCCCAGTCTGCATCGGGATTGGAGCTGTAGCACCAAGGCTTATCTTTACTGGCCAGTGGATTTCTGCAAAGATTGTGGTTCAGCTGTCCATCTGGGAAACGCACTGGATCCAAATAGAGCCATCCATAGGCAGAGAAGAAAAAGACATCGGACCACAGGGTGCAATCAAAGCCAGTGACTGTCTTCGCCTGAGATCCCACATAGCCAGCACCATTAGGACTATCGATACAGCCAGTCTGATCTGTTACCAAAGAAAGGAAGAATTAAGATAATTGAGCAAGAATGATTGAAATTTAAAAGAAAAAGGTATTTGGCAGAACATCTCATCTGTGCAACAGTGGTCTGCTTAATTTAGTCTGCGTATGAGGATTAGATGTATTTATTAGTACCTATCTTAAACCTATTTTCATATCGTGGAATCAGGGGGCCATTGAATAATATTTTGTCGTTTGTGAGACTGGACGATATGACATATCGAACAATGAACGACATACTGGATGACATTTTTCATTCATGGTAGCATAAATCTTGTCGTAGGCATCTGCATTATCACCTTAAGGATCTCGTATTGTCAAAGGCACATCGCCTTTGACAAATTGTTGTATGCTACGTTTGGGCACCAACGAGACTTGTCCGATACTTTTTTGTCGTAGAATTATTATTCAACGTATCCCAGATGAGGATGTATGAACCTTAATATTTGGGAAATTAAATATTCTTTGCAAAATTAGAATAGGATTTAATGGTAAATGGTCAAAGAATGATATCTCGGTGACATCTAAATTAGCACAACTCTGTGATGGACATTGTATACTTACTACAGGTTGGTACATTACAGTAGTCCCACTTAATCTCAGGGTCAGTGGTGAAACACCAAGGTCCACCAGGGTCAAAGTCTGGGGATCGGCAAAAGTTTTCTGCAGCTGACAGACTGCCATCTATCATCATCGCGTCTTTGACATCATGCCGGTGAGGATTCTGGGAGTCCCAACGCTGGCAGGTGATGCCACTGCTGGTGGAGCGAACAGCCCCAGCATAATTCCCACCCCTGATGTTGGACTTGCAGTCCAGCTTCTGACCCGACACTAGGAAATAAAATTCAACCAAAATGTGACCAGCAATGATGGCTGCAAAACAAATCGAAAAATGATATGAGCCTATTTTCTCACAACAACGATCAACCCAATAGGGTCAAAGTTTCATTTTACTGATAAATTGTCACAATATTGATAATAATAATAATAATAATAATAATAATAATAATAATAAAGGTGTGTAGCATAAATACCATTGATAGATAAAAGCAGGAGAAACTGTAGTTTCTGCAGCAAGATCCAGATATTGATGTCCCAAAAAGTCGTCATCATTTCCCCAGCAGCTCCTGGTGAAAGCTAAAAAGAGAGAACTCCGAATATGAAATTCGCACGAGTAGACAGTTGAATAACTGCTAAGGCCACTCAAAAAAAAAAGATGAACCTCGATAGAAATTATGAAAAGTATGTATATTTAAAAAACAATTGATTACTGTAACACACAAAGAAATCATGTATATTTAGAAGGAAACTCACGAGATGAAAATAACTTGGTCCGTACTCGACCGAGTTGACCACAGGGTCATTCACGAAGCGAAGCTGAGTGAATTACTCTTAGGGCAAATGAGGTGGAGAACGGACCAAGTTATTATCATCGAGTGGGTTTCTGATTTTATCTCACCCCGTATAACATTATTAATTGACAAAATAAATCACCCGATTAGCCATTGAGTATTGGGCACACTACCTTCACGGCTGTAGAGTACGAGTTCTTAATGTTTAGCCTATGGAGAAAAATACTGGAGTGAGATAAATATTTCTATATCAATAAATGTACACGTGAACCTGTATGAGATATTAGAGAGACCGATAAGACACCTTCTTATGCATGGTTAAATATCTTGCGAGTATATCCAACTTCCATGTAGACCTGTACTCTTCATCCTGTGCCTAGGTGGATAGATGCTTTTGGTGCTGCATTTTATGCATCTATTATCGAGTTTTTCAAGATAGTGCAAGAACTATGTGGAAACATTCTATATTTGTTTCTCTAGTGCAAGGTTCTGGTATGTTTTCTTTTTCCAGTTATTGTTCATCGTTGGAGTGAGCAAGTGTGGTCTATTGGATATACAATTATGCATTGATGAATTGTTCACATGTTCATACAGAATAGACAAGTTACTACTTTGACTATGTACCTGTTTTTTTCTGGATTAATAAACGGAGTTCAGCTCTCTTATAAACAAAATATATTTTGCGAGTAATTCAACCCGGTAGAAGACCATCATTCATAAGTACATAAAACAAAATGTAGTAAATGAATCAACCTACTTGCAGGGGTTGCCCTCAGCGGGTGGTTAATGAATATGGACTGCGAAGTATTTTCCAGTAGAGCAAGTTTTATAGGAAATACCTGAAAGCTTATTGGACGGAAAGATTACAGGAGATCTGCGCTTCCACAGATCATCGCCCTAAATACTTAAACAATAGAGATAATCTCAGCGGAATTCCTATTTAGGAGCTGAGCCATATTTTAGAAGTACCAGGGCTGTTCGACTCGGTGTTGGGCGGAGACATTCTAATGAATTATTAATACGGTTTGAATATGCAGATATGAATTTCCCTTGCAATGACGCTAAAGTCATCATCGATTGTATATTATCAATTGAGCGATTTTAAAATGTTGACTTTCTTTCACCAGTCATGAATCGAGATTGATTATATCATAACATGCTACTATTTTAACAGATACGTTGATGGTAGTTTGTTATACGGATACCTCCGAAAAACACCCGAGACCATAAAGGGACATGCAAATTAAAGCAAATCCTAGGTAACTTAGGAACCAGTGACTTGCGAACAAACAAGGGTAGAGTAATCACATGGGTGTTATGTATCTGCGATATTGCCCCTCCCAGATTTTAACAAGGCAATTCTATAGCGGAATCAAATGAAATGCATACAGCTATAGGATCAGGAGTACAACAATAGTTGTCCTTTTAATGAGTACAACACTGTGTGTTCATGAATTTAATATGAAATAAATCAATATCAAAACAGACTTAAAAAGCGAAGTAGGTTTGAAATAACGGAGGTGAAGTACAGTATACGTATGGGGAATGTATGATGTATTCAACCACACACACCTCGATGTGTCCTGATATGTTGTAAACAAATACGTTGATAAACCTCATTAGTGAGTCGAGTCTTGCGAAGTCTCCTGGTATTATGTGCGTTGAGAGTTGATACATTTTTATTCTCACTTTTCTTTAGAAGTCACTTTCATTCGCTTCAAAGTAGGAAATCTAGTCGTCATGTCTTCATCGGAAGGCCCGGCGTCCACCTACTATGATAAAAACTTAGACCTACCGATATGGCTCCGATACAAAAAGTCAATATCGGAGACATATCGGGAAGGTGCAAAATCGTAGACATATGTCTAGACATGCCAATTCACCACGGATTGTATGAGGTTTTTATCGGTGTCTAATCTCAGAAACGTGGTTAACTGACCCGTTATTAGGTGACCTTCCGACGCGATTTTGATTTTGTATCGGGTGGTGCATCGTAGACCATATCGGAGCCATATCGTAGTAGGTGGACGCCGGGCCTTATGTGGGCCTAATATGTGATTTTTTGTTATCTTAACTATTTTTCGTTGTGGTTTTTGCGGGGGGGGGAGGGGGATTAAGAAGACCACATCTTTTACGGATCCTCATAGAGAAGTGTCTCCATTCTCTAACACATACGTTCACATACACACGGGGGACAAAGCCTAATGCAATCACTCTTACTTCATTTAATTTCTTCAAAGCAGTTGGTATTCTTCAGATTCGGTAGTAAATCATTACGGCATATTTCTTTTGTCTCTCGTTGCCTTGATAGTCAAGCGGATTTGGGAACGATGCCAGGGTGTGTCACATCCTGGAAATACATAGAGCAAAGAAAACTAAGACGCATTGTTTAAGCTTTGTGCTTAGATTTACAGACAAAAGAAAGCATTAGAGGCGAACCAGGTATCTCTATCAGAAATGTGGTCACTGTGATCATATCTTCCAGTATAGGGCAGATATGATGTTGCTTGGGCGCCGCCATTCTGCACCCAGATTAGGTGTTCTTCACTGCTGGAGGTGAAAAAGTAGGTGTTCTGCACTAATGGAGGTGCAAAAGAAGTGAGTGATAATTTGGAGCTGTCACAACTCTAGCCTTGCTCACGTACTAATATATCAAAGCCTGGCGTCCACCTACTATGATAGAAATTTAGACCTACCGATATGGCACCAATACAAAAAGCAAATAACGGAAACATATCGGGAAGGTTCAAAATCGTATGTCTGGACATGTCAATCCACTACGCATTGTATGGGATTTTTATCAGTTTCTAATTGCAGAAACGTGGTCAACTGCCCCGATATTAGGTGACCTTCCGACGCGATTTTGATTTTGTATCGGGAGGTGCATCGTAGACCAAATCGGTGCCATATCGTAGTAGGTGGACGCCGGGCCTAAATGTTCCATGTGGAAAACATCATGTCCTAGGTTTAATCCTTTAGCCATCCTATTCTGAGATGGTCGGAGAGAGCAGAATTTCGTAAGAACAAAGAGCCAAACCTATAGGACCTGTTTCAGTAGTTTTGTGACATGTCTGGACACCATACGAACAGATCAACACAGGTTGCAGCACTTAGGACAAGAGAGACCCCAAACACAGTGTGTCAGGTTTCAAAAGTATTAGACAATTTCACTTCTCGTAGGCATTAAGTAATGAAACTTAAACATGAGTAAGGGAAGAAAATTGGCCACCCCGATCCGCTGATATTGGCTGATATCAACTGAGACATGCGTTTTTAAACCTCACATAAAGTTTTCCGCTGTTCCTTGCACTGTTGGTGCCTCTGTTGATGTCTTTCTAGGCCTAATGTCACGAAACTACTGAAACAGGTCCCAGAATACAACTTTTGTCCCCAGAAGTAGGTCGCCATAATATTGGCAGGCTGGTGACTGCTTCATAAACTAACAATGGCTCTGTCCCCTAGACTTCATTGAGCGGAGGGAGCGGAAAACGATGTATCATGTGTCATGTGGAAATAGACTGCGTCACCGGACATGGATTGATCTATACACGGTGTGATGTAGACTGGCCTCAGTCCCTGTATCCTACCGCCACCGCACCGCCCCTACCCCTCCACCCGCTTGATACAGGGACTGATAGAATCCGTAAACGGCCGGTTAGGCTGGTGCGATTTTGCACCACACTCCCCAAGCAGAGGTCTGGCTACTGGTCAGGATATCTGCTTGGAGATTGATACCCTCTCACTTTGATCTCAATAAAGAGAGGATAAAGTTAGGAATAGGCGAAATATATTTCTATGACAACACAGGCAGGCAGGGAACTGGAGGAGGGGAGGGGGAGGGGTAGAGGGAGGTATAGGGTTACAGGGAGTGGCTTGGGGTCATAAACAGGAGATTCTAGTCAGAGTGGACAAGTCTTTGATTCATAGGCCAGTCAGAGAAGGACACATGCTATAATGAATTGTATTCCGAATTTCTTCAATCATTTAATGAATGTTCATAATCAAAGACTTGCGCAAGTCTAGGTGTAATGCTCAATATCCCTGCTTGCGTCCGGATGTCCGGATATGCTTCTGGAGTAGGAAGCAGGAAGGGTGTGTACCTTCCTGCATTCTTCAAATGTATTTCTACACTTTCATTCATGTAACTATATATGTGTGTATATTTATCATCCACCTAATACAAAGTGTCCATAGAAAACACATAGGGAGTGTATATATGGACATACCCGGCGCATACGGATATGTTGTATGCTCCGGGTGGCGCATACGGAAAAATAGTGGGAATGAGAAAATAGTGCATAACTAAAACAAACTGACATCAACATGCCACTTGTCCAAAAAGTGGATAATAAATACAATATAGACTGGTTTCAGATAAAAGCGGTTGAATGCTCCTCGGAGTTAACTCTGCGCAATAACCTCACATACGCTCGGATACTACTACGCGTCAACTACTCGTACGGCCGCTTGTATCTGAAACCAGTCAATATTATGTATGTATAGCACTGCCTCTTCTGTTTATCTAACGGGTTCTACCACTGCACGAAACTAACCACTTTGTTAATTTATGCGCCATCGCGGCAGCGCACGTATCGGCTGAATATAGTCTTGTTTTCATATATATACGTCTATATTTCACACCAGTGTAAGAGACCTGTACAAGACTGTTTCCTTATATATACGGATGCGTCTTTGCTGTATTTCACACCGGGCGTATACAAGAGGAAATATCCTCTGCGTAACATGATAAAAAAAAAAAAAAAAAAACCGCCACCCCCGTGAGCCTCAGTGAGAAGCCCTCCCCCCGCCGCCCCTACCGCCGCCCGCCGCCCGTTTTTAAAGGTAGCCTCTGTGAGAAACCCTCCGGTAGGCGGAGGTTAGGCGGGAGTTGGGCAGAGGTTAGGCGCGGGGCAGGCGGGGGTAGGAGTCAGAATCGGAGTCTGTATTCATGGTTTGATATCTGAACAGACCTTGTGTTATATATTATACAGTATACACATGAGGAATCGGACGACCTTGTATGCGCAAAAGCATACCTATATATATACACCGGGCGCATTCATTTGTAAAATGGTGGTGTTTGGGGTACAAAAAATACCCCCCAAAAACCATAGAACATGGGGAAAGTGGGGAAATATAGGGGAAATTATCAGGAAGATAGTTTCATAGGAGGATATATATTGGACACCATTTATATGGACCATGAGGAGTTCATTTGCCTATATCCTTTTATCTCACCCCTGGTATTTTTGCCCCATAGGCTTAACATTGGGAACTCGTTCTCCATGCCCCTACAGGTATATTGCAGTCCGTTCTCTACGGTTTATATCCCTTCTTTTGGTGTTTACATGGGGTGAGATGAATACAGAAAGCAACTTGTTTGGGTCAATGAAATCATTCTCCAAAATCACTCATATCACTCCGCATCGAACTTGTGAAGAATAACGACTTGGACCATGTTAGTTTCTTCCTTATTTCTTTTCTCTTTATTTGTTTGCTTTATTTGAATTCTGAATTTCATATAATCTGATTTTTTTTCTTGCCTTTTTGTGTGTGTGTGTGTGGGGGGGGGGGGGGGCGCATGAGTCTCTAATCTTCCTCCATCTCTCAATTACAGGGTTTGCCGTTCAGCGCCGCCTAACGTCCCACAGTCTAGTTACGCAGCCGCTCGGACAAACACCGCGAGTCTGGTGGTATTCGTATAGAGACATAGAGCAATCACACCTAAAGTGTGAACGGCGGGTGTGATCGCAGGAGTGTTGTGTTTTGAGAGATTAAATTGTTGGAACAAATAAGGGTATTGTATCAACAAGTCTGGGATGTTTAAACTTTATAGTTGATAATTATCTTGGGTTCAGCTTGGAAAAAGATAAGCATATTAGCTAGACCTGCCAATGTATTAGTGTGTATTCAGTTTCGGTGTCCCTGTGTTATCTAAGCTATATCTAAAGTATCACTGAGGTGATATACATGTATGATACATCAAATTAAAGCTGGAATACCATAGAATACGGTGAAACCATTGTTACTTCTCTGAAAATCATATACACGGGTCTTATAAACGTATTGCGCTCATATACTGAGTGATCCAATGCTAAAGAATACGTTGCCAGGGGTATGTTTGGCCGCAGGCATTGTGTAACCACCCAGATAAGGCGCGACACCGGCCTGTGGAAAAAGGCCTAATAGGCATCATCTGGTTCAGAAGTTCATTTGAGACCCAGACAGTTGTGGCAGATTGACATTGATACTGTCTCCATCAGCAGGTTGAAGCAAAATTATCCAAGTCTATCTGACAGTGTCGCTTTTAGTTCGGTTTTGTGGAAATGGGAATAAGAATGACAAGAGAGATATGAGAGGCGAATGGAAGATTACAAGTGGAGAAATGGAGAGGGGGTCTACTATCTGAATGAGTTTGGATATTATTAACTATCGGTGCTTTCTCAGTATTACAAATAATCGCCAACGTTTTCTGCCTTTACTGCCATAGCGTTTGATTCTTATGATGCTCTAGATACGATTTTTTCTTCGATCACTATCGCAATGTGTTATTTTCTACTTCAAAATAGAGTTTCTTTTAAGTCTATAGTCAAACATGCATACCATATTTTGATATTGTTTTCAATTGGTAAATTTGTGCTTGTTTAGGGAGCCTTTATTTCCATTATCAATATATAGAATTGAATCTATATTGTGATCAGTATTCCACTGCTTCCAACTATTAACATTTTAACTAGATCTGGTGTATCTTAGGGGATGTGGCTTTATATTATTATCTATTTCAATATCAACCGTGTTATATGTATATAAATTATTATCCAATTGTATTATCGTAATTATTCAACCCGTGACTGTTATTGTTATTAATCGTCATTGTTTATCTCTCTAATAGTTTCTTGGTTACCGCCGCGACTACGGGTAACCTGGTTACCAGGCTCGATAACGGTTAATCTGTTACTTGCTGTCTCCGGTACCAGACGTATTTTATGGTTAAGTCTACTCCCATGGACTTTTCAAGCGGTATGGACATATATTTTTCTTTTACAATTTTTACAATTCATGTGTCAGAAGAAGATACTTACTAACTAAATTTGAAAGACGAACATGAGAAATGTGAACGAATTTGTAAAAATGGGAGCAGCAAATCACTGTCATTGAAAGGCAAAGTAACTGTCGTGAACTCCATTTTTATTCTCATTCTAGTCTAGACAGCATCTGCTAGTTTCACTCCAAACAGTGTCTTTCAGAAAATCGTTAAGATTAATGTTTCATATGGAACATCAGTGTTAAAATAAAATTGTTTACTCTGTTATGTTTCAACCCATTGAACTAGAGGGGCTTAAACCTTCGAAGCTAAAAACGATTTATACAGTAGCCAGATTGAAATTGATCAAAACGGCCTGCCTTTATGGTTGAGAACCTTGGACGTTAGGCATTAGGACTTTGAATGATGTAGAAGGAAGTTTGTGCGACTTCTTCCTAGAAAATGATTCTTATATCTCCCTACCTAATTACTCTTTATTCCACCTGGATGTCATTAAAATCTGAAGGAAATTGTATTTTGATGTACCTACTACTGATATTGCAAAGCAAAATTTCATCAGATCAGGTGAGAAAGGTTTTTATTACCCATCTATTACGGAGTCTTCATTGGAAATGTATAGGGCACCTGGAATTAGCTACCCGGAGATTCTGGCATGTCAGAATCTCCCGCAGGAGATTCCGGAAAGATAGTCCTGTCCATAATGAGGTTGAATAACCATGTACTTCAAAATAATCTTCTTGAATATTCATTCAATGTTTATTATTTAGAATTAATCATAATAATTTCATTTCCCATCAGAAATCATTTTCATAACACTCTATGCATGCTGAAATTACAGGTCAATGGCAAACTATATTATTGGAGTAAGTCTAGACCGAATTACTGCTACGCTTGACGGTGCTGTGGTGTCTGGAAGTAAATGTCTTGCAGAAAATTTTTAATTGCAATAGACTTGTTATTAATTTTGTAGGTGGGTAATAAATACAACAACAACTGGTTTTGCATACGAGTGACCGTAATCTCCTTGTAGTTGACAATGTAATATCCTCGCTAATCGCTCGGATATTACTACGCGTCAACTACTCGGAGAATACGGCCACTTGTACACAAAACCAGTCGTTATTGTGTATATCATGGCGGACTTGGAAGGTAGCTGGTATTGTAAGAGTACAAGAAACTTTCTTGGGACTGTGATTCTGTCAATAATCCAGGTCATTTATACTTTATTGAATAAACAACAATTATTAATTGGTTATCAAATATGGTTGGTGAAACACCTTAAGTATATCTATAAGATAATCAATCACTTTGGTTGATCTAGCTTCAATATATGAGGCTAACATCGAAGTGAGATTGTCCTTCCTTGGTCAATATTTCAACAAAAGAAGTCGTATCCCTCTTTGCTTGACCTTCTTACATTCCCTTTGTTATTGTATAAGTGGACACAAGGGCAGGGGGGGGGGGGGTGCATGCAAAGACAAGGTTAAGCACTCACGGGCCATGCCAACATCATCACTAACGAAGATTCCTTGAAAGCAGGTTGAGTAACTACAAGATTAAATAACTTAATTATCCTCATTCGCCATTTGTGTAGAGAACAAAGGATCGATACATTGCCAGGAAAAATAATATCGGCATTGAGGTACGTGAAATGAACTTGTAGTACCTGAAACAATGCAGCAAGGGAATACCTTAATGAATGCATATATAATTACCACAATAGATCATTTGGTATATTACTTGTGTACCAAACGAAAGGTTTGGTACGCACCCATCAAAACACAAATGAAGATCTGGATGAACAACCAAATTAACTGATGAATGTATCATCGCTGTGACTCCCCGTCATCGTGTGTATTAATCATAAGATGTACTTGCCTATACCTGTTACGCCGGTGGTTTGTGACTTTTGTCGATAGAGAGAGCTTGTACTGTGATATTCATGTTTTTGTTTACACGACTACATCTTGTGTCTAACATCACCATAGAATGTATGAACAAATGCTTGACTGGAGATACATGGAAACCAGTATTACTATTATTGAGTACCTTCAGTATAAATAAACGATTTAAAAAAAAAGAAAAAAAGGTGTTGAGAGAACAAAGGTACATATGTATATATATAATTATGAAACTGCAATTTACCCTTCATCCCTCTGTATGAAGGGTACGATGGCGCAAAATAGCCCCTCATACCTTGATACACACCAACCCTCAACCTTCACCTTGGTTTGCAAATCGTATAGGAGTCGGTGAACTTGTCACAGGACAATTAAGTAATACCTCACCCTGTGCCGGCCACCCAAACAAGCCCCATTTACCAATGTTCCGTTGTCGGCGACAAGATTTATCAACATGTTGATAAACTTTTTGCCACCGATTTTGGAACATAGAAACCACAACTTGTCAGTGACAAAAGGGCATCGGAAGCAGGTGGTGCACTAATCGGTGGCTCACCCTTGCCTAGCTGTCCTACATCTACCGACTACGGCCGACTCGGTTAGGATGTCTTGGCTGAGACAAATTACCGTCCGTTTGTCGCCGACGAAGGTACATAAATGTTCCGAAATCGGTAGATGGCATTGGCTATACCGATTCCAGATCGGTGAATGGAAACAGGCATGCAGAGAAGTGCTCACTGATTGATTGTGCATAGATTGTGCAATGAGGACACCACAGAATGACTTGGTCAATGGCAGACAGAATCAGAAGGGTTTGAAATCGTTGATGATGGACATTGTGTTTTCAGGACAGTTCAGTCAGTATGGACCTTCAAGCGAGGCAGATACAAGGCTTAAGGTCTAAAGCCTTGTGTATTACATACTAAAGGTGTATTATGGCCCATTCAAACGAGTGGAGTTTTGTGTATTTTACGATTCAAGTACGGTTCTAGATTTATCTCACCCTTTTTTATGACAATAAATATCATCAAAACTTCACAATAAATAGAATAGACTTGGCAGATCTATATGACGTCATCTCAAATTCACTAGGCCATGGCTGTGGCGTAGTATTGTCACCTTACGGGGGTGATCGTTGAGTATTTTTTTCCAATGTTATTCCTATGGCTAAACTTGTACCAGGGGTGAGATAAAAGATATACTGACCAGTACAATAAATCATGGCTGCGGCATGGAAGTGCACATGGCCAGTCTCTGTGTTTCGAATTCTTTTATTAGATATGTCACAATAAAGATGAGTGAGAAGATTACTTTCTTGCTCGGAAAACCCCCTTACCCCGTTTAGTCTTATGGCTAGTATGGTCCCTCGTCCCTAATTCTAATTAAGATATGAGACAATCGATTACCATGTGGTCGCGTATCATGTTTTTACGAACCGCAAACAATACTAGAATGAATGGTGATTTTTTGTCGTATCTGTAGTACAATGTTATCAGTCATAGTATAGATGTGCAGGGTCAAAGTTCATGACCTCTTTACCTGGGTGTTTACAGCGACATACTGACACAGTACTGAGTGCATCGTTTTAGTTTAGGATCGTCAACCGTGTAAGTTAAACTTTATTTTTATTTCAATTATACATGCATATCTTTGAATCTGTACCCATTATGTATGCCGCTTTCTCTCCATTCGAGATTCTATCGCCTTGAGTATATAATGTTATATCTATAGGCACTGGGGTCAATCATAACAAACTCGCCGTAGAACTATATGAATAAGTCTATGGCGTACCTAGACTAGATACGAGTAACTTTCAAATTGGAACATGGTGGGATTTATGATGTCTAAAGCCCAATACCCATCTACCGATTTCGGAACATTTATGTACCTTTATCGGCGGCAAACGGATGGTAATTTGTCTCAGGTGAGGCATCCTAACGTAGTGGGCCTCAGTTGGTAAATGTAGGACAGCTAGGCAAGGGTGAGCCACCGATTAGTGAACCACCTCCTTCAGATGTCCTTTTGTTGCCAACAAGTTGTGGTTTCTATGTTCCAAAATCGGTGGCGAAAAGTTTATCAACATGTTGATAAATCTAGTCGCTGTCGGTAAGTGTAGACTGATTTGCTTAGGACTAATACCCACCACCCCCTCTCATCGATGTCCGCGGGTCGAGGGAGGGGTTACGTAATTTGCCTACGACAAGTTCACCGACTCCTATACGATTTGCCAACTAATCGTTCAACCCTCAATCGGTAGGTGGGCATTGGGCTTTAGTCATTAGATTTGTATGTCCATGGTATACAAAGTATCCATTGAGAATGTTCGGGGACTCGTTAGGACACTACCTATTTTCAGATACCATAACTAAATCATACGGATTCAAATCCACGGTATACGGTCTCATAACCATTGTATATGATAAATTAGACCCTTTATGCTTTTGAGAAAATAATTTAGTCCCTCTTAACATAACCTTTAATATAACAATTCCTGGCCTTGATTTATTGGAAAAATGGATACTAAATAAAACAAACGATACTTCTGTAAGCAGGCGGCTCTGTAAACACGAGAGGTTGACGTCGTAATACATACACAATATTGACTGGTTTCAGATACAAGCGGCCGTGTGCGTAGAGCGTACAACCGCTTTTATCTGAAGCCAGTCTATTTTGTATTTATTATCCACCTTTTCCTTACAAGTGGCATACCGATATTAGGTCATTTTAGCTTTGCACTATTTTTCCGTACGCACTATTTCTCCGTATGCGCCACCCGGAGCATACAACATATCCGTATGCGCCGGGTATGTCCATACAAACTCCCCATGTGTTTTCTATGGACACTTTGTATTAGGTGGATAATAAACTCGCTATCGCTCATGTACCACAACAGGTCGACCTCTCATGGTTTACAGCCGCCCTTCGGGGACTCGGTGAACTTGGTTTAAGAGCTGTCAGATGCCATAACCTTAGTATACGGATTCAAATCCTTGGTATTCGGCCTCAAAGACATTGTAAACTGGAATTTTGATAATACATACAACCAACGATACTTTTGTAGGTAGGCAGCTCTGTGCACAAAACCACAGATCATTGTCTATTTGTATTCTGTGTTTCAGAAGACTGTATAGCATGCACACACTATGGCAGGTAGTCGTGTGCATTGGGGTGTGGACCGGATTTGCTATAACGGAATCCCAGGTGCACCCCGATGATCGTATCATCAACCTGCCCGGTCTCACGGAACAACCTGCATTCAACCAATACTCAGGATATTTACATGTGAACTCTGTACGGAGCTTCCACTACTGGTCAGTATACATGTTTGATACACGTCTATGTGTTTATTATAGCGTGCTCGCACGTGCTTTATTATCCATGACATACAAAGAACCCATTGAAAATGTATGTGGACTCAGTAAACTACGACCCATTATATAAAACTTGTCAGATACCATATCTGTGATATACGGATTCAAATCTGTGGTATACGGCCTCACAGCTGTGGTAAACGGGAAAATAGTCCCTTTGTGCTATCGAGCAAAGAAATAGTCCCTATTGTTATTTTCTTTAATATGGCAATTCTTGCCTTTGATTTATTCAAAAATGTGGATAATAAATACAACCAACGATGGTTTTGTGGATAGGCAGCTCTGTAAACTACTCGAGGTTGACGGCGTAATACATTCGTTAGCGCTCGTGTATTATGACGCATCAACATCTCGTGGTTTGCGGCCGCCTTTCCAGAAAATCATCGTTTATTGTCTATATATATACATGGCCTACAGGGTAGAGGGGTAACATATGGACTTCCAGCATACTGCAAAGAAGCTATCCTTTCACTATCTGCGTGCTATTTACTGTGATATTGGGAAAGGAGCAAGGTGTGAGTATCTCAGTAGACAGTAGTCAGTATATATATGGGACAGGTAACAGCCGCCAAGAGCAAAGCGTGATTGCCCTTGAACTTTCGCTGGTTTGTCACTGATTTGCAGTGGTAAGGAGAAGCAGTACAACCTCTCTGCATCATGACATTTCTCAAATAACTTATCTACACTGGTTTGAAATGTATGGAAATGTATGGTAAAGTAATGTTAAAGTTTATAAAGATAGAAGAATACCTATTAGAAAGTTTCTTTAAAAGATTTTGCCGCACCCTCTAGAGGATAAACTAGCATAAAAATGGCGGCCATTACCAATACTGCACCAGAAGAGGTAGATGTGTATTGGGCTTTATAGGCAGATGTTATTTCCTTGCCCTTGGTCATTTTATTTATTCTTCATGTATGGAGTTACATCTATATGCTGGTTCCCTGTCCCAATTTACAATCTGTCAGGTACAAGCTGAATGCAATCCCACAATGCATCAGGAAAATGGTGGTAGTTACCTAGCCTAATATGTGAGAGCACATTGGCCAGACTTCCAGTCTAGGGATTATACAACAACCCTGCCAAGTACACACCTTACGGCTGACATGATTGTAATTACGAAAGGCACTCCTAGAAGGGCTAACACGCTTAGTGAAAGGGGAGTAACGAGGCTACCATCAGCAGCTTGTATAGGCCCCCCAAGAGACAACGCATCGGGTAATTTTGACTAACCCTGCCCCTGGAGTACTTGTCCTCCCTAATTTACTTAGGTGGGCGGGGCCCTGGGGAATCTACGCAGGTGCGTAACTGTAGGCACATACAGGTATGGTAGTAAGACACTCTCCTAGCATAGATCCTGCGCCTTACTTCCTGTCCTGCTTATCACTCTCCTAGCATAGATCCTGCGCCTTACTTCCTGTCCTACACCATCTCCGCACCGACCTGCCATTTAGAGACAAAATCTGCCAGTTTTTCAAATACTCTAAATACTTAGCGGTTTGGGGAATATTTTGTATTTTATCTTGTAATTTGTTCTTTTCATTGTGCCGTTCGGGCTTTAGTTGGAAAGATATTACGAGCGGTAGCAGTAGATGATTGCCACGTTCACATATGTATTTTGTGTTTTACTTGCAAAAAGAGATGGCTATATCTCTATGGTAAATGGTATACACTCGTTTCTGTTATCTGTGATGACAAATCAGGAATAGAATGTAGGATTATTTCTTCCACTAAATGAACCTTATGTATTGCAGGGTCTTGTTTGTCAACATTACACATACTTGTGATCAATCAAAAGGGCAGTCTAATCAAATGTGGATTCACATTACAAAGTGGTTTAAAGCTGAAAAAAACCCAGGTTTTTTAGGGTTTTTTAATGTTTATTGTTCACACTGGAGGAATCCATTCGGCGTATAGGGCCGATCTTCCACGGGCTCCAGTGGACTGACAAACCTTATTTAATAATTCTAGTATTTCCAACCTCATAATGTCTGAATTGATTGAGTTTCATACCTTTTGACAGTTACACTTTTTCTAATATGAAATATAGGTTGAGGCAGTGATTAGTAAGTGCAAGCGCTACAAAGGATATGCCGAGAGAGTGGTAGTAAAGTGGAATTCACACAGTGGGATTCATGTATCTCACACGATTCAAAATCTCATGAGATCGTGTACCATTTTAGTGGTAAATGGCACCAATTGCAGGCGGAAAAACATGTCTCAGGGAAATGGAACCCTACAATTTAGACGAAGAGATTGTGTCCGAGTACAGAATCTCAGCAGGATTTTTCTCAGTCAAACATCCTGTGAGGTACATGATTCCCATCGTGTGAATCTCACTATAGATTGGGGGTAGGGGGAATCAGTGGGTGGGGTCATTACCCTACCCTGGTGCGGAAACCCCCAGTTATTAGTCGAAGAATACGTCATATCTCTCACTTTCCCGGCCACGCCCCGGCTACGCCCCGCCCACGCCCCGCCCACGCCCCGCCACGCCGCCGGCCATCAGTCGGCCGCCAGTCGGCGCTGCCAGTGTCCCCCGTGACGTATTACGCAATCCGCAACAGGCTTGAAACGGTACCTGTTCTGATTGACCTTCCTGTTGATCGGTTTTAGCAACTTCTCCATTTCAAGGCTATACTTTCTGGGGGTGTCCACTACACTCCCGACACACTCCGAAAGCCTAAAGTGGGATTCACACGTAGAGACTAATTAATGTTCTTGAGACGTGTGTACTTCAGACGTTCCCCTAGTCTCAGACAATTTTCAATTGGTACAAAATTATTATGGCAAAGTGCTTTTACCAGTCTCAAGGGAAAATGGCGAATTTGATTCGCCAATGGTGTTAAAAACGTGATCATGCTTGCTGGCCTCCTCGGTTGGGTATTTAGTCGGCAACTCAGCAGTGGGTCCATTTGTCTCCCCAAAATACCCTTGCAAATTTTAAACGTGTTTCAAAGCAGAATCTCATGGGATTTGGTAGGAGTAATTGTCGCCGACAATTGCAGGGGAAAAAGACTTGTCTCACGGAAATGGAAACCTACAATTCAGATGAAGAAACTGTGTTCGAGTACAGAATCTCAACAGGATTTGTCTTTGTCCACTTCTAGCCAGGCACCCACTACTTGAGATATCGTTTCGACATTGCTACGACATAGCAATAAATCAAAATTACTGCATCATGGCCTTTTAAGAATGTTGATAATGCATGCCGATGTTCCTAATATAAACGTTTGTGCATAACATAAAGAGATTCCCGATCATCTATGATTTCTAACATTATCAACTGTAGTGCATCGGGAGGTCTTAAAGCCTATAAGACACCGACCCGACCACTGTGCCCGATTCTACCTTTGCCCGACGGATCCGTCGGGTCTGTGACAATCTGCATCAATTGGGTCGGTGTACGCACTTCACTAACCCGATTTTATTGCTTTTCCCGACGCGTCGGGCATTACTACCATGTCAGATATGACCGACTCTGCCCGACCTTAAGATTCCGGTGTACGCACTTTCACCGATTGTTACCGATTATGAGCATGCCATTTAAAAAGCGTTGCCATCTATCCCTCGGTCCGATTTACAAATGTCTTATATCGATGTGTAGGGGAGAAACAAGCGATTATAGATCTGAAAACCGTTTTCTGATATTTTAAATAGACCAGAAGTTATTAAACTTTGCATTATTGCCTGTATGTACTTATCACCCGGCAGCCTGGCCCCGGCACCCGGCCACTCTCTTTGATCTTAACCCGGGTAATTTACGAGGTCATAAAAGGAGGAGGTGTCATCGGGAAGAGCCTACATGTCGGTGTCTTATAGGTATAAGACAGCGAAATTTTACTCCCGACTCTCACCGAGCCGATGGTCTGGATGAATCGGGAACAAATTTCGGTGTCTTATAGGCTAAAATTTCTATCGTTGTGGATTCCAGGGCTAACATCGATAAATCAGAAATGTATCTAAAGAAAATACGTCACATCTTTAACCATATCAGTCCGAGCAATGCCTTGAGGCACTCCCAGGCAGGGGACGAGGAATGCCTTGAGGGACTCCCAGGCAGGGGACAATGAATTCCTTGAGGCATTTCCAGGCAGGGGACGAGGAATGCCTTGAGGCACTCCCAGGCAGGGGACAATGAATTCCTTGAGGCATTCCCAGGCAGGGGACGAGGAATGCCTTGAGGGACTCCCAGGCAGGGGACGAGGAATGCCTTGAGGCATTCCCAGGCAGGGGACGAGGAATGCCTTGAGGCACTCCCAGGCAGGGGACGAGGAATGCCTTGAGGCACTCCCAGGCAGGGGACAATGAATTCCTTGAGGCATTCCCAGGCAGGGGACGAGGAATGCCTTGAGGCACTCCCAGGCAGGGGACGAGGAATGCCTTGAGGCACTCCCAGGCAGGGGACAAGGAATTCCTTGAGGCATTCCCAGGCAGGGGACGAGGAATGCCTTGAGGCACTCCCAGGCAGGGGACAATGAGCGGCTTGAGGCACTCCCAGGCAGGGGACGAGGAATGCCTAGAGGTACTCCCAGGCAGGGGACGAAGAATGCCTCCAGGCATATTTTGGCGCAATTACTAAAAACGATATTCTACGTGACAAATTTCATAAACTTTCTCAATTTTTTCAAAATAATTGAATGAAAAAAAAATAGGCATATTATTATTCAGTATGAGTGTTCTATATGTAACTAAGACAATGCAGATCAAATCAACTTAATAGATAGATGCTGGTACTATTGTCATAAGAGCATCGTCCCATTGTGGTATATCGCAAGATATCTGTAGGACTTGATATGTGGGCCTCCCACTCGGGGTCGGGCTGAAAGGTTAATTTTCTGCATCAGACTATCTGGCTTATTTATGATAAGTATAATTTTCAATTACCTTCCTTTGAAGGACATCTGTTGTGTTATGTTTTACTGCTAGGTTTACACTAGGCCATGGTGGCCACAACAGCCATGTTTCGGTGCTCCATGGAGCATCATGGAAACAAACGTGAGGGACGTGGCACAACTCAGGGGGACCCCGGCAGCCAAAATGCTAATGAGAAACATACCAGGCCCGCATAAGACTAGATGAGGATCACAAAATGTGACTGAACTTGACTAAACATAGGTGGCTGAACAGGGAACTGTGGACAAAATGTGAGGGATGTGACTGACCGCAGCCGGTCATACAGGGAACTGTGGACAAAACGGACCACTTAAACGTCTCTAAACCAGAGCTGTCAGGGGCTCAGTGTAAATGACAATTTTTGACTCTTTGACCACCTGCAATGGTGCCCTACATCTCAGCAAAACGTGGCTGCCTTGGCCGCCATGGCCCAGTGTTAACCTAGCACAAGCACTGCACTAACCACTTTATATATGTATACACCCGGCGTATATAGGCATGCTTTTGCGTATACAAGGTCGTCCTACTCCCCGTGTGTACACGCCTCATCTGTAGGCGCCTGATTCATATATACGCCTGATTCATATATACGCCTGATTCTGTTATATTTACACCACTATCCATTAGTTCCGATCTCTGCCACTTAGGGACACCACTGTATCATATTTCATTTGCCATTAATCATTAAGTCCTTGGTATATGGAAAATCCAATGTTATATTATCAATTTTGATTATAATTTTTTTTTTTTAACATATTTTAAATAGATGTTTCCTTCAAAATACCACCATTCTGTATGGCTCAAGGTGAGTGTATATATCAGGAAAGCCGGGGGACGGCAGAGATAGGGAGGGCTTCACTGAGAGTGTGGGGGTGACACTACAAATAGAAAGCGGCGGGAGAGGGTGGGGTACGCGGCGGGGGGCTTCTACCCACAACTTAACCCTCGCTTAACTCCTGCCTAACCTCTGCCTACAAACGGGCAGGTCAAGTGCTGAGGGTTTCCCACACAGGCCACCTGTACCTAAAAAAACACAAACGGGTGGGAGGCGGGTATAAGTCTTTTTTATTTACTATCGCGACACGTGTCGCACAGAGGATGTTTCCTTTTGTATACGCCAGGTGTGAAATACAGCCAAGACGCGTCCATATACTATCGTAAAACTGGATGAGGTTTAATCTTGGCCACCGTATTCCACGACTGGAGTTTGGCAAAGTGACTTCATGAGGCGAAGCCGAGTGAAGTCCGGAGCCAAAACTCTCCTCGATTTTGGAATATTACGTGACAACAATGCTGTATGCCACTAGTGGCATATAAAACTCCGTATGCCAGTCAGCGTGGCATACGAAAACCCAATGTTAAGCCTATGAGATTTTATATTAGGGGTAGGATAAAAAAGGAAACGGTCTTGTATACGCCCCATACGCTGGTGTGAAATAGGGACGTATACAAATGAAAACTAGTCTATATTCAGCCGTTACGTGCGCTGCCGCGATGGCGTATATAGGAATAAACTGGTGGTTTTCGTGCAGTGAAGTCATACAGCTCTCTGTTGATCCCGCACAGGTTGGTGGAGTCGGAGCATCTCCCCGATGAGGACCCACTTGTGGTGTGGTTTAATGGAGGGCCTGGCTGCAGCTCCATGCATGGACTGTTCACCGAAAACGGACCGTTCCGGGTAAGAAAGGTTTTCTGAATAACACTTTCCAGTTATTAAATATGTTCTGTTCATTGTAATGCGTTATCTTGGCAAAAAGAGATAAGATTTTGAAAATATGTTTAAAGGTATCGTTCTTTTATTGATAATGACTGGTGCTCTTTTACCAGATACTGTTCTCAGCACATAAAGCCTTTTTATTATACAATGTACATGTCAGAGGAATCAAACAAAAACGGTGAACTGAACCAAGACCTGGACCATAGAACTACAGCTGTTGTTTATCTAATCCAGATTATTCATCTGCTCTTATAGCAACAATAACGGCAAAACAAAAACCTTCCTGCATTACATTATGTTTATTGTGACTTCTGAAAATCTCAAGATTTATTTAAATTCTCCTTTATATTTTATAAAGTTTATTTGTAAAGCATAACCAAAAGGAATACTTCTATCACATACACCGCTTTAGATCTTTACTTTTGACACTTTCTTCCAGTTAGCATATTCAAGTTAAGGGCCATCCTAAATGAGTAATCTGTTTTAGACTATAGGTGAGTAAAACCTATCCTTATTTCCCCAACAGGTTCAGAAAGGAGGGGAAACATTGTATGTAAACACTCACAGATGGAACAAGGTAAAGCACATATATATCGTTCCGTGCATTGACCTCAAAATTATATGTTTCCAGAGATGGGAATTATAGTTGTCGGAATCTATAGCTTCGCTTTAGAATTACCGTTTCTGGTTACTATATCAAAATATGTTGGATAACTTTTAATGTGTTCGTCTCCTACAGCAGATCGAAATGAGACTTGATGTGAATAGTCCGGAAGGAAGAGATATGAATTAATAGTTATTGCTTCACATCGAAGAAATATTTGACAATTTGCTGTCAGTGAATCCCAACATTATTAAAATATGTCTCAATTGTGGAAATGTTTAATGACCGAAAAGCCTACCCGGTCTCCGTAATTATTCTTATACAAAAACGTTATGTTATTGATACAGATATGATGTCATAATATGCAGAGGCAACACAAATGGCTTCATAAATGCCATATCACAATATATACTTAGCCATATGCGTTATAGTTCTCCGGAAATTTTCATGCTGCATAAATATGTACATTCTTGATTTGATAATCCTGAACGTTATAGTGTGCGCCTCTATTTGAATTTATTACAGATTGCTAATATGTTGTACATTGAATCACCGGCGGGGGTGGGGTTTTCCTACAGTACCGACGCCAACTATAACACCAATGATGATAAGGTAGGTGATATAATCCAGTACAGTGATATGAAGATGATTGATAATCTTTTGATCAATGAGAGAGAAGTTTCGAATCAACAAGGCAATAGTGACAAAAATACAATAATAATAATTATACTGATAATGATAACTATAATAATAATAACAATAATAATGATAATAATAATGATACTGATTCTGATAATAATAATAACAGAAATAATAATAACAATAATAATAACAATAACAATAATCATCATTTGAGAATCCCTATTTCGTACCATAATATACATCTTTCCTCTAGTTAAATTGATAAATGAGGTTGTTATTTGTGAATCTGAAACATCCTACATACCTAATAGGTGTCCCCCATCTAGGACCCTTTTGGGAATGTGGAGGACAGATTGCAAGATGTGGGTCAAACTTGTTAAACACTTGTTGACAATCAGGCTAAGATCCTCCGCTAAGAAGTCCCTCGCTAAGATTTTCTTTATACTTAAACGCAAACTGCCCTAGGTCCTCTCCTACAGACATAACTCTCATAGGAAAACATGGTTAATAATTCTTCTGAATACATTGTACAAACCTGTGCGACAATAAAGAAACAGAATGAAGTTGCAGGCTGATGTCAGTGATTGTGAAAAACTCATATCTATTGTACTTCTCTAATGTTTTCTTTTGTGTTTTGATGAGGTTTTTGTTATTGATTTCGCTAAAAGACTATTGTTCTTCCTGGCAATGATGCAAATACAAAACAACTAAATTGAACACCGAACAACAACGGAGATACATCTTATTGAACAAGTTTCTTGTTGATATACATTATTTTCAATATTCATACAGACGATCCCTATCTTTTTCCCTTAAACATATCGCTATCTACCGTTTTTATGTTTCTACATTTACTACATGCAGGATCTTTCTTTTCTACCTGTATCAGCTATTTTACATTATATACAATGTGTGATAAGTGAATGAGCAAATATCTTGACATGGGTTCAGCATTGCTAACAACTTCTATACATATTTATTAATCCTCAATATTTACTTTGTATATTACATCTTTATCATAAGACTTTTGGAGTCTGTTTGTTGCAACTCATTAGATAGTGAGTTCCCTATTTTCAAACCAATGCAAATTGGGGACTTCTTAAATCTATCTTTTGTCTTCTTTACGTAGGTGGCGTCAGACAACTACAACGCTATACGAAGCTTCTTCGACAAGTTTCCACAGTACAAGGGACGGAAATTATTTGTGACAGGGGAGAGTTATGCTGGAGTTTATATTCCCGTCTTACTGGAGAAGATGATGAATGACCCATCATTCAATCTCCAGGTAGAACTCTTACTCTTTTACACATCTATTTCAGCTGATTCTTGCGTTTTGAGATTTGTCTGATATCGTACTTCCAAATAGACTTTCTCCGATGTTTCATGCAAGCTTTATAGGGCACATAACTGTTGTGTTATGGAGGCAGCCATCTTGCCCCCCCCCATATGCTATACAAAACACCAGGTGGGAGGTCCAGTTATCAATGGATTTTATTATAAATATTTTATTTGTTGGCCATTACAGGGTTTTAGCCTCATCTCAGGATTATCTATAGATTATGACAACAGAAACTAGTGGTTGTCCCCTGACTACAGTGGCGCTATCTTACATTTTCCTGGTGGATGATGGTAGGACTAGAAATTATTCTTTGCCCCATATGATGACATTTGATTTCTACTTTTGATTTAGGGAGCTGCAATAGGCAATGGCGACCTGCATGGCGATTTACGAGAAGATACAAAGTTTCCCTACTGGTACTACCACGGCATGGTCTCCTGCAGGTATACCCCTCCCATCCTTAATCAAGTTTACCTGTCTCGTTATCTTAAAGGCATATCATGCAATTCACAATAGCGCCACCTGGTGATTTATAAATAATGTCAATTATCAGTCGAAATTGGTTCTTTTGGATTCATGCTAATGCCAATTGAGTAAATCTAAAGTTTGTTTTCCCAGTTTATCCAATCCTAAAAGATAAAATAGGGCAATTAATATCTGCTTGATTAACATAGGAAATATACTGGAAAATATGTTTTTTCTTTAGTTCTTTCAAAAACAGGGGTGGGGACCATAGAACCATAGAACCATAGAATCACTTTCAGACCTAGATACTTCTCCATGAATATTCAATCAAATGTTAACATGACACACCATGCAGGTACATACAACCTGACGTCCTTTTTGTTTATTGCAAGTCAATGGGAGGACCTGACAAACGCATGTTGCAAGAATGCGAATCACACCGATTGCCAGTTCTTTCCATTCAGAAATGAAGAATGCCAGGCAATAGTAAGTATGGCCGAGCTGGATATCAACCATTGTTTTTGCATTTTCCGCATCCCATTTAGTAATCTATGTTAGGGACAAACCTACATCCATGTAAATAATGTGCAGAAGGTTAATGAGTCTGGGGGCCGTATAATATCTGGAAGGATTCTCCTAGGACTGTCATAGGACGGCCCACGTTTAACAAACATTGATTGTCTTTCAAATAATAGAGTGAAGGATGGAGACTTGAAATGTCTTTCCAGTCATTGTCCTGACCTCAATCCTGAAAACTGTCCTTTTAGAAGGAGATCTCAATAGGTGTCCTTTTTGATGCTCGTAACCTAACTAACCAATATAATATCAATGTACACTTTTGAATTATATCCTTCAGAATTTTTAACAATTGTATGTAGATCATAGATAGTGTGGTAGTCGCCGGAGGGGCGCCCACCGGAGGTTCCCGGAGGGGCCCCTCCGGCCCGCCACAGTTGCCGGAGTGGCCGGAGGGGGCGCCATAGTCCCGGAAGTGACGTCCCCTGTGGACTTCCTATAGGGGACATAGCCATTGTTAGTTCATGAAACAGTCACTAGGTGGTCAGGGGACAGAACCTGTATTCTGGCTCTTTGTTCTTACCAAATTCAACTGCCTTACAATGTTTTACCAAGATTCCCTTGACTCTCTACACCCATCCCAGAGTAGGAAGATATAATGATAAAACCCGGGACATGATGCTTTTCACATGGAACACTTTATATACATATGTGAGCAAGGCTAGAGTTGTGACATTTCCCAATTATCACTCCCTTCTTTTGCACCTCCATTAGTTAAAAACACCTACTTTTTCACCTCCATTAGTGAAGAACACCTACTCGGGGGGCGTCATGGCCGCCCCCATGGATCATAGGCTATGTGCCCTATATAAGTGTCGGGGGCTCTTCAGCTGGGCTCGGAACACCTCCGGCGACTACCAGGGAAACCGCCCGGTACTAACGTGGATTGAGTCGGAGTCTGATTTACTTCCATCCATACGGACATTTGTATTTGTTTACTACATACTTTGGTATATGATCATTCTCTCCTTGGACATCTTTCAGGTTACGAAAATCACACTTGCCATTTCGACTGGACGGATTAACCCGTACAATATCTACAAATCATGTGATGAACCAGAAGTGAAAGCAACCAAAAGCACAAAGATTGACAGACTAATAGCACTCGCGTTCAAACAAGCGGCTCTACCCTTCGATGATGGCAGTGTAGGTTATTTCTCAAGTTTATAGCTAATGCGGTTAATCTAAATTTGGAGTATATAGGTCCTATTATTTAATGATGAATATCATCTCACCCCGGTATTTTTCTCCATAGGCTTAACATTAAGAACTCATACGCCACAGCCGGGAATGCAGTGTACCCAAAACTCAGTGGCTAATTAGGTGATTTATTTTAAAAATTAATAATGTTATACGGGGTGAGATAAAATTAAAAAAACACTCGGTGAAAAATAGCTTGGTCTGCACTATAGATATACAACTTGTTTGACTGCAGAGTGAGGCCTGACGTCCACCTACTACGATAGAAATTTACAGCTACCGATATGGCACCGATACAAAAAGCAAATATCGGAGACATATTGGGAAGGTGCAAAATCGTAGACATAAGTCTAGACATGCCAATTCACCATGCATTGTATAGGGTTTTATTCGTGTCTAATCGCAGAAACGTGGTCAACTGCCACAATAGTAGGGGACCTTCCGACGCGATTTTGATTTTTTATCGGGAGGTGCATCGTAGAGCATATCGGAGCCATATCGTACTAGGTGGACGCAGTTGTCAAAATAGTAGCAGTAGTGATATCATTGCTGATCACAACAAGTGAATACCCGAATGCAACTTTTTCACCTGCCGATTATGACCACCGATCACGGCATTTCGCACCACCAACCAATTATGTGACTAATTTCATGCAATAATAAACAGAAACAGAAATGGTAAACGATTTTTCTCCCCGACATTATGCAATTTGTCACCACTGTCAGACTTCTGCACCCACCGACGGAATCAAAGCGAATTGATTTAAGCAGTGACGGTCTGCATTTTACTACCAAAAGTCAGTCAGCGTCCATCGCAGTTTTGCAGTGCAGGTCACTGATTATGTACCAACCACCTTTTTACAATGAGAATCATGAACCGACTGTTGTACAGCATGAAAATTATCGGTAGGGTCGTCAATCAGAATGCGTTATTTCTTCAAAGCACGCTGTGGGGCGTCAAATCACACCGTAGGGGTCAATGTATACCATAAGGCCCGGCGTCCACCTACTACGATATGGCACCGATATGGTCTACGATGCACCTCCCGATAAAAAATCAAAATCGCGTCAGAAGGTTACCTGAAATCGGGGCAGTTGATCATGTTTCTGCGATTAGACACCGATAAAAACCCCATACAACGCATGGTGGATTGGCTTGTCTAGACATATGTCTACGATTTTGCACCTTCCCGATATGGCACCGATTTTGACATTTTGTATCGGTGCCATATCGGGAGGTCTACGATTCTATCGTAGTAGGTGGACGCCGGGCCTAAGGGGGTCAAAGTACGCAATATGCTTTTTGATTTTATCCAAAGTTCTTTATTGGTTCATTTGCGATGTTACATTTGTTCGGATTGGTTACATGGTGTCTTGTTGTTCCAATAATGACTAATACGATTCTTTAGTTGTTCACGTAACAGGACAAATGTGAAAAATACATGTTATACAACGGTATACGAAAATTGTTCATAACAGTAAAAGTTTATAAAGGGTAATACCCATGGGAGTTTGTAGGGTGGGAGGGAGGTAAAAAGCTTCTTGAGTCTTTCAAATCACAGCAACGACTGACACGTGATATGACCCGTCACGACTGTATGAGTTCATTTCTCCCAACGTCCAAGAGGTGTCTCTGCGTTTTGTCGCGCTTAGTGAGACAGCTGCCTCAGTCATTATAACTTCACAAGTTCGCATTAAAGGAACGGCCATCAGCGTAATGCTGGTTTTCATTGGCTGTACTGGATACTAAGGTACACGGCGTACATACACAATATTGACTGGTTTCAGATACAAGCAGCCGTATGCTCCGAGGAGTTGACGCGTAGTAATATCCAAGCACACGCGAGAATATTGCGCATAGTCAACTCCGAGGAGCATACAACCGCTTTTTTCTGAAACCAGTCTATATTGTATTTATTATCCACCTTTTCTGGACAAGTGGCATGTCGATGTCAGTTCGTTTTAGTTATGCACTATTTTTCCATACGCACCTAATACAACTGGACACGTTGTATTAGGTGGATAATAATATGCAGTATGTACAGAATTAGCACACCCCCAGCGGCGTGTATTTACACTAACTTCGTGTATAGGTATATAATAATAGACCTGGGAACCATCCGTGGTTATCGCAGCTGTAATTGTATATTCACCTTACATTGTATTGTACGTGCCTGACAACTTCATAGTGTTTCTAACCTATTCAGTGCTTACAGCCATTATCGATTTGTATTAAATCCCGCTGGTCTACCTGTTTAGCCTTATGGTGCGGTCCCAGAGGCGTAACTACCGGAGTATCTATACCAGCTATATTGAGTTCCGATCAGTACACATTTGATAGAGTTGATAGATGAAAGGGAAAAGAAACAAAGTAACTACCTTTAAAGTGGACTTTGTATCATAAGGATTGATCCCAATTTGTCGGGTCTTTTTTCATAATTGTTTGAAATTTTTATTATCAATTTTTATTTTAATCAAGAGTTCTTCCGATTGAAGAATGTTGTCGTGGTTAACATAATCATATTTTATAGTCAATGTAGGCACAGTGCATTTTGAATGAAGATGATGATGGGTAATGGACTGATAACCTTTGGAGTAAGGCTTACACATAATATAAGAGTCACAAATATGTGTCCTATTCAAAGGATACGAATAATGAAGAAATAAGAAAGAAATTAATGAGTGTTTGGTCTGTGTCTCCATTCACCATCGAGTTTGGAGTGTGCGGTAATATGAACAAGGTAATAGCCAAGTAAATACATGTATTGTGAAGAACTCTAAGGAGATGGCAAACGGGGACTCAGAGAAAACACAAATATATTTCTATTTTTATCTTAGCCTGGAAATATCTATCTGTTTATCGCCCATTGAATATGAGTTACCATATTCGCATGCCTGTTGAGTACGAGGTACTAAGAGAAAACGTAGTTAGTGTGCCCGTAGCGATTGCTGTTCAAGGTATTTTGTCCGATGAAGTACGTTCCAACGTCAGAGGTGGAGGGATCCATTTTATGAGATAAAAGGTCAAGAACGGAATCGGTACGGGTCAATCACTACGTTTTCTACATTTTACACCTAAGAACATGAAGAAAATATCATTTTATGTATTTATGAAGTACATTTCGGGAACAGTGCGCCGGAATATTGACTACGTATCAGTGAGCCCGAACTTTATTTATATTGCACCCCTATCAGCGGGTAGTATTTCCTAGTATTCGGCCACAGGTGTATAATAATGTGAGAAAACAGGGTTACTGAGCCCGTAGGGATGGCCGTTTGAGGTCTTTTAACTCAAAAATATGTTTGAGTCAAAAGACTGAGAATGGCCATCCCTACAGGCCCAGTAACTATGTTTTCTTAATACCATACACCTCCTAATCTTTAAGAACGCTGTTTTATCAACTTTTCTGCTCCCCAATTCACACACTATTCCATACAAAACCACTGCCCTTCACTACGGCCCGCTGGTACGGCGGGCGCTAACATTATTTAAACTAGATCCCTAGCAGCATGTAGTATTTCATACAGGTTCGGCCATAGGTGTCTGATAATAATGTTAAGACTATGGACGTGGTGCGCCCCTCTCATAAGATCTCACACTCTCTAAGTGGTATTCTGTACATGGTTCTCTCTATGCTCTATGGGAGAAGGATTCTTAACGAACTAGGTTTAGAGCCTTGAGAATCCACTGGCCTGCATCCCGTGGTATACACGTACATAAATGCAACCCGAAGATTCCTATAATCTCAATGATGCCACCTAGCGGGAATACTGTGTACTTGGCGCCCTAGTGGCTTTATTTGGACTGGAATACAGAAGACCACTTAGAGAGTGTGAGATATTATAAGAGGGGTGCACCTATAGTCCAGTCAAAATAAGGTTTGACCGGCCACAAAAGAAAATATGATATATAGAGATATGATTTCACTTGTGATTTGTATGGATTCCCCACCCCAGAAAACATATGTTGAGCATTTTAAATCATGTTTCTACCTCAATTCAAACTAGAATTATGGAGTTTCATATATTTGGGGTGGCCATTTTGGATTTTTGCTAATTTGACCTACTTCCACTACTTGGATTAATTTCGATTTTTATTTTGGTAATAAGTAAGGTATTCTGAGGTAATTGCCACTGGGATTGAATCTATTGCTTTTTGTGGCCGGTTTGGCCCTTTTATTGCTTATTTTGACTGGACTACTATACCAGGCTGAGATAAAGTATTCTGTTCGCCAGGTGAGAGCCGAGTTCCACGCGCTGACGGCGAGGATGCATCATGACGCGCCCTGCGTGGACGCCTCCGACCTGAGCGCGTACCTCAACAGGCCTGACGTGCAGACCGCCATCCACGTGCGGCATGACCTCCCGCCCTGGCAGATGTGTAGGTGAGGGCACAAGCAGGTACTACATGTACATACAGTTAAAACCCGCTTCTGGGACACCTTGCTTAAGGGGCCAGTTTGCTTGGAACAGAAATTCTTATCTAGTTAATTTCAACCCCACTTGATACCCCGCTTGAGGGGACAGTTTGCTTAAGAGGGGTTTTACTGTAGAAACCTAGTTAGTGTAACTGAATGGAATCTGTTCAGAAATATTTTGATCAGAAATACTCACCAAGTTCGAAGAACGAGGTAAACATTTCTGACTTTAATATCTTTACTCTCCACCCAGATTGTCTGTACTGCTTGGAGAATAAGTCCTTTTGAACTCTCGGACCCAATTTAACATTTTCTTATATTCTTTCGTGGGTATTCTAAAAAGATATGATGAACATAAAGCTAGTTTTCATTGCCAATTCGTTAGGCTAATAATGTTTCCTAGTAGGTATATTTGCTCTAAGAACTTGTGTTTGGTTTGAGGCACACGCACAGTAGTCCGTTCACGCACCGTGCTGTCTTAGGCTTAGGGTATGTGAAGGTCTAACAGAGCATGGCTCTGCCTGGCCAGCCACCTTCAGTGAGAGGAATATCGGGTTTGGCTGTTCTATTTAATGCATCAGTTTGACAATTAGAAATCTGTGAGGCTGTTGAGCTGGAGGTAATCTGGAACCATTATAACTCTCCAAGATGATTTATTCGGTACATGCCCAGTAAAAGCTACTCTAGGACCTATGCTTGAAGAGTAACACACTGGTTACTGGCAAATCACTCAGGGTAGCTGAGTACCAGCAGAGGCAGGAATTCCTGCCTCAAAATGACAGCGCATAACAGTCTGAGTTTGAGCCTGTGCGCCCTGGCCCTGGCGACAACAGCATATACTAGAGTCTAAACGCACAGAAGATACCGTATGTGATTTAATCCTCCCAACCTCCATATCGTAGCTCAGCGCAGACAGGGGTCGGTTGCCAATCTCAGGTTGCTATCAGCAATGTGACGCCACCTGGAGTCTCATGACTGAACCACATACAGAGGATCCATTACTGATCATTACTAAAGAGACGGGGTATTCCTTTCATGGTAATGAACCACACGGTAGTCTGGAGGAGTCACTTATATTCCTATATACCTGTGGCTACGATCGGTGAATTCAAAAATGGCGGACAGTAGCGATTAAGGCATTCCAATATGTTTTTAAAACTTTCCATAGCAGCAATGAGTATGTAACAATTAAGGTTAGAGGTATTTCATGTTGAATAATAATTCAAGGGTTTAAATGATAGGAATAATCGTCAAGGGTGCAATTGGCGGGAATTCGAAGCCTGCAGAGTAGAAATATACACCATCGATGGGGCTATGACGTCGCCGTGATGTTGTCGCATTGCAACATGCATAGCAACACTCATAGTTGCTATGAAATCAGCAGGAAACGGGCGTGGCGATAACAAAGCTGATGCAGTTATTTGATAAAGGTGGGCATAGCTTCTTGGACTATCGCAGGTAAAGAAATATCAATATCTATCAATATTTGAAGGTATATAGGAATGGGGAGAGCAACTACCGATGACAGTAAGTCAAAGTTACGAGGTAAGGTTCGGAAAAATTACTCACCGAGGCCTTGGCCGAGGCCAGTAATTTTTCCAAGCCTTCCCGAGTGTCTATGCCTTACCATAGTTCCCCTCTATTGCTAAAATAAGTTAAATCTATTGCTAAAATTCAGTAAAAAATAAGTCTTATTGTGGCACTTTAAAGAGGAAACCTATGAGAGTTTAGGGTCTGAGCTTGTATCCCATCGAGTTTGAATCATGTAGTAATTCACAAGGCGAAGCCGCGTGAATTACGTAGTGATCCAAATGAGATGCGATCGAGCTCTGACACAAAACCTGAATGGGTTTCTGAATTTATCTCACCCTTAACATTGACTAATGGGCTATCATTTGTGACATAATCTCCAATTGGATATTTTTCCTAAATATCTAATGGGCGTTAGATACTAGTTCCCAGTGTTAGGTCTATGGAAAACAAGTACAAGGGATGAGATAAAGAGGCAGTACTTTTACGGCATATTTTTGACTCAGAATCTCCTGCTTTTCTAAAAAAAATCTATGAGCCTTTTAAGAAAATATGCACTTCCTTTCTACTACATTTGTTTTCCGTATAACTTTTATCTGAAATGATAGAGAATCCATGAAAGGTTACTTGAACTCATTCATAATTTCTGTTGTTGATATTAGGCAATTGTCTTCCATACAGTTCCCTAATTGACCCAGAGTCAACGTACACTCGCATCTATCAAGATATGACTCCACAGGTCAAAGCCATTCTCAAATCCAAGGTGAGTTTCTGATGTCTAATTGTAACATAATTAATTAATTATGTATTAATTCGGTAGGCAAGTTTTCGACATATGTATACGCGAGGCAACCGACGAGTATAAATAAGTGGTTCGTTCCCGCGCAATTTCATTCTACATACTGAACCTGTATAACGAACTTTGATTATAATTATATTGAACTCAACTAAACAAATAACGGTAGAAGTTTATAATCGCCATACACAATTCTGCATGAAGTATTTATCACTACATCAAACTACGGCAGACAATATTAGAGGCGTCGAACTAGGAGAGATTAAATGACTAAATTTAAACAAAAAAGACCGCAAACTTCCTTTTTTTCAACGGAGCTCGTTATACTATGGTATGGCCACTTCCTCTAAACATTAAGGAAGGATCTTTGTATCAATTTAATAAATCTGTAAAAATTAACTACTTTGCTATTGCACATTAACTACCTGGATGAAAGATGTCATAACGGGGACTTGTGAAAGTTTAGGGTCAGAAATCGTATCTCATCGAGTTTGGAAAGCGTAATAATAAGATAAAATGTATATACCTTACTGGTACATACTCACATACCGCGTAAGGTAATACATTTTTATTTTATTATATACCTTCAAATATAAGTATTTGATGAATTACATGAGGAAATATGACAATGTCCGAGCTGGATTCACAGTGTGCTGGTATATCTCTTGACATCTTAGTGAAAGTCAAGCCCAGAATATGCTCCAAGCACATTTTTTACTCTTTTTTCCCCTTAAACTCCTTTGATCCTTGTGAAAGTCACTGCTAGCACTTCTTAAGTAGGTCAATGCAATTTTTTTCAGCCAATCAGAATTTGTATTCAAAGTAGGGTGGTACATCATTTTATACCACCATACTGTGCCGGTATATATTCAATACCAATACCCTAGCAGAGGTTTGTATTTGTGTAACATACTGGCACAGGTATATAATAATTCACAAGGCGAAGCCACATGAATTACGTAGCGATTCCATTGAGATGGGATCGAGCTCTTAGTGTAAACTTAAAAAGGTTTCTGAATTCATCACACCCTTCATTTAGACTAATTGGCTAACGTTTGTGACATTGTCACCCATTGACTATTCAATTTACAATGCATGTATATTGTAGTCCGTGGGTGTTGAGTACGAATTCCCAGTGTCAAGTCTGTCGGGGGAATATACCAAGGGTGAGATAAAATGGGTAACTGATTGAATGTATACATGTATACGTTAATGTTTATGATAGATGGTATGTCGATCAACTCATCTCATAATCATCACATCATATGTACATTATTATACCTGTAATCTATTTAGAGACAATGAATTGTTTTTGTATTCGAAATGTAATCTGTTTCCAAATGATTGGTCAGAATACATGCACTGCAGGGGCCATATTATACACTTCGTATTCGTGCAAATAGATATACATATATAATATATCGTATGTAACTGTAGATGAATAGGTTTTCCTGGGAGATAAACAATGACTTTCAAATCTTCAGAGTTTCCGACTTCTTATCTTCAACGGTGATGGCGACAGTGTCTGTAACTTCCTTGCAGACGAACGATTTGTCGATGCGTTAAATCTACCGGTCAGTGAATGTCTTTAATCTTAATTACTCCTTTGTGTAAATTGTGATGGGGAGGGGCCTGAGTTAGTATTAAAGAACAACCATTAATACTTACTCACACCCCTCCCTTTATATAAGGAGGGGTAATAGTTAGCAAATACCTCTACACAATAAAAGAATAGAGTGATACCTCCCTCTTACCTCCTTAATCATCAACCTATTTAATCTTACTGATTCTACCAAATACATCAACAAATCAACATCATTTCCCATTATGCTCATCCTACTCTTCTACACAATTATATATATCATGCACCTTATGTACTAATGAGGTAAACAAAATCGTAAGATAGACACATAATGTGATTATTTCATCCAGATGTATTTTCCTCGTTATTACAATAATCTATACATATCCTTTTCTTTATATGATCAATTATACACTATATAGAATGGTATGGTGGTAGACCGCCATGTATTATTACAGGCGAACCATATTCTGTTAAAAAAAGACAAGATAATACAAAGCAAAGCCCCATAGAGAGGGTTTCATATACATGTATCATATACATGTGTATAGCCAGCATTTGATAACATCTTTTTGTTCTCTTTTTGGTAAATGTGTAGGTTTATTACTCGCGTACGAGGTATAGTTATACAGATTTAGTACACAGGTATGTTGAATTAATCTACAATGTCTATAATGCTGAAGTAGTATTGATTTGATTAATCTGACCTTCACTAAACACGTCCACAGGAGGTTTCTCCACGTAGGCCCTGGTTCTACACCTCTGACAAGGACGGCACACTACAGATAGCAGGCTTTGCACACGATTACGAAAACTTAACATTCGCTACGGTCAAGGTGAGATATCTGCAGGACAATTATTAGAGCCAATTTGTATGGCTTAGGCCTGCTTTGATGACAGAAACAATTTCAATACATTACTATCATTGAGCTTCGAAATTCTGTCAGAATGATGCGTTTACAAATATATACCCTTTACGTTTTTTAAGAGTTGTTGTTAATTATGGATTGGTGTTGCAGTCAATTGATTATCGGAGGTTAATAGGTGAAGCTGGCACATGTATATACATATTTTTTACCTATGGTATACAAAGTACCAATTGAGAATGTACGGGGATTCAGTAAAACACTACCCATTGTTTAAAAACCGTCAACTACCAAAACCATGGTATAAGGATTCAAATCTGTGGTATATGGCCCCAAAGACATTGCATACGGGAAAATAGTCCATTTGTGCTAAAGAGCAAAATATAGTCCTTATTAATATATAACCTTTGATATGACAATTTCTGGGTTTAATTTATTTGGAAGATAAATGATAAAAACAAACGATGATTTTGTGCACGGGCGGCTCTGTAAGCCACTCGAGGTTGACATCGGAATAGACTTACTGACGCTCATGGTTTACTATGCGTCAACCTCTCATGGTTTACGGCCGCCTGTCTAGATAATCATCGATTTTTTCCTATGTAATAGTGGCATTGGAGGCTAGGTCGTTATGGTTGGGTAATCTATGTTCCTCTAATTGTAGAACCTCAATGTATAAATAAGATACACTACCTTGCTGGTGAGATATTTATTCGCAATTTTTCTTTTTTTTTTCAATCTTTTATTCATATTGGAAAACCTCTGGGTTTTTTTGTGTTTTTACAAAACCTGTGTTCATGCATGGCCAGTGCCGTTTTGTCATTTGTTTTCAAAACAGTTGTAATACACCTGCTAACGCTCGTGTATCAATACTCGTCAACCCCTCTTTGATGAAAACTAGTTTAAGAAAATTAACAATTGCCTGGACATTTTCACTTGATATCCACTTTTATATATATACAAATGATGTTGATAATTCAATTCATTGAAAAAGCTGATCTCCTTTCCGTTCTTTCACAGGGAGCAGGACATATGGTGCCCACAGATCAACCGGCTTCTTCATTTGAAATGTTTCAACGTTTTCTTCAAGGAATCCCACTTTGATGCCATGTATATGTGTTATGCCATAGTAAAATATCCTAAAGCTAGTCGTGCGCGTAAATGAATGATTAAATGTCTTACAATGTTAGGTAGTGATATTAAAGGGAAGGTGGGTACTAATTGATATGGCAATTGCTGGGTTCGATTTATTTGGAAGATACATGATAAAAACAAACGATGATTTTGTACACAGGCGGCTCTGTAAACCATTTGGAGGTTGACGTCGGAATAGACATGCTGACCCTCGTGTTTTACTATGCGTCAACCTCTCGTGGTTTATGGCCGCCTGTCTAGATGGTTTTTTTTAATCTTCTTTCAAATCAATATGCTGCAGAAGGTCTAGACAGGCTTCGGTCCCTGCATCCTATGGCTACCCCTCAACCCCTCCTGTCAGCGATTCCTGGACCTCTCAGGCGTTAGGGGAAGTCCACATGTCGCAAAGTAGCTTTAATTCTTAATAATGTCCACAATCAAAGACTTGAACAAGTCTACAGAAGCTCGTAAAGACAAAGGTATCCATTGCCCTTTTGGCAACTACCGTTCATTATAATCAGCAAAAATGACAGTATCAGTTTGGTCGACTCGATGAAGCTGAAATACCTCAGTATAGGAATCTCTGGTGCCAGCTCTGGTGCCAGCGCATACATTCTGCACCAGCCGACCCTGGAGGTGGGCAGGTGCTGCCATCTAGTGTCGAAGGAGGTGACAACAAGTGGTGGCGCGGCACCGTGGAGGAAAGGCTGAACTTCTCCGTCTGCTTGGAGTCGCGGTAGATCGGCCACCACCTCTGTGTCCACACTTTTTGCGACAGCAGTGCTAAATGTCCGTAAATGGTGCTTTACCGTATATCGGTGACGGCCAATGTAAATGGGCCATTAGGAGATCTAGAAAAATCTACACTATTTTCGTTTGCCAATGATAACGGGCCTTAAGAGGTTGGTGGGTTAAATCCCATATGGTATTTTCTGTGTGCGCCTCCAAAATACTTTTCTTCCATTTAAGTTCTGAAAGCAAATCTACCTACTAGGAAACATTATTAGCCTAACAAATCGATAATGAAAACTAGCGTTCTGTTCATTATATTTTTTTAACATACACGAAAGGAAATGATAAATGTAACATTTTTTTTTTTTCATTTTTTTTTTTATTATAGTACTGTAGAAGGGTACATAAAGTCGACCTCTGCATCGCAGATTTTCAGGTCGGCCATTAATATGACAAAGAAGATTCGCAGTGCATAATAACAATTCCTTCTCATATATAACTTATATACAGTATGATTATGAGATGATGAGTGGTATGAGAGAGTGAGAGGTTTTCTTTGTTGATTGCAGCTATTATGCTTGATTAGGAATAACCCGGCAATATAATTCAATCATATGAGTCATAGAATTTCGATTTAATATACCTCTTGAAGCTTTGCAGACTATCGTCCTGAATACTTTTCGGGAGGACATTCCAGTCATTCATGTTCGAATACATAGGGCTTTTCTTGAAAAAAGAGGTTTTTGGCCTTTTTAGCTTTATAGTTCGTTTATTTTGAGTTCTAGTCTTTGGGTCCTTATCACTCTCTATACCTTTTGCATATTTTCTTAAAAATAGAATTTTCAGATAGCCTCTTCTATTCTCGAGTAGCTGTACATTACACAACTTATGTAGTGCAATTACTGAGAGTTCCCCTAAAAGCGTCCTGGTGCAGATCGGGTTCGAGGGTACGAAATGACTCATTCTCCAAGCAGTACAGACAATCTGGGTGGAGAGTAATAAACACTTACAGCCACTGGTTCAAGGTGGCCACGGATTTAACCCGACCAAAGCTAACATTGTGTAGCTCTGTTGACCAATGTATAGTCGCGGCAGTGGATTTTTGTGACCCGTGATTTGAATGTGTCTTGGATGATTTCATCTTTAGTGCTGCAAGAGATAAAAGTTGACGATAGAGACATGAAATATACCGACAGGATCGACACTTAAAGTAAAAGAAGAACTCATTATTATTGTGATTAGAATGATCGTGAGATCAAAAGCTATTTGTACTAAAAGGCAGAATAACTTGTAATTTTGTCATGTCATTAGAGCGAACTTGTGAACAGTAATGAATACAGAGGGCGCTTTCATAGACTCATGCGCCCCTATCGGACGTTTATAAGACCAAGCTCGGTCACGTGACCTCCAGTCTTCACTTCGAACTTTATCTCAAGAAGACGTTTAAATTTTGCTCCGGTGTTTCACGGTGGAATTACACTTTAGATCTGTCAGGAAAACGCATCAACCATGCCGCCGAAGAAGTCAGCGACTGTGGGAAAAACGAGAGACCAGAAAAGCGCGGTTCCTACAACTACGAGGCAGACTAAAGCCGATAAAAGAATCGACGCGTTACAAGGACAAGTCGAAGAAATGAAAAACGCCATCATGGGTTTCATTAATACCCAGAGTGCAAAAGCCGCCAAAAACGTTTCCGAGACCCCCCAAGTGCAGGAGCACATTACCATCAACGCACAAGCGCAACCGCCACAGGGAAACACAGTAGGTGAAACGATTCCCATACAGAAGACAGTTACAGCTCAAAGTTTTCAAAATGGCGCCGTTCCCTGGACCCAGATCCAGGTCCCACTAAGCGCGGGAACTCAACAGGACTTCGTGACGTCATACCTCGCGCGGCAGCCGAGTGCCTGGGAGACTAAGAGTGCTGCAACCCCGCGTTACCTGGACACAACCCTCAACGACGAGATCCAACGCATTCTCCAACACCCCAGCCACGTTTTGCGTCCAATTAACGGTAAGTGCTATCAGCCGTTTCAGTACGTATTCAAAGGTTTAAAGAAGGAAAAAACGTCTTTGGGATCTCTGAACATCCAGGAATATGTTTGGGGGATACTGCGGATGATAGACGACACCGACACAGATACGGCCATTAAGCCGCATCTACTTCAGCATCTCCGTGAGGTAGTCGAAGATTCCCTCGACTACGATTTCTCCTCAGTGAGGCGCTGGAGTGAGGAGACGTTTGCGAGGATACAAGAGGGACGTTTCCCTGACGGCTGGGCCAGCGATAACCAAATACAGCACCTCAGGACCGCTATATCGCGGTCTGAGAATTCCCGTCTACAAAAGCAGGATGTTGAGTCCACCAAACGTCAGAAATCGAAGCAAGTCCTCACCAACCCCCCTTGCGCGGATTATAACTCGGCTAAGGGGTGCACTTCGACACCCCCCCATACCAATGCTGATGGGGGGCTTGTCAGCCATATTTGCGAATATTGCCACTCCATTCTAGGACTTCACCATCCCCACGTGATCCAGGAGTGTCGCATTAAGCAGCGACACCAATCCACCACAGCTCAGCCTACACCTGCCAAGGCCACACCCTTTAGGCCTGTGGCAGGCCGAGGGTCTGCCGCAACCCCCTTCAACTCAGCCTGAGTACCCCCCTGAGGGGGGCGATCCACACTGTCTGAGTGACCACGGGACGGACAACCCAATTATTGGTCACGTGTATCGCCCTAAGCGGGTCCAACCAACGTCGGAGTCGCCGGTTGGGAGGCCCCCCCCCCTCTTTTGAATGCCAGGTTAAATTCCCGGTTTTTGCCCACCTCTACTCACGCATTGTGGAGGAGGGGACATATAATTTTTGTGGTGCTAAGTGTGATGTTGTTTCCGCGTTAAACGTTCGAGAGTGGGAAAAACGTCTCCAAGGTTATCACGACTACGAAGTCTGCGCTTTTCTCAGGTACGGGTGGCCAGTTAGCTACGACGCCGACACCTGGCCTCTGCCCACCTACACCAACCACCACAGCGCCCGCGCTTTCAAAGACGCCCTCAACGTTTTCACAGACACGGAATTATCGCACGCAGCAATTCTGGGGCCTTTGTCAGACCCTCCCTTCGGGGACAACACCCAAGTTTCTCCTCTTATGACGAGAGAAAAGAAGAACTCCAGCGATAGACGGGTGATAATCGACCTCTCTTTTCCCCCGGGACACTCCGTCAACGACAGGATTGCGGAAGGGATGTATCTCGGCGGTTCTGCAAAATACACCCTCCCCAGCATCCGGGACCTGCTGAATCATATCGAAATCATAGGAAAGGGGGCGTTGCTCTGGGCCGCGGATGTGAGCCGAGCCTATCGCCAGCTAAGGCTCGATCCCGCCGATACCTCCCTCATGTGTTTCAAGGTGGGCGATAATTTTTACATCGACCTTTGCCCAGCCTTTGGCTGCAGAACTTCTTCTGTGGCGTGTCAACGCGTGGCCAACGCGGTCATATACATCCTATGAGGCCAAGACATCATGGCCTTGGCCTACCTAGACGACTACGCCGGGGTGGAGCCTAATAAAGAAAAGGCCGACCGGGCCTACGCGACCTTTCTGGCCTTGGCTCGCGACTTGGGCCTCCAACTCGCTCGTGAAAAGTGTTCCCCGCCTACGACAAGCCTCACGTGGCTAGGCTTCCACGTGGATTCGGTCGCCATGATCGTCTTAATTCCCCCGGAAAAATTACACGAGGTAATTGAGATCTGCCGCCTGGCGGGACAAGACTCATGCTACTCTCCGCCAGCTCCAGTCGTTAGCGGGACGGGTTGTACATATCGCCGCCTGCGTTAGGCATGCGAGGCGCTTTACAACACGCATCTTCGCAGCTTTACGGGCAGCTCGTTTCTGTGACGTCATACAAATAAGCCCCGCCCTGATGGGAGATGTCAACTGGTTCACCCACTACGCGGAGCGGGCCAATGGCAAACATCTGATTCAGCGGCCGCAAGCGCACGTTTTCATGACGCTACTTGTAGCAAAGGATTCCGCCCACGCACGAGTCGGCGCCAAGGCAGTCACGTGGTCTTGGTCTGACCTAGAGGTCAACGTGGCGCCTTCCAGTCTGCGGACGGGCGCCCTAGCTATTATCATAGCGGCCACGTTACTTTGGGACAGTCCGGTGAAGCGCTCGGTTATACTTATAACCACCAACAGCCCGGGAGCTCGGGCGGTTATTTCCCCTCACAGGATCAAGGATGTTTTTGTGGGCGCTTGCGCCCGCAAGTTGTGGTTGCTTGCGGCTTTACTGGACTCCGAGGTGGTCCTGGCCAAGGGCCCGGCGCCGCGAGACCTTTTTCCCACTCTCCGCGTCGACCGCCCCCCCCTGATCGCCATGTTAAGTGATTTCACCTGATTACAGGTACAGACCCGCTTCTACACGCCTAGATGGCTTCATCTTTCATCGCAGCAGCGGCAAATTCGACGATAAAGAACAAGTCGTCGCAAGCGACGTTTTTTCTCCAGTGGGCCGGCCGACATGGAGTCGATCCTCGACGACCCTCGATACTCCAGGCTTCCTTGTACATACAAGCCCTCGCCAACAAGCTGTCTTCCCCGGGTGCGGTGAAGAACTACGTATCGGGGGCGAAGTCTTGGATATCGGACCATGGGGGCGATATTTCTCCGTTTGTATCGCCTCAGGCTTCTGCAGTTCTCCGGGGGTCTGCCTTACTCTCAGGACATGTTACCAACAGAGCCCCCCCCATCACGTTGGATATTCTTCATAGGATCTGTGACCTGGCCGACGGGCTTACCGTAGGCCTACTCTTCAAAACGGCAGCAGTCTTCGCGTTTTATTCCCTCCTTAGGGCTTCAAACTTGTTCGCTTCTCCCTCCTCCAGGGCTTCTCACGTTATCACCAGGGGTGACGTTATCGCCCAACAAGGCACACTACGCGTACGGATTATATCGTCAAAAACGATAGCCCCTTCTTCACCTCAGGTTATCGTGGTACCCGCGGCTTCGGACCCTCGTTATTCACCTGCAGAATTATGGGAGTCTTATAGAGCGGCAGCCCCTGCGGCCCCGCTGGACCCCATTTTTCTGGTCAGACCAGGAGTACCTCTCACTTCAGATGCATTCACACGTATCCTGCGTATCCTCCTCCACCGAGCCCGCATCCCGCACCCAGCAGCCTACACTCCACACTCCTTCAGGAGGGGCGGCGCCCAACATGCATCCGCATCGGGTATGACGGCATCTGACATCTGCAAACTCGGAACGTGGTCTTCAGAGCAGACCTTGGCCACATACTTACAGAACTGACTTTATCAACGTTCCGGTTGGTACTTGTTTTTTGATAAACTCAACAATTATCCAATGTCATTTTGATACATTGTATCAATTTCTTACACTACGTGTGTATCTGTATAACAATTGTCAAATCTGCAATTTTCAAATTTCATGTTACCAATTTAATACTCTCGTAATACCTCGTCAATTGTATTACACATCGGTATTACTATACTCAATTGTTATACTACGCATAAATTGTCCAAAGTATAATAAATACCATATACTATAATGTGCTCTCTAGTTAATCATTAGAGCGAACTTGTGAACAGTAATGAATACAAAGGGCGCTTTCATAGACTCATGCGCCCCTATCGGACGTTTATAAGACCATGCTCGGTCACGTGACCTCCAGTCTTCACTTCGAACTTTATCTCAAGAAGACGTTTAAATTTTCCACCCACCCACCCTACATAAACTGTTTTATGGGTGAAAAAGGGTTTTTCACTTGTACTTGTTTTTTGATAAACTCAACAATTATCCAATGTCATTTTGATACATTGTATCAATTTCTTACACTACGTGTGTATCTGTATAACAATTGTCAAATCTGCAATTTTCAAATTTCATGTTACCAATTTAATACTCTCGTAATACCTCGTCAATTGTATTACACATCGGTATTACTATACTCAATTGTTATACTACGCATAAATTGTCCAAAGTATAATAAATACCATATACTATAATGCGCTCTCTAGTTAATCATTACCCCATATCCTTGGATGAAAAAGAGGACTTGGGAAAATTCAATTCTATGGAATTTTATGAATTATGATAAATTTCTATTTGGCCTTATTCATATTGATTATCAGGAAGAAATTATCAATATGAATTATTGATAATATATATAAAATAATTGACTGATAGAGAAGTAAGGAAATTATTATGCTTACATAAGACACAAAGGTAAGTTAGATTATTGAGGTGTGGGTGGGTGGGTAAAAAAAAGTGATACGTGTCTATCGTATGAGAGCTGAGGTGAGAGTGAGGGTGAGTGAAGTGAAGCGGGAGCGCCGTAGGGTGCGTATTGTAGGAGTAAGACACCAGGAAGGGGGGCACTGACCACTCCTGACCAAAGGCCAGGAGTCACCTATATGACACAGTGAATTGTTTATTGAATTTATATATGAGAAGTTGTTTTTTTATTCAAGTGGGTTGAAAATCACAAAAGAAACAGACACAGTAAATATGTTGTCGGTGGTTGTTATTGAACTATTTCATTGTATGGAAATAAATCATAAATACACCTGGAAAAAAAACAATATTAGAGATGAATCCAAGGAGATGGGGTGAAATATACTATATAAAAGGTTTTCAGAAAATGCTATGTGTTTTACTATGTGAAAAAACAACTGACATATACTATATAAAAGGTTTGCAGAAAATGTTATGTGTTTTACTATGTGAAAAAACAACTGTTAACAATTTCTATATATTCTTTTATGATATTATCATCATTCTAATATCTAAATCAAAATCTAGCTAGGTGTCCCCCAAATTCTAAGTTAGATATGTGTTCTGCAACACCCTGACTTTATCATATCCAACTTTTAGGAAAGTGACATGGGTTCCAATTTTCAAGCAAATTCCCCGGTATGCCTTTAAATAGAGATATTAATGCTGAAGTATACTAACTTAATACATGTAACATTCAGGCTTAGACATACTGGGTGGGACTATCATCCCACCAGAGCTTATAAGCTTATAAGCACGTGTGGCTTGACATGTGTGTGCTTTGTGTTTTAATTCCTGCCCACCCACACAGGGCCTGCAGGAGGGGGCGAGCCAGGGGCCGGTCCATAAAATAAGTCCCGATAAACTCCTGAAGAAATTACCATCCCAGCCATTCACAATTGAACCTTCCCTTGGAAAAGTGTCCAGGTGCCTGTTAACTGTTTAGACTTCCATTATTTGTCATAGATTTTATTAAGAATACCAGGCAATTATCGCTAGAAGACGGTCCATGGTTTGAGACTAGGTTGAGAAAATTCTATGAACTGTTTTAGGAAACAGGCCCCCGTGAGACTCCCACCAAAGACCAACGTGTGGACCTCAACCAAACCGATCCAGCCTTGATCTTATTGGGAGCAAACAGTATTCCAACGAGGCCCTCCACGCGGCAATGTGGTCTCAGGTGTGGTAGTGAAGCAATTGAGGTATGCAATGGACATGAGGAGTACACCAACATGCCAACCGGTGTCTCACACTTAACAGCTGTTTCAGACATGGGATCTACCTATGGACACATACACATTAGGATCACAGCGTAAGAGTATCTCAGTGCTACGGAGTATAGGTGTGAAGGAGAAGGAGAGGAGGATATATACCACACAGGAAGGATGCAGAATTGTTACAGTAAACCCAAGGTGCCCCCGCTGCTGGCGGAAACGGATGAGCGCCTCACAGCTAAACACATCAAGGCTCTCTCCTTCTTACAGGACATAGGCCGTGAGAATAAGGAGCTGAAAGCCAAAGTCAAGGAATTAGAGGTGTGTAGTAATCCTTATCTTAGCCTGGTATAAACTCATAATCAACAGGCTTGCTAGTATGGTAATGTATACTTAATGGATGATAAACAGATACACTTTCCAGGCTAAGATGAAATCGGAAACATATTCGTGTTTAGTCTGATTCCCCATTCACCATCTTATTTGGAGGGCTTCGAAATATTCACATGGCTATCACCTCTTTCATGTTGCTCCACGCTCCAAAGGGCATCGTGAATGGGGACAAAGACCAAACACTCATCAGTTTCTGTCTTAAAATTATCCTTCGCCTCACATAAATCATTTTAGATTTAATATGGTGTGACTGTATGCCACGGTTATGCTATAGAATATTTATTTGATGCGTGACATATGAAGTTAAAAACATGTAACCAAGCCATGTGGTAGGATAGGGTAGGATAAAATCTAAACGTCACTAGAGTTTGTGTAATTGCTTACATGGTGTTCGTTGTCTTGCGCTACAGATATCACCCAGATCTGCTTTGTGAAATCATTCCATGAAGACAACTCACGCCATGTAAACAATCATATGACATATAGTGATGTTTCTTGATAATCTGAAATAGCGCCTGTATGACCATCCAAATTGAGTTTTAGTCTTGGCCACTGTATGCCACGACTGGAGTTTGACATAGTGATTTCACGAGGCGAAGCAGAGTGAAGTCCGGAGCCAAAACTCCAGGAGTGGAATGCGGTGGCCAAGATTGAAACGAATCAGGTTTTGATCTTATCCTACCCCTTCTCCTCGATTTTGGAATATTACATGATAACAATTCTGTATGCCACTAGTGGCATATAAAACTCTGTATGCCAGTCAGCGTGGCATACGGCGGAAACTCAATGTTAAGCCTATGGGATTTTATATTAGGGGTAGGATAAACATGTATATGTACGCACATACAATATACATGTATGTATGCATTGTGATGTCATGTTGTTATTACTATTTGTAAATCATCCCACCTACGCCTATTAACGCAGTAGGACGTCATGATGGTTGCCGTTTCAATTAGCATAAATATTTGTGGTCAGTACAATAATATATATGGCTTGGTAATGTAAATTAATTTTAACACTATGAAGCTATTGGCAGTGCTAGCCAGTATCCCATTGATATGTTACTTGGCTGGCAGCCCGAAATCAATCTCAGATTATTCCCGTAGCAGTGGGTAAGGAAATGATATACAGAATACCAGCTCCTCATGCAGAAACACCAACTGGCGTATCACTATTTGCCTTTACTCTGTTTCTGCCAGATAAATCTATTTAGCTAAGTGGAGAATACCTCTTGAATCCACTTTAAGACTGAGCTTGATACTTCAGTGGTCTTGGTAAGCGAAGTCAGGCATTACCAGTGTACACAACACGACCTGGCCCGCGACCCATTAGACAAATATCTTGGCGCTGCTTTCTTGTTAGCCTTCTTGTGTGCATTCTCATGCATGGAGTGAAGGGCTTGTAGTTTAATCCTTAAAGCCGGGGTCACACCAAGCGAGTCAAGGCGGTGATCTCCGGAATAGCCTACACAAAGAGCCATGTATGTGAGATATTATTTCGGAGTAATATCTCCCACTGATAATTCATCGTATCAGAAGCAATAAGTTGAAATAATTCATCATATACACGCCGTTTTGTGTTGGAGATTCCGGGAAACGCTGTGGGTTTTTTATTCTATTTTATTGACAATTCCAACATCTACAATGGTAGTTCTCCAAGTTGGAACAGGAGAACGTAAAAGACAACAAAAGAAGAGCAAAGGCTGGAGAAAAATAATGCAAGTAAACAATGCAAGTAAACGATCATAGCCTATACACTCGTTTTCATACAGTCAGTTCCAACATCGGAGACACAAGAACAATAAAAAGATTTGTATTTCGAGAAAATATAGTTCTATCAATTGATAACACACGATCTTAACAGTCAGTTCTTCATGCGTGTACGTAAGTGTTTAGTCCACTTCTTCACCATTTTGGAAGCTAATAAGTCTTTTAAATGCGTCGAGAGTGGGTGGTTTTTGTATACTTGGGGGCAAGTTGTTCCATATATAGACACCCCTGTACATCGTGGATCTCTCATAGTGGGACGTCTTATGCTGGTATACATTAAGCTTTCTCGCATGGTGTGTCCCCGGCATAACTCATACTGACTGTGTTTACAAAGACCGAGACGAAATAATTAGCTTCTCATGTACTTCGAGGGCGTTATGTAATTGCAGGCAGGATCCAATCCGCTTATCATTGGTGAAGAGTGAAAATACGACAAACAGGGCGGGAAATTTAGGGGGCACTTTCACTAGTCCTATCAGAGTGTGAGCTATTAGCACTTTAGAAGGTGACGACCACCGAACAACAGAGCCAGTAACCATAAACTAACTGTGAAAAAGTTATCCTATTAGGTCCCCATTCCAAGATGTATTTGAGTATATGCATCTATCTCACCCTTGGTATTGTTCCCCATAGACTTGATATTGGGAACTCGTATCCAACGTCCATTGAGTATTTAGAAAAAAATATTCAATGGGGGATTTTGTTAGCCCATTAGCCAATGTGAAAGGTGAGATAGATTCAGAAACTCATTCAAGTTTACGGTCAGAGCTTGATCCTCTCTCTCTTTTGAATTGCTAAGTAATTCATGCAGCTTTGCCTTGAGAATTACTATGCAATTCAAACTCGATGGGATACAAGCCCTGACTCTCATAGGTTTCCTTTATAGTCACTCTTACCTGCCAATGTACCACAACTCTCCCCATTATTTGTAATTTGGACATTATTCTTGTATTGTGATATGTTTGGAGCTGAGGTTTAAAATATTATATTGAAATCATTTTATGAGTCACTCTACCAAAATGAATTGTCTCCAGTGACAGCAAATCTTTGGATGGCACAGAAAAGCAGTAATATTAAAATAACCTTTCGTAGTAAAAATGAATTTGGAAGAATAAAACAATAATGTCACTTGGAAATAAGGTTTCCATTGGTTATAAAAGCTTGATAATTCCTCAATGAAGAACGTGACTAACCTTGTTGTATGTTCACAAAATGAAAGACCAAGCAGATTAGTGTTCTACTTAAATATTAACTTAAATATAATGCATTAGAAAATGACTAGGCATGCCCAAACGCCCCTATCTAAGTACATTGTATATACAGGTGAAACTGACAAAATGCCAGAAGGGGCAAGAGAAGGTATCGGCACGGGCCCAGAGTCAGGAGAAAGAGATGATCACCAAGATGATGGAGAAACACAAAACAGAGGTAAGATTATAAAACCTTTCTAAAACCACTCAGGTCGGTGTTGATGTAAAGCACTCTCCTAGCAGAGATTCCGCGCTCTACTTCCTGTAGCCGCTTATATCTCTGCCCAACTAGGCCCAAATCTGGCCAATACGCCAGATTTTGAAATATCCAAAAATCTTGGGGATTATCCTGTGGATTACTTGTAAATAGAGATGCACCTATTTATATGGTAATGATACACGCTAATTTCTGTATTTTGTTATGTCAAATCAGACAAAGTCATTGGGATTACTTTCGTCAGTGGAAAGCCCCTCATGTGTTGCAGGGTTTTGTTTGTCAACATGACACATATGCTCACTTGAAGGATAGTCTAATCAAATGTGGATTCACATTATGAAGTGGTTTAAAGCTTAAAAAAAAAGAAGCTGTGAAGCTCATATTGCACTTCCTATATTTCCCAACTCATAATATAGGAGTTGTTTGAGTTCCATAACTTTTGACAGATGCCTTCTTTTGAATCTGAAATGTTGGCTGGTTCCTCCGGTCGTTAGCTGGTATATTGACCCATAGGGACCCATTGTAGATCGTCAGAAACTATGAACCATCTAGATACCCGGAGAATACCAATATATCCACCTAATACAAAGTGCCCATAGAGAACACATAGGCAGCGCGTATCTACGTACGAGCATACAGATATGTTGTATGCTGTGGGTTCCGATAAAGCGCGCATACGGAAAAATAATGCGCACTGAAAAAGAAAAATGTGTTCCTAAATGAACAGATATCCGTATGCCACCTGTCAGGAAAAGGTGGATATTAAATACAATAGACTTGTTTCAAAGAAAAGCGGTTTTATGCTCCTCGGAGTTGATTCAATATTGTCACATGTCCTCGGAAATCACTATGCGTCAATTCCTCGGAACATATGGCTGCTTGTATCTGAAACCAGTCGATATTGTGTCTTTCACCTCTGTCATGTTCTAAAATCATGTCTTATAGTCTCTCTTCTTTTCTTTCCCCTTTCCTCTCTTCCCTTACCTTCCCCTTTTCCTCCTCTCTTTTACCCATTTTCCCTTCCTTCCCGTTAATCCGTCTCTCTTCTACTGAACAATGACATGGCCCTTTCATGCTTAATGAACTGCAAAGAAACAACAAACGAAAGATAACAGATTCTGTTTGAGAGCCGGTCAACCTACATAATTCTGCATGATGATATTCGTACACCAAAGCTTACACATAACTTAGGCCCAGTGAAACCATTAAGTGCCTTTTACGTAGGGCTTCAGTAGCTAGAATAACTAGAGTTTCGGATCCAAGGGATTTAGGCCACTGTTTGAACTAGATCCTTGACACAGAACCATGCTAATCTTTCCCCGCCCATTGGAGGAGCACCCTTCACTGTCGTCCTACTATTGCCGCGCTTATCAGATAACTGACGCTCGATTTGTCTTCAGTGTGTAAGAAAACAAGCTGATAATACACGGGATCTTTAGTGTTAACCCTTATTATTATGTTTATTGCCAGTACGTATCTGATTCCAAAATTGCTATAACCATTAAGCCTTGCAGCCACCAACGCCGATTGTGGTCCCTAAAGACTTTACGAGGGACTTCCCGGCTGGAATAGAATTACACGGAGAGGTCAGACAAAATCGTGGCAGTGGACCATGTTTCTACGATTGACTATATATTATATGATAGCCCACGAGTGGATACCGGTAGGCCCGGGCGGCGTTGTTGGGTGCAGGGCCTAAACCGCCAATAGTTGTAGATATACATATACCTACGTCTTTCTTTTTCGGCGGGTAAATTCCTTTATTAACGTAGATGTTACAGTTGGTTGTGTATATATTATGAATCAGTTTTAGTTTGCCAATAAAGAGGCTATGATGTCAGCTACTGTTTTGTAACTGGTTTTCTTCGTCAGGCCTTAGCTGCGATGTCAACTATAGTTACAACAATATTGAGGTATCTTAACTGGGACAGTCATTATTTCGCATTGATATAACATAAGATATTGCCTGGTAATTGTCTATGCAAATTAAACGTTCTGTGTAGATGCCTGTATATCTGTGTCAAACATAAACTACACTCCCAAATATTGATCCCTATAGCACTTACAATAAGTCAAGCCGGGTACAACAGGAATGCATACTTCCTCACCGACAAGAGATCAATTCTATAAATAGACTACTGGGGGTTAACAGTGGCGTGAACAAGACTTGGCGTGGAAGATTTACTGCTATTCTAGGCTAGCTGGCTACACACAGTTCCCTTATTAGAAATGCTACACTCACTGTACGAACAGTTGATACCATGACATTTCCCCTAGATCCGAGTCACCTATCCTATTCACATGGCTTCACATGGTCCACAAGGCTGTGGCTTGGATGATGTTTTATTTGGATTGCATGGATTATAACGTATACTACGTGAATGAGGGTGTCATTCCTGTGGGTTCAATAGAGCATTAACATGGACGGGAGAAAACTAGACATCCGACTTGCTCTACAAGATCAACATGTGGTTCGTTCCTGTTTACTACACAGCTTTGTAGGATGTTGTCATTGTGGCTCTACGATATTATTATGGACAAATCTTGAATAACGTGACTTCATACACTCCTTGTAAATATGTTTTTCGTAGTACAAATTTGCCTGGGATAGTAACGATATCAAATTTCAAGTGAGCATTTACCAATCTCTGAGCAAATATTTGTGTTTGAAACTTAGCCTCTTGTCATTATCTCGCCTCGGTGCAAGTCTAGCCATAGGAATACCATTCGAAAAAATACTAAACGATAACCCCATAAAGGGGTAATACTATGAAGTAAATGTATATTCATATGAGATGACCTCATTAATGCCATTGACCAATCAGCAGCCAGGATTTCAGAGAAAAGACAAGACATCACCATGGAGATTTAAACCTTCCTAACTGGATTTGCGAGTGATTTTAATCATTCTGGTATTGTGATGCTATTTAATGTCATTGAAAGGGGTGAGATAAATCCAGAACTACACCCGAATCGTAAAGCATACAGTACTCGACTCGTTTGGAAGCGGCAAAATCGTCACAAGGCTTTCACTAGAAGACGATTGCAGCACATCGATGCTTGTAGAGTATTGAGCAGTTATACAATTCTCGATCTAGTTCTATATAGATAGCAGTGAAATATAACAGACTCATCTCAAGAGGTCACTGTTGGTTAAGTCCCCAGATGAATGGAGATGACACTGATGCATGTATTCCCTAGTACTTATTTCTTTTTGACAATGACCAAGCTATAATTGCGAGACGTGTTACCGTTGCCGTTGTCTGTCTCCTACTTTGTATAATTTTCACATTCAGCAAGATAAACATGATTAGTTAGTGTTTGTTCCTGGATATTATTCAGAAGGTGTCATTTAAATTAGTCATTTAGCCATATTAACTCCGATTATCCGACATATCTAGTGCAATTATCGTCAGGTAGAAACAGAAATGGTCAACGATTTTTCTTTCCTGCCTTATACAATATGTCACCACCCACCAACAAAATCAAGGCATATTGAATTAATTGGTGATGCTCTGCATTTTACTACAAAAGTTTCTTGCAGTGGAGGTCACCGATTATGCACTGACAACTTTTCACAGGGAGAACAACCGACCGACTTTTGTACAGTATAAAAGTGATCGGTGGGTTTTCAGTCGGCAGGTGGAAACGCTTAGCCATATCAGAGTGGAGACAGAGGTGGCGGCCAATCTAATGTTCACCTACCTGGCGTTTACACTAGACGATTCTGGCCAGCGATTCTGGCATTTTGCACCACCTGACAATTTTCAGCAGATAAATGCTAGAAATTGTCTAATGTAAACGCATAGCGTGTGGCGACTGCAGATCATCTGATTAAGTCCAATATACTTCTACCCATTTCGGAACATTCATGTACCATTATTGGCGACAAACGGACGGTAATTTGTCTCAGGCGAGGTATCATAGTTGATTGGAGTTGGCCATAGTCGGTAGATGTAGCAAAGCTAGGCAAGGGTCACGTAATGATTAGTGAACCACCTCCTTCAGATGTTATTTTGTTGCTGACAAGTTGTGGTTTCTATGTTCTTAAATCAGTGGCCAAAAGTTCATCAACATGTTAATAAATCTAGTCGCCGTCAATGGAATATTGGTAAATGGCGCTTGATGGGGTGGCTGACACGGGCCGAGGTATTACGTAATTCGCCTGGGACAAGTTCACCGACTCCTATACGATTTGGGAACTAATCGGTCAGCCCTTAATCGGTAGATGGGTATTGGCCTAACGTATGATTACGCAATTTGGCACCACCTCATGACCATTGGACACACTCTGACGCCGGCGACTATGTCAAGCCGCCTTGAATCAGTCGTCTAGACCTCGTCGTCAGTATAAACACTCGATTACATTCTGAGGTTGACGACTTTCGCAGTGGACATTGCCACCACGTGATGACTACTGGCTTGACGATCTACATTCGCCACGTATTTAATCGTCTAATGTTAACGCTGGGTAAAGATCCTACACTGGCCGCCAGAGCTAACCTAGGCTAGCTCTGGTCGGGTTAAGTCCGTGGCCACCTTGAACAAGTGGCTCTAAGTGTTTATTACTCCCCACCCAGATTGTCTGCACTGCTTGTAGAGTGTATCATTTTCTACTCTCGAACCCAATTTTACATTTCTCAAACCAAATTTAACCAACTACCTGGTTTGAGGTGCACACACAGTGATACATGTGGGATTTAAACCTACCATCTCCTCTGTCGTAGCTCAGCGCAGATAGGGGTTGGTTGCCAATCTATAAAGATCCTCGAGGTTATCTGAAGACGATAGATGGCGCCATGAGTACCAGTCTGCTACGCCCCCTTCTGGATCTGTAGCCAACGTTATCATCAGTGGGAGATGGATCCACAGGTTTAAGTAATTGCAATCTGGAAGTGATTATTATATGTTCATACGCGTTACAAATTTTTGGAACTTAGGATAAACATTCATATCCTATCGTGAGCCTCCTACAAAATAAGTCGGATGGTGCATGCATTTACTATACCTTGAGGCACAGGTTACACTGGCAACCAGAGCGTGGTTGCCAAACTAGGCACAGGTCTGTGATGTGGCTTAGTTCATAAAACTGCTACTAGGTGACGCCACTGTTGTTGCTGGACCCCGCTCTGAATCTCCTCTACCCTGTCTCAACTCACATATATAGAGCCCATAACCTCCATACACGAGGTTTATTATGGTATACAAGAGGATTAAGATATGAACATGTCTACATTCTGAAAAAAAGACCTATGCTCATTTATTTTATTTTTTTTAAATATGTACAGAAAAGTTGTCGACCAAAGGTGACTGATAAAGCTTGATATGATACAAAATATTTACATCCAAATCAAAGATCATGTGCTAGTTATGGTAGCTATCTTAGCCCGGCTGTTCAACTTTTTCCGCACTGTTTATGACATCAATGTTAATTTTTTTCTAACGCAAGCAATACAGACTTCTGTAAGTCAGAGTTTACAGTAATGAAAGAGTAACGAAAGAACTGAAAATCAGAGACTGTGAAAATGATTCTATTCAAAAAGCGGCCCAATATATACGTTTTTTCCTGTCTGTATATCATCGTTTTTCCTCACAAAGGAATTTTGAAAGAAAGGGGCGCCATCGACGGGGTTTCTTTAAAAAAGGGTAACTATGACCATGGGAACCTATAACTTCTGCACCTTCCAAGCTCTGCATCTTTAATAGATGGCCATTAGAATATGGTCATCATAAAATGCTATTTTACATTTGGTCAGTTTTAGCTATATCGAATAAGGGCCTGAATCATCTTGAAATGGTGTTCCTTTATCAATTGAAAAGTGTTATTATGTATCCAATTTAGGCATACATTTGTGATAACAGAGATAATTATTTCTGGAATACTCATGCCATACTTCTGAATTTAGTTTTTTATAGCCGAGCTAGGCTCTCTTTAGTCATCTTTACAGTTAGATAAGTCAATTACAGATTTTTTGTTTTCATGTACTTTCCAATCCTAATTTCCCATAGTTTTCTTATTTACAATTATCATAACTTCAATCCAGCGAGGAACAATGGAAAATCCTTTTTATGACATGTGAATCATCCCACGTTTAACAATCATATTTCAACTTTAAAACATATGATCAATTCATCGCTGAACAATCTTAGATCCAATAACATCATAAATAAATACTTCTGAATTTCATATTCAAAGTTTTATTGAAAGGTCTTTTACCTTTGTAGATTGCTCTCATTGGGGCAGATGCGACAACTTGTGAATGGTACTTTTCTTTTTAGCATTAATGATTATCTTAACACTTTACAACGTTCCGAGAGCTATAATTCTGGAAATAAAATCGACATGCTCAGAAAAGGATACAATATCTCTTCGGAAATAGCTTTCACATTAATCCACCAGGAGTCACTACTGCCCTGGATTGAGGCTATCGGTGACTCGGAAACACCATGGTGATATTTTAGATATGGCGACAGAATTTCAGTAGTTTCCACAATAAAATACTAGGGAACGTTGTGCAAAACAGTAGGAGTTCAGGAATTCTCAACCGACCAGATTAAATTAGAAATTAGACCTCGCCATGTATAAGTGCAGTGCGGACATAAATACCTTTCAAAGATTGGATCTTAATTCACGTGGACCGGCTTGGTCACTCAGTCTCTGAATACATACACAATATTGACTGGTTTCAGATACAAGCGGTCTTATGATTCGAAGAGATGATGCTTAGTAATATCCAAGCGCACGTGAGGATATTGTACAGAGTCAACTCCGAGAAGCATACAACTTCTTTTATCTGAAGATGGTCTATACTGTGTGCTATATATCCACCTTTTTCCGACAAGTGGCAAACCGATATTAGTTCATCTTAGGTATGCACTATTTTTCCGTACACTCTAATTTTCCGTAGCGCTTTAGCAGAACACGGAGTATATAACATATCTGTATGCTCCGTTTATGGTAATACACACTCCCTATGTGTTTTCTATGGACCTTTCCTATTAGGTGGATGATAAAAGTATCTGAAGTTAAATTATGATTTAATGTTAATTTGGTAATGTTGTATTTTCTGACATATCCCTCCCCAACGATATTTCCCCATTAGATATGTTCCCGGAAAATTTCTCCCTACATTTCCTAGGAATTTCAAAGGATGATGTCTTGGGAGAGCAAGCGTGTGGGGAGACCTTTGTGGCGTAAATACCCCGAGCCATATTCCTTTTCTGGGAATGACTTAGTTCTCAAATGGCCGTCTTTTATATCATGCCTTCTGGCTAAGCCAATATATATTGGTGATCTCAATAAAATGCAGTAGAACCCCGCCAAACAGACACCCCGCGTAAGCGGACACGCTGTGTTAACGGACACCCGTGCTCGGAACGGTGACCTATGTTAGATGTTTATTTCAACCCCGCGTTAGCGGACACCCCGCGTAAGCGCCCACTTTGGGCTGGAACGGAGGGTACTCCCTTACGTAGGGTTCTACTGTACTGGCAGTATAATACTGGCCCCCGTTTTCCCCAGATCGTTTATTATATTTAATGTAGTTACATTGTTCTTCCATATAATGATCCAGATATAACATAACATATATGCATCGATTCAACTCAGTATCGTAATTGTTTTCTTGCTATTTACCCGAATTGCGGCCTCGTTCTCTTGATATTTGTTGGGATGAACTGAATATCGGCAACAAAACAACCGGCATGTAATTACAGTGGAGATCATGGTAGAGTGAACAATTAGAATAATGAACTAACCGCTACGATCTTTAGTTGAGCAACGAAATATTTCACCCTCTATTAAAGACATACCCTACAATTCCCATTGGCAAAATCTGATGATTAATGAGTTGTGTCAGTTATCAGTTAAAACTGGTTTCTCGGGATTCATTCTAATTCCAAATGAATAAATCCAACGTTTTGTCCAGTTTATCCAACTGTGATAGGTAAAATTGGTCAATTTACATTTGCTTGATTTACATGGGAAATGTACTGAAAAATATGATTTTCTTCCAGATATAAGCCGTTGTATGCTCCTCAGAATTGACAGAATTTTTTTTTTTTTGCATTTTTATTTCGCCTTCGGTTATTACCATCGTTCTTCCAAGCAACATGGGATATACAACGTCGTAACATAATTTATATGACTATGATGAACTAATAAACAGATAATTCATCGTATACCTTGTCATAAATATCTTACATTGATATATCTTAGTTGAATAGATGCTGATTATCAGTTCGTATCATACTCAGTGGACCATAAATACATATGCACTTTCCTCGCATGTACTCGTATATGACTACACATCAAGTACTCAGAGCATACGCTCGCTTGTATCTAAAACCAGTCAATAATGTATATGTATCAATAACATGCATAAAGCACAGTGAAGTGTGAGGCATGCTTCATCCAGGGGAACTCCAGGGCATGGCGGACCTCCACGATAAGGCCCCTGCCGCCCTATGCAAATACTCCACCAATAAAACGGTACAAACGAGCTGAAGGGGTCACCACTCCCTGACCGGAGGTTGCGTACGACCAAACGTCAGGTCACATGACCAGGTGCGGGTCATGTGACCTTGCATGTCACGCTGCTGGTTGCGGGCAGGCGGCGTGTCTGTGCGGCCACGCTGGTCGGTGTGGGGCTCGTGACAGCTTTATGCCACCTCTGAGTATCACCCGTGGCGTTTTTACGGGCCGGGGCGAATTTAGCCCGAACAAATGTGAAAAGGATGGTTTTGTTCACAATCATCGGTGCTATTTAGAGTCGGCCCGACTTAACAACGCGCCCCCACCGCACGGTCCAGCACTGGGGAGCGAGGAAGTGGGAATAAATGCATAGACAATAAATGATGGTTTTGTGGACAGGCGGCCATAAACCATGAGGGGTTGACGCGTAGTAATAGACGAGCGTTAGCGTGATCCACCAATCTATGTATAGACAATAAATGATGGTTTTGTGGACAGGCGGCCATAAACCACGAGGGGTTGACGCGTAGTAATAGACGAGCGATAGTGTGGTCCACCAATCTACGTATAGACAATAAATGATGGTTTTGTGGACAGGCGGCCGTAGACCATGAGGGGTTGACGCATAGTAATAGACGAGCACTAGCGTGGTCCACCAATCTACGTATAGACAATAATAGATGGTTTTGTGGACAGGTGGCCGAAAGCCACAGGGGTTGACACATAGTAATAAGCAAGTGTTAGCGAGTGTATTAGAACGTCAACCTTGTGTGGTATACAGAACCGCCTATCCACATAACCATCGTTTGTTGCATTTACTATCCATCATTTCTTATGAATCAAACCCAGTAATTGCCATATTAAAGGTTATAACAATAGGGATTATTTCTTTGCTCTACTGCAGAAAGGGACTGTAATATGGCTTTGAGATCGTACACCACAGACTTGAATCCATATACCACAGTTATGGTATCTGACAGGTTTTAAACAATGGGTCGTGGTTTACTGAGTCCTCCAACATTTTCAAAGGGGTCTTTGCATACGATGGATAATAAAACGACTGTATTGTCATTTCCCACTTGGCAGTGACGCGCGGATCATCCGTCTAACACCGGTTACAGCTCTTACTCCCCGCCAATAGATGCACTGCCTTAATATGACATAACTCCTGCGGTCAGAGACACTGACGACCTCCAGTGAACCCGCCCGGCACGTGGAGAATCAGGTCTCTGTCAACAGAGGCCATGAACCTGTCCTGAAACTATTTACATTTTGAATGTACTACTTAGACATCAAGTATTACAGTCGCGATGAATTCGGAAGAATTTACCTTTTACCTTTTGTTGCCAGTACCGGGTGATGTCAACAAATATCTACAATTGCCTACATGACATAATCTTTAATAGAAATAGAAATATTTAGATAAATTTAATCAATTCAATTTACAGCGCCACATAAGACCTACGAACAATATCTCACATCTGGTCAAATACTTTATATACGTATGGGGACATCCATGAAGTACTGGATGGGGGGGGGGGGGGGGGGGACTTGCTCCTTCTTTGTTATATTGCACACAAAACTTGGGATGGCCTCTAAGATTTCCTTTCAAAAACCACTTACAGGACATAGTTTTTAGACAAAATTCAATTTCTTGAATAAATTAAAAAAATATATATTAATAGCACTACATATAACAACTGATTCTACAACATATGTACACTATCTCATATCTGGTCATATCTAGTCATATATCTTTAAATCTGTATGGGGCCATCCACAATGTACGTATGCGCTGAGGGGAGGGGGATTGGGGGTAAAAAAAAAATTGGGTATTTTGCATATATATGCTCCTCTTTTGTTCTATTGCGTACACGATTGGGAGGAGAGGGATGGGGTGTACCAAAATGTCAAAAATTCTGCATTCATACTTAATGGATGGACCCCTATAGACTTATAAAACCACATATAGGAGAATACTGCACGTTGGCTGAGATTGATATGCATACATAGTGAGTATTAAATAAAGACTGCGCTGTCCGGCGGACACTGAGCTCAGCACATGCCCCGCCCCATAGCGTGTTCTCGTGATCCGTGGCTCACGCTAGGAGCAGCTCCCGCTGACCCCCTTTTTCAGCGAGCAGTTCAGCGAGCAGCTCTGCCCGCGCCCCGGGTTGTGCACATCAAGGAATTCATATTGGCCAGTATTGTCCCCACTGGCCCTTCAGGTCCAAGGCGGCAATGTATTTATTAGACCGGGGCGCCCGACTGGCCGACGCGCGCCTCTGAAATTAATTGTTTTGATGTGGGCTTTTCGGCCTGCTTAATCTGGAGGAATTCCTGGTAAGAAATTGGGATTAGGGGCGTAATAAGAAGAAATGGATGAGAGAGGGCCCCGGCCCGACCCGAGCGGGCGACGGGGGGTGAGAGGCCGGAGAGGAGGAGGGTGGGGGCCGGGGAGGAGGCAATGGGAGGCTGGGTTAATCCGGGGGAGGCTAACGGAACGGCCGGGGGATCTTACACCCTGCGTAATCACCCCTCGGACACTGGAGTCATTTCGGCTTGCATAACAAGATTTAAACCGGGCGCGCCGACGCAAGAGACAAGAGCATAAATTCCCCGATGAGCGAGGCCCAAGGATTTGAATAAGTTGCATTTGGGCGCGGCCACCGAAAGGGGGCAGTCGGGTGGAAGTGGGCCGATCTTTTATGCGTCCTTTGTCGGTCCGGGGGCAGGGTATTAATTGGTTTGTCTGAGGGCGAGGCCGGAGCGGCCTGCTCAGACCCAATACATCATACCCGGCGCCCAATATGAATTCCTAAGACATAATCAATTCGTCTTGGCCGCTTCGCCCCGAGTCTGCCATTGTAGCGAACCTCGTTAGCTTAATGCTATGGCCTGACCGGCAGGGGCCAGGCCGGCCCTCGGGGTAGGACCCAAAATGCCGAGTGATTAGAGAGCAAAATGCTTGTCCTTTCTGCTTAAACCCCGGCCGGCCTCAGCGCCATTTAGACTCGGCAAGGGCAGCGGTTCAGCCTCAGAGTCTCTGGTGTTAGATGAACATGTATGGGGACAGCTATATAGGCAGCATTGCAACCCCCCAGTCCATAGCATGCATGCAGCCTCCCAGCGCCCACCCCCCAAACTGGACATTCACTTCTCGGCGAGGAAAATGACAGGGGTAGGGGTTGGTATTACGGTCAAATCAAGCAGGCAGCGGGATGAAGGGTGCGCATGAATAATCCGCCAGGCGGGACTGGAAGATTATAACCTCTCTGACCAGGGGCAGGATGTGTGTGAGGAGGGAGCGTGTGTTGAGCATTGACACTTTGTATACAGTCACCATGGAGGAGCTCTAACTATATCATATAACATAGTTGTTATCCATCGTATACAAAGTCCCCATTGAGAATATATGGGGAGCTCATTATGTTAAACCATAACTGTTCAGATACCATAATTGTGGTATACAGATCCAAATCTGTGGTATATGGCCTTCAAAACTGTGGTATATGGTATACAAAAACAGTCCCAATTGTTATACCCTTTTGTATGGCAATTACTGATTTCTATTCATTCGAGAGGATCGAGAACGAATACAACAAACGATGCTTTTGTGGACAAGTGGCCCCGTAAACCATTCGAGGGTGACGTTGCAACAAAATCGCTAGCGCTCATCATCCGCTGGTGGCATATGGCCGACTGTCCAAAAAAACATCGATTATTGTCTTTATCGTATATATATGTATACATATATATCATGTACATATCCAGGATTCTGGGAAACCGCCCCATAAAAGACCCACAGCTATATACACACACATATAGGATTCCAGGAAACCTGACCTGACATGGTCCACCCATCTTATCTAACTTAGAAAAAATATATATATGGGTATCATAAACGTGACATAGATTGATATATCAACTGCTATTATTGATTTATTCCCATGAGAAGAGTTTTGAAGTTCCAAAAACGGGTATTATGGTATTCCATTGTGAATACTATATCATATGAAAAATAAATTAAAGTTTTGATGTTCATAATCAATGAGAATATAATTTGTTGAGGTATTCTCATGTGATACGTAAGTGATATCCTAATTGATATCACTTTAAGTGGTTTACTTGTGAATAAACACGTAGGGCCTACAATCCATTATCTCACCCCTGGTACAAGTTAAGTCATAGAAATAACATTAAAAGAAATCAATGAGCACTCCGGCAAAGTGACAATACTATGCCATGGCCGTTGTGGAGTTAATGCGAGTGATATACGTGATATACAATTGACCAATCAACGGCCAGGATGTAAGAGAGAAGACAAAACATCAACACGGAGATTTGAACTTTGCTAACTGGATTTGCTAAGTAATTTTAAATATTTTGATATTGTTGATGTTATTGAAAGGGTTGAGATGAATCCAGAACTGCACTCGAGTCGTAAAATACACAATATTCCTCCTGTTTGGATGCACTGTAATCATCATTCCACATCGTCTCGATGACAATTGCTTATGGATTATTGTGTATTTAAGCGATTCATGATCCAGTTTTATATAAGAACTCTATGTGGAATACAATAGATGGACGTGTAGACCATCATACCCTGGCATAATATATCTTGAGAATCATTATTAAAGTGGGTAGGAGAAAACCTCGAGAATGAGCTCGCATTAACCAAACCATCGATATTTTTACTATTCATCAAGTTGTAAAGATCTGCAGATTCACTATCTATTATGTAAATAAAAACTGTACATAACAAATTATAGGTTATAGATTATAGACCAGAGGCTTGTTTGATAACCTAGGACCATACATGATTACCCCTTTTCTGTACCTCGTACAAGGGTTATGGTTTAATGATATTTAAGTCTGTTTGTTCAGACAGTATCAGCAGTCCATAAGGTCATCCAAAAGCGTTGAATAAAGTTGGCCCACATCGTCGCTGGGTCTCTATGGCATACAGAAATGGGTCTACATGTACGATCCTAGATTATTAAACAGGCCCCAGATCTGTGAAATTAACATCGTTCATAGAACTGACTGACTGGAACCTCTAGCACTATATCTATAACTGTATGAGTAAATGTGTTGTAACAGCTCTTAACAACAAAGCAGAGTCAAATGACCAGACCAACGAACATTCTGACATAATACACTCATGTGTGATAATAAGATGAAACTCTATAGCTGTCTATATAAAGCCCTTTGAATGTGTATGTCAATTGTATATTACTATATACCTATGGGCGTATGTCACCTTTAATGACCAGGAGTACAGATTCCGTTGGTCACTGAGTGACGAAAGAATAATCATACTCCGTACCACATGACCATTCATTCTACTATTTAGTGATTTATTGATTGGCATTTTTGATGATTTCTAGGTATATGATGATAAAGAGACACAGTGAGTGTGACTAAATTGCATCTGTTTCTCGATATTTTGGTCAGAAATACTCACCGAGTTCGAAGATCAAAATATCTCTGAATAGATTCCATTCAGTCACACTAACTATCTCTTTATATATTACTCACAATTAGAGCATGTGCATGGAAGAGCGCTTCAATTGAGAAGTGATTGTACGCCGTCTTCAAATCTGTTCTGAATAAAAATAAAATAGAATTTTCCCAGTCAGAATAGATTTCATTTGCTTCTCAAATTCATCATAAGTTGGTAGATTTCTGGCATACGGAGAGAGTCTATTTCATAGTAAAGGACCACAATAGTTCAATGAGTTTTTATGAAAAGTACATCTTGGCATTTTTCACTTAATCGATATTGCTTCACAGGATCTTGTTGTTCGATATCTTAACAAATATAAATGCTTAAACGTATAACAATAGATATGAAACATAGATAGGCCTCATTGATGTGGCTTATCTCCCACCCATGTTCTGATGACGTCATGGCCGTGTTCCGTCGACCCCTAACGCCCCTCCCGCCACTTCAAAATCAGCCAAACCTTCAGAATTCCCAGACCGTCCATATTCCCAATACATGAGCAATATCCCCTCCTCCACGGTGACCTCATTTCTCAGGCCTACCTAACGCTGATGACTTGGGCGACTGGATTTTTCTGCTGGGCAGTGTGGGGCTCCTGGTCCACGGGTCAGCACTGAGAATTTGGCCGCTGGCCAGGTTTATGGATGCTAATGCTCCAGTCAATATTTGGTATTGGGGCACAGGAGGACAGTGGTCGGCCCTGGGGGTAGAACTAGTGTCAACGCCCCCTGACACAATTGACCCTTCCGACTCAAAATATAAGAAGACATTGTATGAATCTAGAATACCGAGTATGTCATAAGGAGTTAGAATTTGGTTCTATATGAATCTAGAATACAGAATATCTAATAAGGAATTAAAATCCGGTTCTGTATGAATCTAGAATACCGAGTATGTTATAAGGAGATAGAAAGTGGTTCTATATGAATCTAGAATACAGAATATGTGATAAGGAATTAAAATATGGATCTATATGAATTTAGAAAACCGAGTTTGTGATTGGGAATTAAAACCCAGTGCTGTATGAATCTAGAATACAGAGTATGATACAGAACTAAATCCGGTTCTATATGAATCTAGAATACTAAGTTTATGATAAGGAATTAAAATCCGGTTCTATATGAACTTAGAATACCGAGTATGTGATACGGAATTAAGATCCGATGCTATATGAATCTAGAATACAGAGAATGTGATAGGGAATTAGAATCTGGTTCTATATGAATCTAGAATACAGAGTATTTAATAACGAAATAAAATCTGGAGCTGCATGAATCTAGAATACAGAGTATGTGATGAGGAATCAAAATCCGGTTCTTAGTACTTTTACTTTTCTTTGATTTAAAGAGCATCATACAGTATGACGCACCGAGAGGAGTTCTGATTGTAAAATTTTAAAAAAACGTCCGAAATATTCGACTTCCTATGATTGCACTATGTACATGTTTGTCACATATACATGTAATTGTGTCATGGAAAATATGCACTCAATAGCTAATTAACAATGTATTAGGGCCACGTAATTTGTGATGGAATTCAGATACCATTAATATAAACAAGGTTGCATATTACGCAGTATCCAGAATAGATTAACGAATTTATCTGCTCATAAATACCTTATCAATAATCCATAACACAAAGGGCTTCGATTTTCATATTCACTGTAAGAGACTTCTCACCTTTTCCAGTATGCCTGACACTGAACCACCTCTGTAATGCAGGCCTATGTTACAATTGTTGAGAAAATTCATTCTTTTCCATCATATCTCAAGTTGTCTGCCAACGTTTCCAGGGTGATAACTATAAAATTATGTATTAACTATCACTATAAAGGCGTTTTACATAACCTCTGAAAACATCATAAAGATCCATATTGAATCAGCTGAGATAAATGACATATTAACCAAACTGGAACATGATGCTTTGAGGCATCATTTGCACTAGCCACGGGAGTGCCCTGAGGCATCATTGGTAAGGAAAGGGCTAAAATAAGGCAAGAATGATGAATCCTTTGAAAAGATCAATACCACTGCGAATAAGGTTATTTATAACATTGACATATCACGTTCTCTCTGGGAATCTTTCTTGATCAACCCCTTTGGCCATAACCCTCACCCACATGACCTTTCGATTTGTATTTAACGGTGTTCAATGAGACAGGCAACTCCCAAATATAGAGGTGTCAACCAATGGTAATGATCGATACCACTGAAGCAGGGTGTAATGAGATTATCCATGGTTGTTGATAATCTGATAGTGGCCCTTTGACGGCTGAATAATGAAACGCGAAATCTGGGCTAATCTAATCCGATTACGTCATCTCCATGACAACGTGTACACACTTCGCCTACCGTCACTCTCCAACCACTATGCTAATGAACCTATACATAGCATATGTTAGTTTGCCTAATAGGTATCTGCATGCTGAAATTACCATTGTTCAAGTGAATTCCTGCTTGGAGAGTAATTATAAACTGAGATAATTAGGGAAGTTGACATTCATCTATATATGCGTGCAACTAATAGATATCTACATGCTGAAATTACCATTGTGCAAATCTCATGCTTGGGTTGTGGAGAGTAATAAACACTAAAATAGTAGGGTAAGGCCCGGCGTCCACCTACAACGATATGCCTCCGATATGGTCTACGATGCACCTCCAGATAAAAAACCAAAATCGCGTCGGAAGGTCCCCTAATATCGGGGCAGTTGACCACGTTTCTGCGATTAGACACCGATATAAACCCCATACAATGTGTGGTGGATTGGCATGTCTAGACATAAGTCTACGATTCTGCATCTTCCCGATATGTCTTTGATATTTGCTTTTTGTATCGGTGCCATATCGGTAGGTCTAAATTTCTATCGTAGTAGGTGGACGCCGGGCCTTAGTTTACACTTTTCTACATATATATATGCGTCCAACTAATTGGAAGCTGTAAAGAAAAGTCCTCTTGGTATTTGATTTAGAGTTAGATAGCATTGGTGAGGCCATATTCTTTTCGAGAACAGGATATATTAATCATATATAGTCTTGCTGGGCCTACATATTAGAGTAAGTCTATGAATATTAGGCTTTATCTCACCCCTGGTATTTTTGTCCCATAGGCTTAACATTGGGAGTTCATTCTCCATGCCCCTACGAGAAATGTAGTCCGTTCTCCATGGTCTAGATCCTATGTGCTATCCATTTCTTTAGTATGTACAGGGTGAGATAGATACAGAAAGCAACTTATTTTGGTCAAAGTCATTGTTCTGCAACTCATTTGAACGGTAAGCGATATTAACTTGGCTGTTACCTCATTCACATTACTCCACATCAAACTGGTGAAGAAGGACAAGTTTGACCACAACTTGTTGGTTCTGTCTTTATTATTGTAGGCCATATTCATGTTCCATCTTGAATACTGGTAACATGATATTGAGCAGTAAAAGGAACCAGAGTGAAGTTAAGGATTCAGTAACCAAATTAATTTATTTGTACGAGTATCTCACAAGATAGGAAGTAAGTCGTTATTACTGAAAATGTTATAACCCCAAGAGGTTTACATATTCTGATTGGAATAAGAATCGGTACACAGCAATTCTATATTTAAATGCTGATGTAGAATCAACACTTCGTGGATAGAAATAAATCGGAAAACATATTTATTGAATAGCTCCTGTGTTGTGGACTATCACCCAAAGAAGTGCTGTCAATAGCACGAAACATCGTGGTCTTGTTGATACCCTGTATTTGAACCACACATCATCACCTTGGTTGTCAATATAACACCATAAATAAGAAATTCGCTGTGTCTGTCTGTGTCAATGTGATGCTAGGAGCGGGACCTACTCTAAGTAGTACATGGCAATGTTTCTTTGGAGAGGGTAAGACCAGGCGTCCACCTACTACAATATGGCTCCGATATGGTCTACGATGCACCTCCCGATTCAAAATCAAAATCGCGTTGGAAGGTCGCCTTGTATTGGAGCAGTTGACCACGTTTCTGTGATTAGGCACCGAAAAATACCCATTACGATGCGTGGTGGATTGGCATGTCTAGATATCTGTCTACGATTTTGTATCTTCCCGACATGTCTCCGATATTTGCTTTTTGTATCGGTGCCATATCGATAGGTCTAAATATCTATTGTAGCAGGTGGACGCCAGGCCTTACCTAAAGCATACAACCAACATGATTATTATTGATGAACCTGTCCAATAATTATAAGCACACTCTGGTCGACACCTTAAACTTAACTTTCAAAAAGAAAATAAGATAAGGGAAAACTTCCTACACAAGTATAACTACCGTATATATGAGTGGAACTTTTTTATGCGTCCACCCTATGTGATCCACTGGCCAACTGTGAGTGACAGATTAAAAGATCGTCATCGGGCTACGTCGTGGGGGCCGGTCGGGGACAGGGATCCGATATAGATTTAATCTCTTACGACCCTGCTCATCCGGGGCGTCCAAAGCCCCGCCCCGACTCCTCTGAATACCGATATGGAGACCGGCCTTCATCAAGTCTCAATTTGGAACCAGTCGTAATCTCGCCCGTGTTAGCGGCGAGCGCTGGGCTTTTAATCTCGGGCTTCTTTAATCCTGAGGTGGTGGGGGTGATAATCTCTGGTCGTCTCCTGGAAGCTGGCGGTCATAGCTTGCATACAGGAGGGGATGAGGAGGGGCCGTGTGGGGTGCGGGGTGTGGGGGGTTAGCCGCGAGGGGATAGTGGCGCTATCTCGTGGGAGCCGAGGCAGATGAGTATGCATGTCATAACGAGGCTTCGAGTCAAGCGCTGGCTGCCAATTAGGACGCCAGCGCGCATGCTCGCTGAGGAACTTCCGGTTTGCCCAGCAGTAACCCCCGTGCACCTCATCTCACCCCCACTCCCCTATACACACACCCGCCCTGCCCCTCCTCTCACCCCCACTTCTATAGGGCACAGAGTGTTTGCTAGTTCTGCCATAACCAGCCAGGAAATTATAAGATGGCACCACTGTAGTCGGTGGGGGGGGGGGGGGGGGGCAACCGCTATTATCCGTTGTTATAATCTATGGATGACATAAAGACGAGGCTAAAATCTCTTCATTGCAAAACACAAAAAACTTTTTTTTAGATATCCATTGTTAATTGGTTTTAGATGGCGTCGGGGGGGGGGGGCAAGATGGCCGCCCCCATAGCACAATAGCTATGTGTCCTACACACACCCCACTCCCTGCTTCTTTGTATACACCCCACTCATACCGCCTGCTTTGCCTCCGCTCATCTTCCAAACCCCACCCTTCCTCCTCCCACCCTTTACCATTTCACCCCACCCTACCCCGCCGCACCCCAGCCCTTTGGCCCCGACGCCCCCTCCCATGCCCGCCCGCCCGCCCGCCGACCGCCCCGTGTTATCGCGCCGCTCGCCCCGGCACCGACATAATCAATGGCCAGGAGCCAGGGCCAAATTTACGATCCACCCTTGCTTGGCTGCCCATACATTTCTGCACTCTCTTCTCAAGATTAGTCTTAATTCCTTAGGGTGTTCGCCATTTTTATGTGCACTCGGTCCTGATGAATCGAATGGCGGCGGCCGCCCCTCCCTAACCGCTGGACGGAGCCACTGGGCTGCTGGGGTCAGAGTGGAGTGTATGTGTCGGGCTGGGACGGCGGGCGGGAGGAGGGAGGGAGGGGTGGGGGTTGATGGTGAGATATCACAGACAAGACAAAGATTTTCTTTTTTTAAAAACCCAGCGCCATTTGCTAAGACGGTGGGTGATGTGTGGAGGGTGGGTGGGTGGGTGGAAATTGGGATGTGGTTTGGGGTCGAGGAGGTGGGAGGGGGGTGATGTTGGGTTTTGGAGAAAGACGGGATTGGAGGAGGGACTGGGGGTAACTTTCTTGATGGCCTCAGCCATAATGACACACGGGGGCTAAAGAACCTGACGTCAGTAGGTCGAGTTTTCGCTTCTATTTCCTGCGGCGGCTGTGCGGCGTGCCCTGAGAGCTTACATACTGCCTGTGTTCATTTAGCCGCCTCGCTCGTGACCCTCCCAATCCCCTGTCCCCCCTGCGTCTTTTTAGATAATGAACAAAAGATCTCGCCAGCGGTGAGCCAGCCCCAGCGACAAGATGGAATCAACCCCTCTCGTACGTACGCCCGCCCGCCCGTCCGTCCGTCCCCTCCCACCATTGCCCTCCCTCCCTACCTACCTAACCCACCCCCAGCCCCCTGTAACCCTCAGTGCCTGCACCCCTTCGTATCTGATGAAGAGAGCCAGCACGTAAGAATAAGAAGAAAAACTAATCGCAAAAATGAGCCCGCTGGCAATGGTGTATACCTTCTCTCTCAATCTGATGCTTCAAAGTGGGCGGGCGGCGGCGGGTATGGACGGGCGGGCGTGTGGGCGGCGGCGGGTACGGGCGGGCAGGCAGGCGGGCGGGGGAACATGGCATGTGTGCGCGAGGGGAACGACGAGGGTCGCGAATATCTTGATTTGCCGGCTCGGTGACCCGCAGCCACGAGCGCTGCCCCGCCACTGTTTCATCTCACTGATGAAATGAAATAAAAGATAGGCCGCCCTTGTTCCCGTCCAGATGAAAAAAAAGACTCTCAACAATAGGCAGTGCCCGTGGGGTTAAATTAGTTTTGTTTGGAGGAGGAGGCATGTGCAGAGGGCCTTCTGGTGGAGATATAGGGTAGTGTCCATGTTCTCTACCAGAGGTCGCGTGTGTTTGCTTGTGGTTTGTCATGGAGTCACGGCGATGAAAGCGTCATTTGGTCCACCTCAGTGTATGATAATGGGTAAATACTGGGATAGGAGGTCCATGCATATACCACGCACTGGTTATCAAACAACGTCCACGGTTCTGAAGTTCGTGTGGTAAGTTCCCTGTTGGAGGCTTTGGGGTGGAAGGAGGAGCAGTAACGTGCAGTATTAGACTCGTCAAAATCCACACTCACCCTGTCATCTTTAGTATATGTTATGTTTTCAAAGGGGTAGAAAAGAGTTGGTTTGCTCTGCCTCACAACACCTGATAATGACATAGTAGACCAGACTGGTATACTTATAGTTTGAGATTAAGAAAGAAATTGATGAGTGTTTGGTCTGTGTCCCCATTCGCCAATGAGTTTGGAGCATGTAGTAATAACAAGAAAGAAACTGATGAGTGTTTGTTCTGTGTAAACGAGATGGTGAATGGGGACTCAGACCAAACACGAATATGTTTCTGATTTTATCTTAGCCTGGAAATATCTGTTTACACCCGTTGAGAAAGAGTTACCGTATTCGCAAGCCTGTTGAGAATGAGTTCTTAATGTTAAACCTATGGACGTTTATAGCATGATTGTCATTTGTACTTAATCATATAAGTGATGAATGCTAGAATGTTAGATTAACAAACTTTATAAGTTTCTTTAATAGCTGTTTATGAAACACCAATAGCTGATGACTAGTAATTTACAGTAGTTTACATGCAGGAAAAGGTGGAAATAAATCATAACAGCAGATATATGAACGATTCTAAATGAATACCAAGTTTTACCTGTTACCATTCTCATACAGCCAATTCAAGTTGGAAGTACCTCCAGGTGGGGGGGGGGGGGGGTTGCTTCATGTTTTTTTGTGGATTGCAGGTTGAAATCATTGGTCCAGATTCTTTCCAGATCACATCATAACTATGTTGCCATATCTATATTTTCAATTAGAAATCTAATGAATCTTTCACTGATGTCACAATTAAATGTGGTGTTGTAAAAAGTAGCGATACAACATGAAGAGAATGATACCACACAACACGATACGATATTATTGGAGCATAGCCTTTCCCACGTTTCTAGGAGCAATGAACCCCTGTCGAACTAAGTGTCCCTCTTCACCCTTACCTGCTTGGCACGGTCTCTAGGGACTCATATCCTGATTCTTTGGCACCACTTGTCGATAGTCAAAGGAAGTAAGGAAGTCTATGCATAAGGGACGACCATTGTTAATCGTATGGCTGAGTCTAGTGTACGGGATCGATACCTTGTGTGGTACAGTAATTTCCCTACCACTTAAATATTACATCCTCATTTCTCTCAGGGGTACTAATTGAGGTTATGAAAATATAGAATCTAGTCTTTAGAAGAGAGGGATAAAAGGACTAATTTCAGCTATTATTTCAATTATTAATAATATCAGAGGAATAGTCTTAGTGTACGGAATTATATCCTGATCCAAACTCTCCCAAACCTGATCACCGAATTCCCGGGAGGTTTCTCCGGCCGGCTTCATAGTTACAATACTACCCTCCACTCAATCCCTGTGGGATTAGCAGAGGCTTCCCTGGCAACCATTAATTATTACTCACCGGGTCTGATTATACCTGCAGCACTCAGGTGAGGCTTCGGGGAGAGTGGTAGGAAGCTGTGGTGAGCCAGACAGCAGCAGACAAACAGGTGAGGCCTGGGCCCTGCAGCTTATACACACCTCTTAGAAGTTCCTGGAAGATGAAAGGAGCTATAGTTTCCTGAATATGGAAAGGAGCTATAGTTTCCTGAATATGGAAAGGAGCTGTAGTTTCCTGACAGTCCCCATGCGAGGAGAATGTGGGCAAAAAGTGTATATTTGATATAAGTTCTACCACGAGGCAAGGAGGGTGCTGGCCCTGGAGTTCCATATACTAACATATACCAGGAAGGAATATAATGAGGAGTGTACGTGAAGGGCGCTAGGATGAAGCTCAAATCTCGGAAATGTAATGGATCTTACCATCTATCTTAGCCTGGTGTATGCGTCCATAGGCTTAACATAAGGAACTCGTATTCAACAGGCTTGCTAGTACAGTAATTCATACTCAACGGGTGATAAACAGGTAAATATTTCCAGGGTAAGTTAAGATCAGAAATATATTTGTGTTTAGTCTGAGTTTGGAGTGCCTCAGAATATTCACCCGGCTATCGCCTCGGTCATACTACTGCGCACTCCAGACTCTATGACGAACGAGGACACAGACCAAACACTCATCAATTTCTTTCTTAGTATGCTGAGATATTATTAATTGCGCTCGAGAAACCGCGTTTCTTATAGTTCTAATGATATAGAGGTACCCTGTGAGATTATATTGAACATGGACTATGTTCTTGGCACCTCGAGACGAACGGAAGTGTGTCCATGAAAGAGTTAATGTGAACCTCGGATACTTTTTTTTGTAATTCTTGAGGTAAGCAAATGGCCCGGACATGACCACAGTGACGGCTGAGGAGTTTTGAGCTTCGGATGAGCTCAGTTTCTGGGAAAACTACTCAGGATCTGAACCGTGAACAGAAATTCCGAGAATATTAATCCTCAAACATACCGTCGTGACCCAAGAGGGCTTTGTAGTGGAGAGGGAACAAAGAGGAAGATAGGTTCAGTGGAGAGGGCTGGTGAAAGTAAAATAAGAGGGTGTGTCTGCTTCAGTGTATACAGTGATAGAAAAAAAGTAGCTATCGTTTTATCTCACCCCTGGTATTTTTGTCCCATAGGCTTAACATTGGGAACTCGTTCTCCATGCTGCTGCAAGTATTGCAGTCCGTGCCCCATGGTCCATATCCTGTGTGTCGCCCATTCTTTTAGTGTGTACAGGGGTGAGATGAATACAGAAAGCAACTAGTTTGGGTCAAAATCTTTATTCTCCAACTTGTTTGAACGCTACATGATATTCACTCAGCTGTCACCTCATTCATATCACTCCGCATCAAACTCATAGAGAACCGCGACTTTGACCAAAACTTGTTGGTTTCTTCTTTAGTCACCCATCCATGCACATGGCCACCACCACCACCACCACCCTCACCCCCTCCCTCCTGTGTTGGCGAGTATGACGCTGAGTAAACACCAACCACAATGTGCCATCGTCATGAAGCCAGGGACCCGCTAACTGGACGATCTCTATGACAGGCATGGTTCCTCGGACCGCTTCCTCGCGGCTCTCCAAGATTAGCGCCGCTGAATGTGTTTGAACGCGCCGCTCGCTTATTACCCGCCCCTGTTTGCCCTCCGCCGCGCCCGGAATGAACATCCCCCGCCAGGGGGAGCCACCAGCGCCACCTACCGGAAGTTGAATTGTGAGGTTTCACCAAAACGAGGTAATTAGAGAAAAGTGCGACCCGGAAGTAGTCCCAGGAGGTCAGGCTAGACTTTCATTAGCGCCCGTGAGTTAAGGTAAATATTGGAATTTTTTTTTCGTGTTTTTTTTTTCTGCACCAGGTCTTTCTTTTTTGCCCAGTGTAAGATGCGTTTTAAAGAAATATGGATCGGGGACACAGCTGAAGTCACGTGAATTGAATATAAATATTTCAATGGATTATTCATCTACGCCCTCCTTTTATTCGATTGCGTGTGTTCAAGTCGGGTTACATTAAAGAGTTGTGGGCACGGCGCTAGTGTTCGACAGGTTATTTGTATGATACTTGTCAAACCTCGGTTCCATTGGCCTACTATTTGGCACCGATCTATAGTCGGGAACCACCGACAGATTTATTTGATATTGCCACGCCAGATCGGCGAATGGATACGGGACCTGCAAAGCTTAATCAGTAATTGATCTGATTAAAAGCTCAATGCACCAGAGTATAACTAACTACCTCCAATCAAGAGATTAGGAGCCTGTTTAATAATCTAGACCCTTACATGTAGACCCTTTATGTATGCCATAGAGACCCATGGACGATGTGGGTCAACTTTATTTAACACTTATAGACGACCTTACGGACGACTAAGACACAAGCCTAAATATTACTTAACGATTAACCTTGGACGAGGTACAGAAAAAGGTGTACGAGACTAGATCATCAGGGTCCAGATGCAAACAATGAACTTTTGGATCTATTCGCAATTTATCAACAAGTGACATGGCTTTGTATTGATTACTATATAATATTGGTGTGATTGTTTGCACTTTATCCTACCCCTAATATAAAATCCCATAGGCTTAACATTGGGTTTCCGTATGCCAAGCTGGCATACTGAGTTTTATATGCCACTAGTGGCATACAGCATTGTTATCACGTAATATTCCAAAATCGAGGAGATAGGGTAGGATAAAATCAAAACCTGATTCGTTTTAATCTTGGCCACCGCATTCCACTCCTGAAGTTTTGGCTCCGGACTTCACTCGGCTTCGCCTCATGAAGTCACTTTGCCAAACTCCAGTCGTGGAATACAGTGGACAAGATTAAACCTCATCCAGTTTTACGATAGTATTGCCATTTTACTGCCGTGTTAGGTCGATTACAATAAGGAAGAGCGTCTCGTTTGATATGGTTATTGTATGTCTTTAAATTAGTTGCCAATAATTTCGAAAAAGATGTGATCGCTGCCTACTGAGAATTGTGAGAATCACATTTCTGCGTCTTGCATACCGGAAAGGAGCCAACCATGAAGTATATACGCCAAATTTCTTAAAATGTTGAGCCTCGCCCCCATCCTCCACTCCCTCAATCCCGTATGCAATAGAAAGAAGAAGGAACATAGGTAAATTTCCAAAATATTTTACCCATTCCATCCACCCGTCTGATTGCGTGGCTCAAAAGCGACCGTAAAAAATACAAGGCATATATGTTTATCTCAACCCTGATATTTGGTCCTATAACATCGGGAACTCGTACTCAATGCTCATGGAGTATTTAGAAAACAATACTCAATGGGGGATTATGTTACAAAGGTTAGGCGATTAGTCAATGTGAAGGGTGAGATAAATTCAGAAACCTATTCAAATTTACGATCAGAGCTCTCGATTCTATCTTGTTTGAATCGATACGTAATTTACACGGCTTCTCCTTGTGGATTACTCTGCTATTCCAACTCAATAGAATATATAAACTTTCATAGGTTTCCTCAATGATTTTCCATTATCTCCTACTACAGGAGTAATGTACTATTGTTCCTGTCAGATTGATTCCAGATTCCATCATTTCTTTCAGCTCATGATTTTAAAGAAGTTAATTTTGGGGACATACATGATTATTTGTGTCCTTACAGCTAAGCAATGGCGCTGCTAAATCTGATCAACCAGGCAAAGGCAAGTACTGCCAGACGCATGAGTTACAAGTGTACAGTAGAAACACATCACACCGAGAGAATGTTGTGGTTAGGTTTTTTTTTCAAAATGAAATGTTCTGTTACTTGAACCCAACAGGCTTCCGTATCTTCTATGTGAAGCCTTGGGCTACCTTTTTTTTGACCTTGCTAAAGTCACCAACCTGTTTTCAAGAGTTAACATTGATCCATATTCTGGCGTTTGCCAACGGAATTACATTTCTTTGTTTAATCATGTTGTCAATGTGCATGTTCTTTTTTTATCGAGGTTTCCTTTTATTCACTGCATTCGTTAAATATGATTTTATGAGCTGTATGTATTATACAGGAAGATGTGTTTTATTATGTTTTCTTATGATATGAGAATAGAATTTCCACTAGATCATTTTTTCACACATGCTTTTACATTTCGTTTTCTACGCCTATGCCTACCTAGATATATTATATATGTTAACATGCTTTTCAACCTTCCTTCTTTTATTTGTACATCTACAATTATCATTGTCAATCCTTCCCATCATTCCTATAGACCTGGCCATTACACCCTTTATAATTGTAAATGGGCCCCTCTGCCATGCTGTAAACTGTTAAAGTTTATATATAAAAAAAGGGGGGAAAAAGCGTTTCGCCAGCTAAAGTAGACGTGAGAAAGGTTCACTTAGTTATTCATTGGACTTGTAAGAACATATGTTCAGAAATATATTCTTTACATTAGGGAACTAGATGGGCGAAAAAGCAAATCTTTTTGTCCTTTTTACATCTAAATCGTTAACAGAAATAAAAAGATTGCTTCATCGTATCCCCGCACAATCTCAGGTTTAATTTAGTAGTTAAAGCATTCAGACAGCCTCTGTAGATATGTGTATAATACATGATTTTTTGGCTCAGACAAGCACGATGTCATCTTTGAAGTTGAAAGTTCTGGGGACTATAACTTCTAATTATATGGTGCTCAGCGGTTGTAAGGGGAAAAGACCGCCCATTAACTTCTAGATATGGAAAATATTTACCCATCCGGAGTATATATACGAAATTGATTCAAATTTTAAAGCATATTTACTGAGATTGTATTGAATCCGCTCAGGTAGGTTGTCGCGTGATACCGAACTCCTTTGACCGAGAGCTGCTGCTATTAACCTGCTCGGCCTGATTGAATTTGTAGACATAAATTGGAATTCACACAGGGAATTCACGAGTCTCACAGGGTTCAAAATCTCATGAGATTTCATTCCTTTTGAGAATAAATGTCGCCACTAAATGCTGGGGAGGAACATGTCTCCAGTGGGATTCACACGATGGGATTCATGTACCTCACAGGGTGTTTGTCTGAGACAAATCCTGCTGAGATTCCGTACTCAAACACAGAATCTAAATTGTAGGGTCCATTTCTCTGAGTCATGTTTTAGCCCTGTACTTGTTGGTGACATTTTCCCCTAACAGAATATCATGAGATTTTGAAACATGTGAGGTGCATGAATCCCACCGTATGATTCCCCTTAAAGGGAAATGGAACCTTACGGTTGAGACATGGGAATTGTGTTTGAGTACAGAATCCAACTTAGGCATCCTCATATGGGGGCCGCCATTTGTTTCTTGGCACCGAACGCCCCCTGTGGCTTGGCTCTGACTTATCAATGGCCTATTAGCACAGTTATTATCAACCGACAGGTGTTGCCATCTTACGAGTAATACTGGAACTCCCTCACTCTCCTGGCGAATTACAAGGGAATGACAGTACGCTCTATACCGGATAGATGATGCTTAAAAGAACCGGGTTTAGTATAGATCCTTAGAATACGATAATGTATGCATTAACCGAGGTACTTTTTTAAAGGTTTCTTTTTCTATTTGATACATCATTCATACTATCGTCCTTTACTTTAGTATTATTTAATGTCACTTGCGCATGGTGAAGAATATAATTTATTCACATTTTTGTCACGTATACACCTTTGATGTCTTATTCGAAATTATATGAAATCTTCCATAAGGGAGGAGGGAGGGTGTCCACTGGGCTACCGATACACACCGATACACTAATGTAATGTCTGAAAAATCGTATGATATTGTATCGTATCTACTGGTGAAATGGCAATTACAAAGATATATTATTTCCGGAACCTTAAAAGAGTTGAGAGGGATTTAACATAAGCTAAATTATGTTTAAGGTGAAGATTTTTTTTTCTTCTAAATTCTTTCTTACTTTATTTCAAATCATGGGATCGGTTACTTAATAGTTGATATATCCTGAAACGCAACCTTTGGGTTCGTATTCCAATCTTTCTACTATGCCACATGTCTTAAATGCATACACTAAACCAGCATGCGATGTGGCATATACCAATCCCAATATAAACACATCTTGTTAGGAGTGTTTGCGACTAATACCTTTTGATTTTCCTCTACAGCTGATGCAGAAGGTAGAGGAGAAAGTGGAGGCTGAGCGGCAATGGGAAGAGGACAAAATAAAAGTAATTATAGTATATATACACACAATATTGACTGGTTTCAGATACAATCAGCCGTATGCCCGAGGAGTTGACGTGTAGTAGTATCCGAGCGTATGCGAGGATATTGCGCAGAGGCAACTCCAAGGAGCATACAACCGCTTTCATCTGAAACCAGTCAATATTGTATTTATTATCCACCTTTTCTGAACAAGTGGCATGTCGATATCAGTTCGTTTTGGTTATGCACTATTTTTCCATACGCACTTTTTTTCCGTATGCGCCACCCGGAGCATACAACATATCCGTATGCGCCGGGTTTGTCCATACAAACTCCCTATGTGTTTTCTATGGAGACTTTGTATTAGGTGGATGATAAAACTCATTATCTATTGGCCCAGATGATTTTATTCAAATATGTCCAAAGTAGTGAGGGGCCATCCATAAAGTACGTACGCACTGAGGGGGGTATCAAAATTTTCGGACATTTTGCGTATGCTCCGTTTTGTTTTTGTTCTATTGCGTACAAGATAGGGAGTGGGTGTGAGGGGGTCAGAAATTTCGAAAAGTCTGCGTACGTACTTTATGGGTGGCCCTTAATTTTTTGTCTTTCATTTATTCTTGCATTTCTATATTTCCTAGGATACACTTTTGTTTTGTACTAATATCGAGATATTTTCCTCTGGTTATTTTCCTCCCCCACCCTCCCATATGGTACTTGTTAACACACTTCTACATATCATACGGCAGGTTGACTTCCTATTCGGATAATTCACTAACAATCCCTCCTGTTTATTTTCACGACCATGTCAGTTTCATTATAGTTTCAGTTATGGTTTCCGTATCACTCTTTCAACTTGTTATAGCATATTGTAGTCCCCTCATTCAATAAAATTTATCTAATTTACCTAATTACCAATGTGTGCCTCTTTATGAAAGCAACGGTTGCATCGTGAAATATAACCTCAATTCCTACCATCGATTGTGATTATAAAACTCTGGGATGACAATAAATATCTAATGCACAAGAGATCATTTATAATTTAATTTCATATCTCTTCAATGGCTCCTCCTATGTGCTCACAGGTGAATATGAATATGTAATTTAAAAAACAGTACATCCATTTCCCTCGATATAGAAATATTGATTGTACATGTTTTTTGTTCGGATTTGAATCCACGAATGATGGATGTTTGCACATGTTCTATTTCGACGTAAATGGATTACGTGTGTAGATGAATATTTATGCTGAAAACGTGCAATTCAGCAATACACTGAATCCAATCCAAAGTCATAAGAATTAACCATACAGCGCAGAGCTAGCGAGTAGACATCTACAGATCCATCAACGTAATAGCACTGATACCAGAAACCTTGCTCAATCTCATTCCACCAAAAGTGATAAAACATGCATCCATCTTATATCTGACCCATACGCGCTACCCATTCCAACGCTGGAGCAATTTTCCAGCCCTCGCTGGCCCGGCCTTGTCCCCACTGGCCGCGGGCCGAGTGCTGGGGCCAGATTAAGTGACACAGCCAGGCAGAAGTTAATGCACTCTTGTAATTTGTTTTCTTCTGTGCCTTTACAATTTTCTTCGGCGAGACGCGAGCTCGCTGTATTGAAGAAGCCGGGCCATTGTCCGCGCCGGCCCTTTATGAGATCATGGGGTAAAATGTACATTTTTCCTATGATATATCTGTCAGGAAATAGAGGCGGCCGGTCCTAATAAATGGGCCCCTTGACATTGGTTCTGGCCTCCAAAGCCACCCTAAAATCCCCTCCAAGATGGTGATTACAATTAGGCATGTAGGAATGCAGCATTACGGGCGGCCCGTATTAATGGTCAGAGGGCGTTGGCCTCGCCCCCTGGTGGCATCTGTCAGCGGCCTGTGATTTCTGCACGCCCAGACAATGGCCGCCATTTGTCCTCCCGCTGGCACCGGTTCACTTGCCTGCTTCTGACCATTGCCACTAGGGGTCAGGTCGTCCGTCATACGCAGCCCCCTTTGTAATTAGTGCTTTGCGTCATTGCCCCCTACCCACTCCCCATGCCCCCACCCACCCACCCTGCCTCCTTCCCACATTACCCCGGCCTGCCCCCTAGTGGAGATTGCAGAGCCGGCGCCTATTAATGAGTGTGTCTCCCTGCCGCGTGGATCTATGCTCCTTGAACCTGCGCAAGGACCTCTGTGGACCTCAGACCTCCTGATCTCAGTCCAAGTCATCAAGGACCTCAGCCCAGCCTGTGGGGCTTTATGGCCACCTAGGGGGTGCTAACATGTGGCGCGGTAGACAACTGGAGGTGGGAAACCCCTCCAGGAGGTGGCCACAGGAATAACAGAGGAAGGACCCTCCACATTAATTTGCGTACGGCCCACGAAGATGGAGGCCTATGGCGTCTCATATTGTGTTGTTTATCTCGAGGACGAACTACCGCGGCGATCCCTGGTGGCATTTAACTGGGTGGCCAGCACAGGGGAGGGAAACATAGGAAAGTTTGCGCAATTATGAGCCAAGTTACGGAACTCTAGGCTAATATAGAGAAACGCTGACGAAATGATCGTAGGCAGTTACTTAAATTGATTTGTTATTTAAATAATGTTAAATCAGGTTTGTATCATATGAACCATGGAACAATTTATTAAGAAAACAATATATCATAAATTCGTATTATGGGAAAGAGGACGTATACAACAATACAAAGATTTAAGAAGTGGCCATCCATAAAGTACTTACGCACTAAGGGGAGGGAGAGAAATTTTGGAAATTTTGTGTATGCTCCTTCTTAGTTCTATTGCGCACAAGATTGGGTTTGGGGGTAGTGGGGTCCAAAATTTAAGAAATTCTGTGTACTTACCTTATCGATGGCCCCGAAGAAGCATGTGAAGATTACAAAAGAAATATGTACATGTGAGATACACATGATAAAGGGTGTAATGGCCAGGTCTAGGAATGATGAGTAGGAGTGACAATAATAATTGTAGATGTACAAATAAAAGAAGGAAGGTAAAAAAAGCATGTTAACTTATATAATATATCTAGGTAGGCATAGGCGTAGAAAACGAAATGTAAAGGCGCATATAGAAAATAATGGCTTTAGCGGGAAGAAAAGAGTAGTAAAAAGGAAAGAGAAGTAACAGCTGAGATTGCTGAAGGGACAGTGGTCAATGTTGCCCCTTTCACCAAGTTCCGCAAGTAGAGGCCCGTTATAGTCCGCCTGCCGCCCTATATTATCTTACCACAATTTGGCCATTAGAGCGGCCTCAGTCACAGCGCCACTCGTTCTGCTCTCGAGGTCGCGGGTCGGCGCTTTTCCATATACATAAGTTCCTATCAGGGAATGATTTTTGAAACTGCGAAATTAGCCTGTCTGGGCGCCGCCGAGCGGAATAACAAATGCCACCATTTGGGAGAGCCGAAATAACAAGAGCAGTACAATCAGAATGGTGCTCTTCATTTCACCAGAAATCGAAGACCGCTCCTGCATTGCACGGAGGTCGCCGTCGTGGGACTTCTGAGGGTGCTGCCGTTTAATATATTACAAAGGGAGAATGGCGCCGGCCCCCCGACATTGTCTCAGTTTGCTATTAATATCATATGAGCCGTCGCCTTATCAGCGAGCTGGGATTTTCGTGGCGACCCTCTCATCTCCACCCTAAGTCTTTGTTTACAGTTAATCTCCACCCAATGCCGCTGGATGATGGGGCCAGATCCGCGGCTTCCTCCGTTGGAGCCGTAGATCAAGGTCGAGCTCGGTGGGGGCTGGGGGTCGGGCCGTGTTATTAATTGCCTCCAAATTCCGTCAGAATTTTCACCGGTGATGGTCAGTGAGAGATTGATGAGCGCTGTCAGTGCGGAGCGCTGGTCGAGGCCGCGGGGCCCCGGCGCGCCTAAATGGGCTCCCATATATCACCGGGCCCTCCAAGACTTTGTTTCCATTCACAGATTCATAATTTTCTGTCTCCAGACTTCCTGCGGGCCAGGCGGGTGCTGACCGCTGGAAGGCCGGCAGGGCGGGCGGGGCGGGGCGGGGTGTGGTGTGGTGTGGTGTGGGCGGCCGTGAGGGGTGGTGGTGGTGGAGGTGGTGGCAGTGGAGGGCGGGGGCAGGCAACGGGAGGGCGAAGTGGGGTACAGCGTTGGAATTAACCTTGGTGGCGTCGGGGCTGCTGAAAGGCTCTTGATTTATGGTATTTTGCCTCCACGCGTCGCCCTGTGCTCGCCTTGATTGGCAAGACGGAGCCAAGCCTTGCATTGCCTCTGGCCATATCCGGGCCCGGGGTTTTCCAGACTTATGCTCTGTGCCAGAGATGGACGCTCTGGTGCCATCCCTGGCCGACTTGTCAGCTTCTCGGAATGAAGGCCATCCATCCCGCACATATTTCATTCATTGATATTATTAGAAATGAATAATACGCACGGCAAACCAATAATGGCCGGTATTTCCAGTTTGAATATGTTGACGCTGACAGTTAGGTCTTCCATAATTCAACCTGGACAAGTACGGCAGCAGAGTTATTTGAGATCAATGCCTCAATGCCAAAAACACGTACGCTCATGAATAAACAGGATGGAATTTCACTTTGTTTTATGATATTAACCAAAACTCATTTCACTAGGTGGGTCCGGTACATTATATATTTGTGGTTTGTAGACTAGAATTCCCTATTAAATTCACCTATTAAACATAGGGTTAAGAGTAATGCCAACTGCTAACATTGCCCGCCAGGGAAATACACTGCCCAGTAGGCGTGGCGAATGTCGACTCGGAACTGCACAAGAATGCTCAAGGCAGTGCTGACTCCTGGTGGATCTTTCAATTACTAGAGCCTGCTATTAATAGCTATATATGGATTTAAACATGCAATCACATATATTGCAGCAAACATTTGTGATGACAACTGAAGGCTACTCATTTAGACCGAACAGTTGGATAAAATATGGAGATTGAAATTGTCGTGTTGATATGTGTATTTGTATTTGTCCTGTATTGTGTCTGTATACAAGTTAGATTAAGTGAAACTAAGGGACATTATATTTACACAATATCGACTGGTTTGAGATACAAACGGCCGTATGCTCCGAGGAGTTGACGCGCAGTAATATCTAAGTATATACGAGGGTGTCGCTTAGAGCCAAAACCGCTTTTATCTGAAACAAGTCTGTACTGTATTTATGATCCACCTTTTCTGGGCAGGTGGTATGCAGATATCAGTTCATTTTACTTATGCACTTTTTTCCGTACTCACTATTTTTCCGTATACAACCACCGGAGCATACAACGAATCCGTTTCTTTAGTATTGAAAACTTGTTATCTATTGGAGAAAATAATTTTTCACTCATATCTGACGGCAACATGAATTCTCTTTCAAAGTATGTCACTGACCTTGAGGACCAGAAGAGGGAGAATGATGCCCTTCGGGAACAGCTCGAGCAGTACAAGAGGGACACCCGCGTAGCGGTAAGACCATCTATTTAATGTCCTTTATCAATATAGGCTCTGTATACTGTATTGTTTAATAATTTGACTTGCAATTTGCCTACTTGTGTTTTATGTAAGATACGCAAAGCCGGAGATCCACCAAGCGAGAAAGGCAGCGATTTCTGGAATCGCCAACACAAAATGACGTTTATGTGAGCTATTATTTCAAAATTCTCTTTATTATTGCTTCTGATACGCTATATTACCGGTGGGAGATATTACTATGAAATAATATCTCACATATATGCTATTTTGCGTTGTGATTCCGGAGACTTTGTGGAAACTGTTCATGTACGCAAACCAGTCTCTTTTGACTGATCATAAACAGTATAGATAAAGATTTATTTTTTTTTAAGTAAATGGTGCAAAAGTAAATAAGTATTTTCGATAGTAGGCTAGTAGCTCTATGGCTACATGAAGCTAATAAATCTGGGAAGTTCCCTTGTCACATTCATTATCTGCCTGGTAGCTCAAAAGAGTCATGAGGTGGATGAAGACCGAGGTATCGCCTGGAGTTTGTGATATGATGATAGTAATAAGAGTGAGATGATTATATATTAGGGGTTACATATCTAGGGGTTTATTTAGTCAAGGTCTCACATGGTCTTATTTGAGAGATGAATGATGAAGAAAATTCTGCCATCATCCATCAGGAAGTTACTAGATTGTGCCACTCTAGTGGGGGACAACCACTATTTTCATTGATAACTGGATCAAGATAAGGTACTAATAGAGCACAGAGTGATTGCTAGTTCAGCCATCATCCACCAGAAAATAGTAAGATAGTGCCACTGTAGTCGCGGGACAAGCACTATCATCTCCTATTATAATCCATAGATAGTCATGAGGCAAGGCTAAAACCCTTCTATGACAAGCCGATCCATTTGTTACAGTAAAATTCATTGATAGCTAGACTAGCCACCTGTTGTATTGTTTGGTCTTTGGAGGCAAGATGGCAGGTGAAAGAATGGTATTGACCGACCCTTAGGGTCGTTGCCCCTAGAAATGTGGGAAAAGCGTTGCTCCAATAAAATCAGATCGAGTTTTGTCGTATCGTTATTTTCATATTGTAGCTACCTTTTACAATACCGCATTTTCATAAGTGTCATAAGTTTTTAATTTGATTCAGTGTCATAAGTTAAAGATAAATTACGTTTTTAATTTGATATATATATATACACTCATATATAAATCTGTGTATATGTATATCTGGGGATATACACTCATATATAAATGTATCTTTGAACCATAAAAGAAATTATCAAAATAAAACACAAAAAATCCGTATCACCATAATTTCTTTTCATAGGACCTTGAGGCCACGGTATCCAAACTTCAAGAGGACGTGGACAAGGTCAACGAGCAGAAGTCCCACCTGGAGCAGGTCAACGGCTACCAGCTCCAAGAGATCGAGCAGCTCAACTGTGTCCGCGAGCACAACGAGCACCTCCGTGAGCAGCTCAGTGAGGCCAGTCAGAAGAACAAGGAGCTGGAGTTCAAGGTGAGCAGGTTGGAGCGTGACCTGACGGACACGGGCCAGACGGAGCAGGAGGAGCTCATGGGCACCCTGAGAACCAAACTCACTCTCCTCCATCGGGAGAAATCTCTCTGGACAGAGAAGAGCAAAGACTACGAATCGGAGATTGATGCACTCAGGGAGGAGATTGTGAAACTCAGGCAAGCTTTGAATGATTCAGAGCGCATGCGCGGTGACCTACATGAGCAGATGGATGAGTTGCTCAGAGAGTTAAATGCTCTGCGACATAGAGTGGCGGCAGAGAATAACGGACAGGCGTTCAAGGAGTTCGTGCAGATCAAGAGGGAGTTGAGTTTTCTCAAAGAGGAGAATACTGAGCTTAAGACAAAGCTGAAGGGCAAGAGTGGACCTGTTTTACCCAGTCTAAAGCAGAATGTGAAACAGAATGGGGCAGTGCAATCGGGACGAGCTGACAGGAGGGGCAGAGAAAGCAGCTCCTTGACACTTCTAGGCAGGAGGTAGCGATTGGTAGTTAATGACCATTTATTATCCATCGTATACAAAACACCCCTGGGGACTCAGTAAATCATTACCAAATGTTTAAAAACCATGACCATGGTATACCGTTTCAAAGCCATGGTAAATGGGAAATTAGTCCCTTTGTGCTATAGAGCAAAGGAGAAATCCCTATTGATATAACTGTTAATATGTAAATTCCTGGGTTTAATTTATTGGATAAGATCGATGATGAATACAACAAAAGATGGCTTCTGTAAACCAGTCAAGGTTGACGTCGTGTTTCACTCGCTGAGGCTCGTGTATTACTACGCCTCAACCCTCTCGTGGTTTACGGCCGCCTGTCTACAAAACAATTGATTATTGTCTCTATATAAATTTCTATCATAATAATGTCGTCCTAGAAATATCAGACTGTTTGCATAAAACAATAAACAACTTTTATGTATTGGCCGATTTTACAAACGAACCAATTTCTTTATTCGTGTTAAAATATCCCTTCACAAGGAAAATCTTATTACAAATGAGTTCTGAAAGATTGACATCATATCTTTTCTACAGGAAGAGAGTCTCAAAAATAATACAAGTCTCTGACGTTTCGGAATAAAATGGTAGATAACGTTAAGAGAATTACCTGCATAAGTCTTAGATATGGATAAATTAGAAACTGACAAATAGTAAGGTCAGGGAAGATACCTGGAATAAACTGGGTGGGAGGGATAGCTGGGAAGAAAATGTGAATTTAACTCGTTCTTCACCCATGATAACTTGCGTGGTCACTTAGAAAGTCGTGCGGGATAAAAAAAAAATCTCCATTTGTCAATAAAAGACTTTATATTCTTAAATATCTCTAATACATTTTCATTTTTAATCTAAGACGGTTGATGAAAATGTGATATGAGACAAAACATACTTTTCATCAATGAAATGATATAAATCGACCAGGAGAATTCAGACGAGTATAATTATATTATCAAATATACACATGTATACATGTATTTAATATGAAGGAAAATAAATGAGATATGTCCTGTTGCTACAAAGTTTCCCTTGCCAGGTCTAAAAACATTTTTTTGACGAAATAAACCTTCATGTTATTTTATGCCATATTGGCATGTATACATATTGGTTACAATTTTGATAATGGGTAACGGTTTACTTTCATCAAGTCAGTTCATTACATGAAGGTGTATATAACATACCAAGGAAATTTTCCCTCATCTTACCATTTTACAAAGTATACAGAAATACCTGAAGAAATTACATGAGGCTCATATTCTAACAATTTGAATAAATGTTAGAAATGATATTCCTTGTAAAACCTGAGCGTGTCCATAGCTGTTGCTAGATGTATCAAATCCAAAACCAACTTTTCAGAATAACTAGCGATATCCAATAATGTGATACGACACTAGATCTACACTCATTTCATAATTGCTTGTATGAGCTACAGTGTTCTCATTGTGTGGCTGGACACAATATGAAGCGCTGAAGCGGTAATGGAAGTTGTCCTTAGATAATAATCGGCATGTACGCATAATGGTCATATATCTCATTACTGTCGTCCTGTGACCCGTTTTGTCCATTATATGATATTGAATTATGGAGTACACTTGACGCTTATCGCCCTCTTGTTGAAGTAGCGTCACTTTGTCCGTCTGACGCCCGGATACGATATAGGATTGCGCAAAACAAAGTTCACCGAGCTGTATTGGGATGAACGCTTTTAATGTATCGCTGATATAGGAGTTATGAATCATTTAATGATGCATTATAGCCAAGTGGGATACATGTATTTGGACGTATAAGTAACGTGCATAAACTGTCAATTTCGAGGTGACAGTTTACAGGTCATTTACAGGAGAATTAAGCAAAACACAGAATTCTATATAGAGGGTTTTGGGTAGAAGAATTCTGAAGTTACGTGGTAAGGATAGTTAACGTTTTTTACCGAGGTTTCAGCCGGGGTAGGAAACTCCTCGAGTAACTTCGAGATTCTGTCACCTGTAATGTGTTTCCCTATTGCTATATACCTTGAAATATTGGAAAATATGGCAATTGGTTGACTTCTAATGGGTTGGGTAGCCATGTCTACTTTTATTAAAGATAAATGCGGGTAGGTATCGCACTGCCCCCTGTGTAGACACTGGTGCTGCCATCTGGTTTCATGAACATATAGCAGTTTCTCATAGACACCAATAGATAAGCACTTACCTTCATCAGATGGCCTTCCCATAGAAGTTAGCATAGTGACATGCCAATTTTTTTGCATTTTCTATTTGCTGATGTATTGAACTTATATTATCCAGAGTTATTTGCAAAAACCAATATAATTTAGAAATCACCCAACTACCAGCATTTGTAACGTCAGGAAGCATGCAACTAAGCTTCGGTCTAATTGGTGAAGACCGTGTCATGAAGTCAACCTTGGTATGTGAACGTCAACCAAGGTATGAAAACGTTGGCCCTGGTATGAAAACTTTAGTTACTATTACCTCAGCAGCGGTATGTAACACCAGAGTGTTCGGTCATAGGCCTCCTATCGTGGTCGCTATCGCCTGAGGTTAGTGCTAATCTTAATCGTTCAGCCAATAATGTTCTTAGTCTTCAAAACACCTCCCTGGTGTTTCAAGGAGGAAGGCAATCGAAATATCCGTATTGGTTTGAATTAGTGACTTTCAATATTTGGATTTCTAAGGCGATATTCAGATGACTGCTCTAGGATAACTCTTTAATTTGTTATCTCACCCCTGGTATTTTTTCCCATAGACTTAACATTGGGAACTCGAATAAAATGCCCATTGAGTATTTAGATAAAAATCAATGGGGGATTATGTCACAAAGATTAGCCAATTAGTCAATGTGAGGGATGAGACAAATTCAGAAACCTATTCAAGATTACGGTCAGAGCTCGATCCCATCTCATTTGAATCGCTACGTAATGCACGCAGCTTCGCCTTGTTAATTACTACACGATTTAAACCCGATGGGATACAAGCTCTGACCTTTCATAGATTTCCTCTATAATATACAACCAGGTGAAAATCAAAGTCTTACTTTAGTCTAACTTCTGTGAATCATTCTAACTGCTGTAAAGTCTTAAAATTCGTAGATGGGCGGAAGTTGGAGACAAAGGAGGATTAATGTCCTGGTCACGTGACCTAAAGAAAGACTTCGTGCTCGTTACCGGCGTGCTACGTTATGTTATCTGATGAACCCACCTGGTACCAGCCGCGAACTGAGCAAAAAAGGAAAACCAAACCAAAATGGCGTGATTAAAAACTGACATGCAATTGAAATGGGCAAGAGTAGCGGTGAAATGTGGGGCGGGAATGCCGGGAGGGCGAATCCCGAAGGAGGGGTCGAGGTAGAGGCGAGAAAGGGGAGAGGTGAGTATGGGATTGCTTTGTCTTTACCGAATCTTTGGAGCCTGAGTGGCGTGGAGACACCATGACACGTCTTTTTGTAGCCTGGGCTGGCAGGCAGAACGGCAGCACGGAAATACCAGTCATTTGACCCCCACCTTTCCACCCCCTGCCCCTCACACACTCATACTTTGCCATTCCTAATCACATCATGAAAGGCTGATTTTTTGCCTGTATGAGACTGAAGTTCTGGATATATTTATATACCGTACCCCATCAACATAACATGAGGGATCATCCAAAAAGTATGTATACGTAAAATTTCAGAAAAAGTTGACCCCCCAACCAATCCCCTCTCAATTTTGTATGCATAGAACAAAGAAGGAGCATACGCAAAACGCAATTTTTTTACCCCCGCAGTTAGTCCGTATAAGCGTCCGTAGCTTTTAGTGACAAGAAGCAGAATGGCGTCCAGTATGCGGTCACGTGACAGAGTGTGTGACGAAGCGGGAAAATATTACATAAGTGTTCGACTATTTGTCTGAGTGAATAATAGTAGTAGAAGGCAGTCGGTAAAATTATCATTAATTTACAATTAATATACAATGGCAGGGATTGGCGAATTAAACTATATCACCAGAATAACTTCTCTGTTCCTCAGCACCCAGGCTTTTAATCATTTCCTTCATAAAGGAGCTAATACCAGACACCAATTTCCTTCTTCAAGAGAGCAAACCAATCATCTTGCCTCAAAGACATGAAAAGAGATTATTATATTACGCAATTACTTTGACCTACTATTTGGGTGTGGCAGAGTCTGCACTTAATCAGGTATCTGCTTTCAGGTATGAAGGCCAATAGAAAAAGGAAAGCCATATTGGCAACTTGATCGACTTCCTCTGATAACCTTTATTAGTGAATTAGTTAAAGAATATGCTACCACGTTTATTTGTTTTCTGCTCAGTGCAGATATTATCCTAGTTATTAGAGGTAGGGTTTTTATCGTACCCTTCATATAGATCTCCATCGACTTAACGTGGTGTGATGCCATAAAGTATTCATATGCCGCGGGTGACTTATGAAATTAAAAACATGTGACGGGGTAGGATAAAATCTAAATGCTACTTTATTTCCTATGATTGTTTACATGACATTTGTTGTCCTATGCTACGGATATGACTCGGCTCTGCTTCATGATATCATTCCATAAAGACAACTCATGCCATAAACAATCATATGGAGTTTCATGATGTTTTGTTGATAATATTACTCATCATGTTAGACAGATATAAGTTATATTATCGCCAGGTTTCCACCAATAATTGTAAATACATGTATGTAAACACACATTCTACCTGGTTAGTCAACTCCAACATTACTGCTATGCTTCAAATAGCCCAGCGCCAAATAGATAATGAAAGAAAAAAATGTGGGGGAAATTCCAGTCTGAGATATTGTTCATATAATAAGAAACAAATAGTTATCAACATATTGCCAAGAGCGGAATGCCAGTGAGGGATCATTAACCGATCTGAGGAGGCACACCTACTGATATCAATCAGTGAATCTGTTATGATATCATAGATAAGGCTGTTCCTGCCATGGGTGTGGTTGCGAACCACCAAAGTCGACCTCTGTGAAATCACGGAATTGGATGCGAGGTCATTGACTTGATGTTCTGAGATTGTTAGTCATACTCGCCATCATCAGAGCACACGGGAGGGTGACACAGAGGGGGTTGAGACTCATTATTACTGATTGTTCTATTGTTTCGTCTGGAACAGGTGACGTTCGCCGTCTGTAGGACAAAGGGTTCCACTTGTATAAGCATAGGATCTCTGATTCAGTATTACCTGTAGTGCACCCATTGCTAAATTGATTGTACTGTTGCTCATACAATCACTGATTAAAGTGGGCTTTTTTTATTCAGAGAAAGAAACAGGATTGTTATACAACCGCCGTATTGGGCGTTCTTTCTTGCATACATCCACAAACAGAGTTGAAAACAGACGCATGATATCTTTTAATTTCCTTCGTACAGGTTATTATTATATACCTGTGTCCGAATGTCTATTAAATACTGCCCGCTGCTAGGCGTGCAGTAATAATAATGTTCGTGCCCGCTGTGACTGTGACTTTATAAGTCATTAAAATGAAGCTTTTAATTATCTTAAAGTATATAATAATAAGCAAACATCCTGACTGTGGGCGAAACTTTTATTGTTCTCGGTCATTTTTTTTGTTTTTCGTTACCACGAACAATAGAAGTTTCGCCTAAAGTAAGGACGTTTCCTAATAATACTATAAAGTCGGTCATATGACCCAGAGAGATCTCATATTTTTATATCGGCATAATGGTTTACGTGCTCTAAATCTTAAATTAACTAAGCTTATGATGTATTCATAAAGTGGCAAGGGTGTCCAAAGAAGACACGCTCTGTGTTGTAGATAACGGTATCTCCTGAATACCAGTATTTATATTGTATAACATATGATGGTGTTACTAACACAATATTGACTGGTTTCAGATACAAGAGGTCGTATGCTCCGAGAAGTTGACCCGTAGTAATATCCAAGCACACACGAGGATATTGCGCAGAGGCAACTCTGATCGTGACGTTTTGCACCGCCGACCGATTATGCGGCACATTTTTTGCAATAATCTTTAGGTGGAAAGAGATTAGTCAATGATTATTCTCTCCACCTTGTGCAATTTGACACCGCGGACTGACTTCTGCACCCACCGACAAAATCAAAGCAAATTGATTTAATTAGTGGCAGTCTGCAATTTACTACCAAATGTCAGTCAACGTCCATTGCATTTTTGCAGTGCCGGTCACTGATTATGCACCACTGACCTTTCACAAAGAAAAAACACCGACCCACTTTTGTACAGCATAAGAATTATAGGTGGTGTTTCAATCGGCAGGTGGAAACGCCGCATTATAGGGGTCACAGTGGTGTTTTGACCTCATAACATTTAACCGTGTTAATTCTCCCCTGTCCACCCCACCCTCGTCTTCTCCAGGCTACGACCTGAACCCTGAGTAAACGGACACCCCTCGCTCCCCTTCCGACCCCTCCTACCCCTCCCACCCCCAACACACAAAATCGCACGAGGGGTAGGCTAGGTTCCATCCCAATACACGCTGGCCGCCTGCGCCCTGCCCCGACGCCATCTCCGACTGTGATGGCCCTGACTGGGCATATCCTCTTCGCGCATGCGCCGATGCGTGCTCAGACGCAGCCGGAAATTATCCTTCCGGTGGTGGTCGGGGGAGAGTTCCTGTCCGGAGGGGCGGGCTGTGTTTTTGACAAGCGGCTCTCTCTCTTGAGTCTGATATGATGGCAGGCTGGGGTTATATAAGCAGTGCAGGTCCACACGTACTTTGCACGCGTAGTAAAAGGCCAGAGGGCATGCGTGTGCCCTCTTCCCTGGCCTGAGTCTTTCCTTTTTGCTGTTGCTTTATTATTTATACCCTTTTTGGGTTTTTTTTCTATTGTTTGACCGGTCAAGATTGCATATGATAGTTCAACGGCCAATTGATAATTATGTCACTACTCCTGACGGATATGGACAAATTAATCGAAACGTTGAGTCTGTTATGAATCATTAAATCACTCATATCATTGGTAATACTGTATCTCATCCTTTTATCAATCGATAAAACAGTTTTGATTTTAATTGAACAAGTCTGGTTTTGTATGATAACCTACTGCTACCTATGATAATTATGTTAGTTTTGTACAGATTAATTTGTGGTTTTGTAATCTATACTGCTTTATACTATTGTTTAATGGCTGCAACTGATGGGAATTGATATATTACCAATTGTGGTAGGTATGAGACAATTCAGTTACAACTGACTGGAATTATTACTTTCCTTCCCAACTATTGTACTTTACTCCTCCCCAACTATTGTACTATTGTACCTTCAACACCAAGATCTCAAACGTCATGACCAGTCATGCAACTTGCATCAAAGTCTTTAAAGTACCTAGAAGGAAACCTACGAGATGAAAATAGCTTGGTCCGTACTCCACCGAGTTTGACTCAGCTTCACTTCGTGAATTACTCTGCGGTCAAACGAGGTGGAGTGCAGACCAAGTTATTTTCATCAGTGGGTTTCTGATTTTATCTCACCCCGTATAACATCATCTAGTGATGAAATCAATGACCCAATTAGCCATTTAGTATTTGGTACACAAACTTCATGGCCTCGGAGTACGAGTTCCAAATATTAAGCCTACGGAGAAAAATACTGGATATCATGGATATCCCAATAGAGGGGGTAGTGGTTTGGTCCGAACGGTGATGTGCTAAACAATATTCCAATGCGGCGTTTCCACATGCCAATGGAAATCTGTATGATTATGTGCAGCCTGTACAAAATCGGTCGGTGGTCCTCCTTGACAATTTGTCTGTGCTTACAATCGTTCTCCCCAAAGTAATGACTCTTGTTTCTACCTGACGGCCGATTGCATGTGCCATGTGCACTGATTGTTTAGTGAACATGGCACCTATATAGGACCTGAAAAGCCTGGAGATTGACCCTCCCTAAAGTAACATAGAAATTTGTGGCATTGAGAAAGATGGTGTTTTTCGACTGAAATTCAGGCGGCCAATGACTGATTTTTTGTCGCCCCTACCGAATCTTGAATCTAGATAAGCTAAGCAGTCGCGCTGATTGGGCCCCGCCCATTCACCAACCCAACGATCGGGAATCCACCTCTTTGGAACTGCGTCAAACTACAAGACACACCTAACATGGTGGAGTCTAGATAAGTTAAGCAGTCGTGCCAATTGAGCTCTACCCATTCACCAACCCAGCAATCGGGAATCCGCCTCTTTGGATCTGAGTTAAACTCCAAGAGACACCTAACCTGGTGGAATCTAGATAAGATTAGCAGTCTTGCCGATTGAGCCCCACCCATTTACCAACCCAGCAATCGGGAATCCACCTCTTTGGATCTGTGTCAAACTACAAGACACACCTAACATAGTGGAATCTAGATAAGATTAGCAGTCATACCGATTGAGGGCCACCCATTCACCAACCCAGCAATTGGGAATCCACCTCCTTGGATCTGCATCAAACTACAAGACACACCTACATGGTGCAATCTAGATAAGATTAGCAGACATACCGATTGAGGGCCACCCATTCACCAACCCAGCAATTGGGAATCCACCTCCTTGGATCTGCATCAAACTACAAGACACACCTACATGGTGGAATCTAGATAAGATAAGCAGTCACACTGATTGAGCCCCACCCATTCACCAACCCAGCAATTGGGAATCCACCTCCTTGGATCTGCATCAAACTACAAGACACACCTACATGGTGGAATCTAGATAAGATAAGCAGTCACACTGATTGAACTCCACCAATTCACTGAACCCAGCAATCGGGGACACATCTCTTTGGATCTCCGTCAAACCACAAGACATACCTAACATGGTGGAATCTAGCAAAGATAAGCAGTCGCGTCGATTGACCTCCTGCCATTCACCGAACCGAGCAATCGGCAATTCACCTCTTTGGATCTGCATCAAACTCCAAGACACACCTAACATGGTGGAATCTAGATAAGATAAGCAGTCGCACCGATTGAGCCCCACCCATTCACCAACCCAGCAATCGGGATTCCACCTCCTTGGATCTGCATCAAACTACAAGACACACCTAACCCCTGGCGCTGCGTACTTCCTTGTAAATCCCCTCGCGACACGTTTCCACGCCTCGTCTAATGAGAATTATCGTCCTTATTATTTCTCAGTCTTTGATCGCCCGCTCTACGCTCGCTGCAGACGTGCCAGCCCACAAAAGACGCTCGCCCGCCAGCCCGCGGCTCGCGCCTCCTCCGCCGGGCGCCAACATCAAAGGCGCCGCGCCCTTTGAACTCTGCCGCGCCGGGATCGTGCGTAACTAGGCGCGGCAAGTCGGCTTTTGTCACGCTGTAGCTGTGTGTGTGTGGCCTGCGACTGTGGTGGTGTCTTTTTGGACGGCGTGGCTAATTGTTGGTGCAGCCATTAGAACGCATCTCTTGCCGGTGTTAGCCTGTTGGCTGGGCTGGCGCTCCTTAGAAGTGTGCCACCTCTGAGGTGCTACCATCGTCACCCCTTATCACACCCCCACACACTCCATCTCCCTCCGCCTTCCCACCTCACGGCGTTACATGTTTGACGTGTTTTTGTATCACTCCGCGTGAACTCTGCGCACCTCCCAGCCGGACCTACTTTCAACCCCATTACATTGTAGTGATTTCTGACATTTTTTGTTATCTTTGAGGAAGATTCTTTTATTGTTCCACGATTTCGCTGCAATTGACAAAGCGATGTGTAATTGCTATAATTAGGATAACAGATAGCAATAAAAATGGCGACGTTTTATCCAATGGTTCCCGGTTCTTTGGTGAGTATTTGAGGCAGTATCCTGGGGTGTCGTTATTTAAATGGAGGTGCCAGAAACGCTGATAAATGAAGGAGCTAAATTACTGACCGAAAAGGAGGGGGTGCAAATAGAAATTTCTCTTACAGTATGATAAGCATTTATCTCAGATATATCGATGAGCAATTGATGGTTTTTATCGGTGTCTATGGGAAAATGCAATATTTTTACTTTGTTGCTAAATGACACTGATGTTCTATTGCTATCTTCAAATAAATCTGGATTATGATAGTTGGGAACATGTACAAATGAGAAATGCTAAAAAAAATACTATGTCACCATGCTAATTTCTATGGAAAGGCCATCTCAAGAAGGTAAGTGCTTATCTATTGGTGTCTATAAGAAACTGCTATATTTTCATGGCCCCAGATGGCAGCACCAGTGTTAAACCAGGGGGCGTTTCGATACCTACCCGCATTTGTCTTTAAAGGACAGAAATCTACTAGGTTAGGCATTTGGAAAGTATTTGATAATTGAGATACCATACAAAGGTCTAAATATAGCAGACATATGTTTTTTTATCTTATCAGATGTATAACGACGATGGACAGTTACAAGTTCTGCTTTGGAAAAACAAAACAAAAAAAATAAAAGTAGAATTGTGTCCACTCCTGGTCCGAGGAGCATTTCTGTCCATGAAATGAGATCATTTATATATTAACTTTTTCAACTGCAGTTCTCTCCTACTTTATAGCATTTCCAATTGAAATTATTATGAAGTGCTACACTACTTTGCCGTTGCCTATAATGGCCGTGTACTACTCGTAATCTCCCATTCTCGATTCGACTAGTTAGGACCCCGATAAGTTGCACTTTGTGAGATAATCAATCTAAAGACTTTTTAAGAAGGGAAGCAAGTTGAATGACCACAACTGATGAAACTTGTAGCTGAAAAACACAGATCATGTGATCGCTAGCTGTAACATTGTATCATTGTAAGGTACCAGATGACGAATGTTCAATAAACACTGCTCATCTGGAAAATAGAGGTAAGGTAATCACAAGGATTATTTCGATCAACACATGCTAGGTAGTGAATGTGAGCTTAAAACGGGATTCACACGTAGAGAATAATGTCTGTTCCGTTTTAGGGGTAAATGTCGCCAACAATTGCAAGGGAAAAGCATGTCTCAGGGAAATTGAACTCTATAAAATAGACGAATAGATTGTGTTTGGGTACAGAATCTCAGCAGGATTTGTCTCAAGACAAACACTCTGTGAGGTACATAAATCCCATCGTGTGAATCACACTTTAGGGGTAATCGTCGCCAAAATACCTGTCCCAGGAGAAAAGAGACCCTACCAGGCTGGTAAAGGTTGTGTGCCGTTTGTTTTTATATGTTTGTTAACTAGTATTAATGGTTGTCTTGTCTTTGTATCTGTCTACCTCTTTAGCCATATCTGGGAAGAACGTCCTAGGACCACAGTATGTGTCTGTTTATCTAAAATTGAAAAAAAAAGATTCAGACGAGGAGATCGTGTTCCAGTACAAAAATCTCGGCAGGGTTCGCCTCATACAAATGCCCCGTGATATACATTAATCCCTTCGTGTGAATTCCATTCTACCAATAGAGAACCACTGGTGGGACCCTAGTAGTATATGGAAATGTGAGATATACACAGGTTTGGGGGAAATATCCTCAGTTGAAAAAAACTTAGAATTAACACATATATGTAGCACTTAGACAATTTATACTGGAATTGGATGCTATGTTTTTCTTTAAAATTTTCGTCATCCAGTATAATTCTTCTAGAAGGCTTACTACCATGAACCCTGATGAAGATGTATCCTTTATGAGATGACATTTAATTCTAAGGATAAGACTACAGGTAGAAAACTAGATTTTAAACGAAGACTAAATTGTCAGGGAAAGTTTTAATGGAAATATAACTTGGAGTTAGACGGTCTAAGATAGCTTTCTTTTTATAATCACTGAGACTACATTTGATTATTGCGCTAAAAAGCATCACACCTACGACACGACTCTCTGTGAAAATCTCTGGATTAACTAAGTCATTTAACCATACTTAAATGATCCCATCAGCATTAATCCTCTATGTTTACGACAAGAAAAAACTCCCCCGTGGAGTATTTTTTATCCATGCAACATTCTCTTTAAAATTTGGGAATCCCTGCCACGTACTCAAACCAACCCCCACAAGGTGTCATTTACTTTAAATGAGCTCCGACGAGAAATCCCCCGCAGGGATCTGAGCCTCTTGAATTGATTTTTGATGTAGAAAAACTATGCCCCCCTGTGATAAGGTCCTAATCCCTTCAAGTTGGGAGTGTGAGAAATACGAGGGAAGCGACCCAGCCCGCAGGCCCCGCTAATTATTGTCAACTCCGGGGCGAGCAGCTCTGATGTATGGAGTTGCTCTCCCGCGGGCCATGTGAAATGATAAGTGCCTGGGCTCGGGGTAAGGGATTAAGTGTTGGCACGGCGGGGAATTAGTGCTAAGCATGTGGAATGGCTGAAGATGAATCGTAGGTCAGTGAGGGTTGGCTTTTTTTCCTCACCAGCTTAGTCCGTTTCAATTAAACTCCGTCGCCGCCAACGCCTCTACGTTAATGGTACAGTGCATGGTAGCGCCAGTGATGACACCCCAATACCATTTACCACCTCCCCCTCCCTCCCTCCCTCCCTCCCTCTCTCCCTACCGTCCCCCGCCTCCCTCCACCATCTCTATACCCCATCAGCAGTGCACCATAATCGCAGTACATCACTCCAACTAATACAGTCACCTCTGCAGCGCTCATCTATAGTCATGCCAAATAATCTGAATTTTTTTAAATCTGAATGTATTTCCCAATTCAAAAATTTACTTTCCTCTGTTTTTAAATTTAGTAGACTGAATAAGGAACAACCGTGATGCTTTATTCGAATTGCTAAATTATTTTTGATATTTTTATTCGCCCATTAATGTATGTTTATGTTTTCATACTATTCGAGGATTTTGATACAATGCTTTGATAACAAGTGGTGAGAACGACGAACAAAACTAAGCAAAAGTAGAAATAGAACAGTTTACATACTGTTTAAATATCACTTGCAGGTACGCTAATTACGGAATACAACTTGTGCATACTTGAATCTAAACAATTATCTGTGAATTGTTAGGAACTTTAATATATTGAGTAGTTCTAGTTCCTCTTCTTCCTCTTATAGTTTTTTGGTTGTCACGGTCCTTTACGAGAGAAGTGGGTTGCCTCAACACATTCGTCAGTTGATGAATTGAGATATGGCCAATCGTGTATGTTACTTGTGCATGGATCTGGCAAAAGTTAACGAAGCGCTTGATTATATGACAATTTATTAGCGCACCCGATGAATTTCTCTTGACCTTTCATCCAATAGATATAGAATAATGTGTGTTTCTGATTAATAGCCAGCTAGATTAAAACCAGCTAAATTGTACCTGGCTTAAGGAAAAGTCCATATAGAAATAACCGTGTGTTTACTGGTTAGTAGAGACTTCAATTTGAATATTTTTCTCAAGTTTCATGTAGTTGTACCTATATTGGTAACAACGTCGTCCCTCGGAAAACGCACATCTCATCACAAAAGTTAACATTTAAAATCGTCTTCGATAAATCTGCCATCTCCAGAGGATTGGGTTATTTATCACAAGACAGTCTCGTTATATTAATTTGTAAGCTGCTCGTTTTTGATTCTGCCTCCATCTCATTGGTCGGAAGTATCTGCAAATTAGGGGAAAAACTCAAAGCAATTACAATAACTATCAAAGCTCCTTTAAATATTCAGTCAACTCTGATCTTTACAGTCAGATGAAACGATATAAACGTTTTCTACCCGCCACAAAATTAGCACTTCTGCCGTCATTTAGGAGCCTTTGTGAGGAATTAAAAAAGGATATTATTGATTTCTCATATATGTTTTCTTTGCGGTAAGTGCAAGTTTAAAGCGGAGTGTATGATGGCCCAGCCACGCTTTCATCTTCTGGTAATTTGCGATCTGCAGATCAGCATTGATTTCATTAAAGAGGAGACCCCAAGGCAGTCCTGCACTAAGATAACCCCAGACGTGCGTCAATTAAATCGCAATACGTTTTACTTGGATGAGTTAGGCTTTGATATACGACATTGAACTAAATCTCAAAGGAGGCCTGGAACCTTTAACGCTGTGTCGTTGGTGGTGTGGTCTGTGTTGTGTATTACATGTGACATCCGGAGGTATTCTGTGGTATAGGGTTGGGCGTGGTCCGTTAGGGTTGTGTTCTATCATATTTGGTTTTATATACTAGTTGTTGTGTTGATAAAATGATAAAAATGAGGAAAGATGAACCTTTTTTGGGTGTGAATTAGAGTAGGGTCAGACAGGGTAACGTTGCCTAAGTTGACAGGGGGATCCACCGGGCTCCCGATACATACCGATACACACCGATATTGACCTCCCGATGTAAAATCAAAATCGTAGCGGAAACGTAGCTGATATCGGGCAGTTAGTCAGGTTTTTACGATAACCTACCGATACACATCGAAACGCACCGACACACACCGATGCTGCTTCCGATCTTGCAGAGTGTCTACAACAATCGAACATGTGTCCATTGGCGACGCCTAATTAGTATATATATAGGAACGAATCAAACCCAAAACTTCTTTCTTAAATAACAAAAACTGAGTAGGATGGGAAATAGCATGTAGTAGGCGTAACCGGGGTAAAACGTCATTGAGTTCTAAAAAAGTTTGTGAATGAATTAACTGTGGTTTATAAGGGCAAATAAGAGTATTATACGGAGACATGGTTAGTGTGCCTGAATGAAATCTATTCTGAGTTGTTTATGTCGGAAATATCCATTGAGTTCGAAGAACGAGGTGAATATTGCCGACCACAAACAACAAGGATCAGATGTAATTCAGACACACTCACTATGTCTCAATATTATCATATACTTGGAAATGATAGAAAATATCATTTTAAAAAAAGTCATGTGGTACGGAGGGACGTATACATCTTATTTCGTCACTCACCGCCACGTCTCCACGACCTGGGACCTGTTTCAATAGTTTAGTGACATGTCTAGATGGTGTCTTTGACACCACACGGACAGATCACGAGACTGCAGTTAATGACACGTGGAATTTCACTCACTTCGCGTAGGAACTTAGTGATGACACTTTAACACGAGTAGGGGATACATATAACCTATAATCGTTCCAAATATGAAGAATATTGGAGGCTCCGACCCTCTGATATTTCCTAGATCTTTTCCGCTGTTGCTTGCACTGTTGGTGCCGCTGTTGATGTCTGTCTAGGCCTGATGTCACGAAACTACTGAAACAGGTCCCAGATGTTAACCATAAGACATGTGCTGACATTATCAATTAGTTGTGTGCTTATGCCTAGTTTGGATTGGGTTTCCTATCTAAGGGCCAAGACCCACGGTGTAAAGTACATCCCCCATTACCTGTCTTTCATATGCCTTGCGCTTCCTTTCAGGGCCAAGTTCAATCAGGTGTGACCGGTTCACTCAGGTGAATCCAACCCCACATCAAAGCCCGCGCCAAAGCTCACCTGAATCTAAACACACATGTTATTAGGATGTGGTTTTACGTACATGTAAGTTTCCAAGTCGGTTGCGTCAGCTGTACTCAGGGAAATTTCCTCAGACAAAACACGCAGACCAAAATCGGCTTCTTTTTTTACCGGACGCATTTCGACGAGCTTCTGTAGGGAAACTTAATACAGGGGATTTCTTTTGTTTTCTATGTACAATGTCTTCGTGGAGGCTTACACGCAATGCTGTGTGGAACGCTTGTAATTGGAGAGTATGTCAGTGCACACATGCACCCCCATGTCTACGTCGCGTTCGTGCGCCCATGCCTATTACCGTGAAATATGAAACTTCTCCAGCCCTCCCGAATATTTTCGCTAATTGTGAAGAAAGGTCTTGAACTGGGTGCGTCCATGTGTCTCTGTGGGAAGTCATGTTCTCGAAATTACCAATCTGAATGTGTGATATAAAGTAAGCCCAGATTTTCACAATATAAGGTTGGTTGCGCTATGCTGAGAGTCGTTCCAGTTCAATATATGAACGATTAAGCCCAATAGACATCTACCGATTTTGGAACATTGATGTACCTTTGTTGGTGACAAAGGAACACTAATTTGTCTCAGGTGAGCCATCCGAACAGAGTCAGCCCTAGTCGGTAGATGTAGGACAGCTAGGCAAGGGTCAGCCAATGATTAGTGAAACCCCCCTCTAGAGATGTTCTTTTTTTGTCACCGATGAGTTGTTGTTTGACATTCCTAAATCGATCGCTAAAAGTTTACCAAAATGTTGATAAATTCAGTTGGCAACAATGGGAAGTTAGTAAATGGCCTTCGATTGGATGGCTGACACGGGCAGAGGAGCTTATTTAATTTGCCTGCGAAAGGTTCACCGACTCCTATACGATTTGGGAACTAATCGTTTAACACTGAATCGGTAGATGTGTATTGGGCTTTAGTGTCTCTATTGTGGTGTTTCCATCGGACGACGATGGAACAACTGATAATATTCATGCTGTACAAAAGTCGGTGGGTGGTTTTGCATGTAAAAGTAAGTTGGACATGATTAGTGACCTGCAAAATGCTGCTAATCAATTCAAGATGGTTTGATTTTATCAGTGGGCTCAAAAGTCAGTCATAGGTGCCATATTACATAAGGAGGGAGAGGATAATCGTTGACTATTTCAGTTTCCATCTGACGATTATTGCGTGGAATGTGTCGCATAATCGGTTAGCAGTGCACGATGCCATTATCGATGGTCATAATCGGCAGGTGGAAACGCCACATTAGGGAAGTCATGTTCTCAAAATTACCAATCTGGATGTGCGATATAAAGTATGCCCAGCTATTCACAATATAAGGCTGGTATCAGTTGCGCTACTCTGAGTCGTTCCAATTCAATATATGAACGATTAGTTCCCATTTGCCTATAATTCGTTGCGAGTAAATTAGCTAAATTAGCAAGGAAAAACGGGGAAAGCACTTCTAAATACCATGATCAAAACTTCCCGATAGCCTATTACAGAGTCGGTGTATGGTCTGCACTTGTGTGTCTCCACTAAGGGGTGGGGGCCGGCCCCCCTCCCCCCCCCCCCGCCTCAGACACCCTCCCGCCATGTATGGTTTAGTTGATTGAGGCCAATTTACCCATTTGAGTGATGGAATCTGGCACCAAAACAGTGCGAGCACAGAGCACTCGGCTAATATCACAGGCCTCCACGCTTGGCGAATCCATCTAAATTACAGAAATGAGCGGCGCGGATCAATCGCCGAGAAATGATAAATCCCCCGACCCGTATTAATAACACAGCGCTCTCTTAGAGCCGCCATTGATCCACACAGACCGCGGGGACGGATTACTTATTACACTTAGTGTCACTAGGTGGCAGTGTTTAATTGACGCAGTCAATAGTCCTGACCTGGCCGCCATAACTAGATAGAGCCAGAAGGGGGACCCCGCTGCCAGACCCAGCTGTGCATGCATTGCCTATTGCAGGAAGCCGGCAATGCAGGGGGCGGACGGAAAGGCCAGTCCAAGGCCAGCACCCAGATCTACGCCTAATTTTCTTTCCCATGGCTGTTGTTTCAAGCCAATTACCCGACTGTATTGTGCATATTCATAAATCAGGACGCAATTATTGCTCATGTCCTCTGGCTGGTGCTGGAGGGCCGGAGGAAGGGGCCACCTCTGAACCCCGGCAATTAGAGTGTGGGATTGGCCGGGCCGCATTCATTAGGAGTGGACACCCCATGAGCGGCAGTGGGGGACTCGCACACGTTTTGACCAGCACCGAGCGAAATGGCCATTTGAGCACCTCCAATCCATTTAATGCGCTGCCTTAGTCGCATGCTGGCGATCTCATTTAATGGTGGGGAAGGAGAGTCTGAGAATTTACCTTCTGGTTCATATATTATACGACATCTTATTTAAAGTGTGCAGTCCACGATTTGGCCTCATGCCCCAGTCACACTGGCGTAAAGAATAGCGGGTTTTTTTTCGTTTTCGCAGGACTATGTACTCTTACGTATTTTGAAATATAAATGTGTGCGGTGATGCGTGGGATAAAGCAGAGATACGTAAATGGATGTCATAATGCGTAAAGGAATGTTAACAAAATGTGGAGAAAATGCGGTGTTAGAATTAATTTTAAGAGTTTGTACCTTATCTCTATGCACTTTTAATGAGTAAATGAACGCGGTAAGACGCCGAAATGCGTACAGAAGCATGAATAGATATTGAAGAACGTTATGAAACGTAAAAGATCGTAAAACATATACGAATTATACGTGATACCCGTGTCTTCTCTGATACGTAGAAGAAACGATAGTTGCATACAGCATTCATGGCGAGTTGTTTCGGTGAGAAAGTGAAATAGGTTTCATAAATGACTTTTGGTAGATTATAAAATAATTATGATTGTAACGTTTGGAATCAAGACAGCCACCAAAAAGAAACAGCAAATACTTGAGACTACATTTCATTCTAAAAGACTCATTAGTACTAATTTTGTTTTTAATAGACTTCATAGGCTGCAACAATGTGTATATCAACGAACTTCAATGAAAGAAATAAAGGTTTGCTAAAGATACCGATTGAAAATACTGTTTCATGTAAGAAGATGAAATCTTAGAAACATGTAAATATGTATTGGCCAGAGAGATGACAATCACTTTCAAAGCTATTATCTGTGTTTGCGCATGTATGATTGTACAAGATTGATGTACTCTCATTTTTCTGATATTCCATATCTAATTCTCTTTTCGATATGATATGAGGTATCGGAAATGGGGTTTGAATAAAAGTGAGAGGTGCTCGGATATTACTACGTGTCTACTCCTCGGAACATACAACTACTTCAATCTGAAACCAGTCTATTTTATGTATGTACAGGTTTTTCCTGACATTTTAGTTAATTTTAAGCACTATTTTTTCTCACGCACTATTTTTCCCACGTGAGCAGGTTTTGCAGACCAGACCATACAACATCTGTATGCTCTTGGTATGTTGATACGCGCTGCCCATGTGTTTTTTATGGACAGTATATATTAGATGGATAAAAATGTTCCATATCTAATTCCCTTTCGATACAATATGAGGTATCGGAAATGGGATTTGAATATAAGTGAGAGGTGGTGGTTGGAGTGGAACTGCTAACTAATTCTGCTCCGAATATGTAGATGTACATGCTGCCCATGTGTTTTCTATGACCACTATGTATTAGACGAATGCAAATATTCTAGTTCTCTATCTGATACAATATGATGTATCGGAAATGGGATTTGAAAATAAGTGAGAGGTGGTGGTTGGAGTAGAATTGCTAACTAATTCCGAAAGGGAGCATGTTGTACGGACTATTTTTGGTACCGATCTCAAGAGACGACGAACAGCGCGTGGGAAACAGTGTGCCCGGCTCGGCGAATATATCGACGTGTTTGTGTCATTCATTTTTCTTACCCCGGCGCCATCTGGTGGCTTCCATCGCACGCTCCCATAATTCCATGGGGCGCCAGGCTCGCCTTGGTCACTCTCCATCAGCAGAGGACGTGGCATAAGTCATTCACAAGCGGGGGCAAAGCAGTGGACAGAAATCATTAGACCCCGACATGTTGAAGGCACGAGGCGCTAACAAAGTCCCAAAGAAGGCCATCTCGGGGGCGCGAATATGCAAACGGGTCCCCTGACCGCCGGCACAAGTTCGTGGGGGTGTCACGTTTCGTCTGACACCGGATTACGACGTGAGCGATAATACGGGAAATGTGTGGAGGGGCGATAATGCAGCATATGAGAGGTTGCGACCGATGGCGAATCATCACGTCCGACAATGTCAGGGCCGGCCCAGAGGTGAAAGAGATAATAGTCAGGAGGAAAATAATGGTGTACTCTGTCGGCGACCCTGACGAGAACACTTCATAGGCGGCCGTCGCCCACCGACTTAAATTGTTCTCATCATGCTTACAAGGGATGAGACATCTGCAAAGCCTATTGTTAGTCGGTGACTCAGACATCAGATGTATGTATGGGGATCAATGAATTCGGTTTGAACGAGTTCGGGTATGTCATGGAAAATTGATTAGACTTAAACTATTTTGCATATCCTTGCAAAGACGGTGGTAACTAGATATGGGGATTCAAGCAAATTTTGAGAAAAAAGTAGTAGGTAAACGAGGCAGTATATCTTTACTCTACCGCTATCACGACCACAGTGCAGTGAGTTTGCCTTGCGCGTTGGATTTCGCGCGTTTTCAATTTTGAGAAAAGGTCTGATGATAACAATACTGCTAATGGTTTAGGAGTTAAGATGAAATGAAAATAAAAGTAGAACAACGAAGATGGGTTTGCTGGTGCAATGTTTGAGGAGCCTCCTTCATTGTTAATGTAAATAATAAAATAAGATGTAAAGAATCGAAAATAATGAAATAAGATACAAAATACATTATTCCAATCAATTTTCATCCAATCAGTCCATATCAAAGGCCGAAAGCTCTGATAAAGATAGCAATTGCTAGTTCACGGATATTCTGGGAAATGTTTCAAGGTAATATGATACGAGGAAATATCCTTTAGTGTCTCTTTGCGCTCTGTTCTTATGAATCAAAGTTTAACCGGAGCATTACCAATGTCTGATATGTTTGACGACGCATTTGCCATCAATTACTTAAGATTCATGTTATTTTTTCGTTTCGTCTCCTTGATGGTCATTAGGTCCAGGTGGGTCCAAGATATGAGGACAATCCATCTCCACCAACGCTCGTGAAAACACCAAACTTCTGATTGACATTTTCTCAATTTGTCCGCGTAGGCTTAATGAAAGCAATCCAAGCGCTGATTGGCCAGTGACCGTCACGTGACCAGCGGGGCACTCCTTTTTGACCTGTAAGGGCCACGATAATTAGCGGCCGCCTGAGTCATGCTCATGTAATCACCGGAGAAACAAAGCCAGCGTCTGGACTCTACATGTTACCATGGCGACCCTTGCCCGGACGTCATTAGTTGGACGCTGACGAAGGTGCAGGGGTCGGAGAGCATCATTATGATTAGAAAAACGTGTCCGCTGATGACCCCCTGGCGGCTGAAATTAGAACGAAAAAAGTCGTCTGCTCGGCCTGTCCGTCAGCTGATTACCGGCGGGTTGGCGTTGTCCGTAGCTCCAACTGCCGCCTCCCAGCGGATGTTGTTCTTGCTAACCACCAGGGGGATGACCGCACACGTCAGCAGGATGTTATACACAGGTTTGGGGAGCGTCATCTATTATGATGAATAATTGATATATTCTGTATTAATAAACACTTGTCATTTCTGTCTCAATCTCTGATTGAGGTGCTTTTTGGCATTTATGGCAATTTGTTTATATTAAATAAAATTGTTTCCACGTTGCCAAAGAGTCACTAATTCTTGGTGGACATTCTCGATATTCTCCTCTATGATGCGTGTGGATTGAATTTGGAATGACATTTTTACGATAAAATGCCCCTTGTATACGAAGTCAATATCGTGTATGTATTATCCACTTGATATAAAGTGTCCATAGAAAACATATCTATATAGGGAGTGTGTATGGACATACCTGGCGCATACAGATTTGTTGTATACTCCGGGCAGCACAAGCCGGTGCATACCGAAAGATAGTGCATACGGAAAGATAGTGCTACCTAAATGACCTACTATTGGTACGCCACTTGTCGGGAAAGGGTGGATGATAATAACAATTCAGACAGGTTTCAGACAGAAGCGAATGTATGCTCCTCGGAGTTAACTCTGAGCAAAATCCTCACATGCGCTCCGATATTACTATGTGTCAACTCTCAGGGCAGTCCAGTATTAATAATGTTCCGGCGTATTGTGCCCATAGTGAATGTTCAGCCGCACTGTACCCGTAGTGTACCTCATAAGTACATAAAATAGCGTTTATCATGATAATTAGGTATATGATAATAAGAAAACATAGTGTCTGATTAAGTAGGAATGCCATTCTTGACATTTTGTCCCATAAAATATGTCCCTCTGCCTCTGGCGTCGGGATATATTTTATGCGATATAATACCTCAAATGGCCATCCCTGCGGGCTCAGTAACTACGTTTTCTCTTAATTCTACTTATGTATATTGCTCTCATATACTTGATGATTGAGGTTAAGGAAACATGTAAATAGAATTATTGCTGCAGTACGTCGTCGTATGAACCGGATAAGACATCTGATACCCAAAACAATAACTAGTAAACTAGTAAAGCCAATGATCTTAACAAAACTAGAATATGCAGATATTATACATTTTTCGCTGACAATGATAGAAACTAAAGAACTCCAGACAGTTCTCAATCATTTCTGCGTATAGCATTAAGAATAAGGCACGTTGGGGAAATCACTACTAAACATCTGCACACGAGTTGTAGAATGAATGATTTAACTATTAGAAGACGACAACAATTATCAAATCTGATACACCGATGGATTAAGATGATAATATTATGTGTAGTGGAAATAGTTAAAGGAACTAGCCAAGGATATAAATATTAAGGCATCGTATGTGTATATAAACAGGGAGTCCATAATATTGAAGTCAGTTTTTTTTCTGTAGATAGCAGTTACTTGGTCTGATTTTTTAAACGTTTTATACAGTCGTTCAGAAACAAAATAGCCATAGTTTGATATCCTATACAGTTCAGTTCATTGTCTATTGGACACACGTTGTAGTGGAGAAAAACTCACAAAAAATCAGTCACAATAATTCTCTTTGAAAGATCTTATTATTAGCCACGATGACAATCGGTTTCCAAGGTTGTATCAACAGTAGTCATGGCGTTTCGTACATGTTATATGTTAAATGTACTTCTTCAGGTAAACATTGACTATTTCTCTCTGCTGGCTCTTCAAAATAGAATTTGATAGTCGTATATTTGAAAGCTGCGTTTCAGTTCTCTCCATTGGGATTTAGCTATATGTTTTAACCGTTAACCAGTTTATTTTCTATACATTATAGAGAAACCTATGAAGGTTTTTGGTCAGAGCTCATATCCCATCGAGTTTGAATGGCGTAGTAATTCACAAGGCGAGGCCACGTGAATTAGGTAGCGATTCAAACGAGATGGGATCGAGCTCTGACCCCAAACTTTAATAGATTTCTGAATCTCTCTTACCCCTCACATTGACTAATTGGCGAACATTTGTAACATAATCCCCAATTGCGTATTTCTTTCTAAATACTCCATGGGCATTATGTACGAGTTTCCAATGTTAAGTCAATGAGGAAAAGATACAAGGTCAAAACCTGGTCATTGATCAGATAATAATTGATATTTAGGATATTTGGGGACTGGAGTGACATCATTTACTGATGCGTTATATAATAAAGGGCTAGGCACAGAACCTTGTGGGACCCCGAAATTAACGCATCATTTTTCTTATCATAATACATGTCTACATGTTATTACATCAAAAATATTGTATGATATATAAAACATACTTACTAATGTCAAGTTTTCACAAGGACAATGTAGTACATAAAACCGACACATGAAATACATAATGGATGCTTGGTGAGACACTCAGTTGAGAAAACACATCACATCAGAAAGCCAAAGCCGCGCAATCCGTGCCTTTTTTCAACAGGACACAGAATGCTACATTAGTCAGTCATCATTCCACCACAATGACACTGCACACACAATGATGTACATGCGATCAATCATATACATAGTTATGTAGTAAAGGGCCAGGGAAATTAACGCATCATTTTTCTTATACTATTACATTATTTAGATGTTGTTACATTAAAAATAGTGCATGATATATAAAACATACTTACTAATGTCAAGTTTTCACAAGGACAATGTAGTACATAAAACCGACACATGAAATACATTATGGATGCTTGGTGAGACACTGAGTTGAGAAAACACATCACATCAGAAAGCCAAAGCCGCGCAATCCGTGCCTTTTTTTCAACAGGACACAGAATGCTACATTAGTCAGTCATCATTCCACCACAATGACACTGCACACACAATGATGTACATGCGATCAATCATATACATAGTTATGTAGTAAAGGGCCAGGGAAATTAACGCATCATTTTTCTTATACTATTACATTATTTAGATGTTGTTACATTAAAAATAGTGCATGATATATAAAACATACTTACAAATGTCAAGTTTTCACAAGGATAATGAAGTACATAAAACTGACACATGAAATACATAATGGATGCTTGGTGAGACTCAGTTGAGAAAACACATCACATCAGAAAGCCAAAGCCGCGCAATCCGTGCCTTTTTTTCAACAGGACACAGAATCCTACATTAGTCAGTCATCATTCCACCACAATGACACTGCGCACGCAATGATGTATACGCAATGACTCCTGAGTGGGGGACTAGAGCCGGGGGTCGGGAGCGGGGGTCGCGGCGGGCGGGCGGGGGTGCGCGGGGGGCGTCCTCCCGGACAAACCCGGGGTGTGTAGAGACCATGGCGCATCAAAGACCTCACTGGAGGCCAGGGGCGAGTGGCGCCCAGCCGTGGAGGATCAGAAGGATCCATCAGGCAACTGTGTCATTACGGGCCGCGGCGGGAGGGGGCGCCAGTGGGCTCGGCAGGGCTGAAACACAAGGCTTGGCATGTGTGTCGGGAGAGGGGTGGGGGCTGGGGGTGGGAAAAGGGGCAAAAGCATCGCGCGTCGTGCGTTGCTGGCATGCATTGGGGGTTGGAGAAGGGGATGAGGGCATGGGAGGATAGTGAGGGTACTAGTGTGCCCCCACCACGGTCTCAATGCCCCAGGCCACCCCTCCACTCCACTCCCACCCCATCCCCATACCTACCTACCTACCCGTCGGCCCCTAACCCCACCAGCCCTGCGGTGCCCATCGCATGCTGCTTTTAATGAAGGGAGCATAATTTCTACTTTGATCCGCTGCGAGGGCAGGCACGGGGCGGAGTGCCGGTGATGGCCGCACGGTGTCACTACTGGTGTGATGTCATCAGGAGAAATCCAAACATGGCGGCGGAGGGTGGGCCGGGATCTGAACGGCGCCTGATCCCAGCGATTATCCCTGTCCTCCTGTACCCCCTCTCCTCCATGGTCCGTGCCCTTCAGAGCGGCCACCCCGCACCCGCCTCCAGTCACTCCCCGCAGAACCTGTCAGAACTAATAACAAAGAATACTGTACTTTTATCATTGCCTAGAATTCTATTGCACATATTCAATGTCTTTTATCTCACCCCTGGTATTTTCGTGGCATAGACTTAACATTGGGAGCTCATATCCAATGCCCCTACAAGTATTGCAGTCCGTTCTCTATGGTCTATATCCGGTGTGTCATTCATTCTTTTAGTGTAGAGGGGTGAGATAGATACAGAAAGCAGCTCATTTTGATCAAAGACGTCCTTCTCCAACTCATTTGAATAAATGTGATATTCATTCGGCAGTCATGTCACTCTGCACCAAACCCGTGGAGAATTATGACATTGACCAAAACTTTTTTTTTTTACTGGATCTTCAGTCTTATTACCTTTTTATACACTGTAAAGAAGTTAGTCTTTATAAAGATTGACCTTAAGTCATGCACCTAAAAGGAATTCACAGTCCCCAGAAAAAGAGACCAGCCCTGTATCTGATTATTTAATTATAAAGGGAATATTGTCACTTGAATTATAAGAGAGTCCTTACTCTACCCGTTTATACTTTCAAGAATGATATGGATATGAAACATGCATCACTTAAGATATCTTGATGAATAATTTTCTGTAATAAACGCTGCTAAAAAAAAGAAGAAAAACAACCACAACAACCACGAGGCGCGTCCCCCCAACTTCCGGTTTAATAACGAAGGCTTTTTTCCCCCTTTTTTCATTTCTTCATATACAAGGCAACAGGAGCTCTTCGTTCAGCTTCTTTCAAATCAGATGTGAAATTGAGCAGGTATGGATGGCCCATAAAAAATGAGCAGGGGGGTGTCCTTGAGAAAGCCAACATCAGAATGAAAACACAAACACGGTTGAGATACTAGATTAAACAGGTGTTTTTAATTAATTTATTCACGTATTTTTGTAATGAATGGAAATCCCGTGTTTCCCCCCAGATCTTAATAATCATCACATCATGAGCAATACGACATAGACCGAACATTAGTTACACACTCTAAGTTTACTGAGCGGTGTGTTGGCAATGTGTGCTTCATTGTTTCTTTCGCCGCAAGTATCCAGTTACACAATGATGCTTTGAGCGCCAATATTAACAATGGAATTAGTGAAAAATTAGTTTACAAAACTTTGAGAGATTGAATTAACAAAGAAAAAGTTAATTTGCGAAACGGCCGCAAGAAATGTGTATCGATTTTCAATGGGTGAAAGAGAGCACTGTTGAAAAGCCGGAATTAGTCCGTCTCTAGTTCGGTTTTCTCTCACCAGGTGGATCCCCTGCTGCGCTCCTACCCTGTGACTGTGAAATTACGGTGAGGAATGCAATCTATCCACTAACCACACAACTATATTTTCAATATAAACCAAGCATTGACACTACCGTTATTTCAATTCCCGTTTATAAAGAGTCCCAATGTTTTAGAAATAGAAAGATAGAATCGGTTCAAATGAATTGCTTGCAGGCAGTCTTCGAGGTTGTTTTGAGATCAATCTTACAACTACTGGAAATATCAAAGGTCATACAGATTCGGTTGCATGTCATCGAAAGAGTCTATTTTCATCAGGAATTTAAAGAATAAACAATATGGCCGATGTAATTTTGAGTGGCATTTTTCAAAGTGCCACCAGAATAAATGCATTGACCAAATGAATCCTAATGTCCTCAATTCATTCTGTCATGTTTATGGGAAAAGTAAGTTTACAGTCTCATTCTCTGATAGTCAATGAAGATTCAGAGTAACTTGTAAAACTCAAGTTGATATTTCTTTCAGTATACAAAAGTATAACATCAGTATTTGAACATGCTGATGTAATCGATACCAATCCTTTATTTAGTTCATTCTATTTATCAAATTGAATCTAGCTTTATTTAGGAACCCATTCTCCTTGATATCTTCTTTCCGGGAAAATTTCTAATAACATTATCACAAATCAGTAAAATCTGTAGATAATCATCTTTTAGGTTTTGGACCAGCAGTGCATAAGTTTCATTACCTGTATCAATGGTTAATAAAGGAACGAGCATTATGGTGTGTGAACATTTCTTCCTGAAGGTCAGAGGGGTAGAATTACTTTTGACATTAAACATCAAATATTCAAAATAATTTCAGCATAATAAATATCTACGAGAAAGATAGAAGTAAGGGCAAAATACAGATACACATAGATGTTCGATAAACATTCTGTGGAAAAGTGTGATAGATAGAAAGGGGCAATCCAGAAAGTACGTACGCACTGAGGGGGTGGGGTAAAATGATTGGACATTTTCCTATGCTCCTTCTTTGTTCTATTGCGTACCAAACTAAGAGAGGATGAGGGGTAATTATTTTTCAGAAGTTTTGAGTGCATACTTAATGGATGGCCAGAAAGAGCAAAACATGTGTTTGTGTGTGTGTGAGAGAGAAAGAGAGAAAGCGAGAGAGAGAGAAAGGGAGAGAGAGAGAAAGATAGACAGACAGAGAGACACACAGAGACAGAGAGACAGATAGACAGACACACAGAGACACAGAGAGAGGGACACAAAGAGGGACACAGAGAGAGAGACACAGAGAGAGACACAGAGAGACAGAGAGAGAGACAGAGAGAGACACAGAGAGACACAGAGAGAGAGGGACAGAGAGAGAGAGACAGAGAGAGACAGAGAGAGAGACACACACAGAGAGGGACACAGAGAGAGACACAGAGAGACAGAGAGAGGGACACAGAGAGGGGCACACAGAGAGACAGAGAGAGAGGGACAGAGAGAGAGAGAGAGACAGAGAGACAGACAGAGAGACAGACACACAGAGAGACAGAGAGAGGGACACAAAGAGAGACACAGAGAGACACACAAAGAGAGACAGAGACAGACAGAGAGGGGGACAGAGAGAGGGACAGAGAGAGACACAGAGAGAGAGACAGAGAGGGACAGAGAGAGAGACACAGAGAGACACAGAGAGGGAGACACAGAGAGGGACACAGAGAGAGACACAGTGAGAGACACAGAGAGAGACACAGAGAGAGACACAGAGAGGGACAGAGAGAGACACAGAGAGAGACACATAGAGAGACACAGAGAGAGACACAGAGAGAGAGACACACAGAGAGACACAGAGAGACACAGAGTGAGACAGAGAGAGGGACAGAGAGAGACACAGAGAGAGACACAGAGAGGGAGACACAGAGAGGGACACAGAGAGAGACAGAGAGAGGGACACAGAGAGAGACAGAGAGAGACACAGAGAGAGACAGAGAGAGAGACACACAGAGAGACACAGAGAGACACAGAGTGAGACACAGAGAGGGACAGAGAGGGACAGAGAGAGAGACAGAGAGAGAGACAGAGAGATAGACAGAGAGAGACAGAGAGAGGGACACAGAGAGAGACACAGAGAGACAGAGAGAGATCCAGCTGTATGCATGATTTTAAAACATGTCTACTTCAGGATGTGAAAGTTCCGTGCATGAGTGTGGATCACGGTGTGGCATGCATGTAGGTGATAGAGCGGACAGCTGTCAGTGTTCGCCGCCCGCGAGGCCTCCCCGTACCCCGGCCCTACTCCTATCACTGACCGCCACAAACCGTCCACTGCCCGTACTCACCCATCCATCCTCCCAGCCCCCACCACACTACACTGGCCGCCAGAGCTACACTAAGTTAGCTGTGGTTGGGTTAAATCTACAGCCACCTTCACCCACAATCTGTAGATGTCTATGAATCTCCCTGCACAACTTCCATGCTTGGAACGTGTGATATCTTTTTACTCTTGAAGCCATTTGTCCATGTTCTTATCTCCTTTTGTGTGTATTTGTTTCTATCTATTTATTTCTTTGTTATTAAGCTGAAAAATAGATTTCTTTTTATATTCAACTGAAAGATGGATTTAGTACATTTACCCAGTACAGGTAGTTCTTCCTTGAACCAGTCCAACAATCAAAGGTGTAACTAGGCATTGACAGGTGAAGTGAACATAAACCTATATTATCAATTCTTTGGATAAAATAACCATAAAGGTAGACTTTGTTATCAATTTGGTGAGCTGTGAATACTTCTTGATAAGTATTTCTGCTTTCAGAACCCACATAAAAAAAAGATGCTTGGTTCAAGAGTAAGAATTAGTGGACACAGCCTGGATTGAACCATACCAACCTTTTAGTGGGGACAGAGTGGTGACAAAGGTGGCGGGCAATCTCCTATACCACACCCGCCATCCACCCACAACAACAGTTCCCGCATCGCTCAACGAGGGAGCCACTGGTGCACCGTCATTCTCTGTGTCAGTCACAGGACTAGATCTAGGTTTCGCGAGAGGTTTGAGGTTAGAGGGATTGAAGAATATGTTATTGCAGTATGACATTAAATTGAATGTCAGGGTTTGTTTGTTTTTTATGCAGAAATTGATGCGCAGAGAGATGTCGTAAAATGTTAGTGATAACCGACGGACTAATTACGACAACTACACTTCCAGCTGTTGACCGTCGTTGAGTCTATGATACTATGTTGTATCTGATTTAATTCGGCACGAGATTTCCTTTCCGTGGTTTAGGGTTGTTCTGTGAGTGCTGAAAAACTAACGGGCAATGGCCTATGGCGACTGTTATCTAAAGACCATAACACACTGTACGATTTCAGAACATGAATGTTACATTATCGGCGATAAAAGAACAATCATAAGCTCAGGTGAGACCTCCAAACGGAGTCGTTCAGTGTGGCACCCCCATCTAGAAATTTGCATAAGATTAGAAAATGCCGCCCGTGCATGGACATGTACCTTGGTCGCCGATGAGCTGCAGTCCCATGTTCCAAAATCAGAACCGATAAATTAAGGAACCTGTTCCTTCCCGTTGTCAGCAACAACAGAGTTTAAGAAACACCCCTCATGGTGCGTACCAATATCGGCCCCTCATTAGCATATCTAATTTTTATTATTGGAGTGTCACACACAGATACTTGGTCAAATGCTGTTGCTCACCGATTAGTGCCCCCTTGTTAACCCTTCAAGAGCCACACATCATTCACCATGTACCCATTCTATAGCAGGCACCAGAACCAATTGTGGCCTTTGTATGGCCGGCTTTTGAAGTAAATATTATTAAAAGAAATAAAAAAAATAAAAGTTCCAGTCAATTTTCTGATATTTTAAGGACTTACTGGCAACATTTAGCTTAATATGTCATATAATCTTTATGATTCTGCGATAATTTACAAAGGAACAAATACAGTAAGGTTCATCCATTCCATATGGGAATGCCATATGGCATTGTCCTGCCATGGCCAGGGGAATGCCATATGGCATTGCGCTGCCAGAAAGAGTTAAGATGACCAATGACTAGAATCGTAACACATTCGCTGAGCGGACGCCGTGCCATATATATGTTTATCCTACCCCTCATATAAATCTCCATAGACTTGACATGCTGTGACTGTATGCCACGGTTATGCCATAAAATATTTATATGCCACTGGTGACATATGAAGTTAAAAACATGTGACAGGGTAGGATAAAATCTAAACATCACTCAATTTAATATAATTGTTTAAATGCCATTCGTTGTCTTCTGCTACAGATATCACTCAGCTCTGCTTCGTGATACCATTCCGCAAAGACAACTCATGCCATATAAACAATCGTATGAAATTTCGTGATGTTTCATGATAATACTCCAGTGGACGCCTGCATTGATGAGTAATATGTGTGGCATATAGATCTGCATTCTGATAGATATCAATTTGATCGGATGTGATTCATCTCCCTTCCCAGCAATCGAGATTCCTGAGGGTATCTTGAAGTGGTCGACCAAATAACTCGAAAAGTAACCAACTCCACCCAGTAATAACAGATCTTAAAGATAATTCAATTGTATGGAGTCCGCAGATTGCCCTTTGTCCTCCATCCCCGCCACCCACCACCTGCTCGTGTGGTGAGTGCTCGACATTGGAGCTGCTCTCAGTGATGCTCCAGTCACTCTGGCGTCTAATTTCGGCGTCTTTGTATGTACGTATAAGAAATAAACGTATCTAGTACGCCAATTGAACTCTTTTATATTTTAATACACAGTCCAGTCACACTGACGTTAATTCTTGTGGTTTTATTAGAGAGTGCTCTTAAAACTGATTCTGACGCTGCATTTTTTTTTTCATTTTGCTTATGTTTGTTTAAGTATTCTGATGTTCATTCGCGTTTTGTGACATATTTGTTTATTCCATAAAACATAAAAGAACGTAGAACAGTGCACACAGGAAAACACCGGTGTTTTTTTTACGCCAGTGTGACTGGGGCATAACTGCTCTCGGCAATCTCACACTCCCGCCTTCACCACACACCAGGTGGAGCTGCAAGGCCACACACGCATGCGCGTCTCTAAATCACGCGCATGACAAAAACCACCTTCAGGTCCCACCATGCAGATTTTATGGGAAGTACTGTACTCGTTGTGAGGAAGGAATAAACCCAGTGCCGCTCATTTCTTGATCATAAGAATGACACGGTGACCGGGGTGTGGAGCAGGAGAAAGAGAGAAGAGGTGATTCATTCCAGTTGGTACTTCATACTCCCTGTTTCCATCGTGACCATCGCTCTTTTTCTCCCACTCTCGCAAAGGTGCCATCAATAATAAGACGATTTAAGTCAGCCCTGGCCATTGTCATACATGTGATTTTCTGATCCGGATTTCGTCTGGAGATTTCGCTTTTGTGAAGAAACGATTTTATGGACTCCTATGCGTGCTGCTTTTATTTCCATTCCATGACCCACAGGGAACTCAGACTGAGTCCTTTTTGTGTTTTCCTTTACAATGAAAATGAACATTGATTAATGTACATCCATTTGGATATGCCTTGCTGTTCTCGGATAATTGGTTTTGAAGAATTGATTATTTGCTGACTTATCTTAAGTATGCTTACAAGTTAATGCTTGACCAATCAAAAGGAGTCGCTGAACAGAACTGATAACACACAACCAAATCATGATACAATATGTAAATACATGAAATAATTAATGTGCCATGGGAAATGAACCATTACACTTAGATAAGTCTTTCTCTTCTTTTTAAAGATTTTGTTTCTGACAACAGTATTGTACAATGATCTTCCACCGCTTTCGTCTACATATAAAACATGTAGTCATATAGAGGAAACCTATGAAAGTTTTGGGTCAGAGCTCGTATCCTAAACAAATATAAGACCATAGGACATGGACAAGATCTCAAAACAAGGTATATAATGTATGTACTATAGTGAAGCAGGGCGCTAAGTAAATACATGTAAGTCAATGAATGAGTGTCCAGTAATAGGCTGAACGGTGGTGTACAGTCTTATATAGAACCGGATCGAGAATCGTATAAATACTCGATACTCCACCTGTTTGGATGCGCTGCAGTCATCATCGAGAAAAAGCTGAGTGACGATTATGGCACATCCAAATGAGTGGAGTACTGTGTATTTTAGAATTGAAGCGTGGTTCTCGATTTATCTCACCCCTTTCAGTGACATTAAACAGCATCACAATATCAGAATAATTAAAATCACTAAGTCAATATGACGTCATCTCACATTCACTCCGCCACAGCCGTGGCATAGTATTGTCACTTTCTGGTGATGATCCTTGAGTATTTTGTTCAAATGTTATTCCTATGGCTAAACTTGTACCAAGGGTGAGATACACGATGGGTGTTCACAAGGGTGGGGTTGATGGCGAAGTGGTGGGTGGGAGGGGGGGTAGGTGGTGATGCAGGGTGGGTGTGGGTGTGGAGGGGCACAGGGGGTGGGGTTTTTAGAAGGGCGGGGTATCCTCAGCCTGTCAGCCCGTGGCCCCTGCAGATACCAGTGTCCAGTGCGATCGCCCAGTGCCTTCGGTAATCCTCGCCCACTGGGGTGGATGGCCAGAGCTATGCCTCCAACGGTCACCATCAATGAAATTATCAGGTTTGTGCCAGGGACTGGCCGCGATGCTGGCGCCTGGGTACTTCCTTCACGGGAGACCGGACCGTACATTTGCCACTGTCATCCAGCTCAGCTTCCCTCACCCTCACTGCCACCACACACACACACACGCGCACACCCCACCTTGATAGTATCACTCATTGGAGCTGGGTTCTTGTCATCTAAGAATTCCGCCAGCGCTCAGCACTGCTGACCCCCAAACCAACAGGAACCCCACGGTTACCGCAATGCCACCACCACCACCACCACCACCAAACCTACCCCTCCATCCTTCTCTTTACTACCCCTGAAGCCACCCACCAACCACCCACCACCACCCCCCACTCGTGAAAGGGGATTAGGCTGCCAGCGAGGTGCGCCCCCAAAGTATTTTAACCCGACAAATTGAACAGAATATGACGTCCTGTGATTCCCTCCACTTAGCAGTCACCTAGAACTGGAATTTATTTATCTGGATTGGCGGTGTTCAATGGCCGGGTGCAATCAGTCCGGGCCGCAGGTCTTATTACGGGCTGAAAGGCCGTGTTGGCCGCCGCCGTCGCCGGGGCCTGCACCGCCAACACGCCGCCGACACCGCTGTCACCGCTGCCCGCCAAATTCCCTTATTACTAATTGATAAGAAAAAATCGGATAAAATCCGCCCTCCCTGATTATATTCCGGTCATTTCAGTCGGCGCGCGGCGTCATCCGATTATGATGAAGCATGACCAAAAGTCTTAAATAGATTCCCCACTGCCCTCCCTCCCTGCCAGCTTCTGAACTGACTGCCAAAAATATGACCCCCAAAAAAGGGAAGTAAGGGGGGACGGGACTGTATCTAAACTGAAGCATGTAGAGATGTAGGGTAGGGGAGTGGGGGCTGGGTGTGTTATACAAAAGGAGCTTGGGTGGGAGCATGGCAGTGTATACATGGGATTTGAATATTATCGAAACAAAAGTGAACGCATGGGGCGGAGTAATGTAATGCTTGTCATTTCTGGCTTGACGGTTATCGACGTGGAAATTACAGAGAGGGGAGGCTGGCAGTCCGGGGCGGATGAGAGAGGATGAGCGAGTGGCCGCAGCCCAATTCTGACCGCGCTGATAATTTCGGAACACTCTGTCTGTATTCATAACCCAATCAGGCCGGCAAGCCAGGGTGCCACACGCCCCCCTCACTGTCATAAATGTGTTACCGGCGCGGCGGGCTTAATACCAAATGTGTTTTTAATACGCTCAATCCTGGGCCATTGGTGGGCCACTGCCGTTATCGGTGGGTAGGCTTTGCAGGGGACGAATGAGCCCTTGCTGGACACTACCGTGCCTCCAAACCACCCCCGACCCTTCCCCACTCCCACCGTCAGCTCAAAATGGTTGTGGCCTCCCTACAAAAGCCCTTCTTAGTCGTCGCCTCTGCGGCCGTGCCTCGACCACCCTCCACCGGGCTCTGTAGCCACTCACAAATGATGTTCATTTGCAATTTTCACCCCTGGATTGATTGAAGTTTTTTTTTGGTCGCTGGGGCCGTGGTGGGGCCCAACCTGCATGCTTCCATAACGAAATAGACGTCGGCGCAGGCACGGGCCCTGATTTGTAATTTGCTCCTCCGGCCATGAGTTGCTCAGAGTTCCTTGGGTCCGGACTTTATTTTTTCCTACCCTCCACCCCTCGCCCTAACCCCTCCGCCCTCCCGCCTTCTCTAACAACCTTCTCACCCCAGGCCACCCTCAGGGTTGGGTTCCCAGGCGCCTACAGGTCACCAGGGGTGGCCAGTGACCACTTGGTGGCTACCATCACCACCTCCCCCCCCCCCCCCCCCCCCATTCTTACATATTTCGCTGACCACTTCGAGTTGCATGCTTAATTGGATGATCAACGCTCACGCTGCGGGCCAACACCCGTGCGCCCCACCTCTTGCCCTGAGGGATTTCATGAAGCGGGGTGAGGGGAGGGCAGGGGTGCTACAGGTTCAAAAAAAAATGTGGCCACCCTGCTCCCTACAAGTCAGTTCTATGTGTGAATAGAAGCACTCGTCGGCGGCTCAGCTGGGCTGGGGAACGTGGGGACAGCATGATGACCAAATGGAAATGCGTTGTTTGGCACGCAATAAATAACTGCAACTAGGAGCGACATAGATCCGCTTGTAAGCCACCGATCTCAGCGCTCGCCTTTGACTCGAGACTCGCCGTTCAGAGGCACACCTTTCTCTGGTTGCTGGAGATAAAGTAATAACTTGGGCCATTGTGTGACTCGTCCCCGGAGCCATATTAACGGTAGGTGGGCGGGTGCTCAGTTAGGGTGGCGGTGGGTGGAGGGTGGAGGGAGGACTGTGTGTTTGACAAGGCCTAAGGTGCAAGGGTTATAGGAACTGGCGGGCTTTTCAGACTGATCCGTCGTGATTGCATTGCGGTGCTATAATGTGATTACCGAGGCCCCGCCCGTCCTCGTGCCGGACGCTCCACACTTGAAAAACTCCAAAAGGAGCAGCTCGCCGATTGATTCAGATTTCTGCCACGAGGGGCCGCGAGTGTTTCTGCTCTAACCCACCATCCGGCCTTTCCAGTGCCTCCCCTATCTTTTTGCCCATAGCTCCTTGTGTCTCCACCCCGTACCTCTCACACGTACTCTCCCCCCACATCCTCCCTCCCCCACCTCCACTCTCCACCACTCCGCTGCCTCACTCTTTCTCTAAGTAAGGCCCCTCAAGGACTGCCCTCACGAGTTCTCTTGCCGGGGTATCGCCGGCGACTGCGGCTTTAGGGCCGGCCACAATGCACTTGTTGGCGAATATCTTTAATAACATGAGCCTGATGACACGCGTGCGGCCGCTGGAGTTGAAGAATTTGGCGGGAACGTTGGGCGGCGCACGGGCCCGCGGGCGTAATGGTCAATTTGGGAAAGTGTGAGAGGCGCACACTGAGAGGGCTGATGGATCGCCAGTGCCGGCAAGGTGCGACGGAGCTGGTGGCGAGATATTTGGCCAAACGAACCAATTAAAGTGCGGCGCGGCGTGGAGTTACAGAGTCATTAGGCGCGGGATGGAGTCGCCGCAGACGCCGAACGAAAGTCGTCTGCTCACAACGCTCACAACGCCGGGGAACAGCGCGCGTCTCACGTCTGTACCCGGCGGCCACATTTAGCGCAAGATGCCGCCGCACGGTAACCAGCGAGCGACAAACAGCGTTCAGGGCGATTCGCAGAAAAGTCGTCTGCTTTCTGTAATGATCCAAAGGAAAGCGCGCCAAAAACACCCCACCCCAAATGAACCGGTTTTAACCAGTTGAGCACAACCTGTCCGCTTGTTATATCAGATGTACACAGTCGGCGGGGACACTAATGATACTGACATTTTATGATGTGGAAGTGTGGGTGGATGGATGGGTAGGTGGGCGTTTGAGTGGGTGGGGAGAGGGAGATAAGGGAGGAGGATGGGAGAGCTGCCTATAAATTCAGAACGAACATTTCGGATCGAGCAGCCAACACTCACACATGCCATACCGTTATGACCCTAATATAGTCACACAGTCCAGCTTTCTACACTGCTAAAAGAAATTCCAAACGGTGTATTAAATAAGGTGAATGACAGAGGACTTTCCTTACAAGATGTGACATTACTCGAAGATGCGCGTCATCTACTCAAAAATAGAATATAGCTGGGAATATATTGTTTCATGATGGCTTTGAACATCTCAAATGTTTGCCCAAGGATATTTACATAGTTCAGGGTTGGCCAAGTTCTATCTGAAGCCAATTACAGCTCGTTAAGACCATTATTGAACCTCTCAATGTATCGTGAGGCTGCTAAGGCCACAAGTCGGGTTTGTCAGTGGAGCGATCATCACCCAAGAATAAACTGTCCTGTTTTTTAACCACGCGCCCGCCAACAGACGCTAAACAACAGGAATCCTATCCAATTTCCGAGTAGGTTTTTGTTTTGTTTAATCGTCAGCTTTTTGCCCGGCCTATTAGCCGCACCCCACTTAAGGGCTTACCATTTGTGTCTCCGATTCTCACGCATTGCACCACAGTTGGCCTCCCACCGCCCAATGAACAAATTGGATTTGCGAAAAAAGATAGCGAAGGGTAATTTAATTTCTCAATACCCGGCGGACTTGACGGGAGAGGGTCCTGAGTTGTGTGGGCATGCCGATTGTAGTTTGCCGTATTGATGTGCCTCCTGGCCATTGTTTTGTAATTGATACATTTTACCAAGCATGCAAAAACACCTGAATCAATATTTTTCGCATCTAAAACTCAGCTAAAAGGCTTGCAACCTCCTCCCGGCTCCTGATAGGCTTCTACTGTTTCTTCATCACCGCATTTGTCAATAGTTGAGCAGGAGGGTCTTTTGACGGGTATAAATACATATTTTGCCTCCGCAAATGAAGATATTGTCTGATTTCTAGCACCGCTTAAAAAGCATAATTGCACATTGTGACTCATAATAGGCTCTGGGAGATGTTACTTTTCTTTTAATTGATTGACAGCCACATCGCATTGTGGTTTAAAACGTATAGCTTCAAGTAACGGTGGGTGTTCCGGATAAAGACTCAGATTAAAGTATAAGTAGATACATTTCAGGCAAACACTTCTTTTAAAGCCAAGCCACATTTTCATTTGCTGTGTTTTTGCAAAGGGCATAATCATACCAGATGACTTGCTGAAGTATCAAAGCCCATCACTATTCGTCTGTCTGTGCAGGATATGTTTTTCAAAACTTATCTTATATCGCTACTAGACTACGGTGCATTTGCAATTGAACTTCTATGCGAGTCTGGGGCCCGTTTAATAATAAAAGCCCATACATGTATGGCATAGAGACCCAGGGATGATGTGGGTCAACTTTATTCAACACTTATAGACGACCTTATAGACGGCTAAAGCCGGATGCCCATCTACCGATTTAGGGTTGAACGATTAGTTCCCAAATCGTATAGGAGTCTGTCACCTTGTCGCAGGCAAATTACGTAACCCCTCGCTCGATCCGCACACTGATAAAATCGGTGTATGGTCCACTAATCGCTGGGGGAGGGCAAAAACCAAAGAAACCGAGTGTTCACTAATCGCTGGGTAGCCTTGCCTAGCTGTCCTACATTTACCAACTCCGTTAGGATGTCACGGCTGAGACAAATTACCCTCCGTTTGTCGCCGACAAACGTACATAAATGTTCCGAAATCGTTAGATGGGCATTGGGCTTAATACTCTCTTAGCAAACAGACTGAAATATTATTAAACGACAGCCCATGTACAAAGTACAAAAAAGGTTCTTCATGTACGATCCTAGATTATTAAACGAGCCCCTGTTCACATAGAGAGCGTGGTCTTGGCCCAGTCGGTTAAGGTCAAAGGCACAAATTAAGTAAAAACTCTGTGAGGTCACACAAAGGGCTGTATAGGTAAAGTGGGGACTAGCAGTAGATTAATATATCATACATCGATTTTGAGTGATAAATCATATGTCTATATAAGACATTTGTATGTATGGATTCACAAATGCGATGCATTTAAAGAGTTGATACATATATCATAAGATTTCCATTATCCATAAATATTTTATTAATGATAAAGGAAGTGATTTCTAACAACACACGAAATGACAGGTAACCTTTTAACAGATGGGTTGCTTTAAATGGCAGAAATGTGACATTTACGACTCAGATTGTGATAACGTCAAAGGACACTTAGATTAACCTCAGAGAGGTGGTATGTGGCCATTTTATTACCCGCTTAATACAAGGTCTCCATAGGAAATGTGTAGAGCACACGGAATTCGCTACTTGGATATTCAGGCATGTCAGAATCTCCAAGAGGAGATTCCAGAAAGATAGTCCGTTTAAGAATGAAGTCAAATTATCATGTACTTCAAAATGAGTTTCTTAAATGTTCATTATAATTTATTGAACCATCAGAAATCACTGTAATAAAACCTTTTCATACTAAAAACAGAGAAAATTGGCGAACTTTATAACTGGCATATGTATACACCAAATTACCACCATGCTGGACAGTGCTGTGGTCGTATCGAATGTGTCATCACCCAATATATTGATACATGGTCCATTCTTGTTATTCATCTTGTAGGTGGGTAATAAGTACAATAAAGACTTGTTTTGTATATGAGTGACCGTAATCTCCTAATAGTTGACAACCTTTATACTCGCTGTTGCTCGGATATTACTGCGCGCCAACTACTCTATTTGTACACAAAACCAGTCATTCTTATATATATAAATGGCAGGGGTCCCTAACTCAACGCGAACACAGCCACATTCCTGCTCTTTCCACCCTCAGAGGACGAGCATGGTCGGAGAAAAACGATAATGGTCTTTGTATTTAGCAGGCGTTACGTGAAGGGCCACCAGGGCCCTGTCCTGAAAAAAAAAGAAATCTTGTGAATCTTTCTCAGACTCAACTAGACTCCAATTATAAAAACGTACGCCTCCTCTGATAAATAAATTCATAGACATAACCACATCATAACCTTCCCGTTATCTCCAATCTCAGCAGTGGAAAAATCAACTTGAAAATAACTTCACGATCATTGCCTTCCTTGGGAATTTCTCAGGGTTATCTTTTTTTAGGAAACGGCCCCCAGTATAGTGGGTCGGCTATCCTTGATTTAAGGTCCCCCTCTCTGCCCAGGCCTCATCAGTGCACGACAGATTTGGGAAATGAAGTAGCAAACAGTGCACGGGTGTGCGCAGTAGCAGCGTCCCTCCTGGGGTAATTAAGTACGCGGGGCCAGCCCTTAATTATTTACTGGGGCAAAGTGAAGCCCCAGTAACAATAGATTTGATAGCGAGCCGGTGCCACGTAACCTCCTCCTGTAAAGGTCCTCGTTTTTCATCCGGACATCAGGAGCGAATGCCTACAATCAAAGTCTGATGTATCTATGCCAGGGAAATTTAATCCTGGCTTTGCTTGCTGGCTGCCGGCCGCGGAAAATGCTTTCCTTACAGGCCTTGCCCAACTGGAGGAAGAACCAGCCTAAAGTACCGCCACAACCCCAGCGCGCTTGTGCCCAGCAAACATATCATGACAATGGTTCCCAGCGGAGGAGACCAGCGGAAGAGGAAGTGGTGTTTCGCGTGATATCTTCCCCGCGAAAATAAGATTGTAGGAGTAGGTGGAGTGGGCGGGTGGGAGGGTGGGTGTTGGTGTTGTTTAGGGTCTAGTAGTAGGGAGAGGGTGTTTTTAGTGGGGCGGGGGGGAGTGGTGGGTTGACTGGCTTGGAGTCACGTCTAACCCACACATGATGTAGAGACCACATGGCTGACACAGACGGACTATTCCACCTAAGCCAATCCCATGAAGAAGCATCACCGATAATTTATAATTTAGCGACACCTTAAGCGGCCCTTTGCGCATACGTCACTTCCTCTTGTCCTAGATTCTCCTTCCGGCGTCTCAAAGTTCCCAATTCGAGGACATTCCAAGCCGTCCACAGTTTTTTTTCCCTTCTCTGTCAGGAGGCTGGGTAAATACTTGCTCTGTAGGCAGAGGGAATCCCTTTTTATGAAGCGGGGAATCATGCAGGATTTGAGGAATCGTTTTATCAGACTATTTCTGCATGGACGATTTCTAGTATTCGACTGGCTTACTGTCGAGCTGGCTTTACATAAAGGCAAGTCGTAGTAATGCTGATTGATATAATCCTGGCTGAATGGGGATTAATTGTTAGTATGATATAATACACGCATCCTTACCCTACATTTTTCTGACAATAAACATTAGTGACGTGATCCATGATGTAGAACATGCCAGAAAGAAATTCCTCTAGGTACCCACATATCTACGTTGTATTCTCCATTAAATATTTCTCTCTTAGTCTTGGTCAGTATGATGAGGAAATCAATTGAGATGGTTTTTTAAAGTACTTTATTTAAACTGAGGGGTACGTCGATACATGACTGTTATCCGTACAGCTCTCAGGGGCAGAGGATTTATGACTGACTTTTTTTTGTATGATTCAACTGATGGTACATATATCCAAAATTAACCTGTATCCATTTGTTCACTCTTATCCGTGGCCATGTACATAAATATGTGTATAAGTGTTGATTAATGATAGTAAGGAGATAACACTGATAAAACATGGGATATAACGCCATCAAAAACTACTAGAAATATTAAATATAGAAATATATTAAAAACGGTCATAAATTCCTTTCTTTCATGGTTTGCGCGTATATTAACAGGTTGTTAATACCTCTATTCATTATCCACCTTTATCCAACTGGTTGTGTGCCGATTTTACTTTAATTATGCACTATTTATTCCTACACACTACTTTTTCGTATGCGCCGCTTTTTGCACCCTGGATCATACAATATATATCTGTAAGCGCCGGTAATGTCCATACAGAGTTCCTACATGTTTGATATACACAGTTTGGACAGGTGGATAATGATATCAAGAAACGTCACGAAATTTCATATGATTGTTTATATGGCATGAGTTGTTTTCATGGGATGATATCCCAAAGCCGAGCTTGGTATCTGTGGCAGAATAAAATGAACGCCATGTAAACATTAATAAGAACTTGAGTGATGTTTAGATATTATTCTACCCCGTTACATTTTTTTAACTTCATGTCTCGCATGCCATATATAATGTACATATTTTACAGCATAAACGTGGCATACAATCAAACCATGTTAAGTCTATGGAGGTCTATGAGGGGCAGAATAAATACGTACCCCCTCCCTCTATATCCTCCTCTTAACGGTGGCTTCCCCGTCTACGCGGCTGTAAAAACCGATACAGAACTAATCCTATTGTAACCGCCACTAAGAGCTGGAGCCAGAGGCTAGCGAGAGAGGGACTGAGACAGAGAGACACCCCCCCCCCTCTCCACAGACCCCCACCCACAGAGAATGACTGAGCCCACAATAGGCAGTACCTCTCTCCCATCCACAGCCCCTGCTGCAATCGTGGGGATATTTCCATGACAATCGCACCCGCTGATCCAGTTATGGCTCGGACGGCAATTAAAACATTAGTATTCACATCAGCCGACGGACTGTTTGCCCTACCAGAAAACACTTGGCCAAAACAAAGCTGCCTTCCTGGGGACACCCCAGTGGTGCGTTGCTAAGCAATTCCCCGCAGTCCCTGATTAATCCGAATCTTCCATCGGATCCACGATTATCCGCGGCTTCCTACGCCGACTGGCTTCTTTCCCCTTTTGTTTGCGGCGGCAAATGGACTCGGAGCTCGTCTAATTATTTCCCGCGGATAAAGAGGCGGGCTTAGGCCGGCTGTGCTCGGGGATTACACTGTCTAATGGCGCCGGCCCCCGAGTTACGCCCAATGACAGTTTGCTGATCGCTGTTAATTGAATCGGCGCCGCTAATTGGCTGAGCATATATTCAAATTACGCAGCGCCGCCTAGGAGATAAACAGGCGCGTGAACAATGGACACATTGCGAAGCCACTGCGCGCCGAAGCTCGCTCTCATAATCACATTTACACTCGTAAATGAACTGGCGCAGTAAACGCCCACAACTACTGCACACCCCCCATCCACAAACACCCACAACTTCAACACTCCCTTACATCACATATTCTCGTCATTCTCCATACCAAAAAAAAGAAATTCAAAATCTAGTCCTAGATTCCTCCTAAGAAAGAAATCAAGCCGCGATGTAAAATATTCATAAATGTTCAGTAAATGAATTGATCCCACCAGGTTTACAGTGCTGCAGTTTATAGTGTATCGGAGCTATATATGCGTGAGGGATTTACGGTTATTATCGGTGCACAATGCTTAATCACTACCAAGTCTGGCCACGTCGGCCATACCGCTAATTATGTACCTTAAGTATGCAGATACGCCCCTCTATGAGGTTATAGAACAAGTCAGCGCTTAATGCGGCCCACCGAGACGTTCCTCGCGTAAGATTATCGCTAAGTGGATTATCTTCCTGACGATGTGGGGCCCGACATAGCTGGTGCTAATTCCGACGCGCTGACGGTAGTGTCTCCAGTGGGTGTGTTAAATGGGTGGAGGCGACAAGCAGCCCGCACACGGCTGTGCCCGAGCCGCGGACGGGATTTACAGCTAAATTGATATGTGCAATCCCATCTCTTACGCGCTATCCGCTAGTTTTAAAAAGAGAGTTATTGCGTTAGCTACGGTGGTTTAATTACATTTCACAAGATTCAAATTTTAATGGGTCGTTACTTTCGATGTTGGGTGCCTCTATATACATGTGAGTTGACATGGATTTAAGAGCAGGGACGAATGAATTATCTTCATATACTTATGACTGTATCAACTATGTATTTATTATCCACCTTATACTAAGTGTCCATGGAAAACACATAGGGAGTTTGTATGAACATACCCGGAGCATACAGATATGTTGTATATATATGGAAAAATAGTGCGTACGAAAACATAGTGCATAATCAAAATGAACTGATTTCGACATGCCATTTGCACAGAAAAGGTGGATAATAAATACAATATTGACGGGTTTCAGATACAAGCGGCCGTATGATCCTCGGAGTTGACTCTGCGCAATATCCTCGCATACGGTTGGATATTACTACGCATCAACTCCTCGGAGCATACGGCCGCTTGTATCTGAAACCAGTAAATATTGTGTATGCATACTGCCCCCTCCTACCAATAGCATATTTCTACCCGTACGTCACACTGTGACGTACGGGGATATGATCATGTGACTAGGTAAAGTTTCACCATTTTTAGGTATATGATAATACGAAAACTGGCTTACTGTCTTCGTACGTCAAAATACTTGGAAAAATTATTGATCAGATACATCCCTCATCGTACGGCATCGGGATGTATCTGTTCAATAATTTCACTGCGTATCTTTTTATTTACGAAGAGAGTAAGCCAGTCTCCGTATATAATGCGTGGATACGTTATATGTATCTGCATTTTAATTTTTTTTATTTGACTCCTTATTGTGTATGTGCTTATCTACTATGTATATACTCTTACAAGAAAAACAATTGCAAAGTATCTATAAGGGAAACAGTGCGTATTGTACAGTTGCAGTACCAGCTGTTTTTCAGCCCTACAACTCTCCTTGACATATTCCCATACTAACACCCTTCCCTCATACATACAACCCAGTCAACGAGATGCCCTAGTGCTCTAAAAATCCCATAACTATACATCACAATATCCCGTATTTCATCCTCTCTAACACACTTTTTCTTTCTTATTCCCCTCTCATATTCTGTGCCTCCCCCTCTCTAGACGGCTATTTTTAAAAAGAACCTAGTTTAGCAACCCTTGTCCCCCCGGTCGCTATGACAGCCTGCCTAGTCGGGGCCCCTAAGGCATAGTAACAAGAGGCCGGGCGGGGCGGTGGTGGTGCCCCGGTGGTGCCTCAGTGGTGGCCCGGTGGTGGGGCTGACCCCTGCTGACCCCTCTCCGGGCTTGCGCCTCTACCTGACATGTACGTTTACATTGGGTCGGTCGGCGCTTGCCCCTTCAGGGCCCAGTTGCCATGGCAACATCCAATGGCACCCCCCTTTCTAGACCCCCTACCCTCATACTGCTCTGACGTTACCTCACCTTTCTTTGAGGCTGGGGAAATTCATTTTGCCCCATTTATCAGTGCGGCGTGCGGGGTTTTCATTGAATTAATTGCAAGGGTTATGCGGCCAGCGAAAGAGAGAGAGAGAGAGAGAGAGAGAGAGAGAGGGAGAGGGAGAGAGAGGGAAGCCACGACACGGGGCGGTGGCCGAAGCCAGGGGCAGGGAGGGCCGGGCGCCGCCAGTCTCTGTTGTTTTATTGCTGCTAGGGGAGCCGGCGCTTGTCCGTGGTTATCTCGGCTGCTCCATTGTCTTCGGGGCCTCTCCGGGGAGACCGGCTTCAGAGCCGAGGTGCTGGGGGAAAGGGAGGGTGCTGGAGAGGAGATAACCACATGAAGAGGCCGGTTGTAGCCATAGATACATCCACGTGTCAGATGTGGTCAGCACGCCGGCCACCGAGCCCCATGTGGTCAGCCCCCGCCGCCCGCCCGGCCCCCGTGCCCCGCCGCCCGGCTTAATGCACCGGGCTTCTTGGCTGTCACCCGGCCCCGGCCAAACAGATGATGCCCTATGAATACATCAATTTATGGCTCTTTGTTCAGGCTCAACATGCGAATTACTTCACACGGAACGTTGCATATTGCAGCCGAGGAATACAAGAATCCTACATTTTGGGAGGCTGTGTCTCTTTATGGTTTATTTTTTTCAATTTTTATTTCTACCATGGTTGCCAACCTTCCTAAAGTGCTGGTCTGATGTGTCGTTGTATCGTGCTTTATTTTACAATACTGAGGCTGGCATTCAAGAATGGCGGAACTCCATTTCAGATTTCCAAAGGTCATTCATTTCACACAGTTCATTTATGTAATGTCAAAAATGATGGCTTCTCAATAAAAGCACAGAGTTATTTAGTGCCTGTGTCTGTCCCAACTTTTTGTATACTACTCATCAGTATGGTGAATTTTGGGTTTAATCCTGCCTTAGTACCCTAGTTTATGTTGGATCTGTCACCACTATCTTTATACTACCAAGCCAACTTCTCTCGGCGTGCCGCAAGTTTAGGCTTACTATTTTGTCATTAGAGCTTGCGTTTATCTTCAATTTTATATATCGTTATCGAGTATATTCTTAATCATCTTACTTTTCACATACTACTCACCAAGTCTAGTAGTCATTGAGTATCAGCCTACATTTTGAGCGTGGGAAAGCGCGCTCATATACGTCATGTAGAAGTTAGAATGCTCACGCAGGCTTTCAGCTTACTGCTAAACACCTATCCCTTCACTATCCATGCACCAACTAAAAGGCCTGGTAAAAGCATCAGGTGGCCAGTATCCCTGCTTCACCGTACCCCTGCCCTACAACCGATTTGGTTCCTAAATATAGATCTTTTTGATTTTAGTCTTTTTTGGGATAAATAATTCACTATATCAATCCTGCCAATAAATAACAAACAATTAGTTATGGATATTCTTGTTTGCTACTAGAAAAGGAAACTACAAGATGATGATAATGACTAAATGTGGCCATAATGTTTTTGGACAAGGCCATAATGTTTCCAAATAGTTGTGTTATCAAGGTGGTTATTATGTGAGAGTTTATAGTACCATGCTCATCCATTGTAAATGGAAATATCCTTAGCTCCTAGTTATATACTACCCACCAGTCTAGTAGTCCTTGACTATCACCTTACTTTTTATATACTACTCACCGGTTAGATAGTTCATCAGTATCATCCTACTTTGCATATACAGTAGAACCCCGCCTAACGGACACCCCGCGTAAGCGGCCACTTTAGCCCGGAACGGAGGGTGACCGCTTACGCGGGGTTTTACTGTACTACTTCCCAGTCTGATCGTCTTTCAGTGTTGTATCTAGTCTTTATATACTGCTCGTCAGTCAAACGATCCTTCATTATCATCCCCAGTATGTTTATACTACTCATTTTCCGGATACCGCCTCAATTTGTTACAAATTGAGGCGTCCGCCCCTTTATTTGGGTCAAACTACGATCGTGTATGTATTTCACACAATTGTAAAGATATGTATTTTATTGGAGACTCAATAAAGAAATTGTTACAGAAAAATACTTTGTGTCTTTCCATTGTGTGGTGTGCTTGCAAGAACACTTCACATAGGCCTACGCGGTCTCAAATTTTGAGCCCTATATACCCCACTGCCCACTGCATGAGGTTTCATATTTTCTAGCATAAGTAAAGGCATTCTCTCCTGCAGTACACGGAGATATTTGTAATATGGCTACATTCACTATGAATCTTACATCCTGCTTATACTAATAACGGTGTACATAATGTTGTTTTTAAAAATGCCGACAGATAATTGTATCAAGGATTACTTTTCGCGACACATTCAATGCATACATTATTTCAGTGAATGCTTTCAAACAGAGAAATATGGTTAACTGTGGAAGGTACTTATGCAGCAATAGATGTATATATGAATATCTGTCTTATTCCATGCTGCATCTCGATTAATATTAGCTACCCGGAGATTCTGGCATATCAGAATCTCCTACAGGAGATTCCGGAAAATAGTCCTGTCCATAATTAGGTTGAATCATCATGTACTTCGAAATAAGTTTCTTGAATGTTTATTTAATGCTAATCATTTAGAATCAGTGATAATAATCTCATTTACCATTAGAAAGCAGTGTCATAACACACTTTGCATGTTAAAGGTACAGGTTAATGGCGAACTATATTATTAGTGTAAGTCTACACCGAATTACTGCGACGCTTAACAGTGCTGTGGTCTCTGGAACTAAATGGCTTACAGAAACATTTTAATTGTAATAGACTTGTTATTAATCTTGTAGGTGGGTAATAAATACAATAACGACTGGTTTTGTATACGAGTGACCGTAATCTCCTCGTACATAACGATGTGATATCCTCGCTTATCGCTCGGATATTACTACACGTCAACTACTCGGAGATTACGGCCACTCGTACCCAACCCAGTCATTATTGTGTATGTAATCAGTAATCAGGCTCATGGTCCCTGCTGGTGGGACATACATGTGCGGCTTGTTGGTCTAGGGGTATGATTCGCGCTTCGGGTGCGCGAGGTCCCGGGTTCAATTCCCGGACAAGCCCATGTTTTCAAAATCTGGCTTGTTATGTCATGCAAGAAAAGTAAAAACATCATATCATTCTATACACATCCATTTTCAGAGCAAGTGACATATATTCAGTAAAAGAACACATATTAACATATAAGTTAAGAAAAGTATATAAAAAAAGTAGATATTGGGCACCTAAGTAATTCACTACATGGTACATTTGTGTTATATGTGTCACATTCTTCATGACCCACCTAATACAAAGTCTCTATAGGAAATATATAGAGAACCTGGAATTCAATATCCAGAGATTCTTGCATGTCAGAATGGTTTTGTATACGAGTGGACCGTAACCTCCTCTTCGTTGACGACGAATTATCCTCGCTATTGTTGGGATATTACTACGCGTCAACTTCTCGGCGATTACCAGTGTACGATATGACTCGTACACAAAACCAGTCATCATTGTGTAAATACACACCTGGGGGCGTTCGATAATCTAGAATCGTAAATGAAGACCCTTTTCTGTATTCCATAGAGACCCAGGGACGATGTGGGTCAACTTTATTCAACACTTATGGACAGCCTTATGGACGGCTAATTCTATCTTAGCGAAAAGACTTATATTTTCATCTTTTTCAGTTTACTGCATCTTTCCAATTCATGTTGAGTTTTTCTGAAACAACAAATTACACATTTCAAACTTTTTTTCTTTTTTTTTAAGAATCTTTATTGGTCCATCTTTGTAAAAGTTTTTATGAAAAAAAAACGAGAAAAAAAAACCGATGCTACATATTTATGTTTTTGATTTCTTCGTTCCGATGGACCTGTCGAGGATCCGTGGTTGGAAAAAATTTGGTATGAGAAAGGCTCGCACTTCCAGATACGCCACGTTTCCCCACACGATGCTACATATTTACATTTACGATGCTAGGTTATTAAACGGGCCCCTGGCCACACATACATTCAACACGTTAACTCAAGTATGAGTATCTACATAAACGACACCGGACCCACAGACTACAGCGCTACACGTGCACACATGCATGACTCCACACACCTCTGTTAGCTGCTCGTGCACATGCACAGCATAAGCGACTCACCAATCTAAGTTTCCATTTCACATATCGACATTTGATCAGTTAATCGATGGCCAAACTTTATACGCTGCTCTCCTGAGCGCACTGGAACCAACCTGAGTACCAGATCCTGAATAAACCCTCCAAACCGCCAACCTAATGGAGGAACATTTATTTTGGAAGTCACCCCCTCCCCCTTCCCGTGTCACCGCGCTGAGGGATAAGCCAATAAACGCGTACCGAATGACACCTAAGGGCGCTTAGAAACATTTTCGGCGCAGAAGCATTTTTCCTTTATAAAATGTCAATGGCATGTGCTGGTGGTTTGGGTAGGTGGGGACGGGGAGAGGTGAGGAGGGGGTGGGAGAGGGTGGGTGGGTGTGATTGGGGGAGTTTTACCACTGTGACGTGCGGGTCTTGCCTAGATGTAGCTACGCAGAGTGGAAATGGAACCAGATGATCGGGGACTGTGTTGATGTGGTACAGTACGTAAAAGATCATACTGTATACTGCTGGCAACCTGCACGTCACCGAATGTGGTTATTTTAACCTGGGAGTGTTTGTTTTATGTATATGTCGGCATTTATACACAATATCACCGTGATTTTCATCTGAGCGGCCGTATCATCCGAGTAGTTGACAGGCAGTTAAACTCCGACCTATAGCTAGGGGTATTGCGTAGTGTCAACTACAAGGAGAATACGGCCACTCAGATCGAAATCATGGGATATTGTATTTATTACTCATTATTAGAACGAATTATTAGAACAAAATCTTGTAAATTATTAGAAATTCGATGTAGGCACCATGCATTTCCTTTTATGTAAAATGGTTCTTATAGTGCCCGTCATGTGGTAGAAAAAGCCATATCCTACTGAGTAGATTACACCTTTCCGGAATCTACTCAGTAGTCATTTGGAGGCTCCATAAATTTACTATGAAGACTTTGTATTAGGTGGGTAATAAAGTTGAATTTTAATCTTTGCTAGGAAGAATTCGGGGATTAGCAGCCAGCGTAATACGCCCATAGTATTGCAATTCTGGCCAATACTTGATGTTTTTGTGGACAGGCCGCCGTAAACCACGAGAGGTTGACACGTTATAATACCCGACCATCAGCGAATGTATTGCGACGTTAACCTCGAGTAGTTTACACAGTCGCCTGTACACAAAACCATCGTTTGTTGTATTTGTTATCCATCTTCTCCAGTAGTTTAATCCCAGGAATTTCCATGTTAAAGGGCAAATCAATAGGGATTAGTTTTGCTCTAAAGCAGAAAGGGGCTATTTCCCCTTATACAATGGTTTTGAGGCCGTACACCACGGATTTTAATCCGTATTCCAGGGTTATGGTATCTGGCAGTTTTTAAACAATGGGTAGTGGTGAATGACTCCCCATACATTCTCGAAGGGGATTTCGTATACCATGGACAATGATATGTTCAGACTCCTTGATATATGATGTCTATTGACCTTGTATTGATCCTATTCCCTCCCTGCCACATCTTTGAATTACCTTTGTGTGATCCATAAGTGCATGCGATGGGAACCATTCTACGACAGGAAAATTGACCGGTAGTTGACGTGGTAACGCCAATTCTTGCAACTACTCTTTTAATTTGTCTTGCAGTCTTCTACATCTTCAGGAATAGGCGCGCCAAATTGTTATCTAATAAAGCATCTCTTGAGAGGGACATTAGCTTCCTAAAGTGGACGTAAAGGATACGATTTCAATCCTCAAAACTTCACAGAGAAATTCTGGTTAGCATGCAAGATGCTTTTTATTATTGTTCTCAACTACACGTTTACCACAACCTAGAAAAGAGCAACTAACTATCTACATAAATAACCTTTTGGATCTCAACCTTTTTTTAAGTTGATGTTTATTCTTGAGTAGTCTTCGCATGGAAAGGAGCATCTCTATTTTCAGTCGGCTTCAGTGTAGCACTTCTCAAATGTATATGACATATGAAAGAACATATTTTAAATTCCTCTTGATATCACTAAATGAAATAGCTATGGTTGATATAGCATGCTGGCTGCAACATTTTAAAAATAATAATGGTTGCTTTATCAGGTCAGGGATGAATAGATTGGAAGGTATTGCATTTTGCAGCTTTTAGTAATAGATCGGAATTACAATTCACGTTCCTTTTTGTTTAACTACAGAAGGCTTGGAAAATTTGGGCTCAGGTTTTTCTGGTGGTGAGTTCCATATTGTTGTTGTTTTATATTGAATGCTACCTCGGTAGGTCTGAATAATCTTCATCTGTGAAGTACTTCCTTTTTGGAAGCCAACCAAAATATTGCGACATTTTTTTGGTTTTTTTTGTATTTTGGTAAGGTAACAAATAAAATAATAGATAAAAGAAACGTGTCCCGCCCAACCTCGTATGTAATCTTTGAGGCTTTTTACTGTGTATCCACCCACCACCACCCTCCCCCAGCCTGCACTCCACACTGTGATTCATTGCCATTCTCAGTGGAGATTATCTTTGACATGAAACGATCAAATTTCGGCTTTCATCTTGGCACAAGGCCGGCTACCTTTTGGGCCGGGCTAATTCCGGCGGCGGGCGAGCGTTGTCTTGAGACGGGCCGGGCTCGGGGCCGCCGCCCGCCCGCCCGGTCATTTGTTCTCCGCCACCGACTGCATTAAGTGCGCCGACATTAAACATGTCAGGTTTTCATGTCCTGTTGGCACGACCAGGCCCAATATTAGGCGATGCAGGGGTGCTTTAGAAAACCCCACCTACCCACGCACCTCCATACCACTCCACCCCAACTCAAATAAGTATAGTAGAACCCAGTCTAACGGACACCCAGCGTAAAGTCCTAAGACCACATGTAGGCGGACACTTCCGGCGGACACCCTACCCAAAAATAGATTAATCTGTGTTTTTATGAGTGTTTGTGAGTATATTAATAAAAACACATTTATGATTCAAAGTTTGATAACTTCGGATCCAATTAAGATATTGGAAAATCGATTACAGATCTACAATCCCCTCTGTCTCCCTTACATATCGGTATATACGACTTCAATATTCACCCGGAGGAAACTTGAAAACCCCGCGTAAGCGGACACTTCGCTCCGAACGGAGGATGACCCCTTACGCGGGGTTTGACTGTACAGCCTCGCGCGCCAACTATCGGCAGGGGGTATCTAATGGTGGTTGGGGTACTGGAGTCATTTACTGCTTATCGGAGCGGCGTCGTCATCGAAGGGTTGATCTTTGTGAAGTGGCTGGTAAGAGTCATCGTGCTACATGTATCGGGCCCCATCAGGAGTGCCTCCTGCCCCCCTGACCCCAGGCTTTTGGTTCCCTACTTGTTTTATCAGGTCCTCAACAGGGGACAAGTCGGCACTCATTCCTACTCTCCCTGCCGCTCCTTACCGACCCCCCAAGCTTCTCTTCTAACCTTGCCTTTTTTCAGTGCCAGTTGTCTGTCTTTCACTTTGCCTAACCCCTGGTACAAGTTTAGCCATAGGAATATCATTAAGAAATATACTCAACTATCACTCAGGTAAAGTCACAATACTACGCTATGGCCAAGGCGAGATGATGTCATATGCGCTTGACCAATTAGCGGCCAGGATTTCAGGGAGAAGAGAAGAGGATATCAACATGGGGATTTACACGTTCCTAACTGGATTTGCGAAGTTATTTGAGTTATTCTGATATTGCAATGCTATTCAAATGTCCATGAAAGGGGTGAGATTAATCCAGAAATGCACTTGAATCATAAGATAAACAATTCTCCACTCATTTGGATGCAATGTAATCTTCACCCAGCTTCGCCTCGATGACCATCGCGGAGCATCCAAACTTGTAGATTGTTGTCTATTGATATGATTCTCGATGCGGTTCTATAATCTCTGCTTTTCAACGTAAATATTCCTGTTTCTTTCACACATATTATCTCTGCTTCTGTCTTTCTGTGAGACTCTCTCGCTCTTTCTTCTCTGGGGGTGAATATTGATTTCAGCCATCGGTCATCCATCCATCATCATATCAATAAATTAACTCGTTATTTCGCGCATTATAGATGTAGATACTGGAAACTAGATATTTCAAGTGTCTAACATTCTTTATGTATTCCCGACAAGTAATGGCTTTTCCTCATCTAGATCTAGTATTAAGCGGGATTCACACAATGGGATTTATGTACCTCACAGGGGGTTTGTCTGAGATTCTATTCCCGCTGAGATTCTTTACTGGAACACAATCTCTTCGTCTAAATTGTAGGGTTCCATTTCCCCGAGATGTTGTTCTGTAATTGTTAGCGACATTTGCCCTATAAAGGAACAGAATCCCTTGTGGATTTTGAACCCTGTGAGATACAAGATTCCTTCCGTGTGAATTCCAACTATAGTGGATGAACTGTTTTAATGAAAAGATATGTATACCCACACTTAAAGCCAATACCCACTGAACGATTTCGTTTCCACCGATTAACTCCCTGAATCGTCAGGGCTATTTAACTTGTCTCAGGCGAATATGTGCATAGCGTTGACTATCCCCACAACGTTTATGGCAGCCATTAGCATGAGTTAATCGTAAGCAAATTCTGTCCACACTGGACGATTGACTGCGTAAATCGTGAGCGATTTAGGGCCACCGATAAAGGAACAAGTAATAAATCTCAGTATATGGGAGTTAAATCGGTGAGCTGGCCTCAGTCTGTGTGTGGCATGGGCATTTCTGCTCACCCAGCGACTAATTAAGGGCCATAATTGGTAGGAACCACGGGGGGTATTTCTTAAACTCCGTTGTCGGCGACAACGGGAAGGAACACGTTCCTTAATTTATCGGTCCCGATTTCGGAACATTGGACTGCAATTTGTCGGCGACAAAGGTACATCGCCATGGGGGGGATTTCCAAATCTTAGGCAAATTACTGTAGGGGGGGGGTCACATTGGCCGACACATTTTCTAGGCCTCGCCTGAGCTTACGATTGTTCTTTTGTAGCCGAGAAAGGAACATTCATGTTCCGAAATCGTACAGTTTGTATTGGCTTTTATACACAGTTATTTTCTTCCTTTTATATATTTTAAACATTTCGTAACAGCTCGTGGATTGGTAACCATCGGGACCACCACTATTGAAAACCGAGATCTAGATGTTATAACTACAGTGGAAGATCTCTCCATGAAAGAACTGTTTTAATGAAATAAAAAACTATAAAAAACTCATATATACCGACACTCATATATAGTCCTTTTCTTCCTTTAAAAAAAATGTTTTAAACATTTCGTAACAGCTCGTGGATTGGTAACCATCGGAACCACTACTATTATAAACCGAGCTCTAGATGTTATAACTACAGTGCAAGATCTTTCCCAGGAAAGAACTGTTTTAATGAAATAAAAAAAAAACCTGAAAAAACACACATACATATACCGACACTCATACATGGTCCTTTTCTTCCTTTTTTTAATATTTCCAACATTTCGTAACAGCTCTGGGATTGGTAACCACCAGGACCACATCCTCCTACCGACTGAGCGGGGAATTGTGTCGGCCCTGACGGGGGTGGGAGTGTTGGGGCGGGTGGGTGGGCGGGAGGGGGCTGGGGGTAGAGCTTGGGGGTGCGCGCGGGTGTGGCGTTTCGAGACTCCCGTTCCATTTGGTCAGTGCCTGCCAAATTATCGAAATTATCAGAATTACTTAGTCCTGCACAGCGCGGCAGGCAGGCCTCGTGCCGGCCCAGCAGGCAGAATGACATTTCCACGTTGTATTCCACAACGAGACATTCCACCAATGCACTCGGATCCATTCGGCGATAATTACGGCGTTTAAAGGCTGCGACAAGAGCCGGGGTTTTCTGGCCGGGCCCGACTTTTATTTTTATTTTCGTTCGGCGGGCTAGGTTGCATGGTGCGACTAAAGCACTGCGGTGGTAGTGTGATTAGCTGATTACAGGGGCCGCTATTTTTCTCGGCGGCCGGCATGCACTGGCAGTAGCGGCCGTATCAAATGAGTTGATCGCCCTCAATTAATGGGGTAGAAAAAAACGTCACCACAAGGAATAAACAGCCTTAAATTACCCAATCACTACGCCCGGCAGCTAGTTCGAAATAGTAAAAAAAAAAGAAAAAAAGGAGATCCAGAGCGCATGCACAAGCCTCCCCAACACCGGTTTTGTTTTGCTTCCATACAAAGACACCAGAGGATGAAGACTTGTGAATTTGCCTTTAATTATAGTTTGTCCCCAAAAGGTCACTCGGTGCAGTGCCTCGTTGAGTAGCTTCAGTTGTCATGACGCTCGCTCGGCTTGCTCGAGAGAGAGAGAGAAAGCAAAAAAAGAAATAAAACGAGACAAAACGGGAAAAAGCTGGTGTGCCATCAGGAATGGCGGACTATAGTGCTTTGAAGTTTGCCCACTGTATGGCCTGCACCAAGCACTGTTGGAATTAAGCTGCGCCTCGGATAGGTGCACATCAAAACATACTTTTCTGATTCAATCCCAACTCGCAGACAGCGCATCGCATTGGGTCTCATCAGTTGGGCTAACTATCCCATCACCTTTACACGGTTATTAGTTGCCGGCCCCGGGTCCCTGCCGACGGCAAGTTGCTTTGATCAGTCCCGGACTATTGGCTGTAAACCAGCACAACACCCCCCTCCCGCCACCTCCTCCTCCTCCTCCCCCTACCCGCGTCTATGTCTCACCTTCAACGTGACATCTTCCTCCCCTTTTTTCACTTCACAAGAACGCCGAGGCGACGACACAGACAAAAGGCAGGTGCAAAACGGGGTACCTGAATCAAATAATCAATACTTCTCAATGATCTACAAAACGGTAGGCTTACTACACCTCTGTGAGATGTCTCTGTGTGGCCGTGAGCGGCGGAAAGGGTGGGGAGGGTGTGAGTGTGTACGAGTGTGAAGACAGTAAGTGTGTTCATGTAACCTGTGTTTGTACCCTATGTATAGGTATGGGTTTATTATGAGAGTGGGCGGGGATACATACACAATATCCTACCCCTAATAAAAAACGCCATAGGCTTAACCTGGGATTTGATTATGTCATGGGTGTGACATAAAGTGTTGTTTATGCCACTATTTTCTAATACTGAAAGAATATGGAAACGGGGTAGGATAAAATCTAGACGCCATTCGTTTGAGTTTGAGCTTATTTATGCCACTCATTTTGTTGGCTCTGTAATTTCACGAGTCGAAGACGAGTGACATTACGAAGCCAACAAAATGAGTGGCATAAATAAACTCAGACTCAAACTCGTGACGTCTCTTGATAATATTATCATGAAACATCACGAAATTTCATATGATTGTTTATATGGCATGAATTGTCTTTGCGGAATGATATCACAAAGCGAACCTGAGTAATATCTGTAGCGGAAGACAATGAACGACATGTAAACAATTATATGAAATTGAGTGATGTCTAGATTTTATCCTACCCCATCATGTATTCTTAATTTCATATGTCACCCGTGGCATATACATGTTTTATGGAATAACCCGGGCATACAGTCACACAATGTTAAGTCTATGGAGATTTATATGAGAGGTAGGATAATGACCGGTTTCAGAAACAAGCGGCCGTGGAGTTGACGTGTAGTAATAATCGAGAGCATGCGATGATATTGCGCTGAGTCAACTCCGAGGAGTATAAAACCGCTTTTATCTGAGTTTTATCTGAAGCCAGTCTATATTGTATCTATTGTCCACCTTTTCCTGGCAAATAAGTTACTAATAGTAGTTCATTTATAGTAGCGCATTATTTTCCTCTATGCACTTTTTTTTCTGTATGCGCCCCCCGGAGCATACAGCATATCCGTATGCTCCGGGTCTGTCCATAGTCCCATAGTGTTTTCTATAGACATTTTATATTAGGTGGATAATTATAAGAAGGAACTGCCTCAAGACCCATAGATAGTGAAAATATGCCATGAGTTTTTGTTGCGGAGTGATCTCATGAGGCAAAGCCGAGTGAGATTATATAGCAAACCAAAATGGATGGTATATTTTCAGTGGCTATGGATCGAGTGTGGTTCAGATTTTATCTCATCTCCATTATTGACTAGATGGCTAGTATTTGTAGCATAATCCCCCATTGAGCTTTTTTAAATACTCCATGGGCGTTGAGTATACGGGTGAGTGTCTAATCACAACAAGGTAACGAGGAATAAATTTGATTTGAATTGCTCTTAGTCTGTTCCCTCATATAATATACCTGATAATTAGGCTACTTAATCAGTGTATACCAGTTAGAGCCTCTAAGTATTAGTGTTTCTGTCACATATTTTCATATAAAGGAAATCAGAGGCTCAGAGCTCGTATCCCATCGAGTTTGAATCGCGGAGTAATTCACAAGGAGAAGCCACTTGAATTACGTAGCGAATTTATCTCACCCTTCACATTATCTAATGGGCTAACCTTTGTGACATAATCCCCCATTGAGTATGTTTTCTAAATTCTCATTGGGCGTTGGATACAAGTTCCCAATGTTAAGCCTATGGGTAAAAAGGTGTGATATAATATCATTTATCTGAGTTAGTGTATTTGTCTGTGAAGATGCTCGTTAATTTCGCGCCTTTTACTTTTCGTATCACAAATGCGCAGAAGCAGACGACTTTTTCTCCGTGAAGTTTGGCGCCAGTTTCATCTTGCACTTAACCGGAAGTCTGTGAAGTGTGGTCGGCGTCCTTCCTGCTTCACTCATCGGCGATTCGTCTTAAATGTGATTCAAGCGACTCTAAAACGTCTTTTATGATCCTCCACTACCGGCTGCAAGCCGACATCCTGGCGACACATGACCTCCTTAAGGGTGTGGCTGTTTGATTCCCTGGGCATTTGAGCAGCGAATAAGACAAAGACAGACAAAAGTCAATCGGTGGTTATTTCATTCCTTAAGTGTCGGATTGGAGTCGATTCTCTTTGAGAGCCAGAAGCAGTTGTAACATAGAAGTGAATAACTATAACAAATATTGTTGAAGATATTATTACGCATTATATTTTTATATGTTGTAACTTCGTAATGATTATGATATAAGCAAGACATAAAGAAGTAATTAAAGCTATGGAATGAGTTACCAGTACATGTACAAACGGCGGGAGACAAAGATGTGTTCAAAAGGGAGTTGAGATTATTCTATCAGTCATTGAAAGAGTAACTACAATCCCTACATTAACTTCATCCATCTGATATTCTGCTTGTGAGGATGTATTATTTGTGTACGACGTCATATCTTCACTGGAAGAACTGTTATAACAACAGAAGAAAGAAGAAAGCTTTAACAAAAATAGATCAATGTCGTTTCCAACAATGTATCATTTTTATTGGTGACCTGTAGATACATATTTATAACCATTCGTTTATAACCGACTTTTGGTAGTAAAATGTATAGCATCACCGATTAATTCCATAAATTTTGATTTCGTTGATGGGTGAAGAAGTCGGTTGGTTGTGCTATATCTCAAAAGGCAGGAGAGGAGGATCGTTGATCATTTCTGTCTCCACCTAAAGATTATTGCATGAAATGTGGACACATAATCAGTCGTCGGTGCGAAATCTCATAATCAGTGGTCATCATCGGCAGATGGAAACGCCATATTCCTTGGTGTTTCCACCTGCTTACGAAAAGGTTACCGATTCTATATGCACCCTGTACAGAAGTTGATCGGTGGTTTTATTTGAAAACTTATCGGTGCGTGTTATCTGTGGGGTCAGCAAAAATACAGTTTTGTGGGTCACCGACCGATTTTTGACATTCAACTGCATTCCGCTACTATATATATTCAACAGAAAAGTTGTTCGGCGGTGCTAGATTATGTAATGTTTGAAAAGATTGTTGACTTCAATTTGACTATTATCGCACCAAAGTGTAACATAATCGGTCGGTGGTGTTAAATGTCATGATCGGTGATCATAATCGGTAGGTGGAAGCGCCGCATTAGTAAACTACAGAATGTTACCACTCCTCCCTCCAAACAAACTCACATTGCCATGAAAATGTCGTCTGCTTTGGAGTGCATGCATATGAATTGAGGATTAAGTAAGAACTTATAAAAGATATTGCATTAGTGAAATACTATCAAGAAACAACACGAAATTTCATATAATTGTTCGTATGGCGTAATGATATCACAAAGCAGTGCCGTTTGATATCTGTAAACAAGTACATGAAATTAAGTGACGTTTAGATTTTATCCTACACCGTCACGTGTTTTTAATTGCATATGTCACCCGTGGCATATAAATATAATATGGCATAGGCGTGGCATACAGTCACAGTTATATGCGGGTTGGGATAAAGACTGTTACCGCTCCTCCACCATAATAACTCGCATTGCCATGAAAATATCGTCTGCTTTGGAGTACATAAATATGAATCGAGGATTAAGTAAAAACTTATAAAAGATATTGTCTTTTGCCTATCTGAACCGACTGGTACTGCACACTATTAAGATAGGTATCACACTAAGGTCACATGAAGTGCAGTAGCAAGAGTACTGGCAGCCTTATCGTTCAAAAACTCTCCCCCGCCAAAAAAGTTTATAAACACTTCCGTCTAGCGGGAGCCACGCGACTGCGTTATACTGAGGATCTGTGAGGGAGGCGGGGAGAGGGGGAAGAGGGTGATGTTTGCAGGGATAATCCAGAGCCGAGATCGTGCGATAATCTGTCCAATCAGCGAGTGTCAAAGGCTTTGTCCCGGGAGAGGCGTCCCGGGGGGCCCGGCGGCGGCAAACACTCCCCAGAGCTGAGGACGGGCCACGGGGGTTGGTAACGGGGGCTCCTGGCGGCCCCATGGGGGGTGCACGCCAGCCAACGACGGGGGCAAGCCGGGGGTGGGGTGTTTCTCATAAGGCACCCCGCCGAGCATTCCTCACATATTGGCGGCTGGGGAATTTCGGGGTGGGGTTGGAGGTAGCTTATTTTTTTGCTTTTTTTTTCAGGAGGCAGACACACGGAAGCGCGGCCACCCCCGTCGTGATTATGAGTGATGCGGGGCGGTAATAATGATGAATACGTCAAAGTTGAGCGACTGGAGTGAAAAAAGTCGTCTGCTAGAGTTTATAGCGAGGTAGCTCTTTTCTCTTTTCAAAACAGTTGGCCAAGTGGTGAAATGGTGCGTGTGTGCCCCCCTGCTCATGAACATATGCCGTGATTCATAAAGTACCGTCTTTTGTTACCTTTTCCACCAAATTGGGCGCGTAAATGCATCGCCCAACTGCCTGCCTACGGAATATCATGTCCTGGGTCAATTTCCAAAGGAAGGGTCGAACCGATCTGCATTAAGTGTTCCTTACACATTGAGGCAAGCCATAAAAGCCTTTGTTTGCAAGAGTCTTTGACTGAAATACACTTAGTATTTCTCATTAAACACTATGGGTAGAACATATTAATAATTCCTCCTATAATTCCTCGATATATATCTCGAGTTGGAGTTGTTTCAATATGAGGATTTATCTGACTCAAAATGCCTTCCTTTCTGAGATCCTTGTAAAAGCGGTGCTCATATGTCATTACCTCAGATCAAGAGTTTAATCGCTACCATTAAAATTCCCGCGCCCGGCATTAAACGCAGCGCCCGTGGGCGGCTGAGCAGAGAGAAGGCACACATAACTCCTTGCAACCAGTTTCTCGAAGAAAACATTTTTCCTATCAAATTTACCCATCTCAAAATAGTATACGTAAACCATGCAAATCTAACTAATAGCCTTAAATTAGGATTCAGATGAAGATATTGAATGATTCATTTGATTGGATATACGTAAATTTGTCTTCGAATTAATGTCATCAAAATGGCAGACGACAATTTTTATGGTATTGATCAATTAGCGTGTGGTGAACACCGTGGTGCGACGTGATTTTTTTTCTCGTGTCTTGAGAATCACTTAAACTGTCATCGTAAAAACTGTTACTGCACACATCAGCACGCAATTACACACCCATGTCATAACAAACACAAAAACACAAAGCCGGGGGAAGCCAAATCCGACGTCTTGCTTCCAGAGAGATTCTCCATCAATAGCACAAGTACAGATACCTCCATCTTTTTTCAGGAGTACCTTTTAAATACGCACACCGTCATTAAAAATGCCAACCACTATTTTATCATCCATCGTATACAAAATGGATTGGGACGCACTAAACCACGACCGATTATATAAAATCTGTCATGTAACATAACTGTGGTCTACGGATTAAAAATATGTGGTATACGACCTGAAAGCCATGGTATACGGGAAAATAGACCCTTTGTGATTTAGAGCAAAGAAATAGTCCGGATTGTTATACTCTTCAACGTGGCAATAATTGGGTTAATTTGTTTGAAAAGATGGATAATAAATAGAACAAACGATGGTTTATAGACAGGCGGCATCGTATATCGTCTATGTGCTCTATAAGCTATTTTCCACTGGCCGACTATTCTCCACCGAGCTGCAGTCGGGAACCCCCAATAGATTATAATGTTATATTGCGCCAGATCGGTGAATGGAAACAGGCATGCAGAAAAGTGCTCATCGATTAATTGTACACAGATAATGCAATGAGGCAACCACCCACCGACTTATTTACCCTCCAATAGAATAGAGTGGGTTTGAAATCGTTGGTGAGTTTGGAGGATTATTCCCTCAGTAGAGACCTTCGAATACGGTAGAAACAAAGGCATGCACAGCACCCTCGCCGATTTTTTGCAGTCGTTGGCCAGCACCAACCGACTATAAACCTCGTTTCCATTGGCCGAAGAAGATGGCATTGGGAGACCCTAAAAGTCTGTCAGTGGTGGCCACCGACTCCACGTCAGTGACATTTATTCGGTAATGGTGCAGTGGATAGCGTGTTTTCGATGCGTTTCAGATGTCCATACCAATTGAAATTCCAGTCTAGATTGATTCGGTCTGTGTTGAGGTTGTTGTGCAATCTTACCCAAATTAGTCGTTGACCATTTTAACTGCTGGGCCGTTTCCAATTACCGATCTTGTATTGGTGGTTCCCGACTCCAGATCCGTGGCAAATAATTGGCCAACGGAAACGGGCTTATACGGAGAACTCAATTAATCGGTACCGTTATCGTCAGCCAGTGGAAAATGGCTTATAGAGCCCCTTTCCATTGGCCACCAAAAACAGCATAGATTATTTTTAGCTCCCTTTAAAGTCTGCTCCATTGTCTGATTTTGGTCAGTAGTGCTAAGGGTCTGTCGGTGGTTCCTGGCTGTAAATCGGAGACGGCTAAGAAAAATCAACACCGTCTTCGTTGCCTAATGGAACAGGTTTATAGTCCTAATTAGATGTAATCCAGAGGAGTAATGGCTGTTGATATTTCTGTTGATTGCTGGGGCACCCCTCTGGTATTCCCTGTGGGGAGATAATCCCAGACCATGCTATAAGTCACACCCATGCTATCACTAAGGCCCGGCGTCCACCTACTACGATAGAAATTTAGACCTACCGATTTGGCTCAGATACAAAAAGTCAATATCGGAGACATATCAGGAAGGTGCAAAATCGTAGACATATGACTAGACACGCCAAGCCACCACGCATTGTATGGGGTTTTATCGGTGTTTAATCGCAGAGACGTGGTCAACTGCCAGATATTAGGTGACCTTCCGACGCGATTTTGATTTTTATCCGAAGGTGCATCGTAGACCATATCGTAGTAGGTGGACGCCGGGGCTAATCGTCATTTGTGCTACCGCTCATATATTTCCATAGACTTAACATGGTGTGACTGTATGCCACGGTTATGCCATAAAATATTCATATGCCATGGGTTATATATGCAATTAAAACATGTAACAGGGAAGTGAAATCTAAACTTCACTCAAATTGATATAATTGTCTATATGGCGTTCCTTGTCTCCTACTAAAGATACCTTTCAGTTCTCCTTTGTGATATCATTCCGCGAAGACGACTCATGCCATATAAACAATCATATAGTATTTCATGATGCTTCTTAATAATAATCCATCCATAATATGTAACAGCTGGCTAATATTCGCTAAGCTAGTTTCTTTGTGTTGACGGACCTTGGAATATTCTCGTAAAACATTGCCCTTGTGATAATTGTCCTTTTGGCAATCCATTGGTAACACATTGTACTTGGTGAGTCAACCTAATATACAATGCATTTACTCTAATAAATCTTATTTTGAAGTGAAATATTCGACTGAAAACAGAATGGGGAAAGTAGCATAAAAGAACTACAGAATCTAAAATCTTTATAATTGTTTTTCGATCCTAAAATCCTAATAAAGCATGAATGATAATGTTGCAATCGTATACCAAGCAAGTCTGTCCCGACTTCATCTTGGGTGTCATTTAGAGGAGGACTTTCATCTATATTCTGCCCAGTTCTCCTGTTTCTATTTCCTTTAAATCTCCATATTAAACACAATATTACAACCCCAGCCCTGTTAGAACTCTGACGACGGAGGTCAGTGGACGGAAGGCGCCACAGACATCGGCCCCAACGTCCTTTTCACACACTCTCCAAGCAGAGCCAGAGGGGATGCTATGCAGACGAACACTCTCCTTGCAGAGATCCTGCGGTATAGGGCCTACCTCATGTAGCCGCTTTTATCTCTGCACCGACCTGCTTGTTTGGGACTGAATCTGTCCTATCCACCAAGTTTTTTTAAAATGTCATTAATCATTAGCGCTTTGGGAATTCTTTTGAGTTCTACATGTATATAATGATACACATATTTCATGGTAAATAATATACACTCATTTCTTTTATTTGTAATGTCATATCAGACATAGACATAGGGATTACTTTCTTTAGTTGGAAGGACCTAATGTGTTGGAGGTTTTTGTTTGTCGACAAACACATGTACTCACTGGAAGGGACAGTCAAATAAACTGTGGATTCACATTACAAAGTGGTTTAAACCTAAAAAGTAACAGCTTGATTTTCTGTAAGGCTCCTTAAACAATTCTCATATTTTTCAACTCATGATACATGAGATTTTTTAACTTTTATGGTTTTTGACAGCTGCCTTGTTTTGAATCTAAAATGTAAGTTATTCCCCCTGTCTTTAGTAAATACCCCGGGATCCAGCGTTGGGTTGATGCAGAGATAGATAAAAGCGCGAGGACCGCAAAAGATATGCTGGGAGAGTGGTAGAAGAGATGCGCACGCCTCCCGGTCACTCTCCAGCCCGGTCCATAAATGCCAGGGTAGAACGCGGGCTGGCGGAATAATTCCTGCCATGGTCCGTGGCCCGAAACCATGACAAACATTGTCCATCTCGCGCGGCCTTTTATTCTGCCGATGCTGTGGCATCACTCATGGTGAGACTTTGTGTCGTGTTTTCACCGTTTCTCGCCGCCAGCAGCGGATTGGAGAGTGGAGGTGGTGTGGTGAGTGTGGGGGAGATTGAGGGATGCAGAGAGGAGGCACTAACCATGGGCTCTATGATAAAGAGAAGTTTCATGAAATGTCGATGTGAATGTCTAAAGGGAGGCACAGCTAGCTATGAATGTTCCATGAATTGTTTATTTCCATGCCACAGGAATGTATTCATGACATTGCACATGGTGACCGGATTTATTGAAACTTTCTTTAATAATCCTCTAAGTGTATCATATAATACATTGATGATCTCAGTTAGTAGTATACAGAAACTGGCTGACTGTCTTCGTACGTCAAAAATATGTGGTAATATTATTGATCAGATATATCCCGATGCGGAAGGAAGAGGGATGTGTCTGATTGATGAGTTTGCCATGTATTTTGACGTATGAAGACAGTCAGAGGCAACCCCGAGGCGCAAACAACTGCTTTTTCTGAAACCAGTCTACATTGTATTTCTCATCCACCCTTTCCTGACAAGTGAGGTGGCCATATTAGTTCATTTTAGGTACACAGTATTTTTCATATGTTCTATTTTACCGTACGCGCCGGTTTTGCAGCCCAGAGCATACAACATCTAAATACTCCGAGTATGTAGATACGCGCGCGCTGCCCATGTGTTTTCTATGGTTGCTAAGTATTAAGGTAGATAATAATCTACACTCCCGTGTCCCCTCGTACACCTCAATTCCTTGTGACCACCCCGTGGACATGGATGATGGTTTGACAGTCAGAATGAAAGTCCCCAGACCTTCAATGAGTCATTATACCCTTGACCCAAGAGTCAATTCATTCTTGACTCCCGATTTCTGCGACTGGCCCTTAAATATCTGTAGGCTTATGTCTTTAGAGTTGCGAATCAGCTGTGATTTCCGAAGAGAGATCTGTTTTGTAATTTGTTCTTAATAGAGGAATTAAAGATTGCCATTTTCAATTGAAAATAGATTGCCAAATTGCTGTAATATTGTTGGGTAAAATCCCTAGAATGTATATATCAATGTAAATACCTTGTTGATAGGAAGTTGCTTGTTAGTAATTATTTTGATAAACCATCGGCCAAGTATGTTTTCGTTTAGAGTAAATGCTTCTCTATACATGTACTATACGCGTCATCCTGGTTAGCGGCCTTTCATTGCCCTCACATCTTCGACCCAGTGAGTTAACGCTTAACTATAAGGCACATAGCTATCATGTTATGGAGGTGGCCATCTTGGCACCCTGACTCAAAACAAAACACCAGGTGGCGGGTCCAGTTATCGATGGATTTTATCAAAAATAGACATATATACTATGCACATCACCCTGGATAGCGGCATTTACTACGTTTAACTTTATTAACCTAAAATTACATAATCATTGTCAAGCTACCAGACGTAAACGCATTCACCTTTTATTGCCTTTTATTCCCACACCTTCTACCAGGTCCAGTTATTTATGGATTTTATCAAAATCATTTCTTGGTTTGCCATAAAAGAGTTTATCATTGTTTCACGATCATCTATAGAGTATGACAGCAGAACGGTGACGCAATCTGACAATTTCCTGGTGGATGATGGCGGAACTAGCAATCACTCTGTGCCCTATAATCAATAGGTTGAATCGGGTCTTCATACATTCCAAATAGTAGTGTGATACAACCCTAGGGTAAATAGATAAACAACTGTGTTATAGCAAGATAATAAAGTGAATAAAAATGTGACAATTATGTGCGTTTCATTACAAACATGTATTTGCAAGGGCAAGAGTAGAGTGCATTTATTATGATATAATGGAATGGGGTCTATAAGACTTGCTCTTGTGAAATAATGGTCCGGTCTCTTTATTGCCATTACCTTTTATCTTCTCATCCTTTTCTCTTTCTTCCTAACTCCACGTACCAAGATGTAAAGCGAACCTCGGGGGCAGAGACGGTGATATTTCTGAATTAATAACCACCACCACCGTTCTTAGCCTCGTCAGCGCTCACCCCCGTTCCCCAACCCCATCCCCCTAGAGACCCCCCCTGTACACTATTTATGTGAAAGCTAATTGATACTGTTTAATTCCTCAGACCTCCCTCGGGGGGTGCCTTGGTGAGCGAGACAGTTTGCAGCTAAAGCATGGGGAGGTTGGGGGATGGGTCTATAAAGAAGCCACAATGCCTGTGGTGTAGAACACCGGGGTGGCGCATTAAAATATGGCTGGAGTTACGCAGAGTGACAACAAGGTTTGCCTGCTTGCTCTCGCCTTAGAGATGCAATTTAAGGTGGCTTCTGCTGTGCGAACGCTGGATCAGTGGCTTCAGGCGCCATTCCGCAGTAGAAGCCACTCCCTTGGGGAGACTCTGGCTGAAGAGTGGAGTCAACAAGTAAATTGGTGCCAGAGACTTAACACAGAATCCTCTCTTCTATGCGCACTCTGCCTTGATTCCTAGTGCCAAAGAGGTGGGGAAAGTTTCTCTTAAATCTGTACAGACTATAAGAAAGTCCTGTTTTTAAAAGCGCAGGCCCCATCCTCATTTTCTTAATAAGTAAAAAATGAGGCCTTAATAGATCTAGTTTAGATCGCATTTAGATTAGATTTATTAGATTATGCAACAAATACGTACACAATGTTAACCTGTCTCTGATACTATTTTTGTATTATTTTATTGGTTCTATATTAATTTTACATATAAGAGATCAGATGACAGTCAAGTGCATGTATATCCAATACGGCAAACCATTAGCCCGGGGGCTGTTTTTCATCGGCTGCTTTAGAACCATCGTTATAACGATACAACTCCGTATAGACAGGGACTTAAAGCCTATAGTTCATTGTCCGGTGAACTCGTGGGTGTATCCTCAGTGTAGTTGACGAGTAGTAATATCTAAGCGTGAGCGAGGACATTGCGTAGTCGACTAGAATAATAATGATTTGGATATAACGCTTTTTATGAATTAACTATGCCAAGAAAAATAAAATGGAAAAAGTCAGCTGCAAGTACTTCAATCAGATACACAAATTTAAGTTGTTGAAATGTTGGAGAAAGAAATATAATACAGCTTCTTATGCCAGATCGATCATAAATAATTGTCTTCTCCCGTTTTTACTCATCCTATTCCATTATAAATCTCGTCTGTTGTACCGTTAATTTCCATCGTGGATTGTAATTGTAATTCAAATATTGTATCATTAGAATTCCTGTTTCTGGCACTGAACACTATATTTACACGAATCAATGGACATATCAGAACTCACGTGGTCTTTAACAATGCATTGACTATCTGCTTTTCTGAAATTTTCATATAAGAAAGGAAAATAAAGGTGGCAATCAAGTACCTCGAACTTAGTGAGGTTTAAGTGTTATTGAAGATTTCTCTTTTATTTTACTATATATAACAAAAAACTGATATCATGCGGGAAAAGAAATAGGCCACATAGAACCAAGATGTTAAAGATGATAAGTGTATTCGAAATTGGTATTATCATGGAATGTATTATAATAATGTAACAGAAAATAAACAATTATTTATCAAAAGTATAAGAATTATGATTCCAGATAGTATGCAGTCATAATCTTATATGGATTCCAACACTAATAGGGATGATTATGAAAAGGCATCCAATTTCGGCAAGCGACTGCTTGGTGTGTGAAAACAAGTAGGAAACAAAAAAGTCCATGGATCTAAAAATCCCCTACGCCTACTCAATGGCACGAGGTTACCCACAATGGTATGGAAGAAGTTTAGCCTAATTAAAAGGGATAGTGTCAGAAATATTCACCTTAACTGCACCAGAATTAGATAGATGTGTTCTCGACTGCTGAGACATTTACCTCTAGGATTCATCACACTTTGGATCAGTTTACACGAAGTGGCCATACTATCGTCCTACCTTTATATCCTGCAGTTGCTTGATTTGCAAACATGACAAATATCTGATTAATTGGATTCATACATATTGACAAATGAATGGCAGAGAATGTGATCATTCTATGAAGACTAGATCGAAAGGGAATACGTAAGAAGTAGTACCTGATGGGGGTGGTTGCACTCTCCAAGCATAGATCCTGCGCTCTACTTCCTGCGCGTGCTTGTATCTCCGCACCGACCTGTCTGTTTGGGACAAATCTCCCCCATGTGTATTTTTCATATATCCTAAATTCTGAACAATTTGAGGTGTATTTTGTGTTTTACTTGTAAATAGAGATGCACATATTTATATGGGAAGTAATGTACACTCGGACGTGATGCAGGGCTTTGTTTGTCAACATAACACATCTGCTCATTCGAAGGGGTAATGGCGATTCACAATATATATTGTTCTGGTTTAGAGCTGAAAAAGAAACAGCTGGATTCTATGTGAAACTCATTTAATAATTACAGTATTTCGTAACTCATAATATATGAGTTGTATGAGTTTCATAACTTATGACAGGTACCTGTTTTGAATCCGGTTAGGTTGAGGTAGAGATTAGTAAGTGCAAGCGCCACGAAAGATCTGCTGGGAGAGTGGGGTGGTCGCTGCAATGTCATGCCGGCTGGGATGTCAAGTTTCTGAGTTATTTGAATACTGTGTTATTAATTGTTACTGACACTATTCATGCACACTTCACGCAGCAGTCATAATAAGAATCACTAAATACCACATCTATCTGAGTATTTAATGATTGCATTAGATTCTACTATATCAATTTATAATGACATCTGATACTCCCATGTGACAAAGTGTGAGTGCCATGAATCGTGACTTTGATTGAGTCAATTGCAAGTACAAGGCCAGAGGGTCATGGGTTTCACCTGAGCATTTGATGGTTTCCTTTCAGTTCGAGAGAAAGAGACGAGTTCAGGTGACTTAGTATAAATACTCATTGATTGCCACAAATACACCTGTGAGTCTTTCTAAAGAAACTTTTGCGACTAAGAGGGTCTTCCTAGTTAGAGCATGCCTGTACGCCCTATATACATTGCCTAGAGGTTAGAGTGGTCACATTGAACTTTCAGTGTGCTTCCAGAAAATTATCCACTCACTATCTGCGATAGTGAGGGGATACAGAGTTGGGAGCCAGCGTCACAGGATCTTAGAGGCTTGCCCAGCTGACCATGACCTATCGCTCAAAGACCGAAATACCTCAGACCAAGTGGTGCTTAATATTCGATAGGCAGTTGCAAAAATGGTAAGTTTACTGGATGCAAGTGGGAATACTATTCATTGAATAAATGTAACCCAAACCTTTTAATTGTTATTCATTTATAATTGCACGCTGATTCATCAATGATGGACATGCTATTTGCTCCATGTTTATTCAACCGGCCGAAGAGGTGTGTGTGGCCGCGGTAGGTAGGTAAGTAGGTAGGTAGGTAGATAGGCGGGTAGGGGGGGGGAGGGTGTGTGCTGGGCAGTGTGCCGTGTGTGTGTGTGGGGGGGGGGGGTGATGGGGGGGTCAGGTGAGGGGCATGAGGCGATGTTCTGTGAACACAGGGCTGGAGCGTGCTCCAGGGCTTCTCCTGGTGCCCGGGCCCCGTCCCAGTCTGCTCCAGTGTGGCGTATGAGTCTATCAGTGGATGCGGGGCGGGGCGTTGGTGTGTGGGTAGACTGGCTGAAGCCCCTGAATCCTATGGCTACCCTCCTCGCTGGGATACAGGGACTGGTACAATCGGTAATGGTGTTGGATTTCTGGCGCCGCTTAGCTCCAGAATTCCAAACACTCTCCATACAGATATCCTGGCTACTAGTCAGGATATCTGCTGAGAGATTGATACCCTCTCACTTTGATCTCAATCGGGTCACATTCATTTATTATTATGACAACACAGGCTGCCAGAGAACTGGAAGAGGGGTGGGGAGGGCTAGGAGGAGTTGTGGCATTACATGGAGCGACTGGAGGACATATACAGGAGGTTCTATTCATAGTGGACAAGTCTTTCTTTCATGGGCCAGTCAGAGAATGATACATACTATAATGAACTTTATTCTGACTGTGTTTAATCATTAAATGAATGTACATTTATAATCAAAGACTTCAGCAAGTCATGGGCCAGTCAGAGAAGGATACATACTATAATGAACTTTATTCTGATTGTGTTTAATCATTTAATGAATGTACATACTCAAAGACTTCAGCTAGTCATGGGCCAGTCAGTGAATGATACATACTTTAATTAACTTTATTCTGATTGTGTTTAATCATTTAGTGAATGTGCATAATCAGAGACTTCAGCAAGTCTAGTGTGTGGGGTGTGGTGGTGGTGGTAGTGGTGGTAGTGGTGACAGTGGAGGAGGGACCGAGGCATGGGCTGCCCATTGATTGCCCATACAATTACTCGTGTGACCGGACCGGGGCATCCCCGACCCAACCTGATCACCACGACCTATTACTGACCAACCATGAACGGAATAACCGTTAATTGTTCCCGCGCCCGACCGGGGCCAAATGGTCAGACGCCCCCTCTGGCGGAGCCTGCAGGAACCGGCGTAATTTGCATTGATCATGCTAATTACAGGGCCGCCGAGCCTGGCCCGGTCAAAGGTATATGAAGACCAGAGCTGTGATCCGCGCCTGCTGGACCCACCTCCAGGGGGTAGGGCCATGGAGACGGAGGGGTATTAAGTTGATCTTCTAGATTGCCCCTCGGGTGTTAGTCCCCAGCACGAAGACGCATCCCGGCCATTATGGATCCTCCAAACTTCTACAAAAAAACTTGTTTCCATTGGCCGATGAAAATAGCATTTTCCACTGGCCGATGAAAACGGCACCGATTAATTCAGTTCTCTTAAGAGTCGGTCGGTGGTTGCCAACGACTGAAAATTGCTGAGGGGCAGTGTATGTCTTGTTTCTGTGGCATTTGGCAGGTGCATACCGACGGAATAGTCCTCCAAACTCAATGACTATCACCAACGATTTCAATCCCCTTTGATTCCGTTGGTCATTGACCAAGTCAGTCCGTTGTGGCCTTATTGCATAATCTATGGCCAATTAACCTGTGAATACTTCTCTGAATGTCTGTTTCCATTCACTGATTGGGCGTCAGTGGTTCCCGACTGCAGATCAGTGGTGAATAGTTAGTTGGCCGGTGGAAAATTGCTTATAGATTTTTTAAGCTGCCCTAAAATGTTGTCGGTGGTGCCACCGACAGTATATGTTGGTATCAATTTATCAGTGAGGGTGCCTTGGATACACTGCTTCCTTGGTATTTTCCAGGTATACGTATAATTTCTGTGATACCATCCTTTAATGGTGGCACTGTTACATAATCTCGACCAGATTGATCTGTAAGTATTGACTGCAAATCTCATTTCCATTCAGAATACCATTAAAATCTATTGGTGGTTCCCGACTGTAGATCGGGAGCTCTGACATGCATTCGTTGACAATCACCAACTGACTTTTAGGAGAACTCAATAAATCGGCTCATTTCTTTTGACCATTGGAAAATGGCTTTTAGTCGGTTGGTGGTGGCCAACAACTGCACATCGCTGTCTAAAAATTGGTGAGGGTGCTGTGTATGCCTTGTTTCTGCAGCATTAGACAGGTTCACGTAATAGACAGAAGTCATTTGGTGATGGCCTCATTGCACAATTGGTGCACAATTAATCGGTTAGCACTGATCTGCATGTCAGTTTCCATTCAGCGATCTGGCGTTGGTGGTTCCCGACTGTAGATCGGTGGCGAAGAGTCGGCCAGTGGAAAATTTCCTATAGCCAGTCAGATCAAGAGCTATGGCCATTATATAAATATTAAACATGCATCCTTCTATTGATACAATCCTTTTTCTTCCTGTTTATTACCCACCGATTACGGAGTCTCTATAGGAAATGTATAGGGCACCTGGAATTAGCTACCCGGAGATTCTGGAATGTCAGAATCCGGAAAAATAGTCCTGTCCATAAAGAGGTTGAATCATTGTGTACTTCGAAATAAGTTTCTTGAATGTTCCTTCAATGCTAATTATTTAGAATCAATCATAATAATCTCATTTACCATCAGAGATCACTGTCATAACACACTTTACATGCTAAAAGTGCAGATTGATGGCGAACTATATTATTGGTGTATGTACGCCGAATTACTGCCACACTTGACAGTGCTGTGGTGTCTGGTACTAAATGTATTACATAAACTTTTTAATTGCAATAGATTTGTTATCAATCTTGTAGGTGGGTAATAAATACAATAACAACTGGTTTTGTATACGAATGACCGTAATCTCCTCGTAGTTGACGACGTAATATCCTCGCTAATCGCTCGGATAATACTATGCGTCAACTACTCGGAGATTACGGCCACTCGTACACAAAACCAGTCATTATTGTGTATGTATCTTTTGTCCCCAGGTAGAGACACACTGCTGAAAACCTACACGTCATCCTTCGTATACTAAATAGATGTTACACGAGAAAACTCAGCCATAGAGCCATTACCACGCGGGAACATTTCATACACGGAAATATTTCCTCTGTCCTTTACTTTACCCACTGCGGAAAGTGTAGACATTTAATGAACTGTCATGTATCTACCGCACACAATAGTACCGAGAACATACCTTGTGTGGTTAACGTTTCTGGTCGCCTATCCAATATCCAGCGATTTTCACAGCTCATTGTGCTTCGGTTTAACGATATGTAAAGTGAACAGATAGCCAATACTAATGGCAGCAACGTCCAAATGATGTGAGGAAATGAGGAGGTGTCAGAAGCGACGTCACCTGGGCTTCGTTTTTCCCTGAAGCCCTGAATCAAATTCTTCATAAAGTCCCCCATGTTTAAACAACTTCTTGACAAGCAGCTTTTAAAGGCATATCCTACAATTCACAGTAATGCCACCTGGTGATTTTTAGATAAGGTCAATTATTAGTGAAAACTTGGGATTCATCCTAATTCTACACGAGTAAGTTTAACATTTTGTCCAGCTAATCAATTTCTATTAGGTAAAATAGGTCAATTTACATTTGCATTATTTACATAGGAAAGTCACTGTAAAATTTGGTTTTCTTCAATTTTTTTTTAAAACAAAGGACGGTGACCTATGTTTTTTAAGCCAAAATAAGTAGTACTATATATCTACTGCATTCTGTGAAAGTTTGAGGAAAATTACATTGATTTTACTATGTGAAAAAATACTTTTTAGAATTTCTCTATATTTTAATATAAAATTATCATAATATTGATCTATAAATCAATAACTAGCACGATGACTCACGATTTTTCAGTCAGATATGTGTACTAGAAGTTTCAAGAAATTGACATGGGTTTTAAGTTTCAAGCCAAATTATCCGATATGCCTTTAACTACAAAGCTGGCCTTGCTTTTAATATGATGCAGAACTAACTCCAAAGACTGCTCCCTCATGGTGTGGAGTTTCTTGTGCGAATGAAATGAAATGGTACTCGATCCTAGATCACGATGAGGGTCCTCATTCAGTGAATTCATGACATTCATTTAAGAATTAGATGGGATACGGGTGTCGGTTCCACAATATCGACTGATTATCTTTCATTTTATTGCGGCCTTTCGGTTATTTTCGAACTACACTCGCAGAAGGAGATCGGATTGGATTACTTGGACGGTGTCTCACCTAACTGCCACAGGAAATACAGATTTATACGACACCTTAAATTCCTACTTTGTTTTCTCTATCCAGCTATTGTGTGGCAGGGGATAATAAAGAAGTTCTTTGCCTATCAAACTATCTGTATTTGAATTGATAAGAAAATTGTACTGCAGGGATATTGAAGAAGCTCCCCAGGGATCACATGTCTATTTTTATCAAAGTGTCTTTCGTGAAGACATTTCAATTCTGGTTATTTTCTAGACCCTTCAATGTCGCGACGTAGCATAATGTTTAATTAATTATTAGTTTCTAGGTGACCAATTGTTATTACTACATAGTAATAGCATAGGCACTTGTACTTGCTTACAATAAAAACAGCATCATTCGGGATATTAACATGTTTGTTGCTTTTTATTAAATGACCTAAGCCAAAAGGTTGGTCAAGTACATCACAATATACTCGTCTGTATCCATCACTATTCGGCTGATTTGAATCTGAAGAGACATCAAAATGACATAAAAAGCAATAAATTTCAATCAATGTTGTCAATGACACAACAATAATGAAATATGTAAACCTAGACCAAACATCCAAAGAATGCAAAAACCATGGTTTGATTTAAATGACATTAGAACCAATTCACATGCTGACAGGACGAAAAGAAATCCCACCAATTAAAATATAGCATGGTGTTCTCAAGGTGCTACAAAGCCAAGTCATATGTTAATTAGATTATGATAGTTAGCAATGCAATAGAAATTAAGTTTTTTCTCATAATTTTCATTAAGGGAATATTGTGTTTACACAATCACCGAATTCGGCTATATGGCCGTTCTTCCACTCGGGCCCTAGCCCCCTACTCCTCATTCTAATGGCAGGTGTTAAGCCGAATGTGCAGTGGGTACCATTTTTGTGTAGGTCTTTGGTATGATCAAACTGGGTTTTGAACCCCTGATCTCCGATGCTCGAGGCGAACAACCCTAAATAACTACCATGCTCGGTTATGACAAAATACTTTCATAGAACATTCACCTAGCTATTCGCATCATTAACTGATCTTATTTTTAAACTCAGGATAAAGACAGGTTTGAATGTAATTAGAGGACCAACATTTTTTACAATAAGTTTTTACATTTTTCTTCATAACCACTATAGGTGAATCTGGATAAGTAATCCGCTAAAAGATTCTCTTCTGATCTTATGTATGAGTCATGAAGCTCCGGATTGAATACGAAGCTCATCCAGAACATTTTACGAAGCCAAGACATGCACGTCTTATTACAGCTCCTACCCGTGTTAACCATAGCCAACACCTGCATTATCTGTCACTTTTCCTCTTTTTTGTTTGTTTGTTAATATACTTTACTGTCCTCTCTCCATAAAGAAGCTTTTTCGGGGCAATAGGCCGAGACAGGTAACTTGGGCAAAAGTCAACATATATCAGTATGAAGAGTTAGTAGAGGGGAACTGTGATGATACAGATGCTAGATGGTGATGATGATGGATTGGTCATAGACATCATGTTCCTAAAGTGTTCAATAGATTGGAGTCTCTGAGTGATCGTAGGTAGTGCTCCCCATGCCTTCAATCCCCTCCAAATTGGCCTGCCTTTGTAGAATGTCGTTCTTGGTCTTCTCATCTTTAACTTTTTTCTGTCATCGGCCCTAGTTCTGCGATCCCCTGACACCAAGTTCTCAGGATCAGATGCGTGTTTATACATCAGCACTAGTATTATAGTATTATTGACACCTTTGAGTTGGATGATATCCCTCCCTTAAGCTTTAAGCCCACCAGAACTAGCCAAAGTTCATATACATTAATGTTTGGATTATTTACATTATTTCCTGGAGCACTCTCAATATGTTCATTTAGTTCTGGAATAGGTTTCAATGATTAAAATGAAAATATATAAATTACATCACAAAACCAACAACTCCTGATTTTAAACTGAAGGGGATATTTAATGAAACTTGTTTCTTATACACGAATATAACTATTGACCAGTCAGTTTTTGCATATAAAGAAACCGAGCCATAACTCCATTAACATGCGCGAAAATCCCTATCACAGTTTCGTGAATTTACAATGAGTCGGTCACCGTCTTACTGTGGCTGCTACGTTTGGCAGTCGCCTTACTTACCCATGGAGCCGGGCCAGTGGACACTAGCTCCACCTGGCGCTCAGAAGGGCCATTGGCCGGAGCCATGGCGCTGATGAATGGCGCCCGTTATAGTTATGGGCACTAATTGTGCTGAATTGGCAAATCTTGTCGGCAATCTTCGACTGGCCGAGAGGTGCCGAGAGCGTGGAGGATTAATGAGAATTTATCAAGGCCTAATCCCGTCCGAGTGTTTTGTCATGTTGCGCCCGCCGAAGATGACCCGCCACCCGGCCACCAGAGGCGCCACTGTAGAACACAGGGACACTACTGCCAACCAAGCCCACATTCGTTTTCATTAATTTTTGACAGAGGCGTTAAGTAAGGGCTGGAGGGGACATCTGAGAGGGATTAATTATTCAGCGATGGCGAATCTCCGAGGAGACAAAGCTGGATGCATCTTTGTCTTGGCTCGTAGTGGACACAATGGAGATGTATGGGGATATAAGAGTGCCTTAGTGTCCAGGAGGAAGCTCGGCCGGTGGGAGGGGGTGCTCATTGCAATGGGCAAGTGGCTGGCCATTGATGAGACGAGGCTATTCGGGCCTCAGGGCAATGGTATGTAGATGGGCCAACACGCGCAGCAAAAAACAAGGAGCTCGTCTATTATTTGCGCCGTGCTTCTGCCTCTCAGGAAAGTCTCCTCGATGAAGGCAACAATTAACTTAGGTAAGAGAGGAGATGTACAGGTCCTTTTTGTTATACTGTAGATGTATCATTTTCGTCTGAGCAAGACTCTGTTGTGGGGCTTATATATCTTGTGTCAATATAGGAGGTATTTCTGGATTAACTTCGTTATTAATAGTTCGGTCAGTATAGCATATGTTGGCTCCTAGCTCTGTTAGTTTCAGATGTAAATTCAATTAAATATTTGGTGAGTTATCGAGTTGTAGCAAAAGAAGAAAGGTAGTTATATCTTATTTCATGTATTTTTATCTTGACCATGATCATTAGAGAAATTAAAGTGTCCGATTATTTAAAAAAACACACCCCTATTCATTTGATATGTATTATAAGTGCCAGGATCGAATATCGAATATCGAATATTGTTCGCCTTTTGTTTTCCAGTAACAGCTTTCCCATGGTGCAGGTATGTGATGCCACTGTCAGAAGCCTTTGATTGAATTAATGGATGTGAGTTATAAATCATGAATCATATATAACTGCGCAATTTTCAAACCGACAAACAACAGAAAAAACTGCTATAGAAAATGTTTCCTTACTGTTTCTTTATTCCGTTTGAGGTCTTTGTTCGAAAAAAAATCCGCCAAGCATGTTACCTATCTAATTGAGTTTCTTGGATTTTAAAATTCTGCGCAACATATGTTCCATGGCCTCAGAGTAAATCTCAGAGGCGTAAAGTAATAATTTAAGACGGACTGCATATTTAACAATAGTTTATTAATTAATTAATTAATTATTGAAGCGATAATGATTGAGAAGTCTTTTTGAAGATCAGAATGCCATACAAAAACAGCCATAGCGGCATGAGTCTTTTTCCTTTTTTAAAAGTGTGGGTGGGTGGGTAAATTTCACTGTTTCAGGTTGGAGAGTACCCGGATGAATGATAATGACTACTCAAGACGGTAGATAGCGTGGGAGTAGTTTTTCAGTCAAAGGGAGTTACTTAGAGGTGATTTTCAATTACCTCTAAGTTGATAAGGAAATTTCAAGAGCACTCTGACGAAATACCTCAGGTTTTGTCTACTGATGTAAAATGAGAAATGTTTTCCACACATAAGACTTATCAGTATTTATTTGCGTGCAACATAATGAAGAGAAATACAGCGAAAAAAGGATAGGCCATATCTGAACCTGCCAACATAATCAAATGGCAATCATCTTACATAGTGTACATTGGTTTTTTCTTTCGTCTAGGCTTCTTTATATATCTGTATCACGCTACCATTAGCTGAATTTATTTATCTGATTGCCCACACATTGATATACACACGCTCTCTCATGAACGTTCATTCTTTTGCACATTCTAATGAAAATATTATTTTCATCCTAAATTGAGAGAAGTTAGATCTATATGATATCAGTATCATGAAAGTTATTAATTTTTGCATAGTTCTATCAGTACCAATATTAGTCCAATGACCCGACGTTTGAGTAGATATACAAATTAACATTATACAATACAAATACAAATCATAGACATCCAGACGAATTTCGGAAACGATTGGAATTAAAGAGAAGCAGTTTGCATCCCATAAGGTATTTGATATTATTATACACCTATGGCCGAACGTCTGTGAAATACTACCTGCTGCTAGGGGTGTTACATAGATAATGTTCGGGCTCATTGAGACAAATTGAATGTTCGGGCGCACTTTGACCGTAGTGTTCTTCTCAAGAACATTATATGACACATTTTTCGAGTTTTTAGCAATAAGAAAATGCAGTGATTGAACCCGTAGTGATTCTGTTCTCGACCACTTCTTCCATGAAATACGTACCTCTGCCCCTGGCGTCGGAACATATTTCATGGGACAAAATACCTTGAACAGCAATCGCTACGGCTTTACTAGCTACGTTTTTTCGTAGTACTCTTATAAACGAATGAAGAGGAAGATTTTTACCACACAAAACGAGACTCGTTCAAATTAAATTAAAAGGTTTTATTGATGATAAAGCGATGAGATACAGTGAAATCAATGTGATAAGTGTTTGGTGAATCATGTAAAAGTTCAACGTTTCGATATAGTTTATATATCTTCGTAAACGTTAATGATTTATGATGAAACCCTTTCACCGACACTCGACTGCAAGTACCACACAAAGTTTTATAGAATTGAAAAAGCCTGTCTGGAGAGTACATGATATAAGATAAAAGGAAACATAAAAAGAGATGCTCTTCAGGCGGTCCAGCGCTTCATGAGGCGTGTCTGTGAATATCCAGCACAAGTCTTCATTCAGCACTGGTGATAGCTGAAACATTCTTAAAGGGATTATTGCTTCTCCTTATAATCCCTTAAAGGGTTTGGTTAATGACGCTCCCTTCCAAGCAGATTATCATCGCGGGGATGCTAGTGCTGAAACGGAAAGCCTGTCAAGTAATTAGAAGTACATTTGCTGTGTGCGCTGGAAAAGAGCCCAGGCATTAGCCATGGAGCGTAGAAAGCCCAACCATAAAAAAAACAACAGGCAGTTGTATAATCACGATAATGACACGAGTCATTGGGAAACAAACAAGCAGCGAGCGATGTCTTCTTTAATACACCTCGCCACATAACGGCCGCCCTGGGAGTGAAGAAGTAAATACCGGAAAAGAATATTGATACGATTAGGATAGGGCTCCCTAAGAGGCGCGATCATCATTGCTTCATTCAATGCTTCATTAAGTGGCTGAGGAAATCTAATTGCGCAGGCTGAGAGCTCCCATCCATTCTCTCACAGCCGCCGCCAGCCATGGCAGTAATTAACGCTGTCATTTGCTCGCGTTTGCTCGCGGCGAACACACTGAGCTGCTCTTCGGTAAATTGCCGCCTGAGAGGCCTTATCCACCGAGCTAATGATAGTGGGACAATTAGTCGGGTGTTTGTCACCAGTCATATGTTTTGTTGCCGCTGGTGCTCGATAAAAATAACGGATTGCGGTGAGATACTGTGTGGGAAGGCACTCTCTGTGGGCAGGTTTGTGGGCATGCATGATTGCTTGTTATGGAGAGTGGGTACAGGACTGTTAAAGAGTTGTAAGGAGGGAAGGAGAAAAGATAGGAGTGTGTGCAAGGCGGTGGTATACAGTAATGTGTGCATTTCGATATCAGTCCAGGATAAGATATTTGTATTAAAGATAATCCATTTAAAAGCATTTTATACCTCTCTTATGGGAAATGAGAAATATCGCATTGATAGAATGGATTTCCATGCTATTTTTCATACGGAATTATCAAACGTAAGCCATCATGATATATTCACTGGTACAAACATCAATGCCATACTTCTAAACAAGGACAAGCATAAGTTGAAAATCTTTTAATACTAAATCGTTTTTTTGTTTTTTTTCATTGAAATTTTGTAGGCGTTAGTCTCATATATTTTCCAAATAATAATGTATAAAGAATAAATACATCATTCTTATAACAACTTCCCACTGCTAATGCTACATTTACGCTATGTTCCCGGTAGCCCCGTTTCAGAGCACCCTGGCCTCTTGAAGTATACGGAACAGTGCGAAGCACTACAAAAACGTTGTCCTGGCAGTCACGGTGCTACCAAGTGTTAATGAGAATGATACCAGGACGTGATTAACGCCACATAACGTGACTTAACTTAGACAGCCATACAACGAACCATGGGCAGAGCATGAGGGATATTACATAGTGCAGGCAGCCATACATGGCAATGTAAACAAAACGTGATCTTAGAATGTCCTCAAAACAGTGGCCACCAGGATCATACTGTAAATGACTCTCATGCCATCTGCTATGGTGCCCTACATTTTGGTGAAACAAGGCTGCTGGGGCCTCCAGGGGTGCAGGGAACATAATGTAAACCTAGCATAATCATTTGATTGTATATAGAAATTGCATGAGGTTGATTAATTGGAGAGGGAGACGACGCATCCATATAAATAGAGTTCGAGCATCAGGTATGTATTGAAGTAACATCTTTTCTTTAAATAAGCCAAGTCGAAGGGTTCCTCTCGTTTAAGTTTCCCCTAACGATTATAGTTATGTAGGTGTCCTCCCAGTGCCATCATCCCTTCAGAATGCCCAAAGTGACCCAGTTTCTGCGGGTGTTGCTGGGTACTTCCTCTTTAAAGATAGGTCAGGAAGGCATAAAATGGACTATGGTGGGAACCGGATTCAAGTAATGTTTCCCCAAAAGAATATATAGATTGATTTCTGCTCCATATCTAATTAGTTTAAGTAAGCATTTGTTTATATATAACAGCTAAAGGAAAGACATCCATTGAAATAACATTAAAAAGATATTGCATTATTTCCAACCAAGCCATTTTTCTCCATTTTCGCCTACACCATGACCTTGCTTTGACATATAACAGATATCACAACATGGGGCTTTTTGCGATGTTGCTATTTCTATAACAAAACGGTCCATTTTGACTTCTAATATGATTAAAATAAAAGTTAAAGTATCACACATTTTTACAATTGGTTTTATTGAATTTTGGAAATGAGAAAGTGTTTTTGGATATGGAGAAAGAAATGACGATTTTGTAAATGTATTATGAGAATAAATAAAGGAGAGCGATACTCAAATTTATCAAAAAAAAAACAAAAAAAACAACTAAAGTATCAAAATGATTGTAAAGGAAATCTCTACTTAATTAAACTGGGTTTTGATTTACTTCCACATGAAATGCTATAGGATCTTCACTCATATTCTAGAATTCAAACTTTTTTCCTAACTTTTAACATGATTTCTGAGAAAATATGTCAGAAAAGAAGATAAATAAATTATGTAAATACATTCAAAATATATGTGGCAATAAAGCCCATAATCTCTGGTTTAATATGCTACCTTTTGCAAAACTGTATCTTGTTTATAGCCTAAGCTATGAGAATCTTTGTATTCCAAGTAAAAAATAAATCGTTTTCAGTTGCCTGTGTGGTTGTGCGGCCTTTATTATAATATCACTCTCCACATGTGTTGGCATCATGTTTGCAATCAATGTCAGTGTCCCACCGTGAACGTTCAAACATAACTTCACACTGCTTCAAAAACATGTTTAAAATATCACATATCATGATGGCATGTGGATCAACCTACCCAGTTTAAACAACATCTGTAGGGAATAGACATAATGAGGAGAATGTCACCATTAAATATAACTCGCCGTTTTGAGCCTGTAGTGATTCATTTATTTTATTACCAGATTTGACATAACGCCTTGAATCACTGCAAGATTCAGTACATAGATCCAGAAGTATACCTGCAGCTAATTAACTATAGCACCCAGCCCCCTACCGAGAAGTCTCTCCCTGCTTATCCGCAAGCAGGAGTAAATCATTTCACCATCACTCATATAGGCAAAGGAAAACAGGGGTAGGGAATAAATGTTGAATTACGATGACAAATAGGTGACATTGCTGGCACTGACAGCTCCTGACCTCTGGGTGTCAAGGCTCTTGGACAAAGTCATGCTTTTCTTAATTCCAAGTCGCACTGGACTGACAGTGCGGCATCACAATGTTATTACCTATGGCCACATTTCATTTGCGGCCTGTTGTTTTGCTATCAGCTTGGGACGGTGGTCAGGCTCTGGCACGAGGCATTACGGGCACTCGGGCCCGGTCGGCGGATATAAGCAGGGTTACAATGATAAACTTTTAATGAAGTTGGCTAGATGTTGCATGCGGCCACTGGACGGGGTCAGATAGGGTCGAGGCTATGACAATTGCTGGAGATGGGTGGCTGCTGATTGGCTGCGCTCGCTGGGCCCAGCCCGAGCCTGACCAGCGTCCCACTTGGGGGCAGCACTGGTCCGGCCGTGTCGGAGGGACGCAGGGCCCACGGGACTGAGCCCCAAGCCGGCCGTCCGCCCGACCACGATAACTTACTGCCACTTTCTTTATCATCACAAGAAACACGTTCATTAATCAATGTTGTCGGACCCCGGAAGAGATATCTGCGCATGTTCAGGACGGAGAGTGGGTGGGAGGGAGGGCGGGAGGGTGGGGTGGGTGGGTTTTGGGTGTAGAGGAGGAATAGGGAGGGTGTGAGTAGGAGGGGGGAATGGAGAAGGGTAAAAAAATAAAAATAAAAAAGGAGGTGGAGAGAGGGAGGTGGCAGGCATGTATAGGCATGGTGAGGGGTGTAGGGCTGGGGTTATAAGGGGCGGGGGTTATAGAAATGGGGTGATGTCGCCGTCGACGCCCGTTCCCCGGATGTTGACCGCTGCCACCCCTTCGTGCACAGGCGTGATTAACATTTTGAACACGGGGTGGCGCTCGGGGCTCAATTAACATGGCTGGCGGTCGCTGGTTTGAATCAGAATTCATATTTCGGTGCCAGGCCGGGGCAGGGTGCTGGGGCAGGGTGCTGGCGGGAGGGCCCGGGGGGAGGCGCCGGGGCGGCCGGTGCTGATCCCCGGGCCCTCAGTGATCATGACAGCCCCTGATGAAGTCGGCGAGGATCGAGTTACGTCAGGGCCCCACCTTGCCTAATGAGCGGACGGCGCCATAACCCACCCCGCGTCCTAAGTTGGACCCGCAATGTGCCCTCCACAGTCTGCCCCGCGTCCTAAGTTGGACCTGCAATGTGCCCTCTACAGTCCACCCCAGGTTGGAAGTTGGACCCGCAATGTGCTCTCTACAGTCCGCCCAGCATCGTAAGTTGGACCCGCAATGTGCCCTCTACAGTCCGCCCCGCATAGTAAGTTGGACCCGCAATGTGCCCTCTACAGTCCGCCCAGCGTCGTAAGTTGGACCCGCAATGTGCCCTCTACAGTCCGCCCCACATAGTAAGTTGGAACCGCAATGTGCCCTCTATAGTCCGCCCCGCATCGTAAGTAGGACCCACAATGTGCCCTCTACAGTCCGCCCCGCGTCCTAAGTTGGACCCGCAATGTGCCCTCTACAGTCTGCTCTGCGTCCTAAGTTGGACCCGCAATGTGCCCTCTACACTACGCCCCGCGTAGTAAGTTGGACCCGCAATGTGCCCTCTATAGTCCGCCCCGTGTCCTAAGTTGGACCCACAATGTGCCCTCTATAGTCAGCCCCACGTCCTAAGTTGGACCCACAATGTGCCCTCTATAGTCCGCCCCGCATCCTAAGTTGGACCCGCAATGTGCCCTCTATAGTCCGCCCCGCGTCCTAAGTTGGACCCGCAATGTGCCCTCTATAGTCCGCCCCGCGTTGTAAGTTGGACCCGCAATGTGCCCTCTACAGTCCATTCCAGTCCACCCTGCGTTGTAAGTTGGACCCACGCCCCGCGTCGTAAGTTCGCCACCCAAAACATCATTATCGTATTGATAGACTTAGCCAAATTTTAATAATTTCTTTTGATCCTCTCTGATGGAAATAATTGCCATCGAGATACATGTTTGTTTTTTTGTGGGTTTTTTTTCCTTTTTTTTTTAGATATGATTTTAGTCAGGTAAACGTAGTTTGACCTTCCACCTCAAACCAGGTTTAATCAAGGTATTCTTGTAGAGGTTCAATAGTCCCATAAACTAGAAAACATACAGTATTGTTTATCGTCCACATATAACCCTCTCCTTCTTGATCACCTGCAATCGCACCAACCCCCACACCTCCAACGCTATATCCTATAGACCCCAACACACTCTAACACATCCCTGTACCTCCCCCCGACACCTCCAACCTTCACAGCTCCTGATTCAGCATCACTAGGAGCCGCTGGTGGTGGCACAATGTTGCCCCCACACAGGAACCCACGAAAATTGATTAGGCGCCCGGCAGGCCCTGGTCGTGGCCTCTTCCGCCCACTGTGAATTACGCCGCACACAAATTGACTTTTTCGCTTGGCTGCCTCCAATCCATATTCGAGGCTGTCGCTGGGAGGATATGCTAACCAGACATGCTGGCAGCCAAGCATGAGTCGCCGCTGACTGGGCCCGCTTGAGCGCCGTGCTCGCAGGAGCAAAATCTCGGTTCTTCTGTATCAGTGGTCCTTGGTTTTCTTTCAGACGCCTGGCGTGGCGTGGCGCCCCCGCCTGCCCCCCGGTCTACCCCCGGTCTACCCCCGGTCTACCCCGGCGGGCAGCGCCGACACGGACTCACGGCCCTTTATTGTGCCCGGGCAGTATCCTTGAGAGAATAGCAATCAATAGAGGAGGATAGGGACTGCTGGGCCTAGATAAAGGGGCCGATACTTAGACCCGTCAAATGAATCTTGGACTGAGCGCCCGGACATCACGGAGGTGGGGCCGGGAGGGGTGGGGAGGTGGGTGGGTGGGTCGGGGTAGCTCTCTGTCTCCCACTCACCCCCTGTTTTATCTCACCACTGGTATTTTTGTCCCATATGCTTAACATTTGGAACTCGTTCTCCATGCCAATACAAGTATTGCAGTCCGTACTCCATGGTCTATATCCTGTGTGTCGTCCATTCTTTTAGCGTGTACAGGGGTGAGATAATTACAGAAAACAACTTGTTTTGGTCAAAGAAGTCTCTAACTTCGCAAGAATGCTAAGTGATTTACACTCGACTGTCGCCTCGTTCATATCACACCGCGTAAAACTCGTAGAGAACGCGGAGAACAACTTTTACCCAAACTTGTTGGTTTCTTCTTTACTCCCCCTCACACCCTGTTATACCCCACCGTCCAATTCTCTGAACTCAACCCCGAACGAACTCGACCCTAAAGATCTCGACCCATAACAAACTCGACCTATTTTAATAACTCGACCCGTAATGAACTCGACCCGTTTCAAATCTTCTTTACTCATGTATCTTATTACAACTATATCTAGTAGTAAGTATGTTATCTTGGCTTCAAATTTTGTCTTCTCTTGGGAAGAAAACAAACAGAAAACCCTTCTCCTAAGCTTATCCCTAAGCATAAGCCTATTCCTTACCCTAGCCATAACCTTAACCCTACACCTAAACATAACTGGATTTATTTTCTATATCCAATGGTTGATTTGTCTAAAAGCAAACTAGTCAGACCTTATCTTCTTTATGAAAATGTCCTATTCATAAGTATCTGAAACGGGTAGAGTTCTCCAATCAATTTCTCCAAAACGGGTCGAGTTCTCCTGACAACTACAGGTCGAGTTCCTTTCGGGTTGAGTTCTGCAGTAACCCCCTGACACCCCCCCCCCCCCCCCCCCCACCGCACTGCACCCCCATCCTCACCCACTCACATACACTCGGATATTACTACATGTCAACTCCTAAGAGCATATGACCACTTATATCTGAGACCAGTCAATATTGTGTATCATATATACGCCCCTCCTCCTCGCCACCACCCATCACCCACCCCTACACCCTTCGCGGCCCATCGCCACTCATTGCCAATGGGCGCTGCGACCATAGCGATATCAGAGTTACCCCCCATATCCACCCCTTAGCCCCACACATTCTGTATTTTTCGCTTTCAACTGATCAGACAGGTCTCTATGATTAATGAATCTATACAGTATACATTGGTTTTAGATATAAGCGGACATATATGCTACTATGAGTTGACTATGGAATATCCTCGCATATGCTTGGAGATTACTATGTGTTAACTCCTCAAAGCACACAGCCACTTGTATCTGAAACCAGTCAATAGTATATATATACGCCCCTCCTCCTCCCTACTGCCCATCACACGCCCCTACCCTCTACGGGCCCCATCGCCACCCATCCCCCAAGACTCAATGCCAATAGGCGCTGCCATCATAGCAACATCAGAGTTACCCCCCATATCCACCCCCTAGCCCCGCACATTCTGTATTTTTCCCTTTCCACTGACCCGACAGCCCTCTATGATGAGTGGATCTTTGGGGTAGTTAAAACTGGCCGGCATAGCAGCCCTGTTGATAAGGGCGGGGAGGCGGGCGGATGATGAACTCCTGGTGTCTCCTTCCTCCAGGGCGTCCTATTGACGCTGCCGTGGGTGGCGGTGTGAGGGGAGGGGGATGAAGGGTAAGAGATGGAAAGAAGGATGACCCATGGACCCAGACCACTATGATTACACCCCTTTCCCCATTCACTCTGCACTCGCAACCTGTGCAATATACTCACCCCAACCCCTATTCTAGTCCACCCTTAACTGTCTACCTTAACCCTCGCCTCTATCTAACCCTTATTTTAACGTAGTCGCCACCCAATTACAATGATCTCTCCAGATACCTGTATTATTAGAGATTGCTTGAATGTTCTATATATGTTGCCTAAAGGTTAGAGTGGTCACATATAGGCTTCCGGCGTACTGCAAAAACACTATCCCTTCACTATCTGTGTGCTACTCACTGTGATATTGGGAAAGGTGCATGGTGCCAGTGTCTCAGTGTCTTAGAAGCGTGCCCAACTGACCATGACCAATCACCCAAGACCGAACTACCTGATTGACCTACTGGTGCTTGATATATTTGGATCCTAGACTCAGGCAGTTGATGAAATGCAAGTTGACTGGGTGCAAGTGGGTTACAGAAAACTATCTACATACTTTATGTAGCCCAAACCTTTCAATTGTTATTCATTTATAATTGCATTCTCATTCATCAACTATTTGCTCTTATTATTACATATGGTTGAGCATCTATGAAATACTACCCGCCACTAAGGGTGCAATATGAACAATGTTCGGGTGCACTGTGACCATAGTGAGTGTGTCAGGTCAATAGGTACATAAAATAAGTGTATAAAATGGCGTTTTTCTTGATATTTAGGTACGTAATTATAAGAAAACGTACTTACTGAGCCTATAGGGATGCCATTCTCGGCCTTTTGATGCCATAAATACGTACCTCTGCCTATGGCGTTAGGACATATTTATGGCATCAAAAGACCTCGAACAGCTATTCCTTCTGGCTCAGTAACCATGTTTTCTCTTAATACTTCCTATACACCTTCTACCACTCATGCCTACACCCTATCCCCCACACCCCTCCCCCACTCCCGAGCGCCCCTCCGACCCCCAGAGGCTCACCCCCAGTCGCTTCATGCGTCAGTGGTCACTGACATGAATATGCTTTGGGGGAATCTGAGAGTGACTTTTGGTGTCCGTGAAGTAAGCAGAATATATTAAGTGTGCTTCAAGGTTTTCATAATCACACAGAGCTTGTCAGTATGAGAAGAGATTATTGTGGTGGTTTGCATATTACTATTACCTTGTAGGCTACGTACGACCAACAGATATATTGGGAAACGTACACAGCTTCACATGTTCGTATACGGGTCGGTCATTGGGACCTATGCTGTGAGAGCATAGATGGGAGAGTGATTTATATGTGAATAGTGAGGGATAGACACCAAACAGGGTACTATGGTGTTACCTAGCAAGAGAAGGTGATGTTGATGGGAGATGAGTTTGGCACGAGGGTGACTTCTAGGCTGTAATTTAGACTATAAGAACCGGAGATATGTGACTGATGTACCAAAGATTGTCAGTGTAAGTCCTTGGCTGCTACATACTCTCATAAAGCAGGTTAATATGGTGTCTAGAAGGGAGTTGCTGTGTGCTTGACAATACGGTGCTGGTTAGGTATCTAGGCTAGGTAATATCGTAAAACTGGATGAGTTTTAATCTTGGCCACCGTATGCCACGACTTGAGTTTGGCATAGTGATTTCACGAGGCGAAGCCGAGTGAAGTTCAGAGCCAAAACTCATTTGGCGTCAGCAGTGCTACGGTCCGTCGGTGGTTCCTGACTGTACATCGGTGATGGTCAATGTAGCCTATATATAGGCTATCAAGAGAACACAAAATATCTACACAATGTTTTTTGGCCAATGGAAACGGGCCTTATGTATGTCTGTAAGTTTTAAATTATTTGGTGTCCCGATCCCATGTCCAACTACAAAAACGAGTTTCAGATGATTGAATACGTTGGTTTTTGGGTAACTCAACACTGGAGTGGTATATTAGTTGTCAACACTATATTTGGGAAGAAAAGCTTTTCAGCTTGAATCAAAAAGGGTACTGTTTTCGTGTCATGTTTATCATTCAATGTATTAGTTATAAAATGACGACCACATTATGAGCTATTAACATGGGTGGCGATGACAGCACGTGTCAAACGGAGATTGATACAGCCTTTTATCGGGGCATCTTTTTCGGTGTCCACCGGAGTTACACTACGGCCGGTTTAGTTTAAGAAGTTTAGCAATTTATTGAAGAGCATAGCATCAAATATGGAGCTTTCATGTAAGAAGATAAGAAGGTATTCAAGAAACTTCTTAAAAGCACCTAGCCAATGAGGGATGTGTTTTTTCAAACACCGTTATCTAAATGCTTGGGGTTTTTTGGTTGTTTTTTTTTCGGGGGGCGGGGGGTTAAGCAACTTTATTTCAGTTTGGAATGTTGTTACATGTGCATACAGTCAGGTTGTATAAGAACTTATTTACATGTTATCCATGAATACATTACAGAAGACAAGTATAGTACATATGTCAACGCAATGTCATAGACCAGTTGTACAGGTTGAGTGAGATGCTGCTATTTTTGTTATAAGGAATACCAGATTTTTTCTGTTTTTTTTATAGAATAATATCCAAAATAGTTATTTATAGCTAGAGAGTTGGTTGTAGTAACACACAATACGTACACCTTCCCTGTAAATTGACAAGGTACCTGTTCTTGACCTATTCACTATTTGTGTATGAACTAGGATGACTTATGTCAAATAGAAAGTTCTGTTACAGAAAGATTGAAACATGTTTCAGTGATAAGTGGAGAACCCCGCGGGCTCGATACTACACGTGAGCACACATAGTAAAAAATAATTTCTTTAATATGTAACTTGACATGTGTAGTAATAAATCATATCATATTTACAAAATAATAGGAGCAAATTAAAAATTGATAGCTTTATGTATGAATTAATGATCCAAATCGGAAACAAGAACCACATATCGCTAAAGTCATTATCATTAAACTGGACTGTGTAAAGACTCTAATATATAAAACGCTTTATAATCATAAAAAGAATACTTGAATCTGCAATGCCTCAATGTAGATTTGTATCTTGTGCGTGGGCCGTTACTGTAATCTAATAAAGCCCTCGTTCCAAAGGCAATTCCCACCTTCCCCCAAAGTTTACCATTGATTGGACTTTTACTTTTAGTCACTTCAATAACAATCAGTAAGAATGGACTAGTTTCGTTAATCCATCTTCATGGTTTATCTATGCATGTTTTCCTCCGGTAAAGTGGATGGATTCCCTCCATCCCCTCGTTTCCATTATTTTGTGAATGAAAGCCCTCTTATAGGTATGGGCGCCGGGTGGTTAGCGCTCCAAGGCGTCCACTGTCCGCGCCCCGGGGTGTCGGGCGCGGGGCGCCTGGCCGGTGTCGGCCCCTACCGGTCATCAAATACATCACTTTCTTTATGCACGGGTCCCGTGTCCGCGTTAATACCGGCGTCCGTCGACGGGTGCCCCGCCCGCACCCACCGCAACTCGTTATTAATTGTTGTCGAGCATCTCCCGGCATGCAGTGTAATTACTGGCCCATGTGACCTGGACACGTGACCACTATAAACACGCCGCGCGCGAGGCGAGTAATTCGTCTAAAAGGTGGCGCTTGATGGCTGCCCGGCGATCTCCAACTAATATAAGATTAATTTCAATTTAACGCCGCTCCTGCATGCCCACCGCCGCGGCGGTTAGGGGCCGGCCGGGGGAGAGTGAGGGAGAGGCGGGGGAGGCTTTCCCCTCTCCCCTTCCCATTATGTGTTTTCGGTAAATGCCAAAGTAACGAGTTTATCAGGAAGAATGGGGGCTTTTTCTGGGAGCTGCAGTGTCCGCCGGCTCTTTGGTGGCGCCAAAAGACCCCCCTCGCCCCGCGTCGAAATTGATGACCGGTGGCGGGGGAATGGGCGCCGCACTGCAGGGGGAGCCTCATCCACATTTTCATGGTAGAAATTGAGAAAAAGTGGGACGCGTATTAATCGCGACCGCCGTGTCAGGAAGCGTAAGGGAGAAGATGTATAAGACGCGGCTCAATTGCGCCGGCCTCGCACCCGGTCCGCCGCTTCTCAATGGTGGTGGACGGTGGGCGGCCGGAGCGGGCGGGACCCACAGCGGAATGGCGCGGGGGGTGTTTTTTGAAGAAAAGGAAAGAAGGGGGTGGTTGAGGAGGAGGAGGGGGAGGAGGGGGACAACGAGTGACACTGACACAAACACGCGATCCCCACGCCCCTAGCCGCCTCACCCCGAGAGGTCTCCGGCCCGCTGTCACGCCACGCTGGCCGCTGTGGGCGCCGCCAACAAAAGAAATGCATGAATAAAATTTTTCCCGCCGAAACGGGAATGTCGTCTGCCTGGTCATTACGTCGTAGTGTGGCGCGCGGGAATTTTCATTAGGTCTGACAGGTCAGGAGTGGTGCGCCTCATCAGGAGGCAGCTCCAGATGCCATCCCTACCCCGGTAATGGTCATTGCCACATTATCGCGCGTTATCTCCCCCACCCCCACGTGACCGCTAGGACCCGGATCATCTGTAGTCGCCGGCAATGATCTGACGGTATCTGGGAACGCGCGCTTTAAGCGGCAATAAAGACTGGTCGGGGGGCTGTGGATGCCGCCCGCCCGCTGAAATGTTACGTATCTCTCGCCGCTGGCTGCTTCCGGTGACAGTCTCGCGGGATCTCACGAGATTTGGGTGAATGTACAGGCATGTGGCTCATCTGTAGTATACGGTCCTTGCCAGGCCATAAATCGCGGGGACAGATTTCTCCAGAAGGCCTTTCAACGAGGAAAGCATAGATGGAAATTTCCACACTTTCGCTATGGCCGAAATAATTCTGCTTACATCGATTTTATATAACAATTGCAGAGCTCGATTACAATTCTCCTGCAAATCAGACTTTGCCATGATGAAAATATAAGAATTGGCTTTTATATATGATCATTTGAGAAAGGTATATCAACAGCAATAGCATACGTGAAATAGACATTACCTCACGACAAGTATTTATCCATACTCAAGATTTAAGTTTTAAAAAAGGAGGCTGCACATTAGTATGGATGATATTCATTCTCCCAATTCACTTTTATTTTCAACGTCGATTAAGGGAATATGAGGTACCTTTATGTTCAAAGAAAAAGGCCGGTCACTGAACAATACTACTGCTGCTTGCTTGAGGTATATTTTGCAAATAAGTGTTCGACTGCCAAGACACTCCACTGTCATGTTAATCATAATGTTGTCACACAGACTATGTGATAATCACTTCTTGAAATATTTTACATGATTAAAAGGAACACATGTGAATAACGAAACTTTGTGTCAGGTTTCTTCCAATGAGTGGCTGGCTTATCAGTGATAAGTTTCCAGTGGTCCACTTTGATTTGTAAAGTTGATACATCAAAGTTATGGATTCATCAAACAACACTCGGGATGACATTTAGTTAAGTAATCCAAATGTGTAACTGTATACGGGAATAATGATTACAGTTTTATCTATCCGCCGCTGAATAGGATTTGTTTAATCCCCTCTGAGGATTTTGAGTATTTCTAAATATGAGGCCTCAGATAATTCTGCCATGACATGGAAAGATGAAAGTGAATTACTCGGTTTGTCATAATAATAAACAAATAATTGATGTGTTTGCGGTGTTACGTTAGATTTCATAGAACATGGCTTTCAAATGATCTCTCGTTTTTAGGGATGTATTGTCCTACACACTTTTATAAATCCAACGCTTTTTATATAGCCAATGATTGCTTATCTGTCAAAATTAATTCAGATAAAACGTGTTTTGGCTGATACAACGAAACAAGTTCTGGTATTTTTATCAAGTACACAAAAGATTGATAGCTGATATCGTACATAATGGACAAAAGAATCACCAGTAATTTAAAGCCTCAAAAGCTACATGGTGGCCTTATTAATTTGCTAGATATTTTCCCTTTCATGTAGTTTCCGCAACTTTCATACAATTTTATAAAATGAAAAGAGCAATATCATTGCTTGCACAATAGAATATGTTCGTTTACTTTACCATTCAATATCTTTCTTGTATTCACGTTGCTTAAACTTCCCTTTAAAAGCCATCGCAGGATTGCTTTTCAAATGCTACCTGACGTGGACACGATGACTGTATTGGCAATTAAATGTATTAGTTCAGATTTCTTTATTGATTCTTTTTGAGTGCAGTAAAGATTGTTGAACAATACTGTGGCATAGAACTCAGCTTATATATAAGTTGGTTTCAATGGTCCTGCTTGGCACTTATAGCAAAGTATGAGAGGTTAGCTTTTTAATTATTTGATTACTACAAAGAGGACAATATGTCAGTGAATCTAGCATTGAAAACCACATCAAAATATATATGTTATGTATCTACGAGATACTTATGTATCTACGAGATACTCTTTAATTGCAATATGCATGGGTATCATCACTTTGACATTTAATGTTTACAGGTAGCAATACGATCTATGAACGGATGGATCTTTTAAGAGAGGACTGAAAAAAAACTAAAAGCGGGAAAAAAGAGCAAAAGGAGCAAAGGTGATCAAAGGAGCAAAAGTGATCACGAAACAAAGAAAGGTTACTAGACTAGGTTGTATGTGACGACAGGTATTGCAACCTATGGAAACGATTCAACTAAGAAATGATGAAATAAAATTCCTTGCTAAAAAAGAGAAGATATATATTGACATCAAAGCCCATGTGTAGCACGCAAATTGTCGTAACTGCCTCAAATTATATAACAGCTACAATAGGTGCTTTACCTTCTGTAACACATAACGTCTTGTAAAGTCTTGAGCCCTACTTGCGCAAGGAGTAAACCTTAAGAGAAGAGAATAAGATCTCAAACACAGAGGTAATATGTACTGCTATAAGTCAAGAACTTAACTGTTTATTGACAGGAAAGAGTCCTTGTTTCATACCCTTATCAGGGGGTTGATATGACAGGCTTGGCATCTGTGAGCTCTGCACTCTCATTGGCTGTTGTTACAACAGCCAATAGGGGATGACCAAATCTGTTCCCGTTGAGCACCCGTTCCAGTCTGTCTCACATGTCAGGAGGCCGCTCATGACACTGAACAACTCAAAGTGTCATTGGTAGAGCAACCTGCCCCCATGTAGACATAGTGGGAACTATAGCTGAGCAATAATAGGGGTATTATATGCCATTCAAAGCATAGCAGCCATACTGTAAGCATCAGGGAGGAGTATACTAACTAGAATGGCGACTGTTCCAATTCAGTCAATTTGTTTCTCAATAATTAGGAGTAATTTAGATATTTACTTTCTTCTCATAGAAACCAATATTACTTGGCCACAATAGGGATGTTTAGACCAAAGCTTTACAGTCTGATCGGGACAATATAGATGGTTTCATCTAGCAGGTCACCTATACCAATATTGCCTTTTGTTTACTGCCACGCTACTTAACACCAAAAGTCGAACGTTAAATCTCTTGTCGGCTTTCCAACTTACCATGCAGCACATGACTAGGCGATGAATGTTTAATGAGGCTCTGGTAATTAACCTCCATCCTCAGCTACTCCCCTTACATGCAAATTAGGCAGGCGCCAGGAGAGTAGTATAAACCTGAATTGTTTTTTGTGCAGGGACGGATTTCACAATGCCCACCTGTAATATCATAACGCACAAAAATAACAGACTATAAAAACCAGGGTTGCAACTTTCATATCAGAAAGAACTATGATTAACTTGTTATTTAGAAAAGAGATAAAGCTATCTAGGGGTTACTCATACTTACAACCAAAAATTAAAAATATATATATATTGGAGCAAGAAAGCCACACCTGTGCAACCTTGTAATGTACAATAATATGGTGTCGAATGTATCAAACTTTAAAGGAAAATGAAGATGGAAAACTATTTACACAAGAGTTTCTTGCCTTGCAACCAAATACGATCTAATAGTGGTGGTATGACAAAGATATCAACTTGCCTTTATATAAGAGTTGCCTGGTGCAAATACCCTTTGCACAGTTTCTTTGTACTTCTTACAGTGTATCAGTACTGTGTTCGGGTCAAGTCTATTGTCACAGTAAGCTTTAAGCACCAGCTCTTTTGCCCTCAATAACTGACAGCGATTTGCTTTATTATTACCTATTATTCAGATGGATTTGAATGATTTACTTGGAGTTTAGAACCTATGTATATAATTCAATGGTATTTTGAAAAGTGTCTGTATATATGAAAAGCAGAATAGTAAAATGGAAGAATTGGTGTATTCCAGGATTTGATGAACAAACTCAAATAAATTTTCTGCTCGGTGAAAAGATGTTTCCTTTTGAATTGCTAAACGTGTATCCGGGTATCAAGTATCTCAAAAATATGCAGATCAACAAAGTTATTTTGATGACACTTAAATTACATCTTCCACTTACATTTGAAGTAATTGCTCTATTCTGCAATGACCTGGGGTCCGTTTTATAATCTAGGATCTTACATGTAGATTTTTTTCCGTGTGCCATGGAGACCCAGAGACGATGTGAGCCAACTTTATTATTATTTCTTATTTATTCTTTAACTTATGAACGACTTATGAACGGCTAATATTCTCTTAAGGGACTGTTCCATCTGGCCGGATTCCCATCCGAAATTATGACAATGTCTTACTTACTATTCAGGTACCACCGCTGTAATGGAACACACTAACTTGGTAAGATTGGCACCGTCGGCCACCATCGGCAGCCGTCGGCCACCGCCCTCGAATGCCATGTTCCATGTCCAATGCACGCCAATTCTAGTACACCCGTATTCTGCTAGGAATACTACTGGTGTCCAATAACTACAACTTCAGAGCGATAACCCTGACCCCTGGTATGTTTACTCAGAGTGTCTATTTGAAGGTGGGTGGTGTCTTTGATGTGAATAAACGTTGTGTATAATGATTATTTTGAAAAATGATGGAATTCTAATGATAATCTGTCATATTACAGTCTACAGTGCCAGAATTGTCGAATTCGCCCAAAGTTATGATCAGAGATTTCTAAGTTTTCTGACACTATTGGCTGGGTGTCAGAATCGAGGCATATGCTGCCAGGGTGGTAATTTTGGTATCGGTTTCATCAGAAGGAACCCGAAACCAGCAAAATATGATTGCCAACGAACCCCGAGCAAGCAATACAGTAAAAAACGTGTCAGATTCTGATGGAACACACCCTTTAGCAAACAGACTTAAATATTATCAAACAATATCCCTTGTCCGAGGAACAGAAAAGGGTCTTTATGTACGATCCTAGATTATTAAATGGGTCCCAGGTAATATATAAGTGAATACGATAAATAGGGACAATGTGGCCCAGTTAAGAGTGTCTAAAGAGCTGGTTCCACCAACAAGTTTAAATAAAAAGAATGAAAAAACTCAATGGATTTGCCGTGATATGTCGTACCTCCTATGTCGTGATACATAGCGCGTGATGTGTTTAGGTGTGTTTTGGTGCTGTACCACCATGACACCTCCTACATCGTGGCAAATGTGCACGCGGTTATTCAAAACCTAGCAAGATTTAGCAAGACAACCAAATCTCGCTATGTCTTGTGTGTTGGTGGAATAATCACTTATTTAGATGCATGCTCATGTCTCATCATACCCCGTGCACCCCTCTCATAAGATCTCACACTCTCTAAGTGGTATTCTGTAGAAGGTTCTCACTACGCTCTATGGGAGAACAATTCTTAACGAACTAAGCTTAGAGCCTTGAGAATCCACTAGGTGGCATCATTGAGATTATAGGAATCTTTTGGTTGCATTGATGTACGTCTTGAGCACAGGAGGCAGGCTAGTGGATTCTCATGGCTCTAAGCCTAGTTCGTTAAGAATTATTCTCCTATAAAGTAGAGCTTAGTGAGAGTACAGAATACCACTTAGAGAGGGTGAGATCTTATAAGAGAGGTGCACCGTATAGCCAAGACGGCGCAGTTTGAGGAGCAGGCTAGTGCCGAGTTTCATGTCATATTACTACCCAGTTGACAAATAGAGTTCACAAAGAAGCTTTCCCGACGCCAGATCCAGGCGGAAAAGACAGAAAAAGAGCATCCTGCATGATGGGGGGAGAGCGGGCGTTTGATTTGACCAGAAACACGTCGGGTTTTTATGAGGGATCTCCGATGTTCAGCAGACCACGACGACTCTACCACGATTTATGTCTGTGTCCATTGATCAGCGCCTCCTCCTCCAGTGGGCCTGTAATTTGACTTTGATTTTCATAATTTTTGCCCAGCGTAAGAAGTCCTGACGGTTTGGGTCTGGGGTGGTCATAAATACCCCTCAATCGGAGGCGGCCCTCTTCTACACCCCCAGCCTCACCACGCCCTATCTCCTCACCCTACAAGCTATCTGTCTATCCGCTTTGGTACGTCCTAGGGCCATGGGACCTATTCCATCCCAGGGCTAGGTGGAATAGGAAGGGACCGCAGGCAGGGGACTTAGAACGAGAGGTTAGGGAGGGGGAGCTAGGATACATGCAGGAGGAAAATAAGTATAAATTAGACCCCATCATAATTGATTCTACGTCCAGTTCCAATGGCCACCAGAGGTCACTGGTGACTTCCGCTGTGACGCGATGACAGACATCAATGGAATATCCCCCTCCCTCCCTCCCTCCTGCAACCCCCACACGTTCCACCCTGTCTCTGCCCTACTACATGCACACACTCTCTCTCTCACACACCGTGCCACTCTGCCCCAGCGCTACTGTTTACCTTTAATTTAAATTAGAAATTGGACATCAGACCTCCAAGGACCGCCGGGGTCTTGGGAGACACCCCCGCCACAACAATCTTTTGCCATTTCTGCGCGGGGCAGGTGCGCGGTCGTGCGTGAAATGAATCGATGGAGGCGCCATCTTCAGTGGGATCTAGGAACGACTGTATTATCAGTGGGCGAAGGGATAATTTATGGATGCCTATAGGCCTCGTAACCATATTGGGGACTGAAAAATAGTTATTTTTGACTTGCTATACAAAAGTTCTCATAACTTAGACTGTAAAAAAGATACAGATTTACAAACGGTACCATATTGAACCAGCGATTATGGGCTTTATTGTCATATATATTTTGAATTTATTCAGGTAATTTATCTGTTTTCATTTTTGACACATTTTCTCTGAAATCATGCTAAAAGTTAGGGTGCAGACCTTCTAGAATATGAGTGATGATTCTATAGAATTCCATATGGAAGCAAAATCAAAGCCCAGGTTAATCAAGTAGAGATTTCTTTGAGGATCATTTTGATACCTTAACTTTTGTTGTACTCATATCAGAAGTCAAAATGGACTGTTTTGTTATCAAAATAGAAAAGTGGCAAAAAGCATCTTTTTGTGCTATCTGCCATATGTTAAAGCACTGTCATGCAAGGCAGAAAATTGCGAAGAAAGGCTTGGTTGGAAATGATGCAATATTATTATATTGTAATTTTAGAGAATGTTTTTCCTTTAGATATTATATATAGTCAAATGCTTACTTAAACTAAATAGATATGCAGCACAAGTTAATGTATAAGTTTATTTAGGGAAACACTATTTGAATGTGGATCCCACCATAGTCCCTAATATGCCTTCCTGACCTATAGGCATCCATAAATTATAAAGTAAAAAATAACTAGTTTTCAGTCCCCAATATGGTTGCGTGACCTATAGGCATGTCGGGGCCGCTACTGCCCCTTATCAGGACCCGTGTAGGGGCCCCCCACGCGCAAGGATTCTCCACCCGATCTTGAGCTATAGGGCCCTGCCAGCCGATCGCTATAATTACCGACTGGAATTCCCAGGCGCCGATCCAAATATGGACAATTAAGAGGCGTCCCCGGCGACTGGCGACTTAGAAGCCGGAGACTTTGTAGGGGCACATTTCGGCAGTGTTTATCTTGCGTGGGGGACTTCAAAGAGCCGCCATTACGACCGCCTCCCTCGAGGGGTGTGATCCGTATGTGTGGTCACATGACCCAAATCCCATCAGGCGTCGCGCGGCGCCAGCCAATCAGCGTGCCCCGACGCCGTCACTTCCGCTCATCAACACTTTTCTGAGAGTCCCCCGGTCGGTACTCGGTCTTCAATGTCATTTAATCATGCATAACCTACTTGTCCATCCCCCCTTCTTTTCTGTTTTCCCTCTTTTTTCATGTAATCACTCATCTTGACTTGACCTTGACCTTTGGGCCCGGTATTCCCTCCGAGCCCAGCGTTACTGACTCCTTTACTTCAAGTGATTGGAAAAAGAAAACGTTAGAGAAACAACGAAACCTTATTCCAGTAGAAAGGATAATATCCAGTTTCTTATCATATTTTTAAATGCTCATCGGATACCCTTACACTTAAGTATCATTTTTATTTTACGACGACCCAGTTTGTTCTTTTTAAATAACCCTTTTTCGGTACCCTGGAGGTGTTCGCCTCTTAATCACACCAAGATAAGTGTACTCAGTATGTGTGATCCCATATAAAGGACCTTATCAATTAGACATGCGGCTTTTTGTTATACACCTCCATACCAACAACAAACAAGTAGGTCTGCATTATACTTAAGCCTGTCTGGTCTCTTCATAGGCAGAAAACAAGCACTCTAGGCACGACACTTACTCATAATTAAGGTCAGTAGCCACCATGGAGGTTAGACTGAGCTATAGAGTGCTGGGTCCTCTGGGACCTTTCCAACATTTGCATCACACTCAAGACTCATGAAAACGATCCCGTCCACTTACCAACAACCCCCTCATCACCCAACAATCCCCGGCCGAGGCAGGAAAAAATAACACAGGAAGCCCGACGCCTTGGGAGCAGCCTATCCATCACAGGGATGCATGTGTTAGAACAATTCCATTGTTTTCCGCCGATTAATGATTAAACAGGCTGCAATTATGTCTGGTTGGTTTTAATGTGGAAGTGGGCGCCAGTAGATAGTGTGGCGCCCCGTTGGAAACACAAAGATAGTGCCTCAGGGCAGGTGAAGGGGTAGAGGGCATGAGGGCGGTAAGACAGGCACAGGGTGGAGTGTATAAAGCAGACAGAAAGGGATGATGATAGGGTGCAGAAAGGTGAGGAATATTGCTGCGAACATAGAGGAGAGAAGGTAAGAAAAAAGAATAAAAAGAAAGGAGGTGTGAATGGATATCACGGTGGTAAGCGATTAGATGGCGCTTTGGAATCAGTAGAGTCATCTACGATAATATAAGATCCAAAAGATAAGGGAAAGGTACGAACGATGAAGTCAGAAACATAGAGAAGATTCTAAAGGTATGAGGAAAATAGAGATTGGAGTAGCAAAGATATAAACAGAGGTAATAGGTAACCAAAATAAGGAGAAAGGTCTAGAATCAACCTCGGATGAGAAGAGAACTCGAAGTGAGATTATGAGTAGACCGAGAGGGCAAAGAATGAGATACAATAGAGGAAACCTATGAAAGTTTGCGTATTTATTCTTGGATATATGGCCAAGAAAGGTAGAGAGTGCCGGGGACGAGGGGATGAAATAGGGAAATAGCAGAAACAAGGTCTTAGAATCGAGGTGTTGAATATACGAGGGCATAAAATAATTAGAAAGAAACTCATGAGGTGAAAATAACTCGGTCTCTACTTCACCGAGTTTGACAGCGGACTAGTTCATGAAGCAAAGCTGAGTGAATTATGTGTCCATCAATCGAGTGGGTTTCTCGTTTTATCTCACCCGTATGCATTACCGGGAACATTATTAATCAATAGAATAACTCACCCAATTAGCCATTGAGTATCGGGTACACTACCTTCACTGCCATGGAGTATGAGTGACTAACGTCAAGTCTATGGAGAAAAATACCGGGGTGAGATGAGACAGTAACAGAGATACAAACATGTATACATGGAGTACCAGGGTGATAGAGGTGCAGGCAGAGAGTAGGAAACTGAGATAATAGGACGAGAAATGAATAAGGGCCAGAAAACGAGGAAGGTTATCAAAGCAACCACCTTTAGTTGGAGCTTCAGGGAATCTTATTCAACCAGATTTCAATAAGAGAGGGATAGGGAGACAGCTTTTATGTAAAAAGAAGAAACCAACAAGTTTTGGTCAACGTTGTCGTTCTCCACGACTTTGATGTGGTGGGATATGAACGAGGCAGCCTCCAAGTGAATATCACATGGCATTGAAGTGAGTTGGAGAACAACGACTACGACCGAAACAAGTTGCTTTCTGTATTTATCTCACCCCTGTGCACGCTAAAGCGGAGCTGAGTGATATCTTTATCGGTAGATAATGAATGTCATGTAAACAATTATATGAAATTTAATGAAGTTTAGATTTTATCCTACCCCATGACATGTTTTAAATTGCATATGTAACCCGTGGCATATAAATATCATATGGCATAACCGTGACATACAGTCACATCGTGTCTATGGAGATTTATATGAAGGTAGGATAAATATATAGACATGTATATACAAATGTATATATATATATATATATATATATATATATATATATATATATGTATATATACATATATATATATATATATATACATATATATATATATATATATATATATATATATATATATATATATATATATTTATATGTGTGTGTGTGTGTGTTGACAGACAAACAAATATGGAGAATGACATAAAGGGAAGATCTCAATAAGACAGACTACATTGGGGGTGGGGGGGTGTGGATATTGACGGCTGGGGCATTTTAATTACCCCTCAGTTTGTGGCGTGATCGATAACGCCCTGAGAGCCTCCATATGGAGACTAGTCAGGGCGAGAAGAGGGAAAAAAACAAGCCTGCTGGCGGCTTGTCACAAATGAGCTTCTGATTAAAACACGGCGGGCCGAGGCGTGAATGTGAGAATTTGGGAATTAATGAAGAGTGAAAGGAGGGGCGCAGTGTTGCCGGTTCGGTTCAACAGGTGCAATTAGTCCACCCCCGGAATGATGGATGCATAGGGATCATTCCTTGGCGCCCGGCTTTCTCGCCGGGGACCGGTCGGTAATTATGACCGCTACCAGCTTCTAATCCGTCCGGAACGTAATTAAAACAGTATGTGTTTTTTTTCTCCTACGGGGATTAAGCTTGAAATCAGAGATTAAGGGAGCTCCAGGCCGCCCGCCGTCGCCGAAACAAGATGGATGCCGGATCTTAATGGGAACCGAGGCTTCCTTAATGCTTCAATATCTGTAGGCATTAACAAGTTTACGCCGGGCCTAGAACAATTATAAAGGCTATTAAAGTGAAACAGGATGAATATCTCATCATTACCAACAGCGTCCTTGCTTGAAATCCATCCTCCAAGATAGATAGTTGTTTTCCAAAGCGCATTTCACGCTTTTAGGCGATATCCAGGGATGCCAAGTCTACCCCCAAATCCCCGCTCTTATGTAAGAAGATCATCTTTGATTATTTGAATGCAGGCAAGAAAAGGCTTGGGCACATCCATTAGCTAAAATATTGACGCGGAAATCTTGATTGGCATTCGCTGCATGGCCTGACAGAGGAAGGTTTTACTAAAGTGTCACTGATGTATTAGGATTCAGATATTGTGGTGCAATATCTGGGATAACAGTCACAATTACGGGGATTGATGAAACATGGCCGATATTGGCTCCCTAAGATTGGCAGTGTCATTGATACACCATGGAATTATTTCAGCTATTACTTGGCTGTCCCTCCCTCTGCCATCTCTCTATCCGTAATCATTTATCTGTGAATGTATGATAACACATCATATAGTATGCGACCAGTTTGTGAAACGATTTAGATTGAAATAAGAATTACGACTGTTTCGCGATCATTTACTATAAGCTCTAATGTATACGGACACAATTTGCGTATGCATGCAATCCAAATATTGCTGGGATATATTCATAAAATATCCGCACGGCATAAACAAAGAAATCCAGAGCACCAGTAAAAGCTAAAGCATGATGCGTCAGCCAAGCAGAGGAAGAAGCAATCTTCTGTCCCTTGGAAGCAAACTAATTGACCTTGCGGCTAATAAGTCAATTAGATGATTTTTGACAGTGAAGGATGAGAAGTTGTTTTTGTCTCAGAGGGTAAGGTGATTAGCCTGGTGCCGATAGCCTGCCGCTTTAACCACCACTGACACCCGGTGTCTAATTGGGTTACCCCTCTCCTTGATCTACTACACACCAGGTATTGCCGGGCAATCGCCGCAAGTGAGAGGTAGTCGTCTCCAGTCATTCCCCTCCTACATCTACACCCCTCAGGCGCTATAGATTATATACAGCGTGGCGCAGTGATATGCCGATATCTAGACCAGCTTGTCTCAGTGGTTATTTCCCATCGCGCTATACTAAAGAAGAAACCAATGAGTTTTGGTCCAAGTTGCTGTTCTCCATGAGTTTGATGCGGAGTGATACGAACAAGGCGACAGCTGAGTGAAAATCACGTAGCACTCAAATGAATCGCACTATATCAAAGAAGAAACCAATGAGTCTGGGTTCAAGTCGTCTTTCTCCATAACTATGATGCGGAGTGATATGAACAAAGTGACAGCTGAGTGACTATCACGTAGTATTCAAATGAGTTGGAGAACAATGATTTTGACAAAAACTAGTTGCTTTCTGTATTCATATCACCACTGTACACAATAAAAAACTGGACGAAGCACAGGATGTAGACCATGGTAAATGTACTGCTATACTCGTAGTGGCATGGAGAACGAGTTCAATGTTAAGCCTATGGGACAAATATACCAGGGGTGGGATAATAGATTATATTCAGCTCGCCGCAGTGATATCCCGAAATCTAGACCATCTTGTCTCAGTGGTTATTTCCCATCACGTTATACAGACTAGGACATAAATTAATCAGATTTTGTACCGGATAAAGGCATTTCTGGATTCTTGGCTCTCTCCAGTGTTATACTGGTTATGAGGTATCAAAGTGTTCGCTTCTTTCACAAGCTTTAATCGTGAGTCATTGTTGGAAATTTTATTAATGACACAAATAGTTTTGCAATGATGCTGGACAAGCCCCAGTAACAGCACCAGCCCGAACATGAAACTCCAGAATGAGTAAGGACTAAGTAAGGAAAATTATGTCCTATTATGATTACATTATCAGATAGGTATGACTACGGTTTGATATCATAAAGACCTTGGTGGAGGTTAATCGGAGAGATATTAAAAACATTGACTATGCTTATTTTCATCAATAAACAATTCCCTTTTTGTAATAAAACAACAACCTTTTGATATACTTTGGTTGGTTCTCAAATTATTACAGAGAAATATTAGATTCAATATAGCCTATTCCTACCCACTGCTTTTGTATTCGGATATGTCTTTGATATATTGCAAAAAGAAAATGTCGAAAGCCATTTCCATATGAACTATTGGAAGTCTATGAAATCTGAGATGTATACAAAATCTATATTGTGGGCTGTAGTAGTGTATGGGAGATTACGAGCCAACTCTGCACCTAAAGAATTTATGTATTTCCCTTGCAGTCAAGAAACAGCTTTAGTTTTCGAATCAACATGCTGGAAAGGCTGCACACTTCCTTCAATATCGATACATATTCTAACATACCTATGTCGATTTCCTAATTACAGTCAAGATTATACGTAGAATCCCTTTCAGTAAGGGACATCACAGGAATTTTGGCAGGTTTATTAATATGAGGATAATAACATTCATCAATAAGTGAATCTCATCAGTAAATATCAAACATTACCCCCTCAGGACAATGAGTCAATTTGTTTAAAGTGACACTGCTATTCCCCTTCTAGTAGATATAATTGATACAGAACAAATGTGATGAAGCCTACAATAAAAATAAATTTACACCAGCACAGCTGTCAGTGGCTAATTGAAACCAATATGTACCTTCGTGGCTATAAACAAAGGATAGATGATAAATCAAAGAAAACGTTCGTTAATGAAAGCCAAAATGGAAACAATTAGACGCATAGCAGGGGCTAAACAATGAGGCACACGGGAGAGGCCGAGATGGCAACCAAGGGAGAAAAAGCTGCATAATCAGGGAAAGGTGATGGATGGTGTTTGCTGTTAAGCCAATTAGGCAAGACAAGAGATTACCAACAAGAAAGGCGGGAAACGGATCCGGGTGGGCATGGCAACGTGACGCCACACAAATAGGTGTCACAACACTAAATCACGGTCAGCGCCACCAAGATGGAGAAGTCCCTGTATGATTAAAACAATAGATGCCGCAGGGGTTGTCCATGAGTGGATGTCGCAATGTGAGTAAAAGGGTTTCGATTTAAGAGCTTAACGACGCGGATAAAGCCCGGGTGAAGAGGCGAAAGAAATCCGCAGAGAGGGAGGTCGATGTTTGGAGTAAAAATAGGTGGGTGATGACAGAAAGCCGAAAAAGTGAGTATTTGAAAAAAAAAAAAAAAATGAAAAAAAGAAGAAAAACACATGCAATTTTATAATGAAAAGTGAGTAAGAAAATAACACTGCAGGGGTAAAAAAAACAACATGATTTATTTCAAAACTGGGTGGAATGGAAGATGGATATTAATATCCCTTCGACCTAAAAACAGGTGATTAACAAATCAAGCGACGTTGTGGGGGGAAGGATGGTTAATTGAGGAAGAGGAGGTGATGGCTAAAAACGGAGCTGGGGCCTCGGTTCTGCCGTCGAGTGATGAATGAATGCAGTTGACGCCGGCGATTAGCTGGAATCAGGAGCTGTCGGGAAACAAAGTGGCTGGGATATGGAGCATATTAGCGGGGATTAATTGGGATATTCCCACGCTCAGCGCGTAGATAGGAGTAGCTAAGGCTGTCTCTGTACCCGGCTCTATCTGATGTAATGCTAATGAGCGCCCACGCCTGCTGCCATTTGTCTCAGTCATCATCAACCTGTGGTGGGCTGGCAGCCGCTTGTAGGGTGGCCGTGGTGTAGAGGATGGGTGGTCGACGGGTACGGAGGGACGGGTTGTGATCGGGGAGGGAGAGGGGAGTAATCCTGGGTTTTGGTAAGGGTGGAGGTTAACTGAAGCGGTAACTGGGATGGTGGAGGTAGGTGGACTTATGTATGGGTTGATGATGGTGGTAGAAAGATGGTGAGGAATGGATGATGATTGGGATGGTGGAGAATGAGGTTAAAGGAGGGACAATGGGGGTGGCGGAGAGTGGGTGAAGGAGGAGAGATGATGAGAGTGGTAAACTAGGGGGATGATAATGGGGAGAGAGGAGTTATGATAATGGGGGACTGGTTGAAGGAAGTGAGGTGATAATGGAGGGAGTGGGTGATCTAGGGGAGATGACAATGGGGAGAGTAAGAGAAGGATGGGAGATGTTAATGGGGGAGTGGGTAAAGGAGGAGAGATGATAATGGGGATAATGGGTGAAGGAGGGGAGATGACAATGAGGGGACTGGTTGAATGAGGTGGGTCGATACTGAGTAGGAAAAGGAGGAGAAATGATCATGGGGGAGTTGATGAAGGAGGAGAGATGATAGTTAGAGAAGGAGGGAAGAAAATAATGGGAGGAGTGTGTGTGATGATGGGGATAGTGAGAGAAGATGGTAATGGGGAAGTGGGTGAAAGAGGGAGATGATAATGGGGGTTGTGAGAGTAGGAGGTGAGGTAATAATGGGGAGAGTAGGTAAACTAGGGGAGATGATAATGGGGATATGGAGAGGAGGGAAGATGATAATGGGGGAGTGGAAGAATGATAGGAGATGTTAATGGGGAGAGTGGTAGAATAAGGGCAGATGTAATGGGAAGAGAGGTGAACCAGGGGGGATGATAATGGGGAGAGAGGGGTTATGATAATGGGGACTGGTTGAAGGAGATAAGGTGATAGATGTGGGAGTGGGTGATCTAGGGGAGATGACAATGGGGAGAGTAGGAGAAGGATAGGTGATGATAATGGGGGATTGGGTAAAGAAGGAGAAATGATAATGGGGATAGGGGTGAAGGAGGGGAGATGACAATGAGGGGACTGGTTGAATGAGGTGGGTTGATACTGAGGAGAGTAAGGAAAGGAGGGGCAATGATAATGGGAGAGTTGATGATGGAGGAGAGAGGATATTTAGAGAAGGAGGGGAGAAAATAATGGGGGGAGTGAGTGTGTTGATGGGGATAGTGAGAGAAGGATGACAGATGGTAGTGGAGGGAGTGGGTGAAGGATGGGAGACGATAATGGGGCAGTGGGTGAAGGAGGTGAGGTGTTCATGGGGAGAGTGAGTGAACTTTCCCCAGCAATGATTTCTGCAATCCGCAAAATGTAGACGAACGCCCCCCCCCCCCCCCCCCACGGGGAAATCTCATTGTGATGCTGGTTTTCATTAGTATTCAAGTATGATAATACGTAAGACATTCTGCTAGTTTCAGGTTGTGTGTTTCTTCTGAGATCTACACAAATAGATATTTTACAACGACTATGTTAGTCTGATTCATCTTATGATGAATTGCATATGACATTGTGGTATGGTATGATGAGATGTGATGTCCTATGGTCCTAGATACTGACGATCAGTTGCAGCCTATCCTTTAGGTTTTAAGTCATTGGAACTATTTTATCTGAGGATGGCAGCACAGTGTGAAAAAATGTCATAAATCTATGTGCAGCCACATGAACATACTGCTACCCCTAGTATCAATTCAGCTGCACACCGTAAGACTCTTAAAGGCACCCCTTTATTAGCTATTAACGCTTCTCTGTTTCCAAGTCTACACTCTGAGCATTGAGGCTTTTTTCTCAGCCAGGGGAAGGTTTGCGACCCTAAACCCAGCCTGGTATCACAAGGGTGGAGATCTGCTTCAAATTGTAGAGTGTTGTTTAGCACTGACTAGCTGTAAGTACAATACAACTCAGGCCATCAGTATGGCATTATTATTATATACCCATGGGAGAATGTCTCACTTTCACTGACCAGGAGAACAAACTCTGTTCGTCACTGATTGATGAAAGAGTATTCATACGTCTCTCCGTACCATGTGGCCACTGTTATTCTTGAACAAGTTAGTTGTAAAATTGTAAAATGGCGATTTTAATGATCTTCAGGGATAAAATGATATAATAATGAGACATAGTGAGTGTGCCTGAATTCCATGTGTTACTCGATATTTTGATCGGATATATATATTCACCTCGTTCTTCGTAATTGGTGAATATTTCTAATCAAAATATCTCTGAATAGTTTCCATTCGGGCACACTAACCGTGTCTCAATATATTATCATACAACATCTGTTCCTGTTTATCTTAGTCAGAAATACCCACCTCGTTCTTTGAACTCGGTGAGTATTTCTGACCAAAATATCTCTGAACAAATTCCAATCAGTCACACTAACGATGTCTCTACATGTTCTTGTATAACATTTTTATTTAAATATAGATTAATAACCAATTTTCTACTCGCAATTATTCATACTGATGCGGTAACCGGTGGTTAACTGGTGACGCCCACCTTAAAAAACGGTTATTCCGCTCCTGATCGCTTACCTAACTTATTTCTTCAATCATTTATTGGTCATGATTCAACGCTTGGTTAGTTTTACAGTATTGCCGTGTCTCATCTACGGCATCGTTTCATTCTGATTCAATATTTGACTTATAAATACACATATAAGAGAAAAAGAGAAGATGATAGTGGATTCACATCATCAGACAATGTAGAGAGTTTAATGATATTATTAGAGCGTGCTTGCACGCGCTAAATACATCATCTAGAGACCTAAAATTTGTGTGGTCACATATATACACTTTCAGCATGCTGCCAGAAAACTATCCCTTCACTATCTGCGTGCTATCCACTGTGAAAATGTGACAGGAGCAGGGTGCCAGTGTCTCAGGGTCTTAGAAGCATGCTCAGCTGACCATGACCAATCGCTAGAGACCGAAATGCCTCATTGACCCATTGGTGCTTGACCTTGATATTTTTTTATCCTATACTCAGGTGGTTGCAGAAAAAGCACGCTCCTTCATCAATGATGAACATTCTATTTGCTCCTAGTATATAAATACATATACCAGAAGCTAAGGAATACCCAGGTTTCTATGGTGTGAGTAGTATAGGGAAAGTGGTCGATGTGAGAAGTAGTATATAGAAACTTTCCTATTCAGCGGGTAACATCGAGCTCCCATAGTTCTTATTGTACCCATCATTAGCATATTAAAAAGATCCGTTCGAAATCATGGGTCTGTTTTTTTAAGAAATTGGAGTGGAATATATTAGGATTTGAATCAGAAAAAGATGATTAGGTTAATTATTTGTCTATCAATTCCGGGATATAGAGTAAATGTATAACGGCCTAACATGCTGTACAAGCTGCAAAACTCGATGATAATGTACGATTTGTACCTTGTACAGCTTGGTCAGGATGTTCTATATAAGTATCACATCCATGATATCAATTTTATAAATACTGCGAAAGAAATCTATATCATTTCGTTTCTTTGATTCATTAATTTTGTATTCTGTAGTCCTACTTAGCAGCCCAGACTGTCTTTAGAGGAAAGTCTATACTAGCTCACCCCAGGCCTGAGTAACCTCGTACATCACATGACCTTCCAACACGTCCCACTCCCCTGTGATACAAACAGCGAGTGCCGCTACTTGGCAGTGAAGTCGGCGTAAGGCTACTTTGATTAGGACTTAAACAAGGGGAAATATTAGCCGGTTTCGGCGTCATCATCACATTAACACCGCCTTGATCAAGGCGCGTGGATCCTGTATATCTCCGCGCCGCCTGGCCCGACGCCCGCCGATACATACATAACTCCTCTAATTATCGCCCGCCTCTGTAGACGCACCTCGCAGCGCCACCTTTCGCGTCACGTGATTACTTAATGTAATCACGTGATGCGATCACGTGATGAATGAGGCCCGGTCGGTGGGGGGTGATTAACTAACAATTGTTCCCGTGGGACGTGGCCGGCCCCCTGGTGTCCGGCGCCGGAGTTAACCGGGCGTGACACTGATGTATAGCGCGAGCGGCTCCGGAGCTGCTCTAACCTGCTCATCCCCGGATTAATTCCTCGTCCCGGCCGCCTCCGTCTTAATTGTCGGCCGTGGATCAGTGACCTATTGGAGCCCCTCCGCCCTCCCTCCCCCAACTCCTCCCGTGCCCTTTCCGATCGGTTCCCTTGCCGCTCCTCCTTCACCCTTACGAGTGTGAGTGTGTACCCCCTTCCCCTAATTCATCCCTACTACTCCCTCTCCTTCTGAACCCTTCTCACCCTCAAAGAAACAAATACAGCACTCTCTTTACTACTCCTATTTACTGCCCCCTCCGTTTGGATTTTTACTATAGGGAGACAAAGTTAGGGTGGCTCAAAGGAATCTGTTCCGTGTTGTTTAGTGTTTTCTCTCCTCATTGAATTAATTGAGTGTATACCCCCACCCTAATGCATCCCTACTACTCCTTCTCCTTCTGAACCCTTCTCTTCCCCAATGACATACACAGACCACCGTCATTACTACTCCTCTTATAGCTATTTACTGCCCCTTCTATTTGGATTCGTACTATAGGGAGATATATTTAGGGCGGTTGAATGGAGTCTGTTCAGTGTTGTTTTGTGTTTTCTCTCCTCTACATATTAACCAGCTGTCTTTTAATGTAATAACTGATTTTGAATGAATAGATACATAAAAAGATACCCACCCAGTTCAAAGAAGAAATTCAGCCACCCTCACTTTGTCCCCTCATTATTACATACCTACAAATCATTAAAATGCAATTTTCTCCCTCGTCTCGAAAACCAACGTGGTACAAAGGGTGGTATTAATCATAGTTTGTCGCCCTGTGACAAACGGAATCCATACAGCTGGCCAGTAACTGTGAGATATTCTCCCACAGGTATATTATAGAGGAAACCATCCCATCAAGTTTGAATCATGTAGCATTCACAAGGAGAAGCCACGTGAATTACATGCCATTCAAACGAGATGCGATTGAGCTCTGACCCTAAACTTTAATAGGTTTCTGAATTTATCTCACCCTTCACATTGACTAATGGCCTAAGCTTTGTGACATAATCCCCCATTGAGTACTTTTTATAAATACTCAATGGATGTTGGATACGAGTTCCCAATGTGAAGTGTATGGGGAAAAATACCAGGGGTGAGATCAAAATAATAATACATACCTTCCTGTAGCTCTGACTGCTACCCTAGCACCTTTGTAAGCCGCTTCACGTTCATTTACCCCATTCTCACCCCCGACCCGCCCCACCCCCATCCTCCCGTCTCATGATCCACATTTGCCCGCCCACCCCACCCTCCTCCCCGGCGCCTACCCTAGGTGGCCCACGGGTATCTCCCCTAAGGTTCCCCGCCTAATCTAATCCCTGATACAAATCTGTGCTTTTCTACAACTGGGACCTGCTCGCGCCTTCCGCTTTGTATTCAAATTGCGTCTGGCTTCCTCCTGTGGCCGCGCAATAGCGGTAGGTGGGCTGGACCGGGTGGGAGGGGGTGAGTGGGGGTGGGAGGGGGTAAGCGGGGGTGGGAGGGTTCACCCTGGCTGTGAACCTCAACAGCTGTCCACTGATTCCCCCCACGTCGTGCCCCATCCCCCACCCTTCCTCCTGCAGAGCCTAATGCGGGAAGGTTCACATATTTGCATGCCGTGGCGAGTCACGCAGTCAGATTACGGCTTACTTAGATCTGCCGCCTTCTACCCTACTCAACCTGACCGTCCTGCACCGCTGTCTGTTCAGACTACAATACTTATATCACCTCGTGTGCTACCTTCCTTCCTCTACTCAGTTTTTCCTTTCCTCTCTCTGTCTGTGTCTCTGTTCGTCTGTCTGTCTGGCTGTCTGGCTCTCTCTCTCTCTGTCTCTCTCTGTCTCTCTCTGTCTGTCTGTCACTCTCTGTCTCTCTCTCTCTGTCTCTATGTCTCTCTCTCTCTCTCTCTCTCTTTCTCTCTCTCTCTCTCTCTCTCTCTAAAACATCCTGTGCAATTTTTGCTTTTATCTCACTCTTGGTATTTTTGCACCATGGCTTAACATTTGGAGCCCGTTCTCCATTACCCTACGGGTATTGCAGTCCGTTCTGCATTGTCTATAACCTATGTGTCATCCATGCTTTCAGTGTGTACAGGGGTGAGATAAATACAGGAAGACACTCGTTTTGGTCAAATTTCTTGTTCTCCAACTCGTTTGAATGCTAAATGATATTCATTCGGCTGTCGCCTCGATCATATCACTCCGCGTTGAACTCATGGAGAATAACGACTTTGATCAAAACCTGTTGGTTTCTTCTTTAATCGATTATCTTAGCCTAGTATAAATTAGGAACTCGTTCTCAATAGGCTTGCGAGCATTGTAACTTATACTTTATTGGCGATAAACAGATAAATATTTGCAGGCTAAGATAGAATCAGAAACATATTCGTGCTTGGTCTGATTCCCCTTTCAACATCTCCATTGGATTGTTTCAGAATATTCATTCGGCTTTCGCCTCGTTCATATTACCTCGTACTCCAATCTTGATGGCAAATGGAGACACAGACCAAACACTAATCAATTTCTTTCTTAGTTTTCATCAAAGTATTTATATCTGTTTTATAAATGGATCTATTTCAAAAGCGTGTATATTGTGAAATATTGCTTACATTTTTTATTTCAATACCCGATTATGAAATCGAAACACAAGGCTGTATAGAATGACCTATATCAACACCTATTAAGAAATGATACATATTTATCTTGGAATTTCCTTTGAAATCAATACAGATATTGTAAGAGAAGAACCACCCCATCCTATGTACCTCACCCTCATATCACATATGCAATCCAGATTTATGTATTCAACTGAATAAATATCGAGGTATGTTTATTTTTTCACAAGTCCCCTTTTTTCGGTCCAATTGAATATGCCAACGGTCCGGTAAAATACACGCCATGATATACGGCGCCCAAAAAATATACAGTGATAGTGAACGTACACACTTGCTGATGCCCAGGCCGTCCGAATGTACACAAGATTACATGGGAGCGGACCACCAGCAGAATAGTCCATACAGATAAGTAACACAAACTTTCCTCCCCAGTCATACCGCACTGCCAATAATCCCTCATTCTGATTGGATAGTTCGGCTGGATATAAATGCAAATGAGGTGCCGGTGCCGTCACCTTGGTAACAGGGGCCGTCGCCCTTGGCAACGGCGGGGCCATTGATCGACGTGGCCTGAAATTGACTGCTATGATATTCATTTCCATACTTCATATTGGTCATCAATTTCCCCTCATTAGTCCGGCGAAATGAACATTTATGGCTGTCAGACCAAAGCGGTGGGACCTCTTGCCATTTCTTTTATGGGGGCCAGGCCGAAGCCGGCGGGTCTAGATATGCCGCATGACCCTGTCGGGTGGGGAGCTTAGGAGGACAGGGGCTAAAACCCCTGCTCCAGGGTGGAGATGGAGGCAGGGGTAGTAGTGGGTGGAGAGGGTGGTGTGTTGCGGTAAGAGGGTGGGGAGTAGGAGTGGGGTGGCTGCTCCTAGTCTGGACTGTTGGGACAGATCTAGTCAGGACCATTTGGGGATCGATTAAGCGGGTGCTGTTCAGAGGCCATTGGCTCAGTGAGTGTTGACCGATGACTGGACAATGCTGACGAATATTGTTGAACACAATCGTATCTTAAGGTCGATGCTCCTGGTTTTTTTTGTTATATTATTTTAAGTTTCTCTGATACAGATCTTCCAATGGTTGTTACTATGTCCAAGGACCTGTTTCAGTAGTTTCGTGACATGTCTGGATGGCGTCTGTGACACCATACTGACAGATCACAAGATTGCAGTCGATGACACACGGAGTTTCACTCACTTCTCATAAGAATTAAGCAATGACACTTTAATATGAGTAGGGGATACATATAATCTATAATCGTTCCAAATATGAAGAAGATTGGCCACTTCGATCTTCAGATATTTGCTAGTCTTTTTCCGCTGTTGCTTGCACTGTTGGTGCCGCTGTTGATGTCTGTCTAGGCCTAATGTCACGAGACTACTGAAACAGGTCCCAGGTTTGTTTACATCGAAGTAAACACTCCTAAATTTCAGAGCTAGCCAGATTTAAGGATTTCTTTTTTTAAATACTTTATTTTACTTGAGTAGTACATCGGTACAATAACCAAGTGATGGAAAGAGAATGAAAAGGGTAGGAGGGTTGCAGTGATGAGGAAGGTGGATTGAGTTGATTGGGTATGTGAATGTATAACGCAAGAAATACCATAGTATTGACAGGTGTTGGAACAAATAATACATCTAGATACCATATCAAAATTACATAGTGTCAAAAATTCTAAAACACTCTCTTCTAATATTATGTTTTTTACCTCGAATTGTCTGCTTAAAAGACGCAATACCTTCAAGCTTTTGAGGTATGGCTTAATCAGACCTCAAATAGAAAAGCATTGCTCCTGTAATATCGGATAGTATCACAATATTCACGCAGTATCGCTATTTCTACGATGTGATAGCAATACGCCACTTTTCAGTTAAATACAGATGGTACCATAATTAGCACTGGGCTGACATCCTGTGGTGTGGATCGCTAGTCGCTGAAGTTATCAGGGGAAGGAGGACGGGGTCGTGGTGCCACCACACACCGTCATTGAGAATATCAGACTAGGGCATTTTTAACCAAATAGCCAGAAGTGCTATGATCTGCAGACGATCCGCCTTGGGTTGAACGTCCGCGTAAAATAATCACTAAATGCCACATTTTACATGGCGATGCGGTTATACTATTCCAACGCGATCTGCTTAAATTCGGAGGCAATGTTGAGGCCCTCAGGTAACTATTCTGCGATCCGCAAAAGTATCGCAAACATACAGCAACACCACCATGATAGATTATTATGGAATCCACACAAATAGCAAATAGCAAGAGAGAACTGACTGAACTTTGTAAGTCACAGGAGTTTTTAAAGATAACATACACAGGGTCTATGGAATTGCACATCGTCGCCACCAACATCTGTGAATATGTGCCTTTATCCTACCCCGTATATAAATCTGCATAGACTTAACATGGTGTGACTGTATGCCACGGTTATGCCATAAAATATTTATATGCCACTGGTAACATATGAAGTTAAAACATATGACAGGGTAGGATAAAATCTAAACATCACTAATTTCATATAATTGTTTACATGGCATTCATTGTCTTCTGCTACAGATATCACTCAGCTCCGCTTCATGATATCATTCCGCAAAGAAAACTCATGCCATATAAACAATCATATGACATTTCGTGATGTTTCATGTTAGTATGTCCTGGTAGTACATAGCTAATGGTATGTTAATACTGTGATATGAATGTCCATCATGGTTCCATTTATTTCCGTCCATATGTGATACAAAGACCTTTGGCTTTCCTGTATTTTTTTTTATTTAAAAAAATGTTGAATTCATCATGAATGCCTAGAGGCAATCTACCCCCCCCCCCCCCCCCCTCCTACCGGAACATACTGACTGGGGACATCTTCGGCCCTGGAGCTACTGTTATCCAACTACCTGCCTGTCTGAGATGAGAAGGGGCAATGGCTATGTCAAAGGGCTGCATACCTTTTACTACCAAAAACTTTATCAACGAGAATACAAAGATAATAAATCAGTGTTTATGGATTCATCGTACCGTATTCTATCATAAAGATTTGGAGCCATCCATATAATAATTTCGGAAATTTTGCTTTTTCACAGAATTTCAGAAAATCCTCCATCTGATCTTGTATGCAAAAGAACAAAGGAGGTTTGCTTCACTTCCAGTCTATGCATAGCTTTCTTTAACCCACTTGCACTCAGTAAACTTGCCATTTCTGCAACTGCCTGAGTCGATGATCCAAATGTTCTAAGCACCAATGGGTCAATGAGGTATTTCGGTCTCAAGTGATTGGTCATGGTCAGGTGAGCATGCCTCTAAAACCCTGAGACACTGGCGCCCTGCTCCTTTCACAATACCACAGTGAATACTACGCAGATAGTGAAGGGATAGTTCTCTAGAAGCACGTAAAGTGTATATGTGATCATGACCACTCTAACCTTTAGGCAATGTATTTAGATCGTACAAGCATGCTCTAAAAGTAATGAGTGCTCGCGTCCAGAGATTACACTGAATATAAACTATTGAAGAGTAGCGCCGATGCCATCGACTTGGTTCCAGTAACGTGTAACGGCTTCAGACAACAGCTTTGGTATGTAAAGTAATGCAAAGTAACGTAAAGTTCTACTCAGTACAAGAACACCATCCACCTAGCCTCCTACGTAATGGTGGTTAGTGTGAGCGTTGGTGCAGAAAGAGGACATTACGAATGGAACTGGTGATCACTGACCAAGTTATAGCCCGGCTTTAAGTACCAGTAGACCGGACCGTATCTGAACCAAACTTCCTCTAAGCAGCCGCCCACTTTCACTGTTTGATCCCTCTTGCAGTTATTACATTGCTGCCTACGGAATGTACCCCAGATAAGGTGCACACCTCTCATAAGATCTCACATCCCCTAAGTGGTATTCTGTACAAGGTTCTCACTTTTTTTTTCTTTTTTTTTATAAACTTTCCTTTATTGTCACATACGTTACTTACATGGGTTGTTTTTTTTTTACAATTCATAGCACCAAAGGTGGATAATACCGTCAGTGATACAGCTCACTGGTTTCAATCGGCTTCCAGACTTTTCCCATTTGGGGTTTTTTGACGGGAAAACAGACAGTTCTGCCATACTATATTTTCTATTAGGCATGGGCAGTTGTTCTTTGATCCAGTATATACATAGATTTAGTTGGATATATTCCCGATGTCGAGAAACCGTCATCCCGATGCAGACAGCCGGGTACAGTAAATTTCAGAATCTACAGGGAACTCATCTTGAGTTCTATACAGTCCAGTTCAGTATAAGTGAATTGATTCCATCATAATCTTTGAGAGAAGAATTCTTAACGAAATAGGCTTAGAGCATTGAGAATCCACACTCTCTAGGTGGTATTCTGTATTCCAGTACAAATAAAGCCACTAGGGTGCCAAGTAAACAGTATTCCCGCTAGGTGACATCATTAAGATTATAGGAATCTTTGGGTTGCATTGATGTACGTGTTTAACACAGGAGGCAGGCCAGTAGATTCTCAAGGCTCTAAGCCTAGTTCGTTAAGAATTCTTCTCCCATAGAGCGTAGTGAGAACCTTGTACAGAATACCACTTAGAGAGTATCGGATCTTACGAGAGGGGTGCACCCAGGGATCCATCGACAAACACTTATGGTGGAATGTAGGGTTGTTAAATCCAAACGGATCGTATGTGTTTTTTATGTGTTAGGTCATTTTTTTAGGGTGACTTTCGCTGCTAATTCACAGGAGGGAAAGTAGAAACACAGATATGAACAAAGTTTACTCAAGAAAATTAGTTCCTACAGTTTATTTTTTATCGTAATTTTCCATCTGAATGAAATATTTATGTAGTCAGAGTTCTAATTGGACTAATCACACAAGGCCCATGTGAATTGCGGGATAATTAGAAGTTTGTTTTTTCCGAAGTTATTTTTATCAATTCAAATTGTAGCACATGTGTCCTGCGAGGCAACGGCGCACTTTAAAAACAGCGAGTTTTCCCGCGCCACCACACACACTGAACTACATACAGGGACTTGAGTTTCTTTCTTTTTTTTATTAAACACAAATCATCACGATGATGGTCTTCCTTTGTGGTTTCTTAAGCAAATATATAGTATTTTCAAACTCTCCATACATGTGTTGTAATAAACACTTCGTCAAGTTGATGAGGTACACAAAAATAAAATTAGGATTAATACATTAAAATTAGGATTAATATATTAGAATTAGGATTAATACATTAAAATTAGAATTAACACATTAAACTAAGGACCCGTTAGGTAATATCAAGAGACGTCACGAGTTTGAGTCTGAGTCTATTTATGTCACACATTTTGTTGGCTCTGTAATTTGACGAGTCGAAGACGAGTGACATTACGAAGCCAACAAAATGAGTGACATAAATAACATCAAACTCAAACGAGTGGCGTCTAGATTTTATCCTACCCCATTCCCACATTTTTTCAGCATTAGAAGGTAGTGACATAAACAACACTTTATGTCACACCTGTGACATAAACATCTCCCATGTTAAGCCTATGGCGTTTTTTATCAGGGGTAGGATAAAATAAGTTACCAACGTAGCTAGCATCATAAGATGCCCTTCCACAATATCATAAATAGATAGTGAAATCAGGAATACAGGCTGATAGATGAATATGGAAATGGTAATCAGGTTAATTCATAGAGAGTTCACAAACAACAACACTGGACTCGACAGCCGTTCAGGCTGCATATCACGATATGTGACACCACCACTGATAGTAATGGTAGCATCCACAATAATCAGCTAGGCATATACTTCACATTATACATCCATCATTGAATACATCAGCATGTACATGTGGAACACATCGAAAGCAAGGTATCCACTGCACCCTCACCGATTATGTGTCACCGACGTGGAGTCAATGGCCACCACCAACAGACTTCTAGGGTAACTCGAAAAATCTCTGCCATTTTCGTCGGCCAATGAAAACTAGCCTTTTACAATAGACTTAGTCAATCTTCAATTTACTACTCTGTGTTAAATGTGTATGTTTTGTGAAGTGCCATGGAGCGGACATCACCCACAGTGTCCCATTACGATCCCAAGGCGAAATAGTCGAACTATAGGTAACAATGCTGGAGAAATGACGTCATGGATAAAACACCCCTCACACACCCACCCACCAACCGTCATTTTCTTTCCACAGTGGAGGAATTTCGAGCAGACAGACAGTCACTGATCTGTTAGCGTATCGATTGAAGCAGGGAACCTCAGGCTGACCACCAGCCCAGGGCGCCTGGACCATCATCAACGCCTCGTGTCAATCAGCACGCTCCGCCTCTTTGTTACGTCTATTAGGGCGCCCGGGCGTCGGCCCCCGCCTCTGCCTGCCAATATTCCCCGCCCCTGGGTGCACCCAGCCCGGCGCCCCAATATGGACCAGTCCCGAGAAGATGTCAACATCTGGCCGCGCCCGCGCCATAACTTGTGTGACCAGCGTCTTCCCTAGATGGCGCATGAAGCGGACGCTAGGCGCTGATGATGGTACTCTTTTGTGATTGGCTGATTCCCTCGGGTACCGGAAGGAAGTGATGTTTGCCCTTCTTTCGGCTGGATGCGCCCCCCTCGGGGTGCGGGCGGGCGCCGCTGGGGACGAGAATGGATTGCCCTGTGGGGTGAGACCAAGGTGGAGGAATTTGACTGCCTCCTCTGATGAACTTTCCCGCCATGGCGCTCTCCCCCCCGAGTTGCGCTCTCACCCCGAGGAACAAGGACGCGGCGTGGTCGAATTAGTCCGCGTTTAGGGCCCCAGTCGCCGGGACTGATTGCAAATATCTCCCGTGGGTGGGCGCTACCACCTAGTCATTCCTAGATGAGATATGCATTTCGCGGTGATTGTCCATCCAGCAATGCCTCATCAATTGCCTTTCAGACAGCCCTATTGGCATTTTCAAATTCAAAGAGAGCAATACATTATTCTTTAGCCGTCACTTGATCATTGGTCTCTATAAAGCGTAGTGTGTGGTCCTATAAAGGAAATCAGGTCAGTTTTAAATGGAAAAGGTTTGGTTTAAATATGTATTGTTTCTTCTTTTACTGCTTTTATTGCCATCCTAGACCCATGAGATCGGCCATGGGAGGCAGAAATGGAAGAATCTTGTAGCAGCAAATGTTGATACTTCACTAATAGAAATCTTTGATGTAAGAATAAATCAAAGTCATCATAAAAACAAATATCAAGTTTTATTCCAATAAATACATACTATTTTGAAAGCAAAACCAAACATATACATGTAACTTTTTGGGAGGGATGAGCTTCGCTCTTTTACTTTCAGCTTACGTTATTTGATCTTATCAATATTTACTCATCTGTATCCAGCACTATTTTGTATTAATTGCAAAAACATATATTTGTCTTATATTTTCTACATGCAAATACATTAGCTATTAAGCCCTAGATTAAACATCCCCTAAATGACACAGATTCCGACATGCAGTGCTCAAAGTAGGTGGTCGAAATCCAGACTGAGAATCCATCGTGATAGTACACTTACCAATGCAATCAGCCTGAGCTCACCCAAAAGCCATCCAGACCCAGAGGAGCACATTACCGGCTCACAGCGACACGTGGAGCAGCTCGGGGCGAGTGTGACCCCGACATTAGCTCGCCGAATGAAGCCCCACTGTCACAGAAACAAACTGGAGCCAGTGGTGGCCGCCACATGGCCCTTCTATCATGTCATGGCGGGCACGTGACCACGGGCCACTTTTTGATGTGAGGTCTGAAAACGCAAGTCCCGCATGAAAATGTCGTGTCATGAGCAACTGGCGAACTGCTCGCCAAGGCATAAAGGCTGACCGGGTTAAAATATCCCCGAGCTGATGAAACGCCCGGTGCAGTGCTCCGGACTTCAGATTCACTAAAACATAAGCACGCGGACACCTCGAGTTCGCTGCATGCCACTAAAGGACACAGAGTTGTTGCTAGTTCCACCTTTATCTGCCAGGAAATAGTAGTTGGGGAAAAACCACTTCTTTCTTCTGATATAATCTATAGATAATCATGAGACTAGACTAAAACCTTTTCATGGCAAACAAAACGAAAATCTTTTTATAAAATCCTTTGACAATTGGACCCACCACCTGCTGTTTTTTTGTTTAGCGTCGGGAGGCAAGACGGCTGCCTCCAAAACACAAAAGCTATGTGCCCTATAATAAGGGTACGTAGCTATTGTGCTATTGTTGCTAGTTCCACCTTTATCTGCCAGGAAATTGTAGTTGGGGGAAAACCACTTCTTTCTTCTGTTATAATCTATAGATAATCATGAGACTAGACTAAAACCTTTTCATGGCAAACAAACCGAAAATCTTTTTATAAAACCCTTTGATAATTGGACCCACCACCTGTTGTTTTGTTTAGCATCGGGGGGCAAGATGGCTGCCTCCATAACACAATTGCTATGTGCCCTATAATAAGGGCACGTGGCTATTGTGCTATTGAGGCGGCCATCCTGCCCACGACGCCATCCAAAACAACAGGTGGCGGGACAAATCATCAATGGGTTTTATCACAAATATTTGTTTAGGCTTTCCATGGAGGAATTTTGGCCTCGTCTCAATGTTATCTGTAGATTATAACAACTGAATACAGTGGTTGCCCCCTGACTACAGTGGTGCTATCTTAGAATTTCCTGGCGGATGATTGCAGAACTAGCAATCACTCTGTGCCCATATACCCTCCCCACCTACATACCATAACTCATTTTTGTCCCGGAATCAAGATAAACTAGAGTAACAACATTGACTTCCCTCGGCTTCATTTCCGGTTCACTAAACTGCCCCTTCCTAAAAAGAGAAAACGTCCGGTGCATTGAATCAATGGCTATTGATTCTAACGGCAAGGGGTTCTTTTATTCCTCTCTTTGTGTGGTGTGATATGATGCACTGGGGATGACCTATGGGTGCTGCGAGTTCAAATTTTACACAATGTATGAATATGATTGAGAGTTGAACACAAAGCAACCACTAGTCCACCAATTGGTTTTGGTTAGGCTTTTTTGTTCATAAGTTGGTTACAGTATAGGTAGAGCCTACGTTTCGACACTTACAATGTCTTCATCAGGGTTATGTTATACTGTGATAATTCTTCTGAGGTATGAAATTGAGTTGCTTTGGACAAAATAGTGTACAGGCTATTAATAGTACGGTTGGGAACTTTACTAGGTTCTTGACAGGTTATTGTGTGGAGTAATTTCAAATTACTGGTGCTATTGATACATTGGATAGGCGTTAGTGCTTTTGATCAGATCTTGAATTTTAAGAGGAATTTATATGTACTATCCATATATTTCTTAGATTTAATTCGATAGTGATATAGTGTCATTATATAGTTAGTTCATGGTACAGTGATCAGGAGGTATCTTTTTAAAAATTGCATACATGTATGATTGTCAATTATAGATAATTGTCAATAATAGACAATGTATGAATGTTGGATTTATAATGCTAGAATGCGTCAGAACTCCCGATGTTATTCCTAGAATAATAAGAGTTCATTTGAAATTAATAATTAAGCTTTATTTACTGCATGCTTTCAAATAATCTATTCAATCGGATAACGTTCTTCCATTGTTTTCAGATTGATTGACTGATGAGAAATTACTTTTTTTTGTTTCGGTTTTCTTTGATGGTACTTAAAACATTTTACATAATCTTATTCCTTTGTTAGAAACGAGTTGTTACAAATATACCTAAAAAAATGGCAACTAGTTTTCTTCAGGTGCCATACATGATACAATTGTTGACAAGCAGGGTTTCACTAATTAAGTTCCTTCACATGGCTTCACATATAAGTTCATATATCACCGGAAAAAGAAAAATAGTTGATTGTACTGATATTAACTACATAATTAGTGGTTAAATCAAGAGGTGGTATTACTTAGACAAAGGCCATGTACATAGCTAGCATTTCATTTTTATATATATATTCACACATTTCAAATGTCATAATGCAGGGATTTCCGTTTGTGGGTGACCTCTGACTAATTCCATGTAGATCCTGTTTGAATCCAAAGTCATGACTCATCACGGCGATGGCAGCTTCTCATGATAGCAGTGATGAGCAAACGTTCCCCCACACACATCCACACGAGCAACACTTTGTGCATCGCCCCTTCTACCTCACCCCCTCCCTATTGAGAAAACTTCTAAACAAGAGCTGGTGGCGGGTAGTAACACCATTCACCACCACCAGTTGACACATTCCTCAATTACGAAGCCTGTGTGTGGGGGCCATGGAGTGGGGTGTATTGAGGAGAGGGTGGGACTTGGAGGGGGTGGTGGGGGGAGGGATGTATTGAGGGGTGGGTGAGACTTGGAGGTGGTGGTGGTGGGTGGGAGGGGCAGCTTGGTGACTGGTGACAAAACCAATGTTGGCGGCGATTTTTAATGTGGCGCGTGTCTTCTTGTTGTCATTACGCCACCACGCCCCGCATGCTGACCCCAGAGAGCGGCTCATCCCGCCTCGAGCAAGCTCCGAGCAGCCCCGAGCAACTCCGAGCAGCTCCGAGCAGCCCCGAGCAGCTGTTCAGAGCAGTTCCGAGCAACTCTGAGCAGCTCCGAGCAGCTCAAGGCAGCTCCGGGCAGCACGGGGGACTGTGAGCACCTCCGAGCAGCTCTGAACAGCCCCTAGCAACTCTGAGCAGCTCCGAGCAACCCCGAGTAGTCCCGAACAGCTCCGAGCAGCTCCGAGCAGCTCCGAGCAGCCCCGAATATCCCCGAACAGCACCGAGCAGCTCCGAGCAGCCCCGAGCAGCCCCGAGCAGCTCCGAGCAGCCCCCAAGCAGCTCTGAGCAACCCCGAACAGCTCCGAGCAGCTCCGAGCAGCTCCGAGCAGCTCCGAGCAACTCGTCCCCTCAGGAGCAGCTCAACCCCCGAAAACCCCACCTCCGGGCGGCGTATTGGAGTCTCCCCGCCGGCGGGGCTCACAATGTGCTGCCCGCCGAATCCATCTTCAGCGGGCGGGGCGAGGCGGGCGGCTGACGAAATCTTGACAAGTTGACAATCGGCGTGCGGGCGAATCTGCTTTGAGAAGTCCCGACACTGACTGTCTTTGACTTGTGGCGCTGACCCCGCCGCGTGGCCGCGCGTCCGGCCCGCATTGAGCGGCGCTCCGGCTGTCAGGCCCTGATTTAGAGATGGTGTGCCGACGAGAGGACGGCTTGTCAGAGCTACATCTGACGACGAACGTGGGAAGGATGTGTGTGCGTCAAATTTGCTGATACCTTCGTCTCGGGGTCAGCCTCGCCCGGGCCGCTGCAAATTGACATGTTCTGATCGGACGTATGATGGGTCCCTCCACTAGCTGGGAGGCAGTGAGGAAGGGGGGGGGTGTATGGAGGGGGTTTTGTTAGACGGGGTTATGCCCATGCCGTATTGGCTGGCATACTACATGTGTGGGGTGCGCGTGTAGGTGTGTGGAGGATTGTGCGTGTGTGATTGTGACAGGAGCAGTTCGGTTAGGTGTGTAGGGGCGGGGGATGGGGCAAGAAGATGAACTCTGCAAATTCAAAGCAGAAACACTTCTTTTTCCAATATGATCCTGCCTTTCATGTGGTGTGATCTGTGTTCCTGATTGGGGAAACTTCCAGACTACAGGCCCTATGCATTATGCTTGCTGGGATTGGTTTGCTATGCACTGATTGGACGTTTAATTAAACCATACTGGGGTATTGTTTAATGTTTAGCCAATGGGAACATCGCATGTATTAGGGTTGAACATACTTTTTAAAGTTCCACTTTAGGAGATACCAGAAGGGTGGTAATCTGGAAAATCCATGTAAGTTTAAATGAGAAGTCAGTTACGAATAGCTTAGAGAAATTTTCAAAATTTGAACATAACCATTTTTAAAAAAAGAGGATCAGAAGACAATTACCTCAAAGAAAATATAGGTTCAAAGGAACAGGTATGTCTTTCTGTGCTGTTGGAACGTGGTCTGCAGTTGTAAGAAATCTTATAGATAAGCACTCCTTGCTTCAAAAATCAAAAGTTGATACCAGAGGCATTCAGAGACGTCTATGGTATATCAAAACCAGATGTCCTCACATTGTAAGAGATAATCAATTGAAAAGCAATTTGCATATATCTCAAAATGTTTATCACATGCTTTATCTTGATTTCATTATTATCTCTTATATTAATCTGACTGCGGTATAACCACTGTATCTTTACCGACATTACAACAGCCTCAGAGTCAGAAACCCATAAGTCTCAGCCGATTTCTTAACTATGTTCTCAATTGTTTGAGACGTGTACGTTAGATGTACGCTGTTTTAATATTGACATCCTATATCCTGTTGCTACATTTCAAATATAGTCCTTTCCTATTGTGTTTTCCTTGGTTTGTGCCGTTGATATTTCTATTTCTATCTCTAACTCTTGATAACTGTCTCTATTTTCTGCACATCCATTTTTTTTAGCAAAAGGATCTCTCAGGTAACCCGAGCTTCTCTTTTCTAACTGATCGCATTTTAATTTGTAATTTACAATAATGAAAAATCCTCTATGATCAGATTTTCGAGAGATGATTGATTTTGGAGGTTGTTCTGTAGTGATCAGTAGTGTAGGCCTATATGTTAAAATATAGTTTATTGACTTCATAAATAACGTTACTAAACAAGAGTTCCAACTGTACTTGAAATAAGATATAAACGACAACTTCAAGAAAGTACTTGGTCCATGGAAATATATTTATGGTGGTTCATATTTCCGCAAAGCTCGTACCGACACACTGCGACACAACTTTTCCGACAGGGCTAATATATGTCATACCTTTATCATAGCTATGTCGGAGTGCAAGTTTGGGTACACGGCGAATCTGCGTCCATGACACGTTTTACCCCTGTAAATGAGGCATATTGGTCCCTTTATACAGATTATTCTTTACATTATTATCATGAATGAACCCATTTTTTAATATTCACTGAAATACAGATTTGATCACCTTTTTAAAAGGCGTTCTTCCTTGGACCGATTCAACAAGGTAACAAACATAACACGAATCATTTCACTATACCCAAGACGATGTAGATACACATTTTGCAGCGAGTGTTTTTTACTTTAAAGATACTTCATAGTAGTAATTGCACGTGTAGGTCATTTGACGCTACTGGCATATTAGCGTCTTTGGAAGTTCAGTGTCTTTATACAGTCACTTCGGCAGTATGTATGCACATAGACAAGACAATACAAAAAACATAGTATATTCAATTGACATTAGATTATCGAATACGCCTGACGCTTTTGCACAACTAATGTACTAAAGGAGTTATTGAGTAGGAGAACGATACATTAGTAAATACAAGGGAATTGTATCATTGTTCTGGCACTTTTCAAACAAAGGAGACATATACTTGTCACATATTTCATTTATGCATGTATAGGTCCATATGAGTGGGTTTATTTTCTGTAGACGCACGTGATTTCATCTTTTTCCCATTTCATAAATGTTTTTTAATAAAAGCCGAGGAGGTTGTGTTTCTTTACTTCCCATATATCGCCATGATTTAGGTGCACTCGTATATTTGTCGCAGTGTAGTTTGATAGGCGGTGCTCTTTATCAATCTTACCCGTCAGCATTGAGGTGCGTGTGGGTGGGGGGTTGGTGGATTTGCATCAGAAAAGAAGAAAAAGTCAATATCAATTGCTGTTTGCACATTGTGGAGAATGGTGATAGGTACGAGGCTGACATTTCGTCTAAATCCTCGGGATTTGCTGCGGGGAGAGGAGACCCCACCGATCCCGGTGATATATTCACCTTTTATCGCCCTCCGAGTACTTCCTTTGATGCGAAATTATGAGGATTTGTCCGACACTGGAGGAGGGATTCACACTTTATCAGAGGTATGATTGCTGAGGATCCATCCCCTAAATGGGACGAGGGCGAACCTTGGATCTCTGATTGTATATCAAACGTTGAGATAATGGAGATAGGAGGTGGGTGCGTAACCCCTTGTTGGAGAAACAACGTGATGACCTCTCAATAAAGCGCCTGCACTTTAGCCTCTGGTGTGCACCAGTGAACTCAGCTTCAGTGCTTCAACTCGACCCCCTCCCGCTCACTAACCTGTACACCTTCTCGATCCCGCTTCCCATTACCCCCACCCCCTGCCTTCCAACCGCCCGCCCGCCCACCCGCCAGCCCGCCCACCCGCCCAGCGCTAAGGACAATATGTGTACTACGACACACCCATCCACCCAGCCACAGCCTCACCCCCGCAGCTACCTTACCTAAAAGTACCTTTTGCCACCACCTTATCGCCCTTGGAGACAATTTCCCCAACCCGTCTTCCTCCAGAGGCCTCTCTTGCACGTCCATCTTCCCAACTCATCTTCATAACAATCCATCTCCCCCCACATCCTCCCTGACCCTCAACCCCCGCCCCAACCCTCCCTGCGCACCTTCAGTGCCCGCCGCCATTAGGAGGACACCACGCTGGGAGAGTGCGTCCATCCACAGAGGATGAGGTTGGAGAGTGCGGCGTAATTGGGATTGTTTCATAACACAAAGGCGACTCTTTGAAAAGCAGACGACAAAACGCATTCCACCTGAGTCTAAACAGCGCGCCACACTTTCAAGTGGCTCCACGGCACGACAGGTGAAAATGAACCTGTGTTCCCCGGGTCCCTGTCACCTTTATCGAGACGGACAGGTCCTCCAGTGAAACGAGATAGCCCGGTCCACATAAACAACACCTGGAGGTGGATTCCTCAAAGTGACGCCACATGAAAGTCCGCCCAAGAATTAACCATTTCCTCACCAATGATGCCACAAGGTACTCCAGAGGCTAGTGCAAATGATGCCTCAATGCATCATTTTCCATTTTTATTTGTTAAAATGTCATTCTCAGCTGATTCAACATGGACCCTTATAAATTATTTGTTGAAATGTCATTTATCTCAACATGGATCCTTATCAAATCTTCTCAGATATTTCAGAGATTTTATGGTGATGATTAATAAATGACTTTATAGGAAACATTGACAGACAACGTTAAATATGGTGGGGAAGAGAATTCTCAACAATTGTAGCATAGGTCTGAACTACAGAGGTCGTCCAGTGTCAGGCATGCTGCATTTAAATACCAGCACCTGCGAGCAGGTCCGGCAATATGGACGAAACCTATAAAAGTTTAGAGTTAGAGCTCATATCTCATCGCGAAGTAATTCACAAGGTGAAGCCACGTGAATTACGTAGCGATTCAAAAGAGATGGGATCAAACTCTAACCTTTAAGTTGGATTGCTTTCTGAATTTATCTCACCCTTCACATTGACTAATGGGCAATCCTTTGTGACATAATCCCCCATTGAGTATTTTTTTCTAAATACCCAATAGGCGTTGGATACGAGTTCCCAATGTTAAATCTATGGGGAAAAATACCAGGGGTGAGATAAGGAAAGGGTTAACACCCCTGCTACAACCCACCCACTGGTGTGTCTTTCTAGGACTGAGATCTGTAGTGACCTGCCAAGTGAACTCCATAGTTTTAGTCTGGTGGACGGCCCAATATAGGATACGAGGATGAAAGCATGCAATCCATTTTTGAGTCCGTACCGACCATCAACGGATCCGATTCTGATGAACTCTGAGGATTGAAATGAATGGCCTCTGCAATTCACCGACGACAAATGGCCGCTATTTGTCTTTTTTGTGTGTGTTCTTTTTACTTTATTCCACCTAAACGTAGGCTGAAAGTGCGTCATCTGATAAGGTCAACTTTAAAAACCTCCGGCAAAGGTTGAAAGTACAAATAGCTCCATTACCTACGGAGCATCACATGTGTGAAATCCACTACCTGGTCATTCATGTCCTTTTCACCTGTCAGCTCCGATTTTCCTCGTATCTCAGTTTGATGAATTTATGGCAAATATAATTGTACAAAATCTGCTTTATTATTCATAATGTACCTATAACTAGCCCCAAAATAACTAATTTGTATTGTCTTCTAAACAACAGGAATCCTTACATCGGAGTTTCAGCTCTGCAATCTTCTTCCCAATAACCAAAGGGAATTCTTTTGTGGGGTATGTTTTTGTGAGTCTTTATTTGAGGGTCTTTGTTCAGCCTGTTTTCATTATAGCTTCCATTAAGAGGTTCTCAAAGTACTCTTGCCTCCTTGAATTTGGCATCAGGCGAGGTTTTGATGGAAATGGATTCTTTTTTAAATTCTTCATCCGAATTTTTTTTTTAAATCACTGGTAGGTAGTTGCTTTCAGTTATCAGGAAAAATATGAATGCGAAATAAACTACTTTTTAAAATTATTAATAGCTCACAAAATTCATCACAAGGATGGTTTACCATAAATTTATGGCGTTCCATGTAAGCTCATTATAATCACACTTCAGAAAGAAAGAAATATCTTTCTTCCATGTTCAGTAGTTATTTACAATACATTACAGAAAAACATACATAAGTTGTTATCCTACCCCTCATATAGATCTCCATAGGCTTAACATGGTGTGACTGTATGCCACGGTTATGCCATAAATTATTTATATGCGACGGGTGACATACGAGGTTAAAAACATGTGACGGGGTAGGATAAAATTTAAATGTCACTCAATTTCATATAATTGTTTACATGGCATTCATTGTCTACAGCTACAGATATCACTCAGCTCCGCATTGTGATATCATTCCGCGTAGACAACTCATGCCATATAAACAATCATATGAAATTTCAAGCACATATAAGTATTGGTAAATATCAACACAGGATTGGGTCTCAAGGACACAAAGCTGTCCTTACAAAGTGACTATGAACAATCAATAGAAGACGTGGTCTTTCAAAGAACAGACCAAACGATCTAGATGATCAACTTAAATGAACTAGCGATGCTCTGTAAATCAATAGCTGTATTACTTGATGCTGATAAGATAACACTGATATAATGGATTAATGTTAGTAAGTCAAAATACAATGGTGGCATCTAATTTAAGGGTGAAAAGAAAAAACTTAGGTATGAGAAAAGATATACATAAATCACTGTAGATAGAAAATCTGGGGGTAAAAAAAAAGTGCATTAGTATGACCTCATCATTACGAATAGTTGTTTAGAATTGTTTGCTGTGTTTTTTTAAAAGATTTAATATTGTATAAGGACCAAAAACTAGTACAAATGATGTAAACAAATGAAAAATAAAAACTGATTGCAAAAAAAAAAAAAAAAATCATATGAAATTTCGGGACATTTCTTGATAATATTTGATACAAAAAAAATATTGGTGAGGTTGGGGAATTTCTGGAGTTAGATGTAAAGTGAGACTTAGTTGGGGTTAAAATGACTGCCAAGTCACCACGGTACATCTGACCAGGCACCCAGAACCACTGCCGGCTGCTGGGTCGTATTTCAACTGCGTGTTAATAGAAAGATGGCCTATAGGTCATCGCCTGAGACACTGCGCATGCCTCAAGATGTCAGCTTCCTTCCTCCCCACTGGACGCGGCCATGATTACGTGAAGCGGCGGCCCTTGGCTCTGTCCCTGGAGATGGCTAAATGCAGGCGGCCTCCGCGTGGTGTGAGGCCGATATGAATGAGTTATTTGTGGCTCGTGTGCCTTGGCATGTCGTGTGACCACTCACCCACCCCTCCTATAGAGTTTGCCATCAGCCACCGCGCAGGTCGGAGCAGTTCTCCAACAAGCTCACCCAACTATAGGGGACAGAGCCATTGTGCTATGGAGGCGGCCATCTTGCCCCCCCCCCCCCCCCCCCCGCCCGATGCCATCCAAAAGACCAGGTGCCGAGACCAATTATCAATGGATTTTATCAAAATATTTTGGGGGGATTGCCATGGAGGAATTTTAGCATTGTGTCAATATTGTCTTTAGATTATAACAACTGATAACAATGGTAGCCCCCCCACCCCCCAACTACATTGGCGCTATTTTACAATTTCCTGGCGGATGGTGGCAGAACTAGCAATAACTCTGTACCCTATAGGGGACAGAGCCATTGTTAGTTCATGAAGCAGTCACTACATGGCCAGCAGTATGGCGGGCCCCTTTGGGGGTGACAGAACCTGTATTCTTGCTCTTTGACCTTCAGCTGCCTTTCAATGTTTTACTATGGTTCCCTTGACTCTCTACACCCATCCCAGAGCAGAATCACATAATGATTAAACCCAGGACATGATGTTCTTCACATGGAACACTTTATATACATATGTGAGCAAGGCTAGAGTTGTGACACTTCCCAATTATCACTTTTGCACTTACATTAGTGAAGAACACCTACTTTGTCTCCTCCATTAGTGAAGAACACCTACTCGGGGGCGTCATGGCAGCGCCCATGGATCATAGGCTATATGCCGTATAGGACATAGTGAGCAGCTCAGTGAACGACTCACTGTGCTAATATGGAACTGCATCGAGATCCATAACCAGCAGGGAGTTGCTAAATAACTGTAATATCACATACCTATGGGCGAATGTCTCACTTTTACCGACCAGGAGTACAGATTTCGTTCGTCACTGAGTGACGAAATAACATACATACGTCCCCCCGTACCACTGTAAAATTGCGTTTTTAATTATTTACAGGTATATGATAATAAGGAGACATAGTCAGTGTGTCTGAATTCCATCTGTTCTTCGATAATTTTGTCGGAAATGATTCACCTCGTTCTTCGAACTTAGTGAATATTTCCGAGGAAAATACCTCTGAACAGATTCTATTCAGGCACATTAACCATGTCTCCATATATTCCGTAATTCATGCCAGGAGATGGTGACGCCCGTGCCCAGAGAGAAACTCTGCTGAGGTCTGTTAAGAATTACTATATGCTTTATCAAGGAGATGAACTTAAGTCTTTTTTTCTTTGTAGTCTTTTTGTTTTCTGTATGTAGGTTAAGTTATGTCACAGCACATGGAAAAACGTGGCGACTGGGAATGTATTTCCTAATGCTGACCGTATTTATAAGGATATCAGTCTCTATCTGGCTTATGTATTGTCAGGATAAATAAACGGAATTTAGGAGAAGAAAAAACTGACAATGTGCAAGGGTTTTCGTTGCGGAAAAATCTCACGAGGCAAAGCTGAGTGAGATTATGTAGAAACTAAAATGAATGGCACATCAGTGGCTATGGATCGAGTGCGGTTCAGATTTATCTCACCATTATCATTGGCTGATTGGCTAAAATGTGTGACATCACCCCATTGGTTATTTTTCAGCAATACTCCACGGGCGTTGAGTACGTGTTTCCAATGTTAAGTCTATGGGAACAAAAATACTAGGGGTGAGATAAAGTGAATCAGCCCACCTCTTCCTACACTTCGTCCTGCTTTCACCACACCCCACCTACCCTGCATTCACAACAACTGGGTGAGAAATCCAGTTTAATCATCCAATATCTAAGAGTGCCCTGGGCTCAGTCTAATCCGTACCGTGCACAACATACCATTAGTGCCTCTATGGGATTCCCTGCCTGTCTTGTAATTAAGCCACATTTCGGCGGGGAATCAAGTCATCGGGCCAGCGAGGACTTCCCTCCGGGCTTTGTCAGAGGCCCCCACTAGCGCTCCGCCTCCCACCACTGCCGGCCAGATATTAAATACAATTACATACACAACACAGTTCGGTCCTCTCTTGATTAATCCTTTTTGTCTGCGAATATCGATACTGTCCACTGAGAGGTCACGGCCTTGAGAGGTCATGACCCCTCTCTGATCCTAATGGCGGTGTTATGCCGGAAAGCGACACTAGATGGGGCCATTGAAGCTAGCTGGCCTGAGTGTCACCTGGGATCTTGTAGGAAGGGAAGATTTTCTTTTAGTACGAGTCATCACATTGCTGGGGGATTCTCTGCAAGGAATCTGTTTTGACACCATGCGATTAATGTTTAATGATGGGTTTATATCGAACTGGATATTCTAGTGGACGAATTCAATAATACCTTCATTCATTTTGAGTGTTTCCATTCTTGTCTTATATTCAGAAATGATAAAAAATCTTGATAAACCAATAGAGTTAACTAATGAGTTAAGAAATGATAGATAAAAACTGTATAACGAATGTTATATGAAAATAAACATATCCATTTTTGCACACACAAAAAGAGAACGATAGGTTTTATTGATATGAATGTTAATCAACATTATAATTCATGAGTTTCAACAATCTATCTCTCAATTAAGTCACCAAAATATGGAAAGGTAATGCAAGTCTTCCTTGGATAATAAGCATAACAGGTGAAATATCACCCACATTAAAGAAAAATAAAATATTCAAAATAAACAAAAAACAACATACCGTGCCCAACCCCCCAAGTCAGGAGCCCCACCAGATCCCCGTGGGCGTTACACTTGATCACGTGATCACGCTGACCACTGGTCAGCCTTAATGTCACGTGATCGAGGCGAACTGCCAATGATTATTATTCCATTAAACAATCTGCACGTCAAGGGTTGGTGGGAAAGTTGCGCACACTTTCTGTGTGAAGGCGGGTGACGGCGTTGATGCCCCCCGACAACCCCGACCTGCCCCTCGCCCGACGCCTCGCCACGCCGCCACCCATTACCTCGTGTTATCCGCGAGAAGGGGAAATATGTCCTTTCTTTGTGTTCCGATCCTGCACCACCGTCCAGCCTCCAGACCGACGTCATTCATTGGCCACCACCATGCCATTGGCGCCCGTGTGGCCATGTGGTGCGGTGTGTGTGGGGGTATGGACAAGAATGGGACATAAGCATAAGTATTTTGTATTATGGTGATGTGAGGAAAAGTGTTTTATCCCACCCCTGGTGTTATTATCCCATAGGTTTAACATTGGGAATTTGTTCTTCATGCCCCTATGAGTATTGCAGTCCATTCTCCATGGCCTATCCTGTGTGACGTGTGTGCAAGGGTGAGATAAATACAGAAAGCAAACAGTTTTGATCAAAGTCATCGTTCTCGTACGCGTTTGAACACTACGCCATATTCACTTGGTTTTGCCTCGTTCATATCGCTCCACATCAAACTCGTTGAGAACAACAACTTTGACCATATCGTGTTTGATTCTTAATCAATCCTCGGAATATCAGCAAGAGACTGAAAAAGACGGAGCCAGAGACATGCACAGAGAGGGTGAAAGATTGACTATTATAATTTATTCAACAATGTGGTCTAGGTTCAATCTTCGTCAGTCATTCTATTTAGTTAGAATCCTGATAGTTGCTTAAATGTAACTATAATTCATGTTGCAGTCAAAATAGAAACGTCATTTATAAAGATCTTATGAAACTATGGTAAAGTATACATCGAAGAATAGGCTGAGTGTGATACGCTGGTTCAACCAGTTGACGCCAGGTGGAAGTGTCGTATCGTGGGCACGTCTTACTTCCGGTAAGAGCATCAGGTTACAGTTTCACATCGCAATGTCCTTTCATCTAATTAAGCCGATGGGAACTTTTTTTCAAACTGTGCATTGCCATGGAGTTCCGCCATGCTGTATAATCATATAGAACTGGATCGTGAATTATATAATTGTTTTGTTGTGTTTGATTAGAGTTTCTTACCTGACTTTCACAATGTTCCTTTACACAACGAGGGTGGTGATCGAATCTATGTTATGAAATTAGGTAGAAATCTCACCCCTACACATTTACCGATGTGAGTGATTTGTACAAATAGACAATACTCCACTAGTTTGGATGCGCTGCAATCATCATCGAAGCAAAGCCGAGTGACAATTAAGGTGCATTCAAACAATCAACGGGTGATAAATAGATAGATATTTCCAGACTAAGATGAAATCAGAAACCTATTCATGCCGGGTCTGAGTCCCCATTCACCGTCTAGTTTAGAGTGTTTCAGAATCTTCACTTGGCTATCACCTCGTTCATATTACTGCGCACTCCAAACTCGATGGCGTACAGACCAAACACTCATCAATTTCTTTCTTAATACCCATCAGAGGTGAGCCTCATCTGAGATGGAATGGAGAATACTTTTAATCTCAATGCACATTTCGGAACGTTGATGTACGTTTGTCGGTGACAATGGAATTGTAATTTTTTTCTCTGGTGAGGTATCCTAAAGGAGTCAGCCCCAATCGGTAGATGTAGGACAGCTAGGCAAGGGTCACTGAACAACAAGTGAAACCCCCTTCTGAAGATTTTTTTTTTTTCTTTTTTCTTTTTTTTAACTTTCTTTATTGTCACTTCATGATATTACATTGGTTATTTCCGATACAGTTTCATTACTATGTAACAATATGGTAGGATAGTACCGTCAGTGAACTTATGTCACTGGTTTCAATCGGCTTCCTTTGGTAATTAACATAGTCTGCTATGGGTGAGTTTGTGAGAGGGTAGTTTTGTAGACACAAGCCAAGAATGAGGTAAAGTTCACGTTCATGGTATATCATTTCATCAATGTGTTTTGAGTATGGATTAGGCTTTTGGGTGCCATTTAGATAGATCCAGGGTTTGGGAGCTGTTCAAGTGATAATTGGGTATCTTAATACAAAACATTATACCTCAGCTCCATCTAAATTAGGTATCGTATCAAGCATGCGTCTCTTTGTTAGGTTTTTGAACTCCTTATACGAGGGTGTAAGGCGAACATTACATGGTAAGCTGTTCCAGCTTGTTGCACATTGGTATTCTTTTGTCGCTGATGAGTTTTCTTGCGATATTTCTAAATCGCTAACCAACAATTTTTGAACATGTTGATAAATCAAGTCACCGACAATGGAATGTTGGTATATGGCCCCTGATAGGGTGGCCAACAAGAGCCAAGGGGTTACGTAATTTGCCTGTGACAAGTTTTTTTATTTTTTATTTAGCAAAAACATCTCTCAGCATGACTGAGTTTTTCAGATGCTCGTCTGATAAACACAATACAAATATGGCAGAACCGGTAAGTAACATCGAAATCAAAAGAGTTTATGATTTGCCATCAATAGGGCTATAACGGTGATGGATGAAGGTAATAATGAGTTGGGAGCATGTGACACAAACTTGAAGTTCATCGACTCCTATACGATTTGGAAACTAATCGTTCTACCCTAAATCTGTAGATGTGTATTGGGCTTTAGCTGAGTTTAGGCACTCCCCTTGTCGCCTCACACAAATAGACGACTGACACTATCGTCAAGTTCGCCTTGACCGACAGTCACTCACGGCAGTGGTATTTGCATCGTTCACGCCTGACTGCCCATGGACCTGTGGTCACGGTTGGCCTACGGTGCCCTTCCTGATGGGGTCCTCCGCCTATGGCTGGGGGGGGGGATGCTGGGCTTAATTATGATCATTAGGATAAGCATGGACCCACAGTGACGGCCTGGAGGTTGACAGTCCAATTAGAGATGACCGCTGGTGGCTAAACCCTGGAGGAGTTGACGTTAGGAGCGTCCAGCCTGGAGCAGGGTGCCCTGTAGAGGTCCCTAAGCGCCACAGCCGCAGCACGAGATGAAAACCAGACGTATTTCTTTCCCAGGATCTTTCACATGATATCAACGATCCGTTTTCGGCAAGGGAACGGCACTATAATCCAAACAACTGGGAGCAAATAGTATGTTCATTATTGATGAATGAGTGTGCAGTTATAAATGAATAGCAATTAAAAGGTTTGGGTTACATTCAGTCAATGGATAGTTTTCTGTAACCCACTTGCAACCAGTAAACTTGCCATTTCTGCAACTGCCTATCTCAGATCCCAACATATCAACACCATGGGTTCTCGAAGTATTTTGGTATCGAGTGATTAGTCATAGTCAGCTGGGAAGGCCTCTAAGACCCTGAAACACTGGCTCCCTTCTCTCTTCTAGCTATCACGTTGAATAGCATGAAGATAGTGAAGGGATAGCTTTCTAGAAGCATGCTGGAAGTTCAATGTGACCACTCTAATCTCTAGGCGATGTATATAGCGCATGCAAGCATGCTCTAAAGAGAGATGAGATATTATAAAGGAAACCTGTTTAAGTTTACAGTCAGAGCTCGTATACCATCAAGGTTGAATAGCGTAGTAATTCACAAGCCGAAGCCAAGTGAATTATGTATATTTGCAATCATGATGGGATTGTGATCTGACTGTAAACTTGAATAAGTTCCTGAATTTACTTCACCCCTCACATTGACTAATCGGTTAACATTTGTGACATAATTCCCTTCTGGGTACTTTTCTTCTCAATACTCCATGGGCATTGAGTATGAGTTCCCAACGTTAAATCTATGGCAAAAGAAACCAGGGGTGAGATAAAGCTGTGAACCTTGTCTAGATTCGGGCACGTTTTAATGACATTTTGTCCATATACCCCTACTTCTCTTCAATTTATAATGTAATTTGTTCGAGAATTATATCATTAAGGCTTTATTAAACTCGCATAAATATGTCATTTCCCCCAGATTCAAACAACTATCACCAGCATTATTTTCCTACCAACCCACTTACATCATGCTTATATTGGGTTCAAACTGAATCAAACGCGTTAGTCTTCCAAATACCTCGCGTCCTATTTAAAATAATTGTAGTTGACTTTAATATTGTCGACCTTTGCACTTTAGAGGGAATACATATATATATTCGGAAAAGTACATATATTTCCTTCGTAATTAGGAGCTTCTAGCTAGTAGAGATGAAAATACATATCGGTCTTGTCTTTAGCTCCTTTTAAATGCGTTCTCATATACATTCACATTATCTGCGGAGTAATGTCATCGGTAATTCTTCTATTTATTTGAAGTTAATTCTTTACTCATGATGAAATATAGCCTTATTAAGATCACGATTTCTTCTATGACTATATATATTAGATAAGTGGATCTTAGTTGAACAAGATGATATATCACATGGTCGAATACTGTGACTCTCACACGGCAATAAAGACATCATGATCAGTGCCAAAATATTGAAATCGTCCTCGTAGGCTAGGCGTAGTATACCAATAGATCTTATTTCTATGTGGAAATCCAAGTATAAACATCCTTCTGAGCTTTTCATCTATCTCAACTTCATGAATATAGTATACAGATATAGGCGAGGGAATGGATTCAGTGACCTGTAGGCCAGTACTAATGGCATGCACGCCCTACGGCGTTCCGGGGGGGAAAACATGAAAGGAGCCGAATAGTGCAGAGATCTGCCACTAGGGGGCAGCACAGGTCAGCGGGTACTCCGCGAGTCGCAATATTAACCTGGTGATACAGCCGCGAAACGCCAGTTGAGAACTCACATCTCTAGTATATGATCCTGGTCCTGTAAGAGTTTAAGCGTATTCCTAGTACCACATTATTATCTCACCCCTGGAATTTCTTCTCCATAGACTTATACATTGGGAACTCGTATCTAACGCCCATGGGATATTTAGGAAAAAATATCCAATCAGGGATTACGTCACAAATGTTAGCCCATTAGTCAATATGAAGGATGAGGTAAATTCAGAAATCCATCCAAGTCTAGGGTCAGAGCTCGATTCCATCTTATTTGAATCACTGCATAATTTACGCGGCTTCGCCTTGTGAATTACTACGCGATTCAAACTCGATCGAATACGAGCTCTAACCCAAAATTTTCCTAGGTTTCCTCTATGGTAACAGTATCCCCAGCCCGTCACTGTGTCTCGTACCCCATATTAAGATAAAATATGTCACTTCCGATGCAAGTAGGGTTTCTGAAGGATTGGTGACAGGAGTGAACCCTTAAACCCATTACGGATGGACAATGCCTTGAGGCAGTCCATGCTTTGAGGGAATAATGCCTTGAGGCAGACCCTGCTATGGATGGATAATACCTTGAGGTATTATTTGCAGTATTTGTGATATCATTGAATATTGGATCAATGAAAACGAAACTTTGACAGAATATAGGTTGACAGTTTAGTCAAAATGAATATCAACAGTTAGGATGTTGTGTCATATCACGTGGTGAAACGGTTGAACTCAAAAGTACACTGGCCACCAGAACTAAACTACGTTAACTCTGGTTGGGTTAAATCCGCAGGGGCCTTGAACCAGTAGCGGGAACTGTTTGTTGCTCTCCTATCAGATCTTTCGTCCTGCTTTGAGAGTGTGTTATTTCATAACCTCGAAGCCAATTTTCCATTTTCTTATTTCCTTTTATGTGTATTTTTAGAAAAATACAATGGACATAAAGCTAGGTTTCATTATCAATTTGTTAAGCTATTAAAATATTTACTGTTAAGTATTTCTGCTTTTAGAACCTAAATACGAGAAAATTACCTGGTTTTAGGCGCACACCGCAGATACTGTATGTGACTGTACCAAACCAACCTCATAGTAGAGACAGAGATGCTGTCCAATTTAACTCAGAAGACAATCGTCCCGTCCCCTAGCGTTATGTAGTGACACTAGTAACCGGCCCTTAACCACAGGGTTCTGCCATGGGAAATCGACTGTCAAGGGTTAATGCTGGAATTTTGGGTGTAAACCTGGGAATACGTATCATTTATTGAGATGAAAATGCGTACCAATAGAGCAATATTTGTAGTTGACTTGGCGAGTAACTCACTAAACACACACATATTCCATGTGCTGCAGAATTATATTATAGACTAGGAGCAAATAGAATGTTCATTATTGATGGATGGGCGTACAATTATAAATGATTAACAATTAAAAGGTTTGGTTACATTCAGTCTATGGATAGTTTTCTGTAACCCAGTGCACCCAGTGAACTTGTCATTTCTGCAACTGCTTGAGTCTAGAATCCAATCAAATCAAGTACCAGTAGGTCTTGAGGTATTTCAGTCTCTAGTTAGTGGTCATGGTCAGCTGGACATGCCTCTAAGACCCTGAGACACTGGCATCCTACTCCTTTCACAATGTTGCAGTGAATAGCTCGCTGAAAGTGAAGAGATATTGTCTGTTTTTCAGCACGCTAGAAGTCTATATGTGATCACTCTGACCTTTAGGCAACGTATGTAGAAAATTTGACCACGTTTTAATAAAGCCTAATTATGACATCCACGGTGAGGATTCTCTCCCATTAATGACTAAGGTAAGGATACTATGAGATAGTTCTATCTAAAGTAATACCAAATTGGGAAGTTGTAGGGAAAACACTAGATTGACTAAAAGTTATTTGAACACAAAATATGTGTGAACACGAAATTTGGATGATGATAATGCTTGGTCAGAATGAAAAGGTAACCTATGTGTCACCAAGTCAACAGGCATAGAAATATGATGAAAGGGTGTGAACCAGACATCTGTCAATGGCGTGCAAACCTCCATGTTTAGAACTTTCATTTTGCGAATATAATTAGTCTCCTGGTAGTGTAGGCTATTCTTTCCCATAGAATATTCAAGGCATTCAACAGAACTGAAGTTAATACCTTAGGTATTTATGTTTCTTCCAAAAAACCTGTTGGTTAATCTATTCAGTGCTTGGTAAGGGCATAATATAATAATTTGCAAACTGTAGCAAAGAATTTATCTGTTAAATACTTATAATGAGATTTACTTAGAAACGGACACATTTCTGTATTCTGAAACTATCTGTTAATTGCACTCCCATCGGACTGGAAACAAGTGCAAGTTGAGAGTTCATTTTGTGCCTCAAAATGAGAAATTTCCAGAAACCACATCTTTTAAATAGTATTCATTGTCCTACCCCTCATATAAATCTCCATAGACTTAACATGGAGTGACTGTATGCCACGGTTATGCCATATAATATCTATATATGCCACAGGTGACATATGACGTTAAAAACATGTGATGGGGCACGATAAAATCTAAACGTCACTCAATTTCATACAATTGTTTACATGACGTCCATTGTCTTCTGCCACAGATATCACTCAGCTCCGCTTCGTGATATCATTCAACTCATGCCATATAAACAATTGTATGAAATTTCATGACGTTTCTTGAAATTACTCAAATGTTATATGTGTCTTAAGGCCCGGCCCCACTGGTGCGATGCGATTGTCGCACACGTTTTATGACCCCATAAATGCCCCCATAGCGGTTTTTATTGCCCATAATGCGATGATTTCATCGCACTCAATCGCATGGCAATTCCAGGGTATACCCCACTGATGCGATGGATTCGTCGCAAGGTTTGTAGCGCCCCCTATGAAAAAAAATCTCCTATCTATGAAAATCCATGTTTTTTCTTCTGTATATGATTCTTTTTCTTGTATAAAACAGAGATAATGTTATTTGGACCTCTTTAATACATCTAAATTATTTCCACTTATTTTTCTGATCCAAATTGACATCCCTGTAGTTTTACCATAAAGGAAAATAATTTTGATGCTGAAAAAAAAACCCAATAACCCTGCCATGTGATTATCTCGCTGATGCTGTGGCCTCTCTGCTCCTGGTGTGAGCCTGTAGACACAGACTTGTCCCTCAATTGGAGGGGGGTTATATTTCATAAATACAATACAATAGGAGGCAACCCATACCAATGCGACGAATCCGTCGCATATCATGAACATTTCAAAATGTGCGATGCGATGAATCCATCGCATCGCACACGATCGCACACGCGCGGAAGTCCGGCCCCACAGGAGCGATAGTGTGAGATGCGACGGGCGGCGCCGTTTTTATGACCCTTGGCGGCCGTTTATGACTTTTTATTGACTTGCGACAATCGCATCGCACCAGTGGAGCCGGGCCTTTATAGAATGCGATTACATTCAGTATATGAGAATTGTTCATCTAACCTAAAGATCTATGATAGAGGTATGCGCGAGTCAGTAACTGATATGTATTTGTTTGTACAGGTAATCGGAAAATATGGAGGTTTATGTTCATCTGTTCGGAGTTTTTATTTGTTTTTCGTTCTTTATTCCAACCAGTCCTGTCAATTTTGACAGATCTTCCACTGGAAGTTCATAAAATGATATATCACGATTGCTAACCGATTTGAGGTTACAGAAATTAAGACACAGGTAAATATATGAATAATGCAAAGATAAGGTATTTTATTTCATCCCTGTTATTTTTCCAGATAACCTTAACATTACGAACTCATTCTCCATGCCCCTACGAGTATTGCAGTGCGGTCTCCATGGTCTATATCCTGTGCAACGTCCGTTCTTTTAGTGTGTACAGGGGTGAGATAAATACAGAAAGCAACTCGTTTTGGTCCAAGTCGTCGTTCTCCACAAGTTTGAACGCTATGTGGTATTCACTCATCTGTTGCCTCGTTTATATCACTGCACATCAAACTCTTGGGGAATGACGAATTTGACCAAAACCTGTTGGTTTCATCTTTAATACGCTATATTTATACCATACCTTTTTTACAATTTACTTTACACCCACCCACATTGAGACTTTCTGTTTATCTGTCTATTGGTATGCATTGTGCGTTGGCTGACATTATAAAATGAGCATTATCGTTTAAAACAAATTTCTATGAATGAAATAGTGCAGACGCATTGCAAACAGCACAAACAGCACAAACAAGTACCAAATAAAGCGTCACGGATCCACACCACTATATTCAAAGACCCAGAAGAAGAAAAAAAGACGACGGGAGCTCCGTTTGGCTTTGGCTCTCATATGTGGCTTATTGCATTTAAATCAACCTTGTTTGGTGGCATGATTATGAAGTCTTGAAAGTCATCAGTCGCCAGATGAAAAGGCGGGGCCAGCCTATCAGGCCAAATCTGGCGGCCATCATGTGCGCCTTGCATGCATTACTGAGGACGCTAAGTCCGACGATGATGAATCACAAACTAATGAGCACTTTTTCCGCGTAAGACGCATTACCTCCTGTCGGGTCTGCATAAAGCATTTCACGTTTTAATCACGAGATATTTGAAAACGGGCGCTGTGTTAAGTCTCCGGGGATTAAAAGCCTGGTGCCGGCCGATCATTGGCTGAATGGCGGGAATTAACACTTTTGAGCCGCAATTTGCGTCGGGTGCGCCCCTCCCAAGATAAAGAGATGCGTTTTGGGGCGGTGCTTTGAAGCCAACCATCATTGTATTAAGATGTCCGCGATAAAGGTATAAGATTTCTCATTCCGATTTGGAATTAAAATGGCGATAAAGGAGGCAGCAGCTCAGGAGGGTTTCTGATGGCGTAATGACGCTGAGCGGGCATTTAACATGTATGCAAATGAGCAATTGTTTTTAAGGCTGAGCTGCTCGGTGGTAGGTGGGTGGTCGACGCAAGCGGAGAGGAGTGATTGAGGATGCTTCCAGAGCAAAGCGGTGTTTGTGTTCTGGGTGGTGTGAGCCGGGTGGATGACATTAACAGTGTGGGGAGTGTTAAAGGTGTATTTGGTGAAGGCATGTTGTGAGGAGGGGTAAGTGGGAAGCCTGTGAGGATTGGTGGAATGGTGTCAGGAATAGGGATGATGTTCACTATATGGATAATGTCAGAAATATGGATGGTGTTAACTATATGGATAATGTCAGCATTATGGATGGAGTTAACTGTATGGATAATGTCAGTAATATTAGGAAACATTATTACTGTGGACAAAACCGTTCCTGTTCGAGGTCAGTCGTGGATTTCATGCTGCCTAACGCCATAGACGGAAGGACGTATGCAATCGACAACTGACCTGGAACGAGAACCATTTCATCAATAGTAAGGACGTCTGCTTATTATCATATACCTCAAATCGATAAAAGAAAAACGCCATTCCTTGTTGACTTATTAAGTCACAGTCACAGCGGGCACAAACATTATTATTACTCCACCCCTAGCACCAGTAGTATTAGATAGCCATGTGCACATAGGTATATAAAAGTATGGCTGGTGTCAACTATATGGATCATATCAGTAATATGGATGGTGCCAACTACAAGGGGAAGCCACGTGAATTACGTAGCGATTCAAAGGAGATGGGATCGAGGTCTGACAGTAAACCTGAATAGGTTTCTGAATTCACCTCACAACTCGCACCAAATACACCATGGGTATTGAGTACTATTTCCCAATGTTAAATCCATGGGGCAAAATACCGGAGATGAGGTAAAGATTAGTACGTGATTATATTTTTTTCGGTTCCAGTGGACCGGCTAGCCGCTACGTGGTTGGAATTTTCTTTTTAGTAGGTGACGATAACTATATGAGCGGCAAATAAAATTTAATAAGCAAGCCAATTAAGGGATCTTAACGATAAATTCCGAAAGTGAGTTCTATGAGTTATGATTAATATAACTTATATATGGGCTTAATTATAGTGTGAACATCATCTCACAAAACGATCCTCAGGTTATATCTCGTAGAGCCTAGGATTAATATGCTTCTAACGATCCACTTTTGACGACCATAGTACAATGGGCATTAGTGTAGCCTTCTGCTCCACCCCTTTATGCATAGCGCTAATAGAAGCTGTACATCTTACCTTCTCTCCCCAGGCCCTGTGTGGGAGTGGTGGGTGGTGCTGGGGCTGGTGGCATATTATATTGTTTTAATGCATTTCCCCCAAGTTTATTAGGCGCCTGGCTAGGGGCACTGATCCACCGGACGAGAGCATTAACTAAATAGCTTAAATGTTGAGGTGGGTCCCAGAAGCTTGGCACTTTACAAGAGAATGGCCTTAAAACTAACTCGCCTCTTAGCCTAATGGAGGCGGTGCCTGCTAGCACACACTGCTGGCCGCACAGTAATTAGAATGAACCCGGAATAAATAAATTAATGCTTCTTCTTCACAGGTGTCACAGGCAACTGAGTCGCCTCTGGAGTATTACCAGTCCATGGTGGGTGTTGTGCAGTGCCGGCCAAGTTTCACTCATAATCTAGTTATGCTCACTAGAACACATGGGCCACGGGCATATATGCAAAATGAAAAAGGTAGGAGTGGATGGGAGAGGGGTAGGGGTGGTTGCTGGAGGGGCACCGGGTGATAAAGGTGGTTGGAAGGGGCCATAATCCGAGGTACCTAGGAGATCAGCTACAGCGCGCTAAATTACCTGGCCATTTGCACATTAACAGAACCGGGCGCTGATCGACGCTTTACGGTAGGAAAAAACTGTTTAGGAATTAGCAGCGGACTCGAGAGGAAGGGGCTCGTAAAATGAGGCCCTGGGGGGAGGATGGAAATCTGAAGTGGATTTTTAAAAAGAGGGAGATCTGTGAGGCATTCTCAATGAAGAGGGGAGTTTCGCCCATCCTTTAGTCTAGATAAAAGTTAAAGTTGTTTAACGAGGATGTCAAAGCTGTATATGTAGGTCAGATTTTTTTATGATGTAAATCTTATTTCAATGGGTCATTTTTTACATTATAATCTGTAAATTCTTTGATAATCATTATATTTAAAAGCGGTTCCCTGAATGTTATCGGAAACATTCCTAGCTTTAAATGTGATTTAAAATTCGACTTAGTGCACCAATTTTTCCATGATGCAATAATGAACGTGAGTGTAAAACCATGGGCCGGTTAAATAATCTAGGCTCGTACATGAAGACCCTTTTCTGTACCTCATACAAGGGTTATCGCATAATGATATTTACGTTTGTTGGCAAAGACAGTCTTAGTCGTCCATAAGGCCATCCATAAGTGCTGAATACAGTTGAGATTCATCCTCCCTGGGTCTCCTTGACGTACAGAAATGTGTCTTCATGTACGAGCCTAGATCATTCAACGGGTCCCTGCATTGTAAAATGCAAAATAAAACCATTAAGTGCTATTATGTTAAATATTAAATTCCCAAGATATTAAAAGTTACTTTTCCGTAAGCTGTGACACTTTCCTATATCATTTTAAAATTTGGGCTGATCTGGTGGCGTTTACTAAGTAGTTTAACGAGTAGAGGAAAGCTGTATAAACATATAGCCAATATATAAAGCATGCCAAGAGGAAACTTTTATATTAAAATATCAGTTACACTGATGGCTCACATATGTTATTAATTTCCGTCAAATTTAATCTACACGCCACTGTAGCTTTACTTTGGTGCTGTATACACTTAGTGACAGTACTGCGCTGCGGAGATGCAGGTAATATCACATATCAGTTATTGTAGTTGGTATCTCTTTTGTAATGTTAATCATCAGTGAGAGGCATACAATCAATAGTCCCCCATGTATACGAAAAGAAGAAGGTAACATAAAAGCACAGACAAAAGGTGAGCGGTTACACCTGGAGCCAGCCAATTAAACCACGTGTAATCTGAGTCCATTTACATCGACATTACTGACTTTCGCATCATCATCAATGCCGTCTTAATAACACACCAGATGGATATTGCCGGCACTAAATTAGTTTTTGATGAAAAAAATGTATGTTTTTTTCCCACCGAGATGGAGCGTGATACAGCAATGTATTGTCCACCTAGAAATGCGATATTCCTTGGATGACAAATGAAATGGCCAGCGCCTTTGGTTTGAAATTTGTGCCCACAGAGGATGCAGGATTGTAGATTGCTGTTAGAGGATGTGTGTTGGTCTACTGTGACATACACATACCTAAGATAGAGCTCCCGATAGGCTACGATTGGAAATGCCAAAAATCGTAACCTTTCGCGAGGTATTTGAAAGAGGCCTTGAATCGTAGAGCTCTGTCGTGATCCAATCAGTGAATCATGCTCCATGGCTATGATTAGCTACCGATAGGCCACAAGAGGCTACGATAGGCTACGAAAAATCTTTCATGTTGGATCTTATTGGGAGCTCAACGATTGGCGTTTCCATTCGTAGCCTATCGGTATCCAATCATGGGTTATCGTAGAGTCAATCGTAGAAACATGGTCCACTGCCACGATTTTGTCTCACCTCCCTATGAAATTATATTCCAGTCGGGAAGTCAATCGTAAGTGCTTTCGGGACGAGAATTGGCGTTGGTGGGTGCAAGGTTTAACTAGGCTCGTGTGATTACTATCATCGTTGACTGTGTCCAACATGCAGCACATCTCATTCATGGCATACACTACGTGTTTAATCCGTCATAGCGCACGTGTTTGAGCATTCATATGCTACGTGCTTGGGTCACCTTATTATCCATAGTGTCCCCATTGAGAATGTATCGGGACTCGGTAAAACCACTACCCATTGTTTAGAAACTGTCAGATACCATAACCATGGTATACACATTCAAACCCGTGATATACGGCTTCAAAACCATGGTATACTGGAGAATAGTCTCTTTGTACTATAGAGCAAAAGCAATTGTTCCCCATTGATATGCCCTTTGCTATTGAAATTCCTGGGTTTGATTTCTTGGAGAAGATGGATAATAAATACACGATGGTTAAGTGAACAGGCGACTCTGTAAATCTTCCGAGGTTGACGTCGTAATACACTCCCTGGCGCTCGTGTATTACTATGCGTCAATCTCTCGTGGTTTACGACCGCCTGCCCATAAAACCGTCGATCAATGTCTGTATATACAACGTATTAAGCCGTTATACACCAGACATAAATTTATGTGATACGCAATAATCTACATGTTTAATGTGCCATGCGCCATATCTTTGACTTGTTATACATGTTAATTTTTGGCCATCATACACCATATGTTTGAGGCGGCATATACAATGTGCTTGAACCATCATACACTATATGTTTGAGGCGTCATGTACCATATGCTTGACCTGCTATATACACAATGTGTTTAAACCATCATACACTATGTTAGAGGCGTCATATATCATGTGTTAAAGCCTGCAAAAACCAGATGTTTGAGGCATCATCCCCAAATGTTTGTGGGTCAGCATATACTACTCCTTGAGAAGCAAAACTCTGATGAATGTTTGAGAGGCCATCCATCACATACACCAGACATAAATTTATGTGATACGCAATAATCTACATGTTTAATGTGCCATGCGCCATATCTTTGACTTGTTATACATGTTAATTTTTGGCCATCATACACCATATGTTTGAGGCGGCATATACAATGTGCTTGAACCATCATACACTATATGTTTGAGGCGTCATGTACCATATGCTTGACCTGCTATATACACAATGTGTTTAAACCATCATACACTATGTTAGAGGCGTCATATATCATGTGTTAAAGCCTGCAAAAACCAGATGTTTGAGGCATCATCCCCAAATGTTTGTGGGTCAGCATATACTACTCCTTGAGAAGCAAAACTCTGATGAATGTTTGAGAGGCCATCCATCACGTATTTGATCTTGTGAACATCATGTTTTAAATTCCATACACTGCAGTGTTTATCAGCCATTATGTAATATGGTAAATAAAAGACATGATATACGGAAACTGGCTTATTGACACTGTGCGTCAAAAGTATGTGGTAGAATTATTGATAAGATATATCCTGATGCCGAAGGCAGAATTGTGTATCTGATTGATAATTTTACCAAGCATTTTAAGTATGTTGACGTACTAAGACAGTCAGCCCGTTTTAGTATTACTTTATACCTAAAAATGGCGAAATTCTAGCTAGTCACGTGATGTCATACCCCGTACGTCACAGTGTGACGTACGATCACATATAGGACATGGGTAACAGTAGGCAGAATGTGTAGGCCATACGACCATAGGTATATAGGTATATGATAATATATCAATAATCAGTTCTTAGATCAGGTTACCGTTATGGCCATAATCTTCTACCATACAACACCATTGTGATCAAGTTATATAATTGCGTGATGGTAGCTAAGCTTTCGTAAGGATCAAACTGTTTGGTTTATTCCTTCATCCATCCTTCTGGCTTCATCACCAGAATCACCAAGCTTATTCATATGTTGATATTTGGCACAATCTATGCTTGATCAGTATTGATACCCTGCTATCATCACTTGCTACAAGCTGCAATGTTGGTTTTTCTAGAGGTAGGGTACTTTAACAGTTTTATACAACCACCCATAGCGATATTTTCACGTCTCGAATAATACCTCATCCGGCTTCCAATAAAACACATGGAAAATTATGAGCAATTACATTAGCTGCCTTATTTAACTAGTTTAGCTCGACGAAATGAGGCAAAAACCCACTTGCTTTCTTGATTAGGCATGCTCGTTGCCGCGATTACTTATTGGCCGCTGAGTTTAAATGACAAACTTTAAATAGCTGAAGAAACTTTAATAGCGTCGCCAGGCGCCATTGTTGAGCAGTTCCTCATCACAAACATGTGATGCCGGGCATAATTCATATTAGCTCCATCACCGAGGCTGTGCACTGAAGAAAACATTAGCATTCGTCGTGATGAGAGGAGGGGAGGCCCTGTCATCTTTATCATGCAAATTACATTAAATCTTTTTGAGTCAAAAAATCAAAGTCATTATTTTACGCATCTGAAAATGAGAGATTACAAATGAGAGCGAAAATGAGTCAGTGACAAGACGTGGAGAGCTGGTGGGCGACGTAGAGTGGGTCTGTCTCGCCTTGGAGACAGCGTGGAAATATTGTGGTAATTATAGTTTTTGCTCAGTCCTCGGGTTGCAATATTAAATGCACCCCCGTCATGCGTCCTGATTATGGCCTATGATTTATTTCCGCGGGAATATTCTGTTTTCCTCACACGACTCGCACTTGAAATACGCTATTTTTGCCGATTAAAACCTGGTTATGGTAATGACTGCAATTAGGTTGCAAATTGCGACCCGCCTTTGGTAAGCATCTTGATGGCGACCCCCCTAGGAATGAAACATAAGATGAGTGGTGATGGGAAGCGGGTATCTTTTACACCTAGGGCCTATTGCCTTTCTGCCATCAAGGTTATTAATTTACACGCCCCCTGATGCATTAAAATGACTAATAATAATGAAATTCATCTAACTTAATGAAATCACCTTCTTCTTCTTATGGCAAATCTGCAGCGTGCCAAGATTTCCTGAAGGCGTATTGTGTATTTTCTGGTGAATGCAACGTATTGCTCTTCTTTATCGCTTTTAATCTGCCAGCCTCGTTACCATTGAATTCTTTCTCACCGAAGCATATTGTGATCAGTCTCAACCAATGTGTAAAAGTTAAATATTAGCAACAATTAGATGTTGTCAAGAGATTTTGCTACATCTGTGAAGGGTGTTAAAGTGCAATTAACAGGGTATGTGACAGTCTAAAGGGGTGAATCCACCAGGCCGATTTCTCACCCGATCAATTGTTCCTGGGCCCTTAAGAGGAAGCTCACGTATTGTAATTCATTTCATTCTGATAATAATAGTTTAACAAATGACCATTTTCAAAGATTTGAGAAATTCTAGGGCATCTGATAATAATCGGCGATTGTCTGGCTACGGAATCGGCTACCGTCGGTCCAGTGGAACACCCCCTTTAAAGTGGGATTCACACGATGGGATTCATGTACCTCCCAGGGTGTTTTTCTGAGACAGATCTTGCTGAGATTCTGTACTCGAACACAATTTCTTCGTTTAAATTATAGGGATTCATTTCCCTGAGACATGTTTTCATCCCTGTAATTGTTAAAGACATTTCTCCCTAAAAAGAAACAAAATCGTATGAGATTTTGAACCCTGTGAGGTACATGAATCCCATCGTGTGAATCCCACTTAAGGAGCAAAGAGTTTGAGAAAACAAAGAACCACATTCATTCAATGTTAAGCGAATTAAGAGGGTGTGTCCACCTCCTACGATTTTGCTCTGGATGTGCTAGGATTAACGTGTCAGAAGGCTCAGCAACACACAAAATCGTGGTGCAATCATAGAGCTTGATGTCAGGTGAGGTTTTGTTGCCGAGCTCTACGATGCATGCCGTGCACTATGACGAAGAAACCCAAAGTAGGGTGTCTACGTAATTCAAACATATCATTATTTCATATCACTTCATAGCACATCATAGCCATATTGGTGGCCTACCACAGTGCTCGGAGATGTGGAAGACATGCCTCACACCTACTAGGATGGACTACGATGCATGACGATAGACCTCCTGATGTGCTACGATGTTGGCGACGAAACATGTGGTAGTCTGTAGTTGTAGGTGGGAGGCACGTCTAAATTTGCACATATCTAATAAAGGAACCTCGCCTCTGTTGTAAGTTTGCGAACATAATCCATGGACATCTGGTATTTCAAAAATGGAACAGGTTTGAGTGTCTGGTATCACTCCTCTACAGATATGCTATCAAATGCAAATACGTGTAAATAAAATAGAATCTAAGCTGTTTGAATTATATATCTATTTAATGATGTAGGAACTAGGACGTCGATGCTACATTTTAGAGAAAAACCTATGAAAATTTAGGGTTAGAGCTCGTATCGCATCAAGTTTGAATCGCTCAGTAATTCACAAGGCAAAGCTGCGTGTATTACCTAGTGATTCGAACGAGATTGGAGCGAGCTCTGACCCTAAACTTGGAATGGTTTTTTAATTTGTCTCATCCTTTACATTGACTAATGGGCTAACATTTGTGACATAAAAACCCATTGGATATTTTTCCTAAATATCTCATGGGCGTTGGATACGAGCTCCCAATATTAAATCTATGGCGAGAAAAAATACCAGGGGTGAGATAAAAGATTATCATGGTGTTGATTCGTTTTCAGCAGACGACATTTGTACCTCACAGACCAAGCTTATTCACTACATATCTGTACTTCATTAGTTCACCGAGGAAGAGTCACGTGAGAGAACAGAGACTCAGCGAGAGGGTAACTTATCAAAGCCTGACACACGGGTAGGATCGTGATATTCGAGATTTAACACATCAGGGGGACCACGCCTGATAAACCATAAGAAACGTCTTCAGATGAGAGTCAAATGAGATACAGAAATACACAGAAAAAGCGGCGAGAAAGACTTCGGGCACTGTGTATTTGAGACTGTATATATATATTCCTATGACTGCCAATGTGAACAAATGAGACAGAGGTAAGGAGGCAGCTACGTGGCGGGCTAAGGTTAGGACGACCGGGGTGTTTTGATGACGCTAATGTAAGTCAAATGAAGAAGCATCCCTCCAATTATTTCAGCACCAGGGAAGGGGGCGCATGGCCAACAAAGGAGAAAGAGATGATGTCTCCCAGCCTCCGCGTGTATATTAAAGTTTTTTGCCGCTCATTTTCTATCTTGCCATTTGCGACTTGTATTAATAAGAGGAGCTGTATACGTAGGCTTTGTGCATCCTTTTTATGGAAGGTTTTCTTCGTACTGCGTTTTGTAATGCAAGTTTTGTTAATAACCTAAAGAAACGACCAGGCTGCTCCTCATATATGCTCACGTGTGTGCAGGACTTCGATTTAATCAATGCGTAGTTTATGTAAAGATAGGACTTAGATTTCTTACCAGAGCGAGCTTCAAGTTTAATTTGATTTCATCTGAGATGGACCTGATACAAATATTGGTACAAAATAAGGTCGTACACATATGTAATGATGTGATTTGGTCGGGCAATAGATGGAAACTTCGGGAACAATTGTTGACAACTTAAAGAAACAACCGAAAGCAGACGACATTCAAATAATCACTATAAGTAAAGGATGCGCAGTAGTGCGAATAAAGAGGTGTACCGTGCCTGCCTGCAAGCGGCGTTACTTCCCGTTGCAATTAACAGGGGAAGTGTGTCATTTAGTGTATTAGCATGTCAATTAAGGCAATGTATGTAATCATGGAATGACTCCATGTCGACGGTAATTTGCCCTGACGAGTCCCTCCCCCAACTCCCTCCCAGACGGTTGTTCATGGCGGTACGGTCTCCCGCCACTTGGCGCACTAACCGCTGGCGGGTGTACTTAAGTAATACTTCCTAATTACCTAAGTAATGAGCTGAACAGGGGGATCTGGCATGCTGGTAGGCATATGGGCCCGCGCCAGGACTAACACTCATGACACCAAGATTGGGGGGGAGCAGTAAAAACGATAATTGGCGAGTAATGACGCATTGTTTCAGACCTGGATCATGTAATAGCTGACTTAATGAGCAATAATGTGAGGGCGAATTAAGAGCACAATAATAGGCCACCAGGCTAGGGCTATGTTTCTCTCGTGTATCCAGAGCCCTGCTTGTTACCAGCACAGGCCCACACTCCGTGAGCCTTAATGGCTGTCATCAAAAAGGGGAAAATTAACCGCCAGATATTGTAATTTAAATTCAAATTGAGGCAGAGAATGAAATTAATTTGAATTGTTTTTGCCTAATACAGATGCCCTTAATTGGAATACAGGAAGGACTTCATCTCCATTGTCAGAGCGGCTTTTAATGACACAATTTAGAAAATGGAGTTTCGATGGCAGCAAAAAAAAAAGACGAAATCATTGTTAGATGGAAAATTAGCTATTGCTTATTCCATTTGCGCGGAGATGATTAATCAAAGCCTATTTAAGAATGTCTTCTTGGCTCTATGTTTTCTTAAGTGAGCCAAAATGTGGCGCAATCTCTAAAGGCTCATTGCCATTAATAAGGGAGTTTAATTTCAACGATGGAAAGGAACACAATAATGAGATGGCTATTAACAATGTAGAGACTGAGGCCGCTTGCTATTTTATGCTGAGGATCAAATGCTACTTTATCAATACCTTTACAGAATATAATGAACTACGTCCGCCTGATGAATCGATTCCCAAAGAGAAAGAGCCTATCTGAGACTTCAGCCGTATTCAACTAATTAAAGTAAATAGCATCTCTTTAGAAAAGATGATACTTGCAGCTCCATGGGAATTTGCGTAATATGAGCTTCTATATTCATAGCCCGTTAAAATATGCAATGCATTATAGATTGTGCGGCAGCAATGAGAAGGACTGCTACTATACTGAGTGTTTCTAACGTGCTGCTATACTTAAAGTCCCCTTTTATCGACCATGATTCTCCTATGGAAATTAAGACAATTACACATGTACCATTATTAGTGTTCGTGTATATACTCTTCAACTACCCCCTGAGACCTGTATTGATCACTCCCTATTATTACCCCCTCCCACCTTTTCTTTTTTTAAATTGCTTACAACGTATGTTATATCTGTCAAAATATTATCATTGGTCTAAATAAATTGTCCCTGTTCCGCCCTGTTTCCTGTAAACTGTATTTGTATTGTTCCATCAGCTTAAAATTTCCACAGAACTCTGTATAAAAGACTATAACCTTCACCCTTTTTTATACTGGAAAAGGTATAAAAGGAGAGAAAAGAAATTGCAGCAATACCATTGGTTAAGCTTTACCCTTCATTATATGCAACTATCTTAATGTATGCTACACCATGTACGAATAACATATGCACTGTATCAATATAAAGGAAATCAGGCTGCTTTATATAAAAGAAATAATAATTGTAAACACATTCCATTTCGGTTCCTTTTGAAAAGAAACACATAAAATGGAACGGAAGTCTAAAGATATAGGAAAATTTGTCACCATTAGGTTGACTTGTATAATCTTGCTTAGTTTCAGGTAATCACATGCATATTTGCCGCGTTGCATCGGTCTGGTCAAGCACCATTGCAGCGTTGTTGCTACAATAGATCACAGTATGCCACGATGTGTCGGCACTAGAGCATGAGGCGTCGTGGTGACGGAGCAACAAAATAGACACACATCATCACGAAAAAATAGACTTATCATCGTGGACAAGGTGGACAAGGGGCACCCCTCTCATAAGATCTCACTCTCTAAGTGGTATTCTGTACTCTCACTATGCTCTATGGGAGAGGAATTCTTAACAAACTAGGCTTAGAGCTATGAGAATCCACTGGCCTGCCTCCCGTGCTAAAGACGTTCAGCAATGCAACCCAAAGATTCCTATATAATCTCAATGATGCCACCTAGCGGGTATACTGTGTGCCAGTGGATTCTCAAGGCTCTAAGCCTAGTTTGTTAAGAATTCCTCTCGCATAGAGAGTATTGAGAACCTTGAACAGAATACCACTTAGAGAGTGTGAGAACTTATGAGAGGGGTGCACCAACAAAGGAAGTAGGACATATCTTAATACTGTAAGATATATCAAGGTATAACACGGCAAATCCATCGTGCTGGTGGAACCAGCGCGTTTTTAGCAATAAGATGAGAATCTGACCGCATCATCATGCAGCCATGCATGCAGGCTGTACTCAAATAGGAGAGCCACAGTGCAGGGAACAAGTGTAGCCTATACAATATGTATGAGTTCCACGCTCTCCCCTTTCCTGATGGCTGGCCTCTCTCCTAATTACAAATAAGTGGAGACTGATTATGTTTTGCATGCCCGACAACTTCGTTATCTTGACCTATCGATCCAACCCTTCGATCTGCTCAACCTGACTGACCCTCACATGTCAAGTGGGAAGGAAGTGTTTCGATCTTATCAACTTTGCCTGAAGGCATTGGAATGGCAACTAAGCGTAGGCCTTCGCGGGAGGGGGTTTAAGCGTCATAATGCGGGTTTTTTTACCATAATTTTATTTTCGGAATCCTCCCTATGTTAACAATGCATCTCACTTTCCTGAATATGGATGTGAAACAACCCAAATGTCTCGAGTCTATTGCTATACTTCTAGGGTGCTATATCATAATTATAAGGAAGGCATGGAAGAATGATCTTTGTAGTGCCCTATACTACACCGCTCTTTCTTGTCTATGCCGCTATGTTTTGTTGTATGCTCCAGGCTGGAAAAGCCGGCGCATACGGTAAAATAGTGCGCATATGAAAGTAGAGTTTGTACATAAACGAGTTGATATTGGTTGTATACTCCTCGGAGTTGGCTCTGCACAATATCCTCGCATGTGCTCGGATATATATAACTACGCGTGAACTCCTCAGAGCATATGACCGCTTATATCTGAAACCTGGTTTCAGATGATAGTGCTGGTATGCTCCGAGGAGTTTACGTGTAGTAATATCCGAGTGCAAGCGAGGATATTGCGCAGAGTTAACTCAGAGGAGTATACTACCGCTTTTATCTGAAACCAGTCTATATTGTATTTATTATCCACCTTTTCCTGACAAGTTAGGTACTGATGTTGGTTTATTTAGCTACGCACTAGGTTTTTCATACGCAAATTTTTTCCATATGCGCCAGCTTTTGTTACCCGAAGCATACAACATATCCTTATGCTCCGGGTATGTAGATACACGCTCCCCATGTATTTTCTATTGGATACTTTGTATTAGGTTGATGATAAACATATATATATATATGTGTGTATTTGTATGTTAAGACGTCTGATGTTAACACACAATACATTCTACACACGCTGCTAAATGATAGTTTCCTATAAGACATCCAGCGCCGCCTGAGGGCAGTAGACGCGGCCATAAGGACGAGGGACGAGGTTATAATTCGTGGCTCTAGGACGTGCCCTCCCTAATGAAGGCAGCCATTACGGCGTCTGACCAGTCAGCAGCTCGCAGGAATTATTGATGAAGAATTAGACACCCTTGGGCCCCGGAGCAAGGGGCGGGCAGCCATGATGACCTAAATATGCCTCGGTCACCTTGGCAACCTCTCTGCAGGTCACTTCCCATTTAGATCCGACGCGGGGTCCGCTGGCAGCGGGGGCCCTTCACTTGTATAAATGAATATGATAAACGACCTGTGCTGATCCTTCGGCCCTGATAAAAAGAATGCTCTAAGTGCTGAATTGCATAATTTAGCACAGAAAGGGAGGGCCTGGTGCCGCTGGGAATTCTAGGGCCAGTGGAAATGTCATGGTGGGGGCAGCTCACAGGGGCCACGACTTGAAAGAGAGGAAGGCTCAACCCAGATCCCCCCCCCCCCCCATACACACACACACCCCACCCCGACCCTCGCCTAGTTAGCTTCTCTGATACGTCCTCACCCATTGGATCCTCCGTGCAAAATCAGAACAGAATGGACAAATTAATATATAAAAAAATATCCATCTATATTTTTTTTTAAAGAAGGAAAAATGCCATTACCCTACTCAATGTGCTGTGTGTTTATTATTGTATTTTTTCTCTTTTTTTTATGCTGATTGTATACATACACTATGGAGTAGTATTTGTTGTAATTGCCTACTCCCTTTACTCCACCCTTGCCCTCCTTACCCCCTCTTCCATTTATATTAAAAAAAAAAAAAGCCATTGCCCTATTCAATGTACTGTGTGTTTATTATGGTATTTTTTATTTTATTTTTACCGAGTGTATACATACACTATAGAGTAATATTGGTTGTAATTGTCTACTCCTTTTACTCCACCCTCACCCTCCTCATCCCCCTCCTCAATCTATACAAAAATTAGAAAAAGAAAGCCATTACCCTACTTTGTATTTATTATGGTATTTTTTTCTTTTATTTATACCGAGTGTATACATACACTATGAAGTAATATTGGTTGTAATTGCCTACTCCCTTAACACCACCCTCACCCTCCTCCCCCTCCCACCTCCAAGTCCTCCACGTTACAGTTTGCAGGTCATGGTTGCTCCGGGCGTGGCGCAAGGGGGGAGGGGAGAAGGGGTGTTCTCGTTAAGCCTGGCCCTTAATCTGGAGTTTTAAGGTCCGCTAGGTTTAATCCCCGCCCGGCTGACCTCGGCCACCCCTGCTCCATGCATCAGGCCCATGGCCATTAAGCAACTGTCATACGGCAAAGTAAGAAGTATGCTGCTCGCTGAATTTTGTATAATATCAGGCGCGGCGAATTAATGGCGGCTCCGACGGGGAACCAGGGAACGTCAGCCAGTGCCAGCAGGGGGCGGTACCGTTTGATAGTGGAGGGGGAACCGGTGACTAGACTGTTCTAGTGTCTGCCAAATCACAACACCTTCAACATCATGAATTTGAGTCGTAGTTTCGATGTGGATAGATTTCTTTTATTTCTCTTTCCCATTGCTTTCTAGGATGGATTATACTAAGTTTCATCAGTCACCCCAGATATATTATTATACACTGGTGCACGAATGCATCACTTTTACGCGATAGGAGAAAAGATTTCATCCGCCCACACTGTGGCGTAATATATGTAATACTACTCTCTGTACCACGTGACCACTCATTCTTCTATTTAGTGAGTTGTAGAATGGCATTCGTAATGATTTTAAGGTATATAATAATAAAAAGACAGTGAGTGTGTCTGAATTCCATCTGTTCCTCGATATTTTGGTCAGAAATACTAACCTCATTCTTCGAATTCGGTGAGTATTTTTGACCAAAATATCTCTGAACAGATTCCATTCAGACACACTAACCATGTCTTTCTATATTATCTATTGTTATATACCTATGGCTGTGTGACGTCAACTACAGATACGGCCCACTCCTACCCATGGTGTATGTATACCCGTACATCATACTGTGACGTACAGGGTATGTGGTCACGTGACTAGGTAAACCTCGGCATTTTTAGGTATATGATAATACGAAAACAGGCTGACTCTATTCGCACATCAAAATACTTGGTACAATTATTGTCCACAAACATCCCTCTGCCTATGGCATTGGGATGTAAATGACCAATGATTTAAAGTGTATTTTTGACGTAGGAAGACAGTAAGCCAGTTTCCGTATGTTGTGGCCACAATGTACATTACAATGGTAGGCATTGATGTGCTTTATAGCAGTGATTTAGCAGGAGATCTATCCAATAGAATTTCCCGCACATGTTTGTTTTGAAGCCTATTAAAGGGGTCTCCCACTATTACGATTTGCGCCTCCGACACACTACGATAGCCTTACGATAAGCGTTCTGATGAAAAAATGAAATTTTTGTCGGAAGGAACGGCTACCCACTTCCACGATAGAGCCGTTCCTTCCGACATAAATTTCATTTTTTTTCATCAGAACGCTTATCGTAAGGCTATCGTAGTGTGTCGGAGGCGCAAATCGTGATAGTGGGATACCCCTTTTATTGACTCAAGTACATGTTTGCCTTTAGACTGCAATGTACTAAAATGGGAAATGGGAGAACCTCGAAACTTTTGTAGATCAGCTTCCAGAAAGACTGATTGATCAGTTTGGAATGATTGATGACCGTAGGTTGGGAATTAGTCACACAGTGATTCTACTCATAGTACATGTATTTAAGATTATGGCTTCCACCACAAGACCACCACAAGGAATTTTCTATGGTGGATACACTTACCTCCCCAGATATTATAAATAGCAACAAAAGACTCAAATAAAAGCAGAATGAATGAACTTCACGCGAGAATCTCTGAACATTTGAACAGGGCTGTGTTCGTGACCAGTTCTCCAGAATGGGGATCTTGGGGGAATCTTGAAAACCTATAAGTTTTGTGTTATGATGAGCGTAGTTATAAACAAGTCCCATGGTAGTGTATTGGACCCTGACCTTGGCTTATATATGGTAACATATATGTGAACTTTCTTCATGTACTGTGTATTTATACCTAGAGAAAGGGGGCATTATTATATACCTATTGCCGTATGACCTACACATACTGCCTGCTGCTACCCATGACGTATTTATGGTCGTACGTTACACTGTGATGTACGGGGTACAACATCGCGTGACTAGCTAAAATCTCCCCTTTTTACGTATAAAATACGAAAACAGGCTGGCTTTCTTAGTATGTCAAAATACTTGATAAGATTACTATGTATCTGATTGGTTATTTTACCGCATATCTTTTATGTACGAAGACAGTAAGCCAGTTTCCATAGAATATATACACAATCATGACTGGTTTTGTTTACGAGTGGCCGTAATCTCCAAGTATTTGACGCGTAGTAATATCCGAGCGATTAGCGAGGATATTACGTCGTCAACTACGAGGAGATTATCCTACCCCTAATAAAAAACGCCATAGGTTTAACATTGACTCAATGTATTTGACGGAGCGTTAGATAAAGTGTGATTTATGCACCGAGGTGAATAAAAAAACGGACCAATCAGGGACGAGATAACGAAAGTAGATCCGGCAGCATTGATAACTACTAACATGGATGATTACAAATATTCTCTGTATATCGGTGAGATGGGGTAGGATAAATACGAAACTGAACTCGAGTTAGCCTTGTCAATGTTCATACCACTCTGGTCAGGTCTGCTACTCACTAAACTCGGCTAACGCCTCGTGTAGTAATACACAACCTGCCCATCGTTGCATAAACATTGACAAGGCTAACTCTCGTTTAGTTTCTACTAATTATGGTCATTCGTATACAAAACCAGTCGTTATTGTATTTATTACCCACCTACAAGATTGATAACAAATTTATTGCAATTACAAAGTTTCTGTAAGCCATTTAGTTATTGACATCACAGCACTGTCAAGTGTGGCAGTAATTCGGTGTAGACTTACATCAATGATATAGTTCGCCATTAACCTGTACTTCTAGCATGCAAAGTCTGTTATGACAGTGATTTCTGATGGTAAATGATATTATTATGATTGATTCTAGACAATTAATATTGAATGAACAGTCAAAAAACTTATTTCGAAGTACATGGTGATTCAACCTCATTATGGACAGGACTATTTTTCCGGAATCTCCTGCAGGAGATTCTGACATGCCAGAATCTCTTGGTAGCTGTTTCCAGGTGCCCTATACATTTCCAATGGAGACTCCGTAATCGGTGGGTAATAAAATGGAATATATCTATTGCAAATAAATCTAGTTTATTATACTTCGAGCTATATATGTAGTATGCTACTATTCCACTTTTCGAGAGGATCAGAACAGCTAGGTATAAATTCAATTTCAAATAACAAATCCAAACAATCTTCCGACCCTGAAGAATATATCAAAGAAATTTAAGGGAAGACTGCATAAGTTCATTATTACGGCATATCGATGTAAAGTCCCTTAAAAGGATGTATGTATGTATGAGTATGTACATTTATTGATACAAATGTACACATGTCCTTCTTTGAAATACATTAAGAGATTAATCGTCGATATAATCGAACTATGAATAATATATAAGTACTTAATCAACAGTCTTTTTAAGATACATGTACTCCTGTCCTTGGAGATACTGTATCCTTAAATAAAACACGTGTTAGACATAGCCGTTGCATAGTTCCATCTAGGGGAGTGCCTACATGACTCGTATTATTGTTTCAACGTTTACTTTGTATCCAATTTATTGGCAAATACTTTGGGAATTAAAAAAGTGATATTGTTTTAAAGGTCATTTAAGCCATGATATTGTGGTACATATAGATATTAATAACAAAGTAGCTGTGAAAGGCGACGCATAGTCGGCGTATCTGCGGGGATTAATAGTTAAATGCAATTTCATTAGAGTTCATATTTTATGAAGCAAGCATTTATCTCAGCATCTGATACTCACGACAGGTTTTGAAATACATTTGCCATGATTTTAGGGGACCTGGTCCAATTCACTTTATATGTGAGCACTTTAATTTGCTAAAACTCCCCAGTGTGAAGTCGCCATCGCTCTGGTATTTAGTGGGCCTTGTGAAACACTGAAAGGGTGTGTTGCATATATCCATTAGGACAAATCAAATCAAGGCGAGACGGCAGCCAATTGTTTAATCAGCCAACGTTTTTTTTCCATTCCCACAGAGAGCTTGGAGGATGAATTGACTATAGAGCGACAATTAACAAAAGGTGAACCGCATTTTCCACATTACTTGTCGCCTACGGCCTGTTCAGTCATTGTGAATTCACCGCTGTAGTGTTTTTTCACCTCCCTTTTCACCCGGCCCTGTGTAATAGGGAAGCTACATGTAGGTCTGTATTGTGCGCTGGTGGTGAAACTATGCCAACAGTGTACAACAGGCGGCTTTGTCCGCATTCCAATGTTAACACAATAATGACGCGCCAAAACAATCAATTCTAAAGTCACTCTTTTTTAATAAATGATAAAAAAAAATTGCCGACCATAAATCCATTCTTCAGCACCAGGGGCTACATTGCCTTCAGCACCCCCCCCCCCCCCCCACCCCTCTTCTCCCACCTCTCTCGCCTGTGTTTATCAAAGGTCGTTTGCAGTATTAAATGTTATCTGTCCTTGTAATGAGACGACTGAACCGCCTGCATTAGCACATTGTGGTGAGCGATAATGCAGGGGCAGGGGAACAAGCGACAAGGCTGCGCGCGCACGGCAGACGGTGTCGCCGCGCTTGTTCACCCCCATTCTAGCGTCGCGCCCGGCGCATGCGTGAACGGGATAAAAGCTCACGTGCATTAGGGATATCGCCATGGCGTCCTCATTACACCTACCTGACAGCGCGACTGCAAAACCGCGCCGCCGACAAACCCGGCGTTTACATTGGACGACTAAAAACGGGACGACTGTAGATCGTCAGGCTGATAGTCGTCAGGTGGTTGCAATGTCCACCACAAAGGTCGTCGACCACAGCGAGCATTGTAAAATCTTCGAACAATGTAAAATGAAAAGAACGCTCAATGAAACTTTGAAACAAACAAAAAAATATACCCGAGCGTTTACACTGACGACTATAAGTTTTCACAGAATCGCCGCCTATCTGGACCACTAATTCAAGCCCACTTCAAATAGTCGTGGGCGTCAGAGCATGAACAGTAGTCGTCAGATGCTGAATTGTATAATCTGATGTAACTAGATTATTTGCATTCACCACACGCTTGGGGTTTACATTAGACGATTTCTCTCATTTTATTGCTGAAAGCCGTCAGGAGGTGCAAAATGCCAGAATTGACGGCCACGATCGTCTAGTGTAAACACCGGGTTAGGTGGTCGTAAAGGCCAGTTTCCATTGGCTGACGAAAACGGCAGAGATTTTTTGAATTACCCAGAAAGTCTGTTGGTGGTGCAACTGACTGACTGTGCATTGGTATCGAAAAATCGGTAAGGTTAGTAGATTTCACTCAGTAACCAAGCTTGAAATCACTCAGTGGTGGGTCGTGTCACATTGCATAATCTAAGCAGAAAAAGTCATGGTTCACTTCACTAGCCAGGTGGTTTCCATTGACCGATTTTGGATCAACAGTGCCAAAGGTCCGTCGGTAATTCCTGACTGTAGATCGGTGACGGGAAATCAGCCAATGGAAACGGGCCTTATCCCTTCTCTAAAACAGTGCGCTTGGCGAACAATTCCGTCACCGGTTTCACCTCCACCAACACCCCGCCACCTCCCCCACCCACATCCCGCTCACCACTCACTCTCCCCCCACATACTCACACACATCCCCTGTACACTCTCCTATCACTCACCCGGCTACACTTAAAGCATTTTTGTGCAGTGTTTTTGTTACTGATGTCGGCGCAGATTGCGGATACAACACGACCGCTGTCATATTTCGATATCGCAAATAAAACATCTGAAGTCTTCCTGACTACATATTTCACCCCTCCCCCTTCCCGCCCATGTTCGGCTGGTGAAAATAACAGTCGGAGGTGAGAATAAAGATCAATACTCCTCCCCACATACACACACATACCTTTAACTTTGTGTTAGGATATAGAAAAATCCTTGATGGAAGATTTTTTTGGGGTTTTTTTGCATTTCATCTTCAAAGTTCTGGCCATTGTTTATTACAGTAAATATTTTACGCTGTGTGTGTTCATTTCCTCAGCTTTAGGCTCAACTAAAATTGCCTTTTTTTATTTGCAGAATCCCTTCCCTTACAATGCCACCAATGGATCAGTGACTTTCTATCCCTTTCTAATGAGGATGTTTTAAAACCGTCAACGAACCAACCAACTCCTTTGCCTCAAATGAGCCGATCAACACACTGACACCGACAAAGAAGGATGGGAAAATAATAACAATTAAAGAGAATGAGACGAGACAATGTGTCGCCATTCTCACGCGTGTGTTGGGTAATTGCCTCCGCATCAGATCATCGGAGTCAAACAGGCGTTACATGGACATCATCGGCGAATAATCAACCAGTAAAACGCGTCGCAGGAAACCCAAGGCGGACGAGGGAGGAGTGGGGGTTGGTGTTATTGTCGCAGGGCGCCGCCTAGACTTGCTGAAGTCATTGATTATGAACATTCATTGAATTAATGAATAATTAAACACAATAAGAATAAAGTTCATTGTAGTAGGTATCCTTCTCTAACTGGCCCATGAATCAAAGACTTGTCCAGTATGAACCAAATCTCCTGTTTATGGCCCCAAGCCACTACCTGTAACCCTAAACTGCCTCCTACCCCTCCCCATCCCCCACTTCCTGTTCCCTGTCCGCCTGTGTTATCATAGCAATATATTGTGCCTGCCAGTGACTGAGACTCGATTGAGATCAAAGTGAGAGGGTATCAATCTCCCAGCAGTTATCGTGACCAGTAGGTACCAGGATATCTGCATGGAGAGTGTTGGGAATGCTGGAGCTATTTATACAGCGCCAGAAATCCAACACCATTACTGACTGTACCAGTCCCTGTATCCCAACGAGGAGGGTAGCCATAGGATGCAGGGACTGGAGCCAGTCTAGGCACCGCCATGCAGTGGAGGTTTGTTAGGTGGGATTGTCTCGCCGATGGATGAGGCAAGAAGGGACGAGTTAATCATTCCTTTAGTGGATTATCAGCTCCGGCGTAAGGAGGCTAATTAATCATTTTGTCGCTGCGGATCCACTTCCTCCGCCAACCGGCCATTACACGGGAGCAGCTCGGGTACTGCTCGGGAGTCGCTCCCGTGCCCGCCAAAAGAAAGTGATTAGTGCAATTACGCCTCAGATCACCGGCACAGCCCGCCAGGCACAAAAAAAACTCCGGCTGGGGCTAAAGAGAAGCGTCGGGTGGCGGCGCGAGCTGCTCGAGTGGATGAGCTATTGTTGTGAGTTGCTCATGGGGAGTGTTTGGAAACAGGGGATGGGTGTGGAGAGACGAGGTACTGGTGGTGGGGTTGGTGCTAGAGGAGGAGGTGGTGGGGGCGGGGGTGTAGGTACGGGTGGTGGTGGTGGTGGTAGTGACGGGTGAACGTGGTGAGGGGGGGGGGGGGGGGTGGTATGGAGGCAGGAAGGTTGGCTGGGGATACTCTGTAGGGAATTGCAGGAAGGGGTGATGCTTTAAAGAGGGTGTGTAAAGGAAGTGTAGCGTGGGTCTGGCGCGATACGTTAAATGTAGGAGGTGGTGTGTATAGGGTGAGCTGGTGACAGACACTATAGGGCACAGAGTGATTGCTAGTTCTGCCATCATCTGCCAGGAAATTGCAAGATAGCCCCACTGTAGTCGGGAGGGGGGGTAACCACTATATTCTACTGTTGTAATCTATAGATAATATTAAGACGAAGCTTAAATTCATGGCAAGACCAACATTATATGTCTGATAAAATCCATTGATTATTGGTCCCACCACCTGGTGTTTTGGATGGCGTCTGGGGCAAGATGATTGCCTCCATAGTGCAATAGCTATGTACCCTATACCATGACTACGAAAGAAGAAAACAACAAGTTTTGGTCAAAGCCATAGTTCTCCACGGGTTTGATGCAGAGTGATATGAACGAAGTTACAGCCGAGTGAATATCATGTGGTGTTCAGATGGGTTGGAGAAAAACGACTTTGACCAAATGAGTAGCTTTCTGGCCTATCGCAGGCGTTTTGAAGCTCATTGGACGTGGGGCCTTAACACTACAGGAGGGGTGGGGAAAGAAGTTCGCAGGATGCGTGTATCGGGAAATTTTTTCCATGGGGAGAGAAATCTCTCGGTAAAATATCCTCTGGGGAATATGTCTGGGGATACGTCCCTATGGGGAACGGTTCTGTGTATAAAATTATCTGTGGTGTGGCGAGGAGTGAGATTTGGTGTTTCTATATGTAATGTTAACGTCCAGTGGTATTTTCTTTGTTATAATTGATACATCAATGTTATCATGGGTATAAAGAGTAAGATAGTGTGTCCACGCAACTCGAGAAAGATGATGTTACCTATTTTGGGAAGCTTCGTTGTTTATTGAATAGAGTGCTAGTTTAGACTTCAAAAGACTTAGATATAAGGAGAAACGACCACGCAGATCACAATCATGGTAATTTTGTTTTTTTGTAAGCCACCTTTCGACTGATTACTAGACAAACATAGTATAGATGATTAGAAACTCAACGTAAGTGGAGTCAATTGTTAAAATAGTTCCAAAATTGCCCATGAAGTGGCAGAAAAAGTCTTATACTACTGAATAGAATACAGCTTTCCTTATTCTACTCGGTAGCGATCTATATCCTCCATAAATCTAGTACAGAGTCTTCGTATTAGGTAGGTAATAGATCTACATACTTGCATACAGATGATGGCTAGTATTTTTAAACACATATATCAATCTCAAGTGGAATTCACACGGTGGGATTCATGTACCTCACAGGGTTCAAAGTCGCCTGAGATTCTTTTCCTTTATATAGAATATGCCGCCAAAATTACAAGAGAAAAAACATGTCTCAGGGAAATGGAAGCCTACAATCTAGACGAAGAGATTGTGTTCCAGTAAAGAATCTGAGCAGGATATGTCTCAGATAAACACCCTGTGAGGTACATGAATCCCATCATGTGAATCCTTCGTTAGATAACAGGGTGCGTAATAAAGTCATAAGCAGACTATCCATATATGTAAACATTAAGAGCACGTGTATATCTCGTTAGATAGGAATAGACCGTTGGTTCTGTGAATACACAATATTAACTGGTTTCAGATAGAAGCGGTTGTATGCTCCGAGAAGTTTACGCATAGTAATATCCGAGCGTGTGCGAGGATAATGCCCATAGTAAACTCCAACGAGTACACAGCTGCTTGTACCTGAAACAAGCGCGGTCTATATTGTATATATAGACAATATATACATATGATATGTCTATATTGTATATATCATCAACGTCTTCTAGACAAGGGGCATATCGATATCAGATCGTTTTAGTTATGCACTACTTTTCCGTACACACTTTTTTCCGTATGCGCCCCCGGAGCATGCACTTTGTATGAGGTGGATATATCTGTGAGCTCTGGGTATGGTGACACACACTCCCTATGTGTTTTCTATGGACTCTTTGTATTAGGTGGATATATCTGTATGCTCCGGGTATATCCATTCACACTCCCTATGTGTTTTCTATGGACTCTTTGTATTAGGTAGATATATCTGTGAGCTCCGCACTGCACGAAAACCACCATTTTACATATATATACGCCATCGCGATAACGCACGTATCGGCTGTATCGTGGCTTGTTTATACTTGTATACACCTCTTATACACGTCTACGTTTCGGGCGTCTACGAGACAGTTTCCATATGTAGACGCGCGCGACTTGGCTGTCTTTCACGCCTGGCGTATTTAAGATAAAATATACTCTGCGCAATATATATACGCCAGGCGTATATATGATACAAAAACAACAAAAATTGCGACCCGCGGCCCACCCGGTCTTGTGGGTGTTGGTAGAGGATACACCAACACTGACCCGCCACCCGGGACCTCCCAACCCCACCCTCTACCGCCCCCCCCAACACCCCACCACCCCACCACCCCACCACCCTACCACCCTACCACCCAACCACCCTACACTCATTCTACCCACAGTGAAGCCCTGGTACAGTCCCTCACCTCCCTGCAGTCTATGTAGACGGATTAGCGGCGGCTCGGCGTGTATGTGTAAGATGTTTTCACACCTAGTCGGAGGCGCACAGGGCGGGCGGCTGAGCGGGTGGCTGTGAGGGTGGCGGCCGCATTCACACTGGAGTCGGACTTCAGGCGCACAGAGACCCTGGGGGGAGGCGATTATATAGTAAGCCTCACTGTCCATACATTGAAATGGTGTTTGAAAGTAAGATCTATTAGAAAAACAATTAAAAACAGCAACATAATACAAGGTTTACTGTGTGTAATTAATTAATTTATACTTAATTAGGTTTTTATAAAATAAATTGGTAATATAAGATTGCAATTTTCATATAATACAAACTTGGATGGTTAATGGCAAATGAAATATGCTACCAGTAGTGTCCCCAAGTGGCAGAGAATGGAACTTTTTGAGATTGGTGTATACACAACGGAATCAGGCGTATATATGACGTACATAAGACCGCACCATGGACATGCATATACGCCACTAGCTAAGGCGTCTACGAGATGGATAACAGGTCTAACTTCTAGACGCAAAATCCTTCTGTTAGACACGTTTCGTATACATATGTAAAATAGTGGTTTTCGTGCAGTGCCGGGTATGGTGATACACACTCCCTATGTGTTTTCTATGGACTCTTTGTATTAGGTTGATATAACTGTATGCTCCGGGTATCTCCATTCACACTCCCTATGGGTTTTCTATGGACTCTTTGTATGAGGTGGAACTATCTGTGAGTTCTGGGTATGGTGATACAGACTCCCTATGTGTTTTCTATGGACTCTTTGTATTAGGTGGTTAATAACATGGATACTCATATCTGTGATGAGGGCAGGGATTTTGGATCACTGGTAAACGTGTTATGTGTTGTGAGGTCCGTAAAACATGCTGTGGCTGTGTGAGTGTCTGACTAGGCCTATGAGCTACTGGCGCAAGGTCCACCCCCACCCACACCTCCCACCACCACACACACCCACACACCCCGCCCGTCGTGCGCCAGCTGAACGGCTGCGAGCCCTACATGGGGCCGGGGTTTGGCGGGTGTTGAGGCGCTCATTAGAGACCCGTGCGCCGTCTTGTCATTACAGTGTCAGTCTGTCAGCGCGGCAGCTGCGGCGCTGTCCGAGTTATTACACTTATTAATGACAAGAGGACGGCGCGAGTCCCTGGCGAGCAGCTCCGAGCCGTCGGGCGGCGGGCGGGTCAGGGAGCGCCGGTAAAGCTGCGGAGACTAACGACTGGCCCGTCTCATTAGGGCTCCCCGGGGACACTCCGGGGGCCTGTCGGAGAAACACCACGTGTGTGTGTGGAGCTGCAGACACCACCACCACCGCCATCGCCGTGATGACGAGCCATGCCATGCCACCAGTGTCCCCCTTCCCCCACTCCCAACACTCCACACGCTGACTGCATCAGCGGTAATTGGTGTTTAGACACCCACCCACCCACCCACCCATGTCAACGGGCTTAATTGGCACTCGTGTTGGTAGCGCGTAATTGAGCTAAGAGCGCGTGTATAAGGTGAGGCGCCGCTGCTGATGAGAGAACGAGTGGGGTGAGTGTTGGCTCCGCTTGGAGAGTGGGAGGGATGTTTGAGCGGGAAAGGTGAGGTGTGTGTGTTGTGGGGGGGGGGGGGGGGGGAGAGTGTGGAGGGGGAGAGTGTAGAGGTCGCAGTGGTGAGCAAGTACTCCCGGGGTGAGGGGGCTCCCCCATCCGTCACGCCCAAGCGACCACACGCACTATTGGCATCTGCCTTCTGTACGCCTGACTGATGCCCGGGCCGGACGAGAACACGGCGGGCGGGCGGAGGAGGGCGGGCGGGCGGCGGGCGGGCGCCGACACTGATCGGGGGACAGACGTAATGAATGCTGACTTATGTGTGCACGCTGGCCGGCCCCGGACCGTCCCCGCCCCGCGTACGGCAATCAGCCCTGACGAATCGCCCGCTCTAACGGCGCGCCTAATGATGGCCCAGCGCCCAGTTTGCGCCTGTGGCAGCGGCCGCTCGCCACACACTACTTACCCTTTGAAGACGGTGATTGGTCCGCAAAGTTTAGGGAAGGGCGCCTGTTTAGTTCACCGTCTGGCTTTGTTTGAGAGTGGAGGGTAGGGTAAGAGATAGGTGTGTATGTATGTGTGTACCCCATCTGCTCATAAGAATGGATGGTATTATAAATGTATCTATCTACTTGCATTTATCCCACCCCTAATATAAAATCCCATAGGCTTAACATTGAGATTCCGTATGCCACGCTGACTGGCATACGGAGTTTTATATGTTACTAGTGGCATACAGAAGTATTATCACGTAATATTCTAAAATCGAGGAGACAGGGTAGGATAAAATCAAAACCTGATTCGTTTTAATCTTGGCCACCACATGCCACTCCTGGAGTATGGCTCCGGACTTCACTCGGCTTCGCCTCATGAAGTCACTTTGCCAAACTCCAGTCGTGGCATATGGTGGCTAAGATTAAGACTCATCCAGTTTTACGATAGTATGTAGGGTAGAAATAGGTGCGTATATATAGGCTATGTACCCCCTCTTCCCATAAGAATAGAAGTGTGTGAATGTGCATGTACAAAGGTGTATGTAGATGTGCATGTAAGTATTGAGTGTATATATATATATATATATATATATATATATATATATATATATATATATTTATGTATGTGTATATAATTATATATATATATATATATATATATATATATATATATATATATATATATACATACATACATATATACATACATTATATGCATTTGCATTTCCAGGCCAAAGGCATACATGTATGTACATGTTTGTATCATATATGAGTATTTAGGCCTATGTATGGATGAATCGATTGATGTCATGTCATGTATGCTTTGTCCTAGTGGATTAACCCCGCTCCTTGACCATAGGTCAGCCAGGGCCGCCGACCTTACTGTTATTGTGAAGCCTCTGCTAATTGCTCTGTTAATGGTTGTGACACCTTACCATGACAGCTCCATTACACGTGCATGCACATATTATCCCACCCCTTGTACTTTTGTACCACAGGCTTAACATTGGGAACTCGTTCTCCATGCCCCTAAGTGTATTGCAGTCGGTTCTCCACGGTCTATATCCTGTGTGTTGTACATTCTTTTAGTGTGTGCATGGGTGAGATAATTACAGAAAGTAACTCGTCAAAGTCGGTGTTCTCCAACTCGTTTCAACGATTTGTGATATTCAATCGACTGTCACCTCGTTCATATCACTCTGCATCAAACTCGTGGATACTTAGACCAAAACTTGCTGGTTTCTTCTTTAACTTTATGCTGCGGATCCCAATGTACAATACATTAGTTGCCGTTCAGCGGGAATAGCGGTGCTGTGCTAAGTTGCTCAACTGCTGATTGTCACGTACTGTTCACAAAAAAAGTTATAATTCAACATATCTGATAGATTCATCGATTAAATCAGTTGCTATCAGTTGTTAGATATGAAATTAAGTTTCATATTGGCATAGAGTAATCTAAGAACATGATCACATGACAGTTGACATGTGACATGTGGCAAAAAATTTATACAAAATAAATCAAGTCCATAGAGGACATTCGACTGCTGTATGAGATCTGCACAATAAAAATAAATTGATTAAATAAAGAAATGAGGGTAAATAGGGAAGGGAATAAAACACACATTAAGGATTACAGGTCGTGCGACCACTATAAATCATTTACTTAGAAACAGGTCTTTTTTTCATTTTGCCCATTACTATCTTGAAAAAGATATTTTTTCAAGATTGTTGGTTCGTGCCAGTACAGTAAGGATTATTGACTTATTCTTTTACCTATGTGTATTCAATTCCACCAATAGGAACTAGTTCTTTAGTTATACGCTCCTTTTTTTATTTTCTTTAGTATTTAGTAATTTAATTTTGGCCATTAATTCCCCCCCATTTAAAGGACCTTCTACAGGTGGGACTTCTCTTATATGTATATATATTTGATTTTGGATTCGCTGCCCCAAACCCCCGTCTGCGCTAGTCAATTTTTTCTCATTTCAACTATGTTCAACTAATCTTGGCGATTTTCGATACTGTGCACTGGGTCATTCGACTATCAGTACGTCATAGAATTGAACTGTAATGATAGTGTTTGATCAGAAATATGTTGTGATATATGTTGAAAGGATAGTATTATATATACCTATAGTCGAATGTCTTTTACTGACCAGGAGTACAGATTCCATTCGTCACTGAATGACGAAATGATATTCATACGTCCCTCCGTACCACGTGACTTGTTTAAAGATTGCCTTTTTAATGATGTCTCGTTAAATAATGATAAGTAGACATAACGAGTTCTGTGTCTGAATTGCTTCTGTTGCTTTTTGTTTTTGGTCTGAAATATTCACTTTGTTCTTCGGACTCTTTCCTACCAAAACAACTCGGAATGGATTTCATTTAGGCATACTAACCATGTCTTCATATATTACAGGAAATCACAGCATAGTTAAAATTCCAGCTACGTCCAGGAATTCAATTTGCGATTGCTGCATGGTATGGATGTCCTGGAAGCGGTGCTTAGTGTTTTAAGTCAGCTAAAGCAAGATTCACATGATGTGATTCATGTACCTCACAGGGTGTTAATCTGAGACAAATCCTGCTGACATTCTTTACTCGAACACAATTTCTTCGTCTGAATTGTAGGGTTCCATTTCCCTGATACATGTTTTCCTCTGTAACCATTGGCGATATTTACCCCTAAAAAGGAACAAAATCTCATCTCATGAGATTATGAACCCTGTGAGGTACATGAATCCCACCGTGTGAATTCCACTTTGTCTTCATACACATGCCATAACGCTGGCTTGCTGATACAGTCAACAGACATCACCTGTGTACAACGCACGTTTCTGTATACTACTCACTTTCCTTCTCAGAGCTGGCCGCTGACTTTCTCTTGTCAATCCGAGACTCTCTTTTAAATTCCCTCTAAAAACTACACGTATTTACAGTAAAACCGACGTAACGTCATTTTCTCTCATTCCAGTTTTTTTTTTTTACAAAACCACATTCATGTGTACATCTTCAAAGTTCAACCTGTGCCCCGACAGTGGATGTTACCGTATACCTCCACGTCAAAATAACTCTATTTTTACCTCCGCCTATCTTATTTCCTTTCGTGAGCTTTCCTACTTTCAGGAAGTACGCAGGGAGGATGAGTGTGTGGGAGGTCGAGGGGGAGGGGGGAAGGGGGGAGGGGGTAGGGGTTGAGGGAGGGGGCAGCACGCGTTTGGTGGCGTTGGAAGAAGAGAGAAGAACAAACCAGGGGCCCGTTTAATAATCTGTGATCTTACATAAAGACCCTTTTCTGTACCTTGTACAAGGATTAATAATTAAGGTTGTTTACTGAGATAGAATCAGCTTTCCATAAGGTCATCCATAAGTGTTAAATAAAGTTGACCCATACCGTCCCTGGATGTCTATGGCATACGGAAAAAGGGTCTACATGTAGGATCCTAGATTATTCAATGTTGAGCATTGCTTTAATCTTGATGTATCAATATATATACATGATTCCAGATGTTGTATCTGAAAAACTCGTACCATGAGATATGCAATAAAGTAATTTAAAAAAAGGACCCCAGCGGCCCTACATGTAGACTTGTTTTTGTATGCCAAGAAGTATCAGGAATGATTTTTTTTATTAGGCTTTTATTTTGGCTGAAGTGACTGTTAGGGGAAGAGACCCCTATCTCCCACAGGCTCCAGATTTGGGTCAAGTTAATTCAACACTTAGGAACGACCTTTTTCTATTTCAGGTATATATACAATAAGACATTCTTCAATTGCAGGTCTTGTGTGTCTTTTGTGGTCACACTTAAATAAGATGCTTATGGACGGGCTTTGGGAGAACTTTATGATCAGCTAGCGAACAAACTTAAACAATATCAAACCCCTTGTACGAGGTACAGTAAAGGCTCTTCCCGTACGATCCTAGATTATTTAACGGACCCCAGGAGGCTCTAGTGTTGGTGGCGGTGCTTGGGAGAGGGAGGGAGAAGGTGGCTTCACTATTTCGGGGGCGGGGGTTGCTTTTAAAGGGCCCATATTTTCATTGCCTGAGCGGTGGTTGGGAGATTATCGTCAAGTGTCAGCCTTCATACCTTTCCTGGGCTATTACGTCGAGTGAGGCCAGTGATTAGTACAAATGGAGCCATTGAAGGCGAGCCCTGTCACTAAGAGCCCGGCGAGGACGTGCAGTCTTCCACACATGACCTTATTATACAACAAGAACAATCTATCCATCAGTACTCCCCATGTTTTCGGCACGGGTCTCCGACGCCCCCAAATTACCCGCCTGGCCCGGCGCCAGTGGCCGGGGAATCGGGCGCCCAGCGCGGCCATTGTTCGCCAATCTCGGACTAAGTGCGATTTTAGGAATATAGTACATTATCCCTGCTCGCCGGGGTAATTATGCCTACATGCTCGGCCCCGGCTGGCCACTGATGGATATGCGATCTGAGTGCCAGTGTCACGGCAGACGTGGGGGAAACTAGTGGCGGGCTGTGATGACTTAGACGCCGGGCGACAAGCGACTAAGTTGGCCGAGTGTTGTACCTGCAGTGAAGTACTTACATGCAGGTAACGGCATGGGCGATAATAGATGAAACGGAGCCATTAGCGCAGTGTGACGCATGACGAAAACGTAGTCGGTCGCCGCTCCCGCCCATTACAAAGCCGAGTACACCTAACGACCGGTGGGGGAGTTGCTTGATAACAGGGCTCATTACGATACTTAAGCAAGGCCAGCAAGGCCAGTCTTTTATAGCAGACTCACAGGATCCTGCCAAACAAGAGTTTTTTTGTGTTTATATTGAATTCCGTATGAAAGTGATGGGATTTCCCCGTATTTTCCTCTTACTCAGGGACTTCCAATGATAAAAGTATTGCACCTGATGAAACTGGTTCAATACTAGCGAAACATCGTGACTCTAATTTTGATATAGATCCAATGCAGCACCGAATGTAATACTTGGTTTGAATAATAACACCCAAAAGAAAGTGACTGTGTCTGGGGTTTTTTTTGGGGGGGGGGGGGGTTTCTTTTGCCTTGAATTCTTTTCCAACCAGGAAATATTTTCCAGGAAGGGGAAAATGAACAATTAGATTAAAGTATTTTATTCCAATTTTTTTGGATAAAGAAAAATATAGTATATAGGAGGATCCCTATCCCAAAACTGAAAACATACATAGCATTACAATAGAGGTTTAGTTTTCAGGAACTTTCAGGAATTTTTTTGTTCTGTTTATTATTTCTTCTTTTTTAGTATCAATGTTAGTTTTACCTTTATCTAAATATCATTATCTGCAGGATGCATGCAAGAGATGGAATCTCAGATAAATCCTAATAATTCTAGTTCAGAGACCACTCACATATCTACTTCATAATTGCTGTCACTCATCTTGCAGGGTTATGAAGGATCTTACAGACCACCAATCTCTCTACCCACAGAACTTCCTTTTGAAAAGACCCCCAAAGCCAATCCACCCGAGAGCCACCCCCTCCCTCCCAGTCTCCCTCCCTCCCAACCGACATGTTTTCATGGAGCCTAGCGCCTCCACCACATACACACACGTTCAAAATAAATTCCCATGCCGGGTGTGGTAACGGTTGTTCGCCTATTTATCCCCACCCGCCACCAACCCTCCACAGTCTCCCTGGCGCCTATTAAGACTACTTCATGCATGCCCCGCTATCAAATGTCCCACGCCGATTTCTCACACGAATGTTCCCCTCTCCTTGATCCCCATGCAGCGCCGGGGCTACACCGAGAACCAGGCGCAGGGGCCAGTGTCCGATTATGGGCCCGGACAATCTCCCGTCTCCCTCCGGCCGGTGGCGGGGGGATCTTATGCAAATGGTCTTGACCTTGGCTCGTTAGGTGCGGGGACACAGTCAGAAGTGCTGTGATTTCGGAGCTCGGAGATCAAGGAATTCTAGTTCTCGGCCTCCATAAATCTGGCGCGCGCTCGCCATTGATATCCTATCTGGCTCCTTAGGTGCTCTTTGCACAGTACAGCGTAGCGCGCCGACCGCAAATCGCTCATTCCCCGAAAAAGTCGCCATTCATACAAAAGAACACATCTCATCTCTCAGATCCAAATGGATTGCATTAAGTTGCGCGGCCTAAATCCATGTCGCCAGGCAGTGCCGGCAGATATGATTTTGGCCGATTTTGTGCGGATTTCGCCCGACGTTCCTCAATTGTGACGAGTTCCTGGACCCTGGCATCCACCCCCCGCCCCCGCCGCCCAAGCCGCATTATGTACACTCCCCTAGCCGTATTATCATCCACGATTCATTATCGACCAAATTTCGCGCGGCAAAAATGTGCCTGATTAGGCGACCGCTGGTGGGGGGTGGCGCTTGGCGACGCGGGTCGGGAGCTACAGGAGGAGGGGCAGTGGCCAGTGACCGTACCCTGGAGGAGTTCACAGGAGGGGTGCAGGAGGGGTGGGGTGTGCAGATGGGGCGTAGGGCGAGGACCAAAGGGAACGAGCGCCAGCCGGCCAAAGACCCTCTCCACAGATTATAACGTTATTGACCTCTTTAGGCTGACCAATGGCTGCACAGCAGGATGTGTCAGCCTTAAGAAAACGTCCGAGATGCCTATTGTTACGTCCGAAATCAGCGTCTCCTTTACGTCCACCACACCCCACACCTCCTCTCTCTCCCTCTCTCTCTCTCTCTCTCTCTCTCTCTCTCTCTCTCTCTCTCTCTCTCTCTCTCTCTCTCTTGCTCTCTCTCCACACACATCGATCGATAAATCTGATTCGCTTTGAAGCTGCGACTCTCCGTTTAATGACCTCTCTGAGGTGGCGAGAAGCTATCTATCTCTGAGCGACATCGACTCGAGGACAGCCTGCTGAATCTGCAGGCCCGGGGAAAAAAGAAGAGAATGTCATAACGAAGGAACTTTAAAAAGGGGGGTCGAAAAGTTTCCCCAGAAGTGATTATTTCTGAAAGTGTTTCTGTCGGTAACATGTTAAAGGTGTAGGTTTTATTAACTGTCTTTATTTACTGATTGTTTTGGAATTGGCCCGTTTAGTTGTATACCTAACAAGGTTCTCCGTTGTAATTGCTAATACGCCATGGAATAGCGCTGTTTCCCCTAGAATCAGTCAGGCATATATGCAGCACTGCTTTCAGAAATAGGTGGAATATTCTCTTTTTAATTCATTTCATGAAAGGTGTATCATATTCCAAAACAAATGGGAATTGATAAAAGGCATGATAAAATGAATTTAAAATTTTCATGGCCCAACATTATAATTAGCATCCAGATTATGATCAATCTTTAAGAATTTATTTTAGGAACAGCTCCTATTTCTGTTAATGTCTTGTTCCAGTGATCCAACAACATGAATGATAAAAAATATTACATGTATACAGGAACGGTTGCTGTCACAGGTCTTAGTGTACTTAAACTAAGAAGTGACATTTACTTTCTCGAAATGTACGCCATGAATACATCAGTATATGGGCTAAATACAAAAGTGAAGACCTATCACAGTTTAAGGACAGAGCTCGAATCCCATCGAGTTTGAATAGCCTGGTAATTCACAAGGCCAATTCGCGTGAATTGCGTATCAGTTAAAATGAGATGGGATCGGGCTCTGGCCATAAACTTGAATATAATAGGTTTCTGAACTTATCTCATGCCTCAAATTGACTATTGAATTGGCTAACCTTTGTGACACAATCCCCCATTGAGGCTTTTCAAAATACTCCATGGGCCTTCACTACAATTTCCCAATGTTAAGTCTATAGGGGGAAATACCAGAGGTGAGATAATAATGGTATACATACGGCCTTCGAAACAATGATATACGGAGAAATAGTCCCTTTGTGCTATTGAGCAAAAATATTCCTTTTTGTCATACCCTTTGATATTGCAATAACTGGGCTTAATTTGTTCAAAAGGATAGATAATAAATGCAACAAACGATGGTTTTGTGGACGGACGGCTCTGTAAACCACTGGAGGTTTCTTTTTTTATTCATAAACAAGTATAACGTCGTACAATTCGCCATTACACACGGCGCTCTTCCATAACGTCGTCATACACTCGCTAGCTCTCGTTTATTACTACTCGTCAACGTGTCATGGTTTACGGCCGCCTGTACAAGAAAATTCGATTTTTTTAATTGAAATTACTGTTAGCATATATATATGCATTCTCTCACACTCCTCTGAGCTATACGGAGACAGGTGTCACTTGAACCCTGCCAACCAACACGCCTTTATTTTACTACACCTCAAGATTAGTAATGACTTGTGATTGCCACGCCACCACAACAACGCAAGGATCAAACTTGTCGTGATTTACAGCCGCCTGTAGAAAAAAAAATTGATTATTTTCTATGTAAACTACAGTTGGCATATATATATGCATTCTCTTACACTCCTCTGAGGTATACGGAGACAGGTGTCGCTCGAACCCTGCCAACCAGCACGCATTTATTTTACTACACCTCAAGATTAGTAATGACTTGTGATTGTCACGCCACCACAACAACGCGAGGATTAAACTTGAGGCGGCGTGTTTTTCATCTATATGGGTGATAAATGCAAAAAATGATGGTTTTGTGGTCAGTTGGCTCTGTAACCACTTGTGGTTGACATTGTAATACAATCGTTAGCACTCGTATAATACTACTAATCAACCTGTCATGGTTTATGGCCGCATATACCAAAAACCATTGATAATTTTCTATGTAAACTACAGTTGGCATATGCATTCTCTCACACTCCTCTGAGCTATACGGAGACAGGTGTCGTTTGAACCCTGCCAACTGGCGCGCCTTTATTTTACTACACCTCAAGATTAGTAATGACTTGTGATTGCCACGCCACCACAACAACGCAAGGATCAAACTTGAGGCAGCGTGTTTTTCATCTTCCCCCGTGCTGGTGGGATGCCAATCGGCTGCCGACGAAACAAAGGCTTGCCGCGTGTTTCCAATTAGAGATATTGCAGTGATAGACAGAGTTCGGGGCGACAGATGACCGTTAGCAATCACAGGAGGCATTGTCTTGGAGACTGAGGTGATGACAGTACATCTGACGCACTATCCCTAAGTAGATAGACTGACCCTGGCTGCTCCACCCAGAGGCATGGCTTACCCCCTTGCGCTATTCGTCTGGCACCAAATGAATCAAGTGTGCTGTGGTGTCGTTGGAGGGGTGCGGGGTAAGGCAGGAGGGGGTAGTAGAGGGAAACTTTCCTTTTAGATTCCCCTATGCTGAGAGAGTACAGAGGAAGCCGGAATAATGAACCGGAAAATATTTGGTGCGAACGGTGACACTGTGTAGGGCATGGGATCTATGAATCCAATTAGGTGGAGATGTATCTTGTTTGTTTGTTTATTTATTTAATGTTGTGTGACCCAACAGAAATTGTTCTGCCTACGCATTCTTCCGCAGACACTTTACGATAATATGTTTATCTTAAGCAACGCTGCACTATATTAGAAATCCCTTAATCCTTCCCAGTCTGGTGGACAACACAATATCCAGTATCTGATCATTGGATTTCCTAACATGTCTTTACTCAACAATTTATTTTATTTTTTTAACAATTTTATTAGGGAATTATATTATACAAACACTGAATTCGGCAGATCTGCCGTTCTTCCATTCAGGCCCTCTCAGTCGGGACTTTCTGTTACAGAGTAATTCCAATACTGCTTTGGTAAGCTAATACATCAAATGGCAGGTATCCCATGATGAATAGTGGGTGGAATAATGAGATGAAATGGTTGATGATATAGCTTACTTATTTTAGTAATAAATCCATGGAAACAAAAGTAACATTCAGTTGGTAACATCGAGATTATTTAAAAATATATACTAACTTTGGAGTATCTGGAGTATCTGGAGTATCAATTAACAATGCGTGGGTTGCGGTAGTAGCTCATGATTATCTCTAAATGATAACAATTTTGATTTAGAGACTTACACCAGTCATATATTATTATTTTCTTTCTAAATAAGCCTTTTTATCGAACGACTTAGTTCATATTGAATTTTCATATTGCTAAATGTACAGAATCCGTCATTGATTAAAATTGAGTGTGTTGAGGGATGGACAGAATTCCGCTGATAGCTATGCACTTATGCGATGTGATCTACTGAGGCATAGGTTCCGCTAGGTCCTCATTGCGATTAGCCACTAAAGTTTAAATTCGGAACAGTTGGTATGATCATCATTGATGAATGAGCCTGGAGTCATAAATATATAACAATAAAGAGGTTTGGGATCTACCCAGTCTATGGGTCATTTTCTGTAACCCACCTACCCATTATGACCACCGATAATGGCATTTCGCACCGCAGACCTATATATAACCTATATATATGCTACACATGCCACGCAATAATCGAAAGGTGGAAACAGAAATGGTCAACGATTTTCCCACCATCCTTATGCAATAGGGTACCACCGACTGACTTTTGAGACCACCGACGAAATCAATCTGGGTTGATTTAATCGGTGGTGTTCTGCAATGTTCCCATGTACCTTGAATTAGCAAATGGAAATACATGCGGGCAGTGCCACCGACTTTTCACAAGGCGAACCAACAGCCAACGTTTGGAACAGTGTGCCTGGACTCATAAATAAATAACAATATAGAGGTTTGGGTTTTATCTAGTCTATGGGTCATTTTCTGTAACCTACCTGCCCATTATGACCACCGATAATGGCATTTCGTACATTCCAAGCAATAATCGACAGGTGAAAACAGAAGTGGTCGGCGATTTGTCTTCTTAGGCAACATGGTACCACCGACTGACTTTTAAGCCCACCGACGAAATCAATCTGGGTTGAATTAATCGGTGGTGGTCTGCGATTTACAACCCAAAGTCTTATACATGTACCTTGAAATGGCAAATGGAAACACATGCGGGCAGTGCCACTGACTTTTCACAAGGCCAACCACCAGCCAACTTTTCAAACAGTCGGAAAATTATCGGTGGGGGTTTTCGACGACTGGGGGAAACGCCATGTAAAGCTCTTGTTTCATAACTTTTCTTTATCAGACCTTGTTGGTCTGTTCTGATGCACTATCTAACTTATACGACCATTATCAAATCCTGGTTCAATTATCATTTACCATCCTCATTTTTAATTTGACATTTTGGAACGATTTTCAGATAAAAAGTATGTTTTACTTTTTAGCAAATGGTCAGAAAGTATGAGATTCACAACAAGGTAAAGGGCATTCAAAGTTTTAACTAATATAAGTCAATCTGTTATCCAGCCAATAAATCACGATCAACTTCAGACATGCTTTTTAAAATATTTAATAGGACAATTAATAATGAAAGGTGTGTGTGTATGTTGGAGGTGCAATGACACCCCTTCCTGGCTGCCCTTCATTATCTTATTAAATATTAATTATTATAAAGGTGAACTCTGACTGAAGCAAATTAAGCAATTATGGATTTGATTGTTCTCTTTTCTCCGACCAATTACGGAGTCTCTCTTTTTTACCACTGATGGCCTCTCGGCTCATGGCATTGCCATTTTCCCTGCAATCTCCATTTCTTGCTGATTATTTCGGTCACAATCCCTTTTTATATTCATTAGAGCATGTTTGCTCGTGCTATATACATTGCCTAAAGATTAGAATGTTCACGTGGACTTCCAGTTTGCTGCAAAAATAATGTCCCTTCACTACCTGTGTGCTATTCACTGTAATATTGTGAAAGGAACAGGGTGCCAATGTCTCAGGGTCTTAGAGGCACGCCCAGCTGATCATGAATAATCACTTGAGACCGAAATACCTCATTGACCAACTGGTGCTTGATATGTCTGGATCCTAGACTCAGGCAGTTGCAGAAAGGACAAGTTGACTGGGTGCAAGATGGTTACAGAAAATGATCCATAGACTAATATATTCAAACCTTTTAATTGTAATTCATTCATAATATCATGCTCGTTCATCAATGATGAATATAGCATTTTCCCCTAGTGTTACAGTGATATAACCATGTACATGCATCAGGAAGAACACCTGGTCATTCCTACACTCCATAGTGAACCAACCCTGTTGAACCAAAATACTGTGATGTATGAGATACATCTGGAAGACTCGGAAAAACCCTGCTGGATGTTTTACTGGTCGTGGTAAATGGGTTTTATCATGATAAATTCAGCCCCGCTCATACACTTCCATCGTACTTCTTCATAGCGACCGAAAGGGAGAATTTGACGAAAGAGACTCATTTACCAATCTGAATAAAGTTTTACATGTCCATGTGGTAAAGGCAGTGGAGTGGTCTTTATGGTAATTCTTTCTACCTTCTCTCTGCTTGGGCTGCCTCAGTTGTCGGTACATGATCTACGTTGCCAGTGCCAGGCCCATGCCTCCTGGGGTTGTTTTTTTTTCCGCAGAGTTATGTATTCACGGGGGCCAGACGTGGGTGGGTTGAAAAGACTGGAAATCCAAACGAAAGGTCATTATTGAATGTGTTATATGGCCCGGTAGCAATGGCATCAAAGTATTGCTCCCCCGATCTATCAAGCTATTCCCCAATAGCCGGGTCTATCGCTCTGATCTGAACCGGTGGATAGATCAAATGGTCCTCGCCACCATAAACATCCTGACAAATTACCAGTTTCCTTGGTCATCCAATATAGAATCTTGGCCTGCGCTTGTTTGCTCTTTTGTGGCGTTACGCCGCGGCATTTTGTCAATTTGAGCGGGAACCGTTCTGGAAGCCCCTGAGGAGCATTGGTGGGTGGGTGGGGGATGCTCCGAGCAGCTCCGAGCAGCTCCGAGCAGCTCCGAGCTGCTCACAGACACAGACCCGCGATCTGATCACCTGCTCACAATGCCCACTGCCCACTGCCATACATATAATACCATTAGGACCCGGGACGAGGGAGGGGTGGGTGACCTCCACACGTACAAATAAAGGCGGGCGGGTCATCGCCATTGCCCGCGCGCACGTGGCATTCATCAACGCCCCTAGCGGAGCATGGGTAGTGACACCGGGAAACGATTTATGCTGTACAGCCGAGTTAGCCAGAGCGACGGTGGGGCGCCAGCACCGGAACAATCGCTGATATTGTTTCATTTTGCTGCACCCCGGGTCATCAAATGCCCATTACCGGGCCTGTCAAGACGCCACGCCGGCTCTCAGACCCGGCCATCCCGCCGGCAAATAGATATATCTGTGATCCTATAGATGTTGGGCAACAAATTGTTTCATTGTATCCCACCAGGCCCCAGTGAGATGCATCTTGACAGCACGCTGATGCTCGCCCAAATGACTGATGCTGGACAATTGGAGGAATATTTCAGCAATGTCCGGCATTGGGGTGGACCGGGACTCCCCCCGCCTCCATCCCGTTAACCCCCTTGGATGGACCACCCGCCATGCCGGCACGGATTGCATTGCCGGCAATTGTATTGTGTCTGTGGGGGTAGCTGCATAGAAAGGGGTGAGGTCTAGGTCAGCCTTGTACCCCTTCTTACCGCTCGTTACCCATCCGCACAAACGCCAAATAGTCCCTGTCTCTTCCTCCCCTTATATCGCCACCCATTATACTATCACCACTTCTCCTAGCAGAGATCCTGTGCTTTACTTCCTGTGCCCGCTTGTCACTCTCCTAGTAGTAATTCTGTGCCTTACTTCCTGTAGCTACTAATATCTCCGCCCTGACCTGCGTTTTGGGGACGAAATCTGGCCCCTATGCCAGTTTTTCATATATCCTGAATTCTGAATGATTTAAGGAGCATTTTGTGTTCTATTTGTAAATAGAGATGTACATGTATACATGGTAAATAATACACTCTCATTCCTGTTATGTCAAACCAGGCATAGTCTCAGGGATTACTTTCTTCAGTGAAAAGAACCTTATGTGTTGCAGGGCTTTGTTTGTCAACATGTCACGTGTGCTCCCTCAAAGGGGCAGTCTAGACAGCCGTAGATTCACATTATAAAGTGGTGTAGAGCTGAAAAAGAAACAGCTGGATTATCTGTGAAGCTCATTTAACAATAAGAGTATTTCCCAAATCATAATATATGAGTTTTTTGAGATTATAAACTTCCGATAATTACCCTATTTTTAATCCGATATGCACGCTGGTTCCCCCTGGTTTTAGATATGCCTAGGGAACCAGAGTTCGAGGCAGAGATTTCTTTTTCTTTTTTTGCAGACAGATAGCTGTTAATTTAGTATAAATATTGGGTGTTGGTAAGAAAGTTTTGATCTCAACTTTAAAATCTTAGATGTCAACTTTTGGGACTACTTTTCAATAATTTCATTACCCTGGTATAAGGGTCTGTGTTCATAGCGTTCTGTCTTAGGTCTTTTGGTTTTAATTAGTATTTTAAGATTATCTCTGGTTTCATATACTGCATCATCAACTACATATTGTGGTTCGTCTTTCCGCTCGTGGACCATCATCAAAATTGACAATTAGTAAGCCAGCGCCACGAAAGATCTGCTGGGAGAGTGGCCCCCACCAGCTCTGCCACCACCCATCACCAGCCGCATCCCCCATCCACACAGCCAGAGCGACGGCAAGTCACACACACACACACACACACACACCTACACACACACACCTACACACACACCCTCATCCCCTTATGCAATTCATCAAAGGAGTAGAGACCACCAACAACATTTCACTTGCTGATTTTTCCCTCCTCTTCTGATTTTTTACCGATCCCCCATGCTTAAGACCCAGCCTGATCACCCCCACCCCACCCCATCCCCAGCTCCAATCGCAGGTTTTGTATTTGCATGTTGGAGGATGCTGGTGGGGGTCGGGGGGGGGAGGGGAGGTTCAAGGCCGCGGGGTATAGGCGCCCATCCTTTTTCCACATTCCATCTCCCGCTCTTCATTATCTATTTAAATTAAGAGGTTTTAATTTCGTGTCCGTCGGCGGGAGGACGGTGGGCGAAATTAACGTGGATTCTCCATGCATTAAACGCCGCGCGACCGGCTCAGCGTCCGACGCCCAACGCCCGGCCAGCGTCCCGTCGTCATCAGCGTCCGATGACTACAAATGGCCGACCGGAAGTTCTGATGGCCCTACATCCGGGTAATTATCGCGGGCAGAAACCATGGAGACCAAAGATCCAGCCAGCCTATACCCACCAAGCCTCATGCATCTGTCCGGCCTCTACTGCTTATGGCAAGTTCACACTGTGCGTTTTTAGGTACATAGGTACGCTCAGTCTGAGTCTGGGTGTATCCTCAGTTGAGCAAAGCGGCAAAATGCACAGTGTGAACTGCAAGTTTCCCGCTAGTCTGAGACTGGGCGTACCAGGTACGCCCACTATAAGACTGGAGGTACCTCAGGTATGTCCAATCGCAAGCATTTTTGAATATCAAACAGTACCGTTAGTCTGAGACTGGACTTACAGATGTACCTTAAAACGTTCAAGGCCAGTTCACCTTTTGCGACTGGGGGGGAATTACGAAAAGGTACCGCCACTTGCAAGGATACGAAGTGCAAAGAACACATAGCGCACAGTGTGAACTGCATATTCTGGAGGTACATGCGGCACGCCCCGTCGCGAGGAAGCCGGTACCTCCAATCAGAGCCTTGAGGTACCGGCTCGCAAGTCCCCGCTCAAGTCGCACAGTGTGATCTGACCTTTACCCACCCACCCACCCATCCACAAACCAGCCAACCACCGCCTTGCTTATTGGAGAGGGAGGGGAGGGGATGGCCAAATCAGGCAGGGTAATTACCAGGGTGTGGCAGTGGGGCTGAAGTTTACCGGCCCACCTCGGCGCTATCGGCCCGGGGCCCAGGGCCTGCCGTCACCGCCGCATTATCAGCTTGTCATCGCTGGCCCGGATCACGGGGATGGTTCCTGCGTCCCCAATTTCCTCCAGTGGGTGGGGAGGAGCAGCCAGCAGCCCGCCTCCCCGGGTCAAGGCCCAGGAGCAAACCCTGACGTTAATTATCGTCATCACATCACCACATAACACACGTCCTCAATAATGTTTACTTAATGTGGGTATGGGAATCTGGTAAGCGATTCTCTACTTTGACTACCACTGGTAAGCATTTGATAATGTTTATATGCAAGTCAAATGGGGTTTTTGCACTGTTTATATGCAAGTCAAATGGGTTATTTCATTTTGGAGATAGTGTATATATTGTATCACACTTTATGTATATTTTGAAAGAAGTATTTAAAAGAAGTACTACATATAAAACATTATATTTTATTGATAAATATGTAAATGTATATATTATACAGCGAGAGGTGTATATATAACTCAACTGGTGTGGTGGACCATCAGGCGGAATGACAGTTGACTAGGTGTTTGTAACCATGTAACCACCAGTAAACACATCAGCTACCTGGCAACCCAACATATGTGAACACTGTCCTGCAGCAAATATATGTAAGCATTGTATTGGATATCGATTCATATTTGTATAAAGCTGTTATATAATGAAATATATATATATATATATATATATATATATATATATATATATATATATATAGGGAGCCAAAGTGAACCCACTGAAACCACAGATATACGCGTTTACAAAACCCCATCTCCGGTGGCCAGTAAGAACGAGGCTTAGTGCTAAACCTATGGGGGTTTGAGGCTAAACTTTTGTTTTTGGTCTCTTTTGTTACTTTTGGAGTGTAGTTTATTACTATCGTCTCTGAATAACTCAGTCTCGAAGCTACGATGACAGTTGTTAAGTTTATCAAAAATATGGATCTAAAGGATTGGAAAATGAGACATATAATCTCGAATCTACATAGTCAAAGTACTGAGCGCCTATATCCGGAAATGGTGTTTTGTGAACGGCTATCTGTGGTTGCATCGGGTTCACTTTGGCTCCCTATACATGTATGGTATACAGTGTTTGAGAGATGAAAACGTCAAACCGCCAATAAGCGGCTAATTGAGCAGGTCGTAAAGCACAGGGCAGTGTTAAACTGAGTGAGGTCTTACAGGATAAGACATGTGAAATACATACTATGGAGGAAACCTATGAAATTTGAGGGTCAGAGCTCGATTCCATCTCGTTTGAATCGCTACATAATTCACACGGCTTCACCTTGTGAATTCCTACGCGATTCAAACTCGATGGGATACGAGCTCTGACCCTGAACTTGAAAGTGTTTCTGAATTTATCTCACCCTTCACATTGACTATTATATAAATGACCTAACATATATATGTGACATGATCCCTCATTGGATTTTTTCCTAAATATCTCTTGGGCGTTGGATACGAGTTCCCAATTTTAGGTTTATGGAGGAAAAATACTAGGGGTGATAAGGGCCTTAATCCCTTTAAATTCACTACATAATACGTGTGGAAACCTGTTTAAGTCGAAATATCAGCCCCCAAGGTAAGTAATACATTAGTAGTAAGTTGTGGATGACTCCAGAAGGCACTCCTCACAGGATAGACTGTGATTAATAACAGGAGGTAAATCCATTTTAAGTGTCACGTTATTAAGTGGTTATTGCAAAAAAAACTACAGAGTAAGAGATAGTAAGATCATGTATGAGCGGTTCATACAGAGGCTGTTGGTGAAACTGAACCTATGTTGGGACTGGTAGGCCTAGTATCTTTGACAGTAGTTTCAGTTATTGTTGATCGTAGATGCTGAAACTGTGTTGTTTATTTTCATTCACCATGTATTTGTACTGAAACTTCCGTCAAAAAGATATATTTTCAATATCATTGATGTTGCATAGATTGGCGATAATAGATGCATGCAGAAGCCTTTACAACATAATTGTTAAAATCAATGATAGGGGGCGCCACCTCTTGTGCTATTCCGGAAGTTTTCTGGGGATGTTTTTTTGTAAGACCTTACAAACACCTTGCGATATGATATATCATATCCATCGCTACTAGCTCCTATGAAACTCTCTAATCATTTGCTAACTATTGCAAGTCAATATTCCTTCTCCTTTCCTTATAAATATTTCCTTATAAAGGGAAGGTATAGCCATGATTCCCGAAATGCAGGACGAAGGCTGTACCACCATGGGGAAAGATGAGGTTCAGCCCAATAAAATGAACAACACATTTTGTAGATTGGACCACCATTGTAAATGTAACAATATGCAGTTTGATATAGGTAATGGGTAGGTCATATGACATGCATATACTTGTGTAAGTACACATCATACCTTATTCCTCAACCATCCTTATATGTTCGACATAATGCTTGTAACTAATTTGCTGTATCATATTCATGGAAGATCTGCCATTCGACTGAATGAATATAAGCCTTTAAAACATCTATCGAATTAAAAACATGATTCTTGAGGATTTAATGCGGAACAGACTTTTATATTCATCCTTCTCTCATTTGCCTGTAGCTCCCAACCCTCAATGCTTGGTCCAAAGCCACAATGCACCACGGTGCACCCCTCTCATATGATCTCACACTCTCTAAGTCGTATTCTGTGCAAGGTTCTCACTGCGCTCTATTGGAGAAGAACTCTTAACGAACTAGGCTCAGAGCCTTGAGAACCCACTGGCACACAGTTTTTCCGTTAGGTGGTATCATTGAGGTTATAGGAATCTTTGGGTTGCATTGCATGTACGTTTTTAACACGGGAGGCAGGCCAGTGGATTCTCAAGGCTCTAATTAAGAATTCCTCTCCATAGAGCGTAGTGAGATTACAGAATACGACTTAAAGAGTGTGAGATCTTATGAGATGGGTGCACAATCTGCCTCACGATCAAACCCCCGGAAACCGAATGACAGTCTTGAATCGGACTCCAGGGACCTCCTCCAGCGTTTAGCTCCACTCTGCCGTCTCTTGGTCGTTTAGCGGTCTACCGGCCTCCCTGGGCCCCGTTGCTCCAGGATTACGACAGAAGTGCGGATCGCAGAATAGCGATCCGAGGGCCTAAACGTTGCTCCTGAAATTTTGCGGATCGCGTCGTAATCGCATAGGCGCATCGCGGCGTAAAATTTAGCTTTTAGCGATACTTTTTACGCGAACCTTCACAGCACTGCGGATCGTATCGCTGTGGGTTAAGTACAGCCTTATCTGATATTTCAAATAATGATCCATGGTGGCACCACCAACCCCTGCCCCTTGTTATTTTACCTATAGGAAATAGCGATCCACGACACAAGGTGTCAGGCCAGTTTTAACTGTAATGCCATCTGTATTTAATTAAAGAACTAATCAATCTTCCCCTGTCTCATTCAATATGTGCCCCTGAATTGTTGTATCGCTATCACATCGTAAAAATTAGCGATACCGCGGAAATAAAGCGAAACGATCCGATATTACGGGAGGAACGCTTTTTCAATCGGATCGTTAAAGTAATCGTAAAAATAAAATTGCTATCCGATTATAGCTAGCGATATCACAAAAACAGGAGCAACGGGGCCCTGGGCCGCACTCTAACGTGGGATTCACATGATGGGATTCATGTACTGCATAGGGTGTTTGTCTGAGACAAACCCTGCTGAGATTCTGTACTTGAACACAATTTCTTCGTCTGAATTGTAGATATCTCTTTCCATGAGACACGTTTTTCCCCTGTAATTGTTGTTGACTTTACTCCTAAAAGAGTACAGAATTTCCTGGGATTTTGAACCCAATCAGGTACTTAAATCACACCGTGTGAATTCTACTTAAGGCCAAGAACCCACTGAACTCCCGATATACCACGACAAGTGTTCCGACACACTACAACACAGAATCTTTCACCGTCCCCACACAGCAACGATGCAGTAGTTTAGTTTCGTACTCTGACATTACAGAAAATCAAATTTTGTAGAATTCTGTAGAAAGTAATCCCAGAGACTGTGTCTGGTTTGAGATAAATAATAGAAATGAGAGTGTTTTATTTACTATATAAATATGTTCATCTCTATTTACAATTAGATCACAAAATATCCCCAAATGCTCTCAGAACTTAGGATGTTTCATAAACTGGCGTATCGGCCAGTTTTGTGCCCAAACAGGCAGGTTTGGGCAGAAATATAAGCGGCCGCAGGAAGTAGAGCACAGGATATCTTCGTTTATTACAAACAAATAAAAGTCAGTTATGTGGGGAACCTCGTGAGGGAGAGAGGTTGTGCTGGACAAGTCAGCGGGGAATAAGCGAAAGTTTAAGGTCGATCACACAATCTCTCGCTGGGCATTACCTGCCCCATTATTCATTTGGGCAGGGAACCAGTCTATATAATATTACCTTGCTTTGGAGTGCCACCTGGTGGCATCTCTTCCTAGCATCACGTACACTGGTCACCACAGCTACACTACGTTAGCTCTGGTCGGGTCAAATCTGTGGCCACCTTGAACCAGTAGCTGTAAGTGTCTGCCGCAGGTACTTTTTGGTGCCACACATATCCTCTACAATTAATTAATTACTAAAATTAATGGCGGGGACACACCAAGCGAGTCAAGGCATCGATTTCTGGAATCACCAACACAAAATGGCAAGTACGTGAAATGTTATTTCATAGTAATACCTCACACCAATAATTTAGCATCTCTGACGCAATAATCAGGTGAAATATGAAATAATGGCTCACATATACGCCATGTTGTGTTGGCGATTCCGGAAATCGCCGCGTTACTCGCTTTGTGTGTCTCCAGCATTAGACTTTTATGCTGGGGACACACCAAGCGAGTCAAGTCGGCGATCTCTGGAATCGCCAACACAAAAATGGCACGTATGTGAGATATTATTTCCTGATAAAATCTCCCACCAATAATTTAGCGTCTCAGAAGCAGTAATCAGGTGAAATGTGAAAAAATAGCTCACATACACGCCATTTTGTGTTGGCGATTCCCGAAATTGCTGCATTTTCTCGCTTGGTGTGTGCACTGCTTTAATGGTCTCTCATCAGCACCAGCTGGGGCCCGTTTAATAATCTAGGATCGTACATGTAGATCCTTCTCTGTATGCTATATGGAGACCAAGGGACAATGTGGGTCAACTTTATTCAACACTCTAGGATCTTACATGTAAACCCTTTTCTTTATCCTACCCCGCATATATAAACCTCCATAGACTTAACATGGTGTGACTGTATGCCACAGTTATGCCATAAATTATTTATATGCCACTGGTGACATATGAAGTTAAAAACATGTGACAGGGTAGGATAAAATCTAAACTTCACTCAATTTCATATAGTTGTTTACATGGCATTCATTGTCTTCTGCTACAGATATCACTCAGCTTTGCTTCGTGATATCATTCCGCAAAGACAACTCATGCCATATAAACAATCATATGAAATTTCGTGAAGTTTCATGATAGTATGCCATATGGAGACCAAGGGACAATGTGGGTCAACTTTATTCAACACTTATGGACGACCTTATGGACGGCTAATACTGTCTTAGTGGAAGACTTGTATAGTATTAAACGATAACCCTTGTACGAGTTACATAGAAAAGGGTCTTCATGTACGATTCTAGATTATTAAACGAAGTTTAGTTAGAATCTTTGCAGTTCAACATAGTCAACTGTTGGATTTAACTGGAGTAGAGGTACAAGAGTGAAGAGGTGTGATTAAAAGTAGAGTGAAGTCGGGAAATCACGTGAGGCATTCAATGCGTAAATTTTCTCATGATTTTTTGTTCATGAAATTACTTAATCAGATCAAATCTAGGCATCTGGTATACTCGAAGATCGAGTGACCAATGTTCTAAATGTTTTTTGACATTCCGTTGCCGGTTAAGTAAGTTGAATTTTGATTAAATTTCGCCATCTGATACAAGCATTACTTTCTCTGCACCTCTCGTCATCAGATATGGTACTTAAGTGTGAGTGCATGCTCCTTGTATTTCATGTTTAACTGAGCTGTTTTGAACGAAACTTAATAGAATTGAAGAGAACGATCTGTAAGAAACACGAAATCAGCGGGGAATTATCATAGTTTCTGCAACTTTTAATTCAAGAAGTTCGCGCTGTGAGATTTAATTTGTGCTCCTGGATTGCATTTTTCGAACGTCGACTGCCATATGTCTGATTGTCAGATGTATCTCAGCTTAAACACAATTTTCTCTGCCTTCCATTCATTACTTGGAAAGTTATCACCTTTCCTTCACTTGTGTCATCACTACATTGTTAGTCAGGTACTGTGTTTCTGCTTTTACAGTTCATCATATTAAATTTCATGATTATATTCTCCATATAATAGTCTATTATGGAGGAGCAACTAATACAATGTACAAGTAATTTCAAGTCCGGAAAAAGAATTGTGATAGACATAGGCAAATCTAATTAACTTTGGCTATTCAACAAATTGTTTAATTTGATGGTGATGAATCCTCATCTTCTTTATCTTCGACATCTACTCGACTTTGCTATCTATATCTTTTGCCGGAACAAGTGCAATGTTAAAACTAGATAATCGATCAAACTCATAAATGGACGTAGACACGTGGGAAGAAACTTATGTTTGAGAATCATCCCAAAATGATTCAGAAAACTGCACTTAATAGCACACTAGAGATTCTATTTGTACATTGTTCGGCTAGTTATGAATTCTTCTTATTTATTTATTTTTATTCTTTTTTAATTAGTGCAGCGGTCTTCTTTATTCATCCTCATAATATATATTGACAAAATTGTCAATTCTTTCTCCATGTTCAAAATACTTTCTCATTTCCAATCAATAAAACCTACTGTATTTGGCCAGATGTCACGGATCGTCGTCAAATGGACTGGGACAGGGGTCAAAAATAAAGTTAGGAGTATGGTCAAACCCTTTTGTGTATAAGTAGTACAATGGGTGGCGTATATGTTGGATGTATGGGGGTAGGTTAAATACCCATAGTAAATATACACTAGAGGGCCAAAGATGGGTAGTACATTTACTATGTGGAAACGATTGACTCCCTTTTTCTTTACACTGCAGAGATGATACTGAAAAATATAATTTTGAAGGCTAATTGTCCAGTGTGTCTTTAAGCTCCATGACTAGTTTGAGTAGGTATTCTTTCTTTTTGTTTTGAACCTTACTAAGGGAAAATCAGCTAGGGGGTCAATCGTTTCCACAGGGAGTCAATCGTTTCCACATTCTCAAATATGGGTTCATGACAATGTACAGGGAAGGAGTACAAGAAAGCTGGTACCATGTGAAGCCACCTTGATATAAGGGGGTATTTATATGAAATGGACAGTAGTCAAATATAATATACTTGTTAGCTATCACTGTAGGGTGGGAGTCAATCGTTTCCACACATAAACTACACAAACCAAGGGAATAGGCTCCCAGGGCTATAAAAGTATAGTTAGATATAAAAAAAATTCATATATACATAGGTACAGGTTAAGGCTTACCAGGATATATTTTATTCCTGTCTGTGCTGTATGTAGGTATTGGGAGGGTTCCTTCTTTAGGGAGTCAATCGTTTCCACACTAAAACTACACATGTACATTTTGCCATGGAGAGAGTATACTATCCTGCCCAAATATGTGTAAATGGTCCAAAGAAATCCTTAACCTATGGGGACCCAGTTAAGAACAATAATTCTCAACATTTTATACTCTTTCTACTAATGCTGACTATTGCAATTATGGTATAGTCATTTTATCATGAAAAAACACCGTGTTTTAGGTAGTTTGGGCCTTCTAGCTCCGTTATTTATGATATTACATAGGCAAAACCATGGTTCCCCTGTAAGATCCGATTGAGCCTGACCAGAAAACACAATAAAATAATAAATATCTATAAAATTTAGTGTATTATTGAATGGAGAAACAATAATGGTTATTTGACGACATCTGGCCATTTACGTGTTCACTCCAACGATGAACAATGGACTATCTTTTTAAATGACACATTGTGTAACGCTATTTGTCTATAGTATATTTTTTACAGAACTATGGGCGAGGGGTTGACTCACCCTTGAGGGAACAGAAAATCTTCGCTTTCAAATGATGTGGGATTTAATCCAAATTCTCTGTCAGATTCCTTATAGTGTTCCTTTATTTTTTGCCATACAAAAGTATACGATTATCTACGTAAATATGTGCTTTATTGTTCTCAGGTAAACACCTAATTTCCTAATTATGAAAATAAATTCAGATGAAATAGGAAAACTGTAGAAATATAGCATGTAGCTAGGTAAGAGAAGGATATGTGAATCTTCGTTAGTAGAAATGAATAGACATTTCAGGAAACACGGTATAGAGGTTGGGATTAGAGTGTCAAGGTAGGCATGGCTGTGTGGGGTGGTGTGTGGTATGTCCGCAGCGCGTCGCCAGTGACCCGACACACTAAATCATTGGCCAGCCCCTTCAGGATACCCTCCAGGCTGAAGTACTCTCCCTAAGCTACAAAGTGAGTAAAACAAACACTCATTGAAAGACAGAATGACAAATTACTCTCTATAAAAAAAAGCACCATATTGGTAAACCATAGAAACAAAATGAAAGTAATAACTAATCATTTTCATCCAGATTCATCATGAACATGATTATTACCGTTCGCAATAAGCCTCCTGATAAATCAGCTATATGCTGCGCAATCTGCACTAGATGTAAGATATCCTCAATCTTGATGTAGAATTCACACTGGCCAGAAGGAAGACAGGCCCCGTAGCCTACGAAGGATCCAGCATAGATAAATGAATGAAAACAAAGCTATCCCTATAGTGAATGGGCAAATTTATAACTAAGAAAGTCTTGGTATCCTGGTCGTTGTTTCTGTTGCCATGATGTATCTTGATACTTTTCCAGTTATTGTGATTTAAAGTCTGGGTTTTTTGGTGTTTTTTTTAATTGGTTATAGATTCAAACGGAAGATTTAGTTTTCAACCATGGCCAGATCGCGTCGAGTATGTCTCTATAAGAGTTCACATTATTTTGATCCAATTGTGGAACTCGAATATAACAACTGATATAGGCCTATCGATAATATCATGAGTATGGTAATGAGTAATGAGTAACGTGTAGGATAAAAACTTTGGGTAGAGTACAACTACAACAATCCATGCTCTTAGTTGGACAACAGGTCTGATGACAGAGTGATTTATACTTCAGGATAATTCATTACTATGGACTGAATGAGAATAAGTCCACAATATGTGGCTTATTTGGTAAGTGTTGTGATGTTAATATCACACTTGCCCACACAGTAGTGTATGTGTGCAGTCCTTTATCTCATCCATGGTACAAGTTTAGCCATAGGAATAACACTAGAAAACAATACTCAACGATCACCCCCATAAAGTGACAATACTACGCCACGGCCGTGGCATAGTGAATTTGAGATGACGTCATATGGGTTTGCAAAGTCTATCTAATTATTGTGAAAGTATGATGATATTTGATTTCTTATAAAGGGGCGAGATAAATCCAGAACTGCATCGAGAATCGTATAAATAGACAATACTCCACGAGTTTGGATGGGCCGCAATCGTCATCGAGGCGAAGCCGAGTGACGATTGCGGCCCATTCAAACGAGTGGAGTTTGTTGTATTTATACGATTCTCGATGCAGTTCTATATGAATAATTATATGGTATATCCAACACTGAAACTGAATCACTGACAAGTGTATACACATTGAAATTTATACTATCAATCTCAAATAGGTTCTATATCTCTTGTATGTACTTAATTTTGATTTGTTCTGTCTTAGCCTTAATGATTGACTATTATTTGTATCGAAGAGATTCCAGGAAACCTATCCTTATGTGATGTGAATCATCTCTCACGAACTGCATTTACTCCAGAGAACATAATCCTTAACGTGTATTTATTTCCTAGAGATGGGTAATTGAATAGTATTGGAGCCTGGCTGTGTAACATTATGCGCAATCGAGAAAACCGACTGCCTCCTTGGAGCTGCCCTCTTGGTAACCACTGCCTACCGAACTCCTCGGAACTAATTATGACAATTTGAAGGGCCAATTATCATCAGCCAAGCCACACCTGTGTCTCAGGTGAAGTGAGGATTCCTAAATCTCCTGGGCAGGTGTGACCGATAAAGCTCAGTACGTCTTTAGATTCAGTGTCAGGTGTTGGGTTTGTTCCCGTTAAAAGTAAAGTGTGTCTAAAAACAGGGTGTTATTTCCCAAAGTGGATGAGTTTACGTACTTGGACAACCTTCAAGAGGGAATGAGTAGTTTCTGGTGGTGGTGAACAGTTTCAAGGTTATATAAGGTTAAAGTGAAATATTAGAGCTTGCGATACACTACTATAGGCCTAAAGTGAGATTCACACGATGGGATCCATGTACCTCACAGAGCGTTTTTCCTGTTGAGATTCGTTATTGCAGCATAATCTCCTCGTCTGAATTATAGAGTTCCATTTTGCTGAGACAAGTTTTTTCCTTGTGATTGTCGGCGACTATCAACTCTAACAAGGAGCAGAATCTCATGGGATTTTGACTTTGGACAGGTTTAAAGTTTATAGTGTATTTCACAAGTTCTCCCCCAGTCTCTGAGTCTTAGTGGTCTCAAATAACACCTATTCACATGGGGAAGTACCCTGGGTCAGCGACTGTGTACCCTGTGTAGTCTTCCCATATGAATTGAATCCGCCATGTTACCCTGAGACTGTAAAAACATCCCAATTAATCACTGATGCTCTGCATTTTACTACCAGATGTCATTGAGTATCCATCGCATTTTTGAAGTGAAGGTCAACAATTATGTACCACCGGCCTTTTACAAAGAGAACCACCGACTGACTTTTCTACAGCGTAATAATTATCGGAGGGTTTTTCGTGGGCAGGTGAAAACGCCGCATAAGTCACACGTACCTCGCAGTGTCTTCTCTAAAGTAGGTCAGAAATTCATGTCAACCCCTGTAAATCTGCATTCATTTGGAATAGAATAAATTAAATCTATGTGAGTTTTGGGCCCATTCAACATACTTTTCAATTCGGTTCACTGAATTAAAGAACCACCAATTGCTATGGAAGTAGCCTACAATGGGCGTCAGTCGTGCAATTCGCATTAGGTCTTTATTCCCCTGGTTCGACATTTTCAAATTCCAATTACTGAGAGCGGTGCGGAGTTTTGATACGCCCAGCTAACACCCTCCCCATGACACCCTACCTGAACCCTCAGGTGTTGTTGGGGACGTGAGGGGGGGGGGAGCGGCCATGCAAGGGGCACAATACTCGACAGGGCCACGGAAGAGCTCCAACTAACAATTACCTGCACTTCCACTTTAATTGCCAGTCTAACCGGCAGGGGCCGCCTTGAAAGGACGGGAAAAGGAAATCTGGTGACCCCGGACCTATAGGGGCGTATCCTGGCGGTGACATCGGGGACGAGGTCAAAGGTCACCTGGAGTAGTGGGATTAGGAGGGTTGTAGATTAGACCACTTAAATTGTCGTCGACGTGGGGGTATGTGTGATAGTCAAGTGATGTGTTTGGGAGTCGGTCTGTGTTTAAAGGCATATCCTGACCAATTTGGTCTGAAAATCAAAACCCATGTCATTCTTATGAAGATTGAATATGATCAGCTCAAAGTGTTGTAGAGCATATATCTGACTTAAAAATCAGGGGTCGCAATGCTAGTTTTTGATCTAGAGATCAATATTATGATAATTCTATATAAGAATATATATATACAAATTCTAAACTAGTAAAATCCATGTCATTTTCCTCAAACGTTCACAGAATATAATACATGTATAGTATTACTTATTTAGGTTTTAAAAGTTATGGGTCATCATCCTTGTTTTTCAAAGATTTAAGAAAACTGTATTTTTCAGTTTATTTCCTATGTAAATCAAGCAAATGTAAATTGACCTATTTTACCTATTAAGATTGGATAAACTGGAAAAAACGTTGAATTTACTCATTTTGAATTAGAATGAATTCCAAGAAATCAGTTCTGACTGATAATTGATATCATTCATAAATTACCAGATGGCGCCACCATGAATTGTAGAATATGCCTTTAAGGATGTCTAAAATAAGCAGGACGCGGTAGATTCTGAACTATGTGTTTGATAAAGGGATCTCACCTCGAAGTTAAAAAATAGCTCACGTCATGGCAACTATAAACTAAAGAAGCAGGCCGATAACATCGAATATTCCTTATCTTTAAGTTGTATAAAATAGCACCGAAACTTACTGAAAAAAACTTACTGTACAACGTTGATAACAATATTCGTAAGATGTCACTTATACATTAGGAATATTAATTCAAATGAAATAGGCTGATCTGATTGGATAATCCAGTAATCTTAGGCGTGAGTGGACTTCTTTTCATTTACATCTCATATGCCACAACAGTGAGAGTAAGACTTGAACCATCTGAAAGTTATGACAAAATAAACATCAGTCAATACTGGAAAGACCATAACATAAATCGATAAATATATAGTTCTAATTAAGGGACAGGATTACGAATACATGGACAGAGTACACTTTTTCCCTCCATTCCCTGCCAACCTATCTTCCACCACATCCACTATCGAACAGGGCCCGTTTAATTATCGAGAATCTTACATGAAGACCCTTTTCTGTAACTCGTACAAGGGTTATCGCTTAATAATATTTAAGTCTGTTCGCTAGGACAATATTAGCCGTCCATAAGGTCATCCATAAGTGTTAAATAAAGTTGTCCCCTCATCGTCCTTGGGTCTCTATGGCATATAGAAAAGGGTCTACATGTAAGATCCTAGAGTATTAAACGAGTCCTAGTATCCCTACCATATCTTGTTGAGATTCATTTTAATCTCCTTAAAAGTTAGTCAATGCGACCTCGACATAATTATGACGCATGGACCCTCTATAACCCCAGCCACCTTTACATATTTACCCCCTTCTGAGTTACAGCCCCACCGACAGTGTGGGGTGCTTGGAATATAGCATTACCTGCTTTAGAAATGGTGCATGCTAGAAAAACAAAAGCTTGACAGATCACCTGTCAGGCGGTAGATTCTCGTGACCCAGGTAAGCAGCGGTGCTAATCATCTCACCTGGAGACAGGCGTCGCTGGGGCGGCTCCTCCCCCACCCGCCCCCCTCCCCGCGTCACCCTGCCGTCATGGCCCACCTGTGCCCCACAGGTCCCTGCACTCTCCCAGCAGATCTTTTGCGGCGCTAGCACTAATCTCTGCCTCAGCCCTTACCCTATCCCTAGCCATATCCTTAACCCTATCCCTAACCATAACCCTACCCCTTACCCTATCCCTAACCCTATGCCTAACCCTATCCCTAACCCTATCCCTAACCCTATCCCTAACCCTATCCCTAACCCTATCCCTAACCCTATCCTAACCCTATCCTAACCCTATCCCTAACCCTATCCCTAACCCTATCCCTAACCTTATCCCTAACCCTATCCCTAAACCTACCCCTAACCCTATCCCTAACCCTATCCCTAACCCTATCCCTTAAGCCCATTCTCACTAGGCGATTTTTGCCCCTGAGACTACTGCCGGGCATAATCGCCGGGAAACCGCAGTCGCACAGCGGGTGGGAGGGCATAGTCGGCAACTATGCCCTGATGTATTTCAAACATGTTTGAAATTGAATCGCAAGAGACTGATGCCCTTTCAAGAGAGAATCCAGTCGCCGACTCAAACCCGAACAACAGGGGTAGGGCAATAGTCGCTGACGATTTTGCCATTTTGTGTTTCCACTTGGTGATTCATAAAATTCCTGAAATTCCTGGAAATTCCTGGTAACAGGTGCCCTCTGAATGCCTCAAAATCACTTAGTGGGAACGGGGCATAACCATAACCCTATCCTTAACCCTAACCTAAGCCCTATCCCTAACTAGTCAGACCTTTCCTTCTATATGAAAATGTCTTATTCATAAGTATCTGAAACGAGTTGAGTTCTTCAACTGATTTCTCCAGGACGGGTCGAGTTCTCCTGACAACTTCGGGTCAAGTTCGTTTCGGGTCGAGTTCTCCAGTAGCCGTCGTGGCCCACCTGTGCCCCTCAGGTCCGTGCACTCTCCCAGCAGATCTTTTGCACTGCTAGCGCTAATCTCTACCTCAACCCAATGACATCATACGCTGGTACCCAGGTACCCGCTTAATGACATGGAAAACCAGCCAATATTTCAGATTCGAAGCAAGGCATCTGTTAAAAGTTATGAAATTCAAACAACTCATATATTATGAGTTGGGAAATATAGGAATTGCTAAATAAGCTTCACAGACAGTCCAGCTGTTTCTTTTTCAGCTTTAATTAGTTTAAACCACTTTATCATGTGAATCCGCATTGAATTAGACCACCCCTTCAAGTGAGCACAGATGGCATGTTGACCAACAAAATCTTGCAATACATATGGTACTTTCCACTGAAGAAAGTAATCCCTATGAATATGTCTGATTTTACATCACAAATAACAGGAAAAAGTGTATATTATTTACCATATAAATATGTGCATCTCTATTTACGTGTAAACCAAAAAAAATCATACCCAAAGCGCTAAGAATTTAGGATATTTTAAAAACCGGCATATATGGGCCAGAGTTGGTCCCAAACTAGCAGGTTGGGGCAGAGATACAAGCGGCCACAGGAAGTAGAGCGCAGAATCTCTGCTAGGAGAGTGAGGTCCGTGAACAAAGCATCTCACAGGTACACTAATGAAAATAAACCACGGACACATCTCCAGTTCCCAGACGCGACAGGGGGTGTTAATCTGCCTATTCGCCTCTCATAAGTGACTACGTTATATACATAGCGGTCACCGTCATATGAGCCATAACGTTATTTGTAAAAGAATACTCTCCCAGTGGGACCGGGTGATTGGGCAGGAAATGAATTGGCATACTAATATGAGCGTCCTATAACATTCCATTTCTCTCGTGTCTGTAATGAGAGTTTCCTGGTCGTTTCTTTTTTCCATCATAATTGTTTTCAGGGGGTGATCTATTAGGAGTCTCCTTTTACTGAGACTGATTTTACCATCAGCGTTGACCAGTCATGCAGTTTTAGTCAGACATGCCATTTTCCTTATCCTAATTTATTTTTATGTCAGCAGCTGCTTTGCATAACCAAAGCCCCCACTTCTGGCTAAGACGGATGGCGTGTCAGTCGCCAGGTCATTTAGTTTGATGCCTTATGCCATGAGGACCAACAATTATTCCAGCCACCAGAGCCTTAAGGTGCTAATGGGCGCGAGAGTGGTGTTCAAGGAAACAATTGTGACACGATATGACCCCACCTGGGAAGGACGAGGTCGTCCTTATCTGCAGCCAGTTGACAGTTCATCTGCACCTTCACAAATAGATCCATCTTGATTTCTCTTTCTCCTAAATTGATGTTGAGAACCTGCCCTAATACCTTTCCATGGATTGTATAATCTGGTCTCAACATGAGATCTTGTACTTTTTGTATACGTTCTTCTTTTGAGAAATCTTTGTCCTTGACTAATGGCTTATAGAGGTGTTCATGGACGATGTACTATGTTAAACTGATTGTGAGCACATGTATCTACTGGACTTATATGACCACTGCTGGATTGGACACCCAATGTGACCCAGTTTCTTGGGAATTGTTTTAAAGGCTTATTCCTGTACTGGAGCCTGTGGAAGATAGAATTTTTCCCCCTAACAGTCAAAATAAAAGCCTTAAAAAAGTGAAATTGTGTAATTCCATCGTCGCGGGAACCCTACGACCTGGAGAGTAATAAAGAGGAAACCAACAAGTTTTCGTCAAAGTCGTCGTTCTCCACGAGTTTGATGCGTTGTGATATGAGCGAGGCGACAACCAAGTGAATATCATGTAGCGTTCAAACGAGTTAGAGAATGACTTCTTTGAACAAAACAAGTTGCTTTCTGTATTTATCTCACCCCTGTACACACTAAAAGAATAGACAACACTCAGGATTTAGACCATGGAGAACAGACTGCAATACTTGTATGGGGCATGGAGAACGAGTTCCAATGTTAAGTCTATGGACATTTATTCTAGGGGTGAGATAATACAGGAAAGAGCACAATGAAGACACTACTACTGTCTGAGCTATGCATTATGAGTGGACTGAAGTGTGATGATTGCAATTAATATGTCCGGATCCAGACTTGGTTATTGGATTGAGGGTTCATAAACAAAAGGAGAAGATGCTTTGTTAGATGGTCTTCTCTATGAGGAATTCTACATTTACTACTCAGTGTCTGCTAATGACGTTTCTCTTTTAATCACAAGCATGGTATCCTTAACCAAGAACTAAAGAAGAAACTTATGGAAGTTTAAGGTCAGAGCTTGTATCCCATCGAGTTTGAATAGCATAGTAATTAGCCGTGTGAACTACGTAGCGATTCAGGCGAGATGGGATCGAACTCTGATCGTCAACTTGAATAGGTTTCTGAGCTTATTTAACCCCTCACATTGAGTAATTGGCTAACATTTTTAACATAATCCCCTATCGAGTTTTATCTAAGTACTCCATGGGAATTGAGTACGAGTTCCCAATGTTAATTCTATGGGAGGAAAATACCAGGGGGGGAATAAAGTTCAAGACTATGCATTGCTATTATTCAAGATCTGTACCCTCGGAGTTATGATAGATCTAGTTTTGATGTTCAATGATGTTTCTTTCTGACAAAAGTTATTATCCTGGGGATCGTTGAATAATCCAAGCTCATACATGAGGACCTTTTTCTGTACGCCAAGGAGAACCAGGGACAATATGGATCAACTTTATTCAATACTTTTGGACGACCTTATGGCTGGCTAATACAGTCTTAGCAAACGAACAAAAAAATATTAAACGATGAACCCTGTATGGGGTACAGCAAAGGGTCTTCATGTTCGAGCCTAGATTATTCAACGGGCCCCCTTTGTTTGATTATAATGATATTTGACGACTCAAAAGAGCACAAAACGTAAATTAGATATTCAAATTGTGCTTTAAGGTAAGCCTTACAGGTGGCGCCACGGGATCAGAAGATGTAGATATTTGTCGACCCTTAGCCCCCCCCCCCCCCCCCCCCACCTTCCCTCCCTCCCGTCCACTCCCCTCCTCTCCCTAACCTGATGAACAACTACAGCGTCGTCCTTCTTATTACACCTTTACAAGTCACTTCAGCCATGAAAGCCGTGACCTCTTTGTGCGATGCAATTATGGACCCCGACACGACATGGCCGTCAAACAAAGCTATCCTTACACCAGTTAAATCATTTTCGGGATATCCGTTTTGGCTCTGTTTGGCTTGGTCATATTCCAGGCGCTATTTCCGACGTTTATGCATAGTTTTATGCCAGGTGTGTGCTCCATGCGGGTGATAATTAGCAAGGAAAGCAATGGTCCGGGTCTCCCTCCGAAGTTGTTGAACTTGTGGTCCCGTCTCTCAATGGGTGTATTGTTCAGATGTAGGACACGGTAATACCATTTTATGACACAGTGATAGGCAGCATGAATAAAAGTAATTTCTACCCTCAATGAGCAATTTTTAACTATCTCCACTTTGGGTGGGGTGAAGGGGGGAGGGGGGACAGCAACAATCTTCAAGGTGAGCCAGCGGTATGTCAGTTGGCAGCAACTAGCAGCCACCCCACCTCCCATCCCCCACCCCTAAAACGCAGACATAAAAATGGAATAAATTAGGGCCCCTTTTTTGCCCTCCCGAATTTAGGTGACAATAAGTAACGTTATTATAGCCAGGTATGATAGGCATGTTATAATTAGCATAAGTAAGTGGCCTAATTGCAGTGCCGGGACCCCGGTGCTGACAGGCCCGGGTGGTTCCGGCTGGCCGGGCCCTTTACACCCCGAGCGCGTTTTTCTCACAGTACCATGCGGTGGAAAAATTAAACACACAGATGTATGACAGAAGGGGGTCAGGCATAACACGTAATTAGTGGGAGGTAATACACCAGCCAACACAGGCCCGACTGTTTGCTGGAGTGCGGAGACCGACCAGGTGACATAATGAGTGGCCCATGATTGTTGACAACCTCTGCCTTCCTCCCCGGCACATATTTAAAAACCATTCCCTCTCCTCCTTCACTCCTTTTCTATTTCATGTCCCATTTTGTATACTAAGTCTACTAAAGCGTCTGATTTCTTCTCTTTTCTTATAAAAAAAACATACGTGTTTAGTTCATTCCAGACTTCTTTGATTCCTTCTTGTAAAAACATAGATGATTAGACGTGATTTTTCCCTGATGTTTCTTTCATTCAGCGGGCGTCCCTAATATACTGCGCATTTTACAAGAACGTTTTAACAAATGACAAATACGGTTATGGAAAGCATACAGTAAGAGAAATGGATTTCTATAGCCTTTAACTCTAGCAGAAGGCAGATATATGCTAGTTAGAAACAGTCCAGTGTGGACTTTATAGAGAGGCACTGGGCTTGAACTAATGTCCTGTGGTGGGCCTGAGCCATGGCAGTATCTACCTTTCAGGTCATACCCAATGCGGGCGGAGAGAAGTCTCACAACCCATCGCCCTTAGCGACCGAGGTGAACATGTCAACAATAGTCACGAGTTTCATCCTGGACTCATTGTTGTCGATGGATTAAATCTCTGAAATTACGCTCCTTATATACCTCGTTGAACATCTAACCCTTGTGGCGTTTCCTAAAATCGGTTTCGAGAATTTTCATCACTCAATATTGGGATAGATTTTCTACCAGAGGTAAATGGCTTCTGTTTGCAGTAATATACGAGGTTGATTGGTTGGTTGGTTGGTTTGATTTAACGTCCAGTTAACCATTATAGATTCTTAGAAGACATTCTCAAGGTTCTTTTACACCATGAGGGTGGTGATCGAATCTATGTAATGAATTTAGGTGGAAATCTCACCCCTCCACATTTACCGAGGTGAAAGTTCTTTTACGTCCCACACCACATAGACATAGTTCAGACATGGTATGAGAAGGATTGGCCTTAATATACAAGGAACGAATTCTAATTAACAACGATGTGTTTGAAAGTCATTCATTTCGGTTCTGGGAAGTGAGAATGTGAGCTGAAGAAAACCTGAGATCAATTGATGCTTTAGGTCCTTAACAATTTCTCGACGGGTCGTTTTCTGAACCAGACCTTTGACTTTTCCACATCACGACTTAAGCTATTTTTAACCTCTTTTCAGAAATACGTGAGGGCAACGTTTTTTGTGAATCACCAAGAAAACGAATCAAGATTCCCAAAGCAGTTAAAGAAGACCCCAAATTAATGCCTTTATTCACAAGATAATTATTGACAACTGATCCAAGCACAACTGTAAGGACGGAATGGGAAGGATTTCCTGGTCGCAGGTGTGTCTTGATTCATCCACGATTAAAGCTGGGCATTTCTTGGATTCATTCTTTATTCCCATTCACTTTCCCCCACCTATGAATCTTTTTATCCAAAACAAACGCTTAAAAATGATACTTGGAGTACGCGCAGAGAAGAATACATTCAATATCCATGTTGAATACGATCCCTCCTATTTAGGTCCCCTCTTATTATTTCATTTTTCATGAATGGTCACCAAATCCTGAACTGATCACTTTTCATGCATAATGAGCTCGGCGCATGCGTAGAAAGGGTACACGTCATGTCACGTGGGTGTTCTGTGTCGCTGCACTCAGACATGCGCACTTGTTATTAATACCTGACACGTTGCCCTTGTTACATGCTACCACAGGTCACATGGTGGGGCCAGGTACATTATGTAGATACCCTTTGATAACATGTCCCGATTAGTCACTTTACCTCACCCTTGGTTTTTTTTTCTCTCCATAGACTTTGCATTGGGAACTCATACTCAATGCCCATGGAGTATTTAGAAAAAAATACTCTATGGCCATGGAGTATTTAGAAACAATGCTCGATGTCCATGGAGTATTTAGAAAAAAAGGATTATTTCACAAATGTTAACCGATTAGTCAATGTTAGGGTGAGATAAATTCAGAAACCTATTCAAGTGTATGGTCAGATCTCGATCCTATCTCGTTTGAATCACTACGTATTTACGTGGCTTCGCCTTCTGAATTGCTACGCTAGTCACCCTCAGTGGGATACGAGCTCTGACTCTAAGCTGTCATAGGTTTCCTTTATAATAACATTGGTAGATTACCTCGTGTATATACAAACAATATGGAATGTTTGAACATTCATTACTGTTGGTAATAAATCCATTACCTCCATGTGGACTCTTCTACCGCAGTAAAAATTCTAATGACTGTAATGAATAAGATATGTACAGTTACATTACATCACGATCGTTTATTCCATGTATACACATTAGGTCTTTTTACCATTCATCATTTTTCAGAACTTCTGTCTTTTATATTTCTATTACATTATATAATTCCCGGTGCTGTGTGTTGAGATCCTAAGCTTAGTTTGTTCTAGAACCTTTTCTTAGCCTGGTATAAAGATCCATAGACTTAACATTAGGAACTCGTTTTCAACCGGCTTGCGAGTACGGTAACTCATACTCAATGGGTGAAAAACAGATGAATATTTCCAGGCTAAGATAACATATTCGTGCTTGATCTGAGTCCACGTTTACCATCTTGTTTGTAATGCTTCAGAGTATTCACTCAGCTATCGCCTCGTTCATATTACTGCACACTCAAAACTTGATGGCGAATGAAGACACAAACTAAACCCTCATGAATTTCTTAATTCTCATATATATATTTACATATATTTACATTGTATATATATATACATTATATATATATATTTATATATATATATATATATATATATATAGAGAGAGAGAGAGAGAGAGAGAGAGAGAGAGAGAGAGAGAGAGAGAGAGAGAGACACACACACACACACATATATAACACTCCTTTTATCTTTGCTAGGAGTAGCACTCTAGGGCGGAGGAGGAGGTAAAATCAAGGTATAATCCGGTGCAGTGGGTTTAACTCTCTTCATGGATGTGATATGGGGTGATTGCGTTAATGCGAGCCCCTACCCCACCCCTCATGTGGCCGTGTGTGGCCCCAAGACCTACTCAGTCAACTGCACAGTAGGGTGTCATGTGAGGCGTTTGTTCACCTCTGCGTGAGCTGCTCCGTGAGCTGGTGGTCCAGTTGTTCACCGTCGGGTTATTAGGAATAGGCCTTCGGTAAACCATGAGTTACACTGCACGAAAACCACCATGTATGCGCCCGGCGTATATAGGTATGATTTTGCGTATACACGGTTGACCTTTTTTCCGTCGTGTATACGCCATATCGCATTTGCGCGATGACGTATATATGAATAAAATGAGGGTTTTTGTGTTAGCTATTTGGACCATAGCTCTGACCATATTGAATACAGTGGATCAGAACAAAGGGGCCGTTAAATTATAATTCTACGATAACAACAAAAATCATAAAAGTCTTGTTAGTGCCAAAACGTAGCATAGAAATGTCGTCGGTGAATGAGCTTTCGATATAAAACTGAAATGTTGTAACTGGTATGGCATAAGAAATCGTTCATTTTGAAAATGTCTTTCATTTTGTCTTCCCGGAAGACACCTCTGGAGGTGTCGTAGCCGATGTCGAACTCGTTTTTCATGCACTAAATCTGATTAAGATTAAAAGACGTTTTCAACAGAGAATTCTATTCATATGTGATACATGTATATCAAAGTTCTGCTTACTTGCCTCAGACAAACCGTTGCATCGCTCGATGTGTATCAGTGTGTATCGGCGTTTATATAGGAAATGTATGAGCATTCGGAAAAAGGTCAATTGTACAACAATTGTACGAAACTTTGTACGGACGATAGTGATGGCGATAGTGATAGTGATGGTGCCCACGACAAATTTTATACTACCCTTGGGCCTGTTGAATAATCTAGGATCCTACATGTAGACTATTTTCTGTATACCATAGAGACGCAGGGACAATGTAGTTCAGCTTTATTCAACACCTATGGACGACCTTATGGACGGCTAAGACTGTTTTAAGGAACAGACTTAAATATCATTAAACGATAACCCTTGTACGAGGTACAGAAGAGGGTCTTCATGTAGGAGCCTGAATAAAAATAAGTTCGCCCAGGATGTCATTTATCTTTAGATTTATCTTATTGTCCAGCCTCGCGTACGGCGAATATTATTCCCAGATAAAGGGACTATCTATATATGGAACGTAATTTAAAAAACCCTCTCACATCACCACCTTCTGGTGAGTGTGGCTCGCTGGTGAGAAGTCCACTGTTTTTTTGGTTTTTTTTATCAAGTTTATTTACAAACGTTACAAGCGTTCATCTGTCACCAGATGATCTTCCACGTTGGCGTCCATGACACTTATGTACAGTAACAGGACGTACAACAACATACCATGTATACACCTTTCATACATACTGATTAAAGATACACATCATGTCTCTTGACATTCCTCACTCTGTTTTTACATTGCAGTAGTCTTCTGACTTTCAATACCTTTCTATATCATACTGAAGCATTGTTTCAAATACTATACTCGGGTGACTATGTATATTTCATTCAATAACTCGACAGATTATCTCCTTAATTTTCATTTTAAAATTATCTCCTTCCAATAATTGCGTTGCGTGACTCAACCGGTCCCAGTATGTTGTTCCTAAGTATAAAGGTGAATGCTTGTATTTTTCTAGGTTTGGTTTTTTTACTTTGATTTTGATTTTTTGATCTCCTCTTGTTCTTCTAGTATCATTATCAAATACATGCTGTATATCTTTCATCCACCATTTTATAAGTGTCAAAAGATGACCCGCTCTTTGATGCTCAATAGATCTCATCTTGCACATATTGTATACTTCCTCAGTGCTCATACTTCTTGCTTTATTCCAGCCTATGGCAGTTCTCAATGTCTTATTTGCCAATGTCTGTATTTGTTTTCTATTTTTTTGTGAAGCACTGTAATAAACAAAGTCGGCATATTCTAGTATTGGTATTATCATTTGCTTGGCTATTTTAAAGCTAGATGCAGTATTTAACAAATATCTCATCTTTCTAAATCTAGATAATTTTATACTTACATCACTAACTACTTTATGTACTTGGTCATCAAAATTTACCTTCCTATCTATCAGAATTCCCAGATATTTATATTTGTGTACTGCTAGAATATCTATATCTCCCATTTTTACCGTTAACATATTGTTTAATCCCCTTTTATTTCCCACACACATAATTTTCGTTTTTCCATAATTAATTCTAATTTCATTTGTTTTTGTCCACTTATATATAGCTAGTAAATCTGCTTCCAACTTTCTTTGTACCTCAAGTTGCTCTGTTCCATTTATCAACATCACACAGTCGTCGGCATACATAATCATTTTACCATAGTTTATTTCTTTGTATAGATTATTTATAAAAATTATGAATAAAAGCGGCCCTAGCACCGATCCCTGAGGTACCCCACAGTTAATACCCAACTCACCTGACAATTAACCTAATAACTTCGTTCTACAGGTTCTTCCCCTTAGATAATCTATCAAAACGTTTATTAATTTTTTATTAATTCCTATTTCGAGTAATTTATCTATTAATATTCGGTGATTCACACTATCAAACGCTTTACGATAATCTAGAAAAGCTACCCCCACTATTTTCTTATTGTTTAACTGCATATGTAATTCTTCTAACAAGGTATGTTAATTCCCTTGCTCAGAAGATCTGCAAATATTCACTGGATTCAAGTGCAACTAGGACATGCTCAATTTTAGCTAGGTATTTATAATAATAACTCCACGTTTTGAGCATGATATTGCTTTTTTCCAGGTAAATGAGTGAACGTCTTCTTAGCGTAGCGCCCTTTTTGTGAGCCGTTTTGGCGCAGCAAGTTGTACCAAGACACAAAGTTATCCGCCCTGAGTCCACTCTCCTCCCAGATCTTTCACGGTGCTAGCGCTTGCTTATCTCTGCCTCAACTTCTTGTTCAATGACTATTGCCAAGTAGGCTACATGTAGGCCGATGTGTATCAGGGATGCTGAAAGAAGTCACCAGATTTCATCGTCGCATACAAGTCAACACCGATGACTCAAGACTTGTAGTATATAAACATATATATATCACTCTCCTAGAAGATCTTTCGCAGCACCTTCGCTTGTTAATCTCTGCTTCAACCCAACGTTGGTTCCCTGGGTATCCACTAAGGACAGGGGGGCACACGCTAAAATTTCAATTTCAAAACAAGCCAACTGTCAAAAGTTATGAAACTCTAATAACTCATATATTATGAGTTGTGAAATATAGGAATTGTTAAATGAGCTTCACAGACAATCCAGCTATTTCTTGTTCAGCTTTAAACCACTTTATAATGTAAATCCAAGGTTGATTAGACTGCCTCTTCAAAGGGGCACATGGGTATTGTTGACAAAAGAAAGCCCAATAACCCATGAGATGCTTTCCACTGAAGAAAGTAATCCCAGAGACTGTGTCTGGTTTGAAATAACAAATAACAGAAATGAGTGTGAATCATTTACCATATAAATATGTGCATTTATATATATAAGTAGAATACAAAATACTGCCCAAACCGCTAAGAATTTAGGATAATTTAAAAAAAAACTGGCGGATGGGAAAGATTCTGTCGGTGCAGAGATAAAAGCGGCTGCATGAAGTAGAGCGCATGATCTCTGCTTGGAGAGTGTGCCCTGTGTCTTGTATTGCGGCGAGCAGCTCACATGATGGATACGCAGCTGTGGGCCTTTAAGACAATGGCGTCACGCCGTGCGTGGGTGCAATGATCCATATACCCCTTTTACTCCCCTCTCCCCCAACCATACTCCCGCCACCCCCTTCAGGCTTAAGACAAAGGCTTAGAGATAATCGCCCACCTCGTTGGCCTGCTCATCAAGCGTCGGCAGCCGCGCCGGGGGCGGGTCACTAAAAGCATGGCGAGGTGCGGCGGATAATTGTCTTAGGATGAGTGGGGGTACGTCTTAGTAATTAGCACGTCGCACCACAAAACAGCGCACTTTGCCATAGTATGTCAACAGCGACGCCGCGCCAATTGTTTCTCATCACGCCTTCTCCTCCTCATTCTCTCCCTCCCTTACAACACTCACCACTACTCCTACCACTCATCATTGCCAGGCCCCTCCCCACTACACCCTCACAGGGGATAATCGCAGCATCACAACGGCCATCAATTATTAAATAATGAGAGTATTACATAGCTGTGTGGACACATTAAGGGACTGCGGCATACAACCACCACCGTTTGTCATCTCCCAAGCCGCCGCCGCCGCCACCACCACCCGTGTAGGACTAATTAAGCCTTTAACTGTGGCCTGATTGTATCTACCATGATCAAAGCATCACTGGCAGCTAAACGCCGCTTAATGAGTGTATCCATGTCGCCTCTCATTAAGCCGAGGTAATAAGTAAGGCCCGCCGGGGATGGGGTCTTTAAGAGAGACAATAGGGAGAGCATTAAGCGCGTTAGCTCAGCGGGTATGGTGATAGACTGCTCTGTTGATAAGCGCGTAATGAACTGAGAGTGCAGTAACAAAAGGCTGTCGGGAGGTGCATTGTATGGCCATAGGATGGAGAGAAGGGATGTATTGTGGTGTATGGGGATGGGGAAAGCGGTATGACGTGAATGACGCCATAGCGGCAGGGTGTGTGGCTATATGTACATGTGTGTGGGTGTGTGGGTGTGTACTTGGGTTAAGGCATGAGGAAGTACAGTAAAACCCCGCTTCTGGGACACCTTAATAAAGGGGAAAATTTCCGTTTCAAGTATATTGTCCGCTTAAGGGGATACCCTGCTTAAGGGTACAATTTGCTTGGAACGGAAATTTTTCCCTCTATTAAGAGTTTATTTTAACCCCGATTGAGGGGGTCAATTTGCTTGGAACGGATTTTTTGTCCCTCTATTCAGAGTTTATTCTAACCCCGATTAAGGGGACACCCCGCTTAAGGGGGCACCCCACGTAAGGGGACACATCACATAAGGATGTATGCGTGAGGCGGGTAGGCAGTTGTCTAGACAGTTAGACACCATAGTTGGACACTGTAGGCGTCAGGTAGGCGTCTATGGGGTGTTTGTGTGGTTATGACAGTTTCTCTATTACAATATATCACTTGTATAAAAGTATTATATACTAACCATCTACAGACTGAAAACTCCACTTAATGGGACGACACCCTGCTTAAGGAGGCACTTTGCTCGGAATGGAGGGTGTCCCCTTCAGCGGGGTGCTAATGTATGTGAGACTATGGGTCTACATATTATAAAGTGTAGCTTCCCCTAAATCGGGGTTCTACTGTATGTGAGACTATGGGACTACATATTATAAAGTGTAGCTTCCCCTTAAGCTGGGTTTTACTGTAGATGAGACTATGGGTCTACATATTATAAAGTGTAGCTTTCCCTTAAGCTGGGGTTTACTGTAGATAAGACTATGGGTCTACATATTATAAAGTGTAGCTTCCCCTTAAGAGGGGTTTTACTGTATGTGAGACTATGGGATTACATATTATAAAGTGTAGCTTCCCCTTAAGCGGGGTTTTACTGTATGTGAGACTATGGGTCTACATATTATAAAGTGTAGCTTCCCCTTAAGCGGGGTTTTACTGTAGGTGAGACTATGGGTCTACATATTATAAAGTGTAGCTTCCCCTTAAGCGGGGTTTTACTGTATGTGAGACTATGGGTCTACATATTATAAAGTGTAGCTTCCCCTTAAGCGGGGTTTTACTGTATGTGTGACTATGGGACTACATATTATAAAGTGTAGCTTGGAGATGCAGCCCGTGTCAGTTTGACGGTAAAAATGAGTTACGTAGTTAGGTTTTGTAATTGATAGATGCCTCCCACGTGTCACTCTCCATTTCACCCCTTTCCACGCAGCAATCAATCACCTTGACACATCGCCTAAATGCAGGCAGTAGTGCCTAAAGCAACACCTCGCCTACTACAGGCAAGTTCACGTGCATTCATTATATTAACATGGTACCTCACGGAATTCTCTTGAAATCAAAGACTTTTACTCTCCTTTGCTGGTTCTAGATTTGTACTGTGGTACTGAAGGCTAATTGGTGGATTTTGGGGTGTATCGCTATTGATGAGGTGGGATTTTTTTGTTTTTTTTATTCAAGAAAAGACATTGCACGTTCGGCAGTCCCCTGGCGATCTTCCACGTGGGAGTTATCAAAGATAACAAAAAAATTAAGTTGAAGAAGGTGGATAAGTAGGATCAGGCAAATGGCGAGTTGATAAAGTGTTAATCGCATTTACAGTAAGATAAGAGGTGATAGAACAAGAACAGTGCGTATGTTGAGGTAGCCGGGAATATGAATAGGCAGTGTGAGGGCAAAGGGAGATGGGCAGTTTGGTGGGCAGTATGGTAACGTAGGTGGGTGAGTAATATGGTGAGAGATGGGTGAGCGGAATGGTGAGCTGGTGTGTGTGGGCAGTCTGGTGAGACAGGTTAGTAGGCAGTATGGTAAGGTAGGTGAGTGGGCAGTGTGGTGAAAGATGTGGGTGCTAGGTTTGGTGTGTGAGACAAAACGGTGGGCAGTATGGCGAGGTAGGTGGTTGGGCAGCATGGTGAGGTAGGTGGGTGAGTAATATGGTGAGACAGATGGGTGGGAAGCACATTTAGACATGTGGGTAGGCTGTATGGTGAGACAGTTGGTTGGGCAGTATGGTGAGATAGGTGGGTGGGCAGTATGGTTAGATATGTGAGTGGGCAGTATGGTGTGTTATGAAGCTGGGTATTATGGTGAGGTAGGTGAGTGGGTAGTATGATCAACTAGGTTGGTGGGCAGTATGGTTAGACTGGTGGTTGGGCAATATGGTGGGGCAGGCAGGTGGGCAGTATGGTAAGGTAGGTGGGTGGGCAATATGATGAGGTAGGTGGGTGGGCAGTATGGTGAGGTAGGTGGGTGGGCAGCATGGTGAGGTAGGTGGGTGGCCACAATGATGAGCTATATGAGTGGGCAGTATGGTGAGATAGTTGGGTGGGCAGTATGGTGTGGTAGGTAGCTGGGCAGTGTGGTGAGGTAAGTGGATGGGCAGTATGAACAGACAGATACCTCGATGGGCAGTATGGTACGGGCGGGAGGTATGATGGAGGTATGATAAGCAGGTAAAGCAGGGGGCGAGAGGCACGTGTCTGGGGCCGGCAGTCGGTCCTCCAGACGGGGTGTTGTCGGGGGCGGTCGTGCCCATACACAGGAGAACCAGGAGGAGGGAGGGTGAGCCGGGTCCCGTAACGGTTGTGTTAGGAGGCAGTCGGAGCCCATACCCATTGATATGGAGATCAAGGTATCCCTACGATCTCTTCTGGCCTTTCCTGGCCGGGTGGCAGTGTCTCTGGCCCGGCGTGTCGGCTTACAAAGCCCGGCAAAGGTTTGCCGAGCGCGAGCTGACAGGCGAGCCGGTCGTTTTCCCGCCACCAGGCCCTCACATGTGATCTCATAATGGCCCAGCCTCGGAAGCACCCGACTGACACTTTGCTATAAAATAAAAGCAGGTCTTTCTGAACTGATCTCCAGTGGATCGAGTTACACAGATCAACACGGGCAGGTCACCCTTCTCTGCTCCCCCTCAGACCCCCCAATCCTCCTCACCCCCCCCCCCCCCGAGCTGCACACACCTTTGTTGTGTAGGGGGTGGTGATTACTTTGATGAACTGCAGGTGAGTGGGGGTGTTACCTTGTGTGTTATCTCACACCTGGTGTTTTTTCTCCATAGACTTAACATTGGGAACTCGTACTCAACACCCATGGAGTATATTTCAGAAATACTCAAGTGGGGATGATGTCACAAATGTTAGCCAATAGGTCAGTGATAGGGATGTGATGAAATCTGAACCGCACTCGATCCATAGCCACTGAAAATATGCCATTCATTTTGGTTTCATGAGATTACTCCGCGATCAAAACTCATGGCATATTTTCAGGATCTTGCTGCCGTATATTGTATTGTTTCAGTTTGGTACCACTGACCGGCTAGTTACCATATACTCGGAGCAAATGGTATGTTCATCATTGAGCGTGTAATCATAAATAAATAACAATTAACAAGATTGGGGTTACATTCAGTCTATGGATCGTTTTCTGTAACCTACTGGCACCCAGTAAATCTGCCATTTCTGCAACTGCCTCAGTCTAGGATCCAAACATTTCAAGCAATCAATCTTGATGTATTTCGGTCTTTAGTGATTGGTCATGGTCAGCTGGACATGCCTCTAAGACCCTGAGACACTGGCCCTCTGCTCCTTTCACAATGTCAAGTGAATATCACACAGATAGTGAAGGGATCGTTTTTACAGCAAGGCCTGACCACTCTAACCTTTAGGCAACATATTTAGGGCGTGCTCTATCTAGGAAGTTGGTCCAGCATTTTTTTAAATTTTTTTTTTTATTCAAGTAATCGTGGTACAAATCACCCTTATATGGGCGTTCTTCCTTTGTCACTTAATTACATCAAGATAAATAAAGTGCAAACAAGGTGTAGCACATAACATACATAACTTACAGTACATAACAGATATAGGACAGGACAGACGTGACAGACAAATAAGACAGTGGGACTCGGTTTCTGGCTGGGGTGGGTTATTTACATCCACATTTCTGGTCTTTGTAATAAGAAATTCTTAAGATATATCTTAAAATAATTATCATCTCTAGTTTTTTGGATTTCTATGGGTAATTTGTCCCATATGTTCACTCCTTGGTAAAGAGGGGATTTCCTATATTTCTCCGTTTTGGGGGCATCTATGTTGATCATAATTTTTGTTTGCCTTCTTGTTGGGAGGGTTGGGTTTTGTCTGTGTGTTGGGTCATTTGACCACCAGTGCACTAACATCATAAGGTGCAACAACCTCCTATAGTTTAGAGGGCGGAGCTTGCACTTCTCGTATAATTCTGCGATAGAGACGTCCCTAGCTCTCTTAATTCCAGCTGCAGTTCGCATACAGTGATTAAAAGTTACGTCCAGTTGGTTTATGTCAGACTTATAGCATCCCGGGTATATATTGTCAGCATACTCAAAGATAGGTAATATGCATTGTCTCATTATTGTTATTCTGATTTCGTTTGGGAGTAAGTAATGAAGTAACTGCATTTTCTTCATCTTGAGTCTTGCTTTAGTTATGGTCTTGTTTATATGTTGCTTGAAATTAAGATCACTATCAAAGACGATGCCAAGATAGTTGAAACTGTGCACTCGTATTAGTGTACATCCATCTATGACATTTGTTGGTTGATCCAGGTTTTTTACCTGCCTTCCTACCTACATTTGGACTGTTTTCTTTGTATTTACCAAAAGCTTGTTTTTGATCATCCAACTGTGGATTTTGGTTAAATCAGTTTGTGTTTGCATTGTGATTATATGCTTGTCATTGTTGCTAACTACCAGCACCAAATCGTCAGCATACATAAGGGCTGCGCTATGTTTTATTTCTTCAAAAAGGTCATTTATGAAAATAATAAATAAAATCGTTCCAAGGACTGAACCTTGTGGGACTCCGCATGTTGCTGATTCAAGGTCCGATATAGTCGTTTCAAGTTTCACTGTTTGCGTTCTTCCTCCTAGGTAAGACCCTATTAGGTCAATGAACTCCTTCGTAACTCCTAGTACGTTAAGTTTCCTCAAAAGTATGTTGTGACTAACGCTGTCGAACGCCTTTCGTAGGTCGACGAATGTGCAAAGGCTTGGTTTTTTATCGTTCATTGCTTTCTGGAGGATGGTATTCAGATGAAAAATTGCTTGCCCGGTCGACCGACCTGGCATGAAACCAAATTGTCTCTTATTTATTAAGTTGTGTCTGAGTAGGTGTGCCATTAGTTGGGAATGGATTACCTTTTCTATGATTTTTGATATGGTCGGAACTACTGTTATTGGCCTCCAGTTGGAGAACTCTGAAAGGTCACCGGATTTTGGCAGTGGCGTTATAGTTCCATGTCGCAACGATTTAGGGAAACAGCAGCTTGTCATTACAGTGTTAATAAGGTTTACCATAATCGCAGGTTTGTGTAGTAGTATTTTCTTTAAGACTCCTGAGTTCAGACAAGCAATACCAGTTGCTTTCCCGGTTTCTATATCCTTCAGGATTTTTATTACCTCTTGTTCATTGACTAGCGTTGGTGATAGTATGTTTTCTATCGGTTCTACGGCATCGGTGTAGTCGTTGTTATTTTGTATTCCTCCTAATTTGTCCAGTATGCTCGGGCCTATACTTGCAAAGAATTTATTCATAGCATTAGAACTTTTTCGGATTTCTTTTGTTGTCTTCCAACTTCTTTTTTACTATGTTTGCTCGATGTTCGCGTATTTGTCTGTTTATTGTCTTTCGCAACCTTCTAATTTCCTTTAATTTTTCTACATCCACATCTCGGCGTTCTGAGATTTCCTTAAGCAGTTGTGCTTTATACTTCACATTGTCTTTGGCTGTTCTGGGTAATTCGACTCCGTTCTTGACCGATACCGTATATTCTTTCACGGGGCATTTAGAGTCTAGGAAATGTGCGATATGTTGTTCTAGATGTGAGTTTATGTCTTTGTTTGTGTATCCGTTTGGTGGTATGTACTCCTCCATATGTTTTCTTAGTTCTATATCTGATATTTTACCGAAATTCCTGCCATAGATTTTCGTCTTTACTATTTTTTGTCTGGTATGTTTCCTTTGTGCGAACGTGGCAACGTGATCCGATATATAGTGATTTAAGTTTCCGGATTTTTTTACTTTGGTGCTATTTGTATAAAAATGATCAATTTTGCTTTTCCCTTTATTAAAAATGAAGGTATCGCTGGTTTCTAGTTGTGTCAAGTTATTCTTCATTAGGAAAGCTTTTAAGACTCTGTATTTGGGACTCATTCTGGTGTTAGTGTTCACATTCAAATCACCTTGGATCCATATTTCGAAGTTTCTGAATTGGACGTCCTCTAGAATGTTCGTTAAATAGTCATAGCAAGCTTTTACATCTTTATGTGGTGGTCGATAGACTGATATGATTAGGAGTTTTTTCTTGAATGGCTCTGTCACAGTACAGGTAAGGATCTCGTACTTTGGAGTGGATACGCTGTATATGTCTATCCTATTGAAGAAAGGTCTAACGCTAACCTTGGCATATATAGCAACACCTCCACCTATTTTTTCGTTTTCATAGTTTCTGTCCAGTCTGGTTAGAAATAGGTTGTCAATATTCAGCAAACTGTGTGCGTGTTGTTCTTTTAGCCATGTTTCGGTGATGGTGATGTAACTACAAGATTGGAAGATAGAGTGTAATTGGTCCAGTTTGGTGTATAAGCTATGAACATTTACATTAAGGAATACATCCCCTTTTAATTTACTCAGTTCGGTAGGTAAAATGTAAGACATTTTTAGTGATCAAAATATTATTTATTATGTATACCAGATAATTAAGTGGAAACGAAATTAAATCCCAGCCAGCCAGACAGACACATATACATATACATGACATACAGTGCAGTACAACACCAACTCCAGTCATTCTGGGTCGGTATAGCTCCACTGGAATACAGCCCTGGAGCATAGTTACAATGTGCATTTGAGTCAAACCAGGTAACTTTCTGATCAGTTATTGGAGGTTTAAAAGAGACGAATGGAAGGTGTCCAACTATGCGTTATCTGAATCATCACCAACACTTCATAGAAGGGTAAAATGGATTTTCCTCCCTCATTAGTTTGATTTAGAAGAAATAAATAAATGGACAGAAAGATTTAAATTGAAAATGAACTATAGTAACACGAAAGTTATGTGGATAGGTAATCAAAGGAAAGGATGGGAGGGAATAACTCAAAAGCAGTTAGTTTTTATAAATACCTGGGAGTTTATATAGATAATAGATTAAATTTAAACAAGCAAATAGAATATGTGTGCAGTGTTAATAGAAGATTATTTAAATTCAGGAAAATAAGATATTTATTAAATTTAGAAGCCAGTATAAAAACCGCTAAGCAGATGATATTACCAATTTTTGAGTATGCTGACTTCATTTATTATAGCACATCTAATAAAAATAGAGAACGATTGCAGATTATTTTGAATAAAACATTAAGAGTTGCACTTGGTATTCGCAAAGCTAGGGATTTTCATGTAGATGATCTTTATAATAATTGCAAAATGTATAAATTGAATATCAGGAGAGCTGGACATCTGTTGTCTTTGATGAAATGGTGGTCGATGGATAGGGATCATATCTTTGATGACGAGGATGGTAGGACGAGAGGAGCAAAGAAAATAAAATTTAAGATTTTAAAGCCTAACATAGAAAAGTTTAGGCACTCTCCAATATATATAGGAGAAACTCTCTGGAATGGTTTAAAAGAAGAAACTCAAAGAACTGTATATGGTTTTAGTTTTAAAAACAAAGTAAAATCTGAACTGCATACTATAGTGGATTCTAAAAATGGGTCTAAAGACCTGACCTAGCAAGATGAAAGGTCATAAGACCGAAGATGGATAGAAAATAAAATCACAAATGTTGATTAGACCCCGCAACCACCAACGCCGACGCGAGCCGACGCGAGCCGATACTAAATTACTGGTCATATCGTAGCACGTCGGGAGGCATATCGTAGCGCGTCGGTTCGCGTCGGGCCGCGTCGGGACGCGTCGTAGCGTGTTGGGAGGGTGCATGAATAAGGTACCGTGGTCCCGATACACCCCGTTATAGCTCACAACGCAACCAACGTGATTAACAATATTTCCTTTATAATTCCAGAAATAATGCATATTTATGGTTGATATTATACCTGTGAATACAAAACAATAGTATATATAATATTGCCTAATAATATTTAATGAAAAAATCAATTCCCAGTTAAAGTATAAATTGATCGATTTAAGACCCTTATCTACCATCAACTTCCACCATTTTTGCAGAACCGGATTAGCATCATATATTCTAGGTATTCTGTAAATTTCATAATTTTCCATCGATTATTTCATATGATTTCCCGTTTAAAGTGCCATCTATACATACCGACGCGCACCGACGCGGCCCGACGCGCTACGACAATCGATACATGTTCGATTGTCGTAGACCCTCTGCGATATGGTTTTTTTTATCGGCTCGCGTCGGTTCGCGTCGTAGCGCGTCGGGCCGCGGTATGTAATTGTCTTTGTATTGTCCTGTACAAATATGTGATGTCATTTGTGTATATACTTATATGTGACTAACACGTGGAAGATCGCTAGGAGACTGGTGAGCGTGTTCAGTCGTTAATTTTTCTTGAATAAAAAAAATATATATTTGGTCCATTGGAGAGGCTGAATGTAATTGTATATATACATAGTATCAAGAAACATCTCGACATATCGTATGTTTGTTTATATGGCGTGAGTTGCCTTCACGGAATAATATCATTGAGTGATATCTGTAGCGGAAGACAACAAACGATCACATGAAATTGAGTGATGTTTAGATTTTTTATCCTACCCCATCACATGTTTTAAACTTCATATGTCACCTGTAGCATATAGATATTTTATGGCAAAACCATGGCATTCAGTCACACCATGTAAAGCCTATGGAGATTTATATGAAGGGTAGGATAAATGTATATAACTCAAGATAACTAATTCTTATATACTAGTAGGTGCGCTGAACTGAATTAATTTCTAGAAGACTACCCTGTTCAGGATTCAATGAATTTCATTTCAGCAGCGGCCCTTCACAAATGAAGGTCAAACACATCTGTGGCGGCTTAGGCCCGGCGTGCACTTCTACGATATGGCTCTGATATGGTCTACGATGTACCTCCCGATAAAAAATCAAAATCGCGTTGGAAGGTCACCTAATATCGGGGCAGTTGACCATGTTTCTACGATTAGACACAAATAAAAAACCCATACAATGCGTGGTGGATTGGCATGTCTAGACATATGTCTACGATTTTGCACCTTCCCGATATGTCTCCGATATTTGGGTTTTGTATCGGTGCCATATCGGTAGGAAAAAATTCCTATCGTAGTAGGTGGACGCCAGGCTTCACACTGGCTCAACTCCTTGAGCAAGTAGATCAGGATAAAATATATTTCTATATGTAAAATTCCCTTCAGACCAAGGAATCGAGGTGCACAGAATGGAGGGAGGGGGGGGGGTAACCTAAAGAAATATAGAGGAAACCTATGAAAGTTTACGGTCGGATCTTGTATTCTATCGAGTTTGAATTGCGTAGTAATTCAAATGGCGAAGCCGTGTGAAATACGCAGGATTCAAATGAGGTGGGATCGAGCTCTAACCTGAACTTGAAAAGGTGTCTGAGTTAACACTCATCTTGACTTTTCTGCTAACATTTGTGACATAATCCCTCATTGAGTATTATTTCTAAATACTCACTGGTCATTGAGTATGAGTTCCCAATGTTAAATCTATGGGGGAAAATAGCATGGTTGAGATAAAGGGTAGAACACAGGAACTGAGGCCCCTCTAGTAGTGACCCACCAACTGGAGCTGCAGATTTTGAGTGGTGTGGAGAAGGATAGGTGAGGGGGTGGCGAACTAGTTACTTGAGGGGTAAAACGGCCCTGATTGCCTTTCACACAAATCAGCGCACCAACGGAAACATAAATCTTCACCGATTTAATCTATCACCTAAACGTAGTCTCCAATACATCTCACCCCCATCACAGAGGGTAACTTTGGGTGTAATTACCGCTGTCTAGGATCCACCACCCCATCACCCCAACACCCATGCATGACCACCAACCACTGGCATGTATACGATTTAAAGTCCCTGTGTTCCTTTAGAAACTGATCAATTAACGTGCGGAAAACCGGTTGTTATAAGTAGAGCTTATCGTTTATGTAGGCCATCACCCTGGGGAGATGTATGGTGGATGGTAGTGGGTGGGAATAGGATCCCAATTTTGCCATATTTAGGGAGAACAAACTGTGATAGTGTCTTGGCGAATGAACAACAGTCTAGCCAGAGAAGCAAGCTGTTTAGTTTGCCCCTCCCAGACATTTTCTTATACTCTAACCAGGTCAGCCATACGGCCAGGACAAAGGACGACAAGCCACTGCCCCTCACACCTCCCGAAACAAATTAGCAAATGAAAAAAAAACATATTTCAAATCTAAGTCTCCAGTCAATGGTTGACTTGTATTATACATGATCTAATTCTAAACTTACATTCAAGTTGTTGCCCATGAATTGTCGGTGATATTTTTGTACCCGCAATTAGCTTAGAATGAATGATTTGATAAACGAGGATTTGGTGTATTTTTGCCTATGAGGTAGAGGATTTGTTTGCACGCCTGGCCCTTCATGAAACTGCTTCCCACACTCCGAGTATATCCCAGGTAACAATGGGGCACCTGGATGGAGAGAATGTGCTTATTTCAAAGAGGCCGAGAGAATTTTAAAAAAAACTTCTATAATTCACAGAAGATATATATGTATGTATGCTTGATTTTGTTTAGATATGTGCAGCTATGTGCGGCCTTTCTCCTACACCATGGTTTGTATGCGTTTGTATGTATTTCTAATTATATGTATAGATGTTGAGGTTTTTTGGTTAATATTTATTCTGGAGTTCTTCCACATAGGGTGCAAGCAACCCTATTCATGTTTTCAGCCAAAGGTCGATCCCACCTCGTTTGTATCGCCATGTAAGTCACGCGTCTCCAGGGCCAACACTCACGTTTGTAATTCAAACCTTTATCGTAATCATGCAATTACCTTGCTATATATATGAACAGGGCTGGGCCATTGTACTTACAGCCATTCCTCAAATGAACCACAGGGTATCAGCATTTATATCAATCACGATATATACAATGCGGCGAGTATTTAGTATAGCTGTTATTTCAATCAGTGAGGCAGGAACAGCTTGAAATTCTCTATTTGTATGTATCTAACTGTTATGTTCTAGATTATTAGAATATTAATGGGAGTATTGATTACGCCTGGCTTTATGATTCCTTTCTTTGTCTGTAGTTTGTATGCCTCATACTCGCTTATTAGTCTTCGCTTCACTGATAACCTATCCCAAGTTACACTGGCTCTGTAATGCTTCTTCGGAATGATTCAAGCTTGGTTTGTAACAATATTGCATCACCTGATACAGTGCCTTAGCAAGCATGGAAGCATTACTGTAATGAATTGTAAAGATCATATCATTGGCATGATTTAGGGGGTTAGGGGGGAAACGTGGATGGTACGTTCCCCAGCCACTGGGTCAGTACATTTTGACTTTATCTCCACCAGGAAGTCAATATAGATAAATTAGCATCGAAAGTCCCGAAAGTCCCGACAAACCTTACTTGTCTCCAGCGAAATTATAAATCTACCAACCTACCTTTATTTTGATTTGTCTTTCATAGATCTGAAACAATGAATGTCCAGATTTGTCGCTGTTTTGCTCTGTATTTGTAAAATGATGTTTCAGGGTAAGTCAGCAATATCATAAACTACATGTACTACCCTATTATAATTTACTGACAATTATATAATCTTGAATATGCCTAATTGTTGTTTGTTTAAAATGTTTTATTTTTCTGAAACAGGCATCGACTAGGGCCGGTATAGTAGCACATGTCAGGGCTTCGTTGGTACAAATTCCTAATCAGTACAATAAAGTTGATAAGAATGAGGAAGAAGAAATGGAAAAGTGTCATAAGTAATATATTGATATTCAAATTGTAGGAAAATCCACAGAAAACCAGACAAGCTGATTATTATTGAAGTTTATTTATTGAGGGATAAGAATACATCGAGATAGGGGGCGGTGGTGTAGGAGTAGTTTCGTCTTATTTAATAAGACTTCATCGGGCAATATAATGCTAATAAGGGAGAAGAAAGAGAAATGCGTTATAAGAAATAACGTATACATGTTGTTATATCTGTGTTAGTTATCAGGACACATAGATATAAGACCGTCATACTGTTTGATGAATTTGTGTTGTCAGTGAACTTTTCTGCCACCACCCATCCAACTTACCTGAGACAGGTGTGGCTATTCCCCACCAGGGGCCGCACCTGTCGCTCGCCCGTCCCGCTACCTGCGACCCGGCACTGCAGCGCTCCGCCTGGACTCTCCCCTCACTACCTGAACCCCAGCCATCAAAGCATGGCTACGTACCGCGATGCTCATGGCAGGGAACGATGATTGATGAGTACGGATGAAATGCCGGTGCTTCAACTCACGAGGTGTTAGGTTGTGTGAGCTTAGTTTTTTTTATAAACATTGATATATACGAAGACGTTTCAGATATCTCCACACAAAGAGATATATCACCTTACCATATGTTACCTTATGATGTATGTAGATAACGCGATGGTGTATGCGCATACATCTACGTTGTATACACATACATCTATGGTTTATGCACATTACTCTATGATATATGCACTTAACCCAACAATGTATGCACATGACCCTTTGAGGTGTGCAGATAACCCTATGGTATATGCACATAACCTTATGGTGTATGCACATTACCTTATGGTGTATGCATATGACCCTATGCTGTATGTACATAACCCTATTGTTTATGCACATACCCCTAGTGTGTATGCTTATATCGAGGCGGAATTGTGAGGAGTATGGAAGGGTTGTCATAGGAAAAGATGAACTGAGGGATTCTAGGAGAGATAACCGAGGGACAGATATATGAAAGGTGATCCCCTATATTAAGAACCAGAGAAAATGACATAAATCCATACATCCATATGTCTGATTATGTTTGTCATCATTGTACGCCATGTTATATGAGTACCATAACGGTCATCGTGATGTGTTTCAAGTTATCATAGAGGAAACATATAAAACTTTAAGGTCAGACCTCGTATCCCATCGAGTTGAAATAGTGTAGTAATTCATTAGGCAAAGCCGCTCGAATTACATAGCGATTCCAACGAGATGGGATTGACCTCTGACCGTAAACTTGAATAGGTTTCTGAATTCATCTTACCCCTCACATTGACTAATTATAACGGAGGCGGAATTGGAATACAGGGGATTTATTTCAGTAAGACACGTTCATAGAACTGTAGATTACATGGAATGTGAACATCGTAATCTTAGAAAAGTCATGAGTATTTAGTGTCCGTAGTAAATAGCCCTGAAATAGAAAATGTTCTCAAACGTGAGAAATCATGCCAAAGGGCATAGGCATAAATGCCCTAGAACGTGAGTCTTTGACGAAAAAGGTGCGGGTGGGCGGGTTCCGAAGCAAACGCTGTCTTGACGATCGCTGGAGGCGCCCTCTGTGGAGTACTGTGCGCATCTGCGACGGGATCGCGTAAGCGCTAGGTGGCGCCTCACATTCCTCCCGTATAATTACTGCCAATTTCCAATTAGCCTCAATTATAACGGAGGCGGAATTGGAATACAGGGGATTTATTTCAGTAAGACACGTTCATAGAACTGTAGATTACATGGAATGTGAACATCGTAATCTTAGAAAAGTCATGAGTATTTAGTGTCCGTAGTAAATAGCCCTGAAATAGAAAATGTTCTCAAACGTGAGAAATCATGCCAAAGGGCATAGGCATAAATGCCAAACTTATTATTACAGTCAGGAAGGGAGCGACGTCCTTCCCGACGGGGGTAAGTAAGGCCTAATGCCCGTGGCACTGTTCCAGGTGCCATGATGGGAGATGACACTCTGGGGAACCCCCGCAGCCACGGCATCGTGGACTGCCCCCCTCCTCAAGGAGTGGAGTGTCACTCTCTCGGCCGCCGGGAATCCCACGGCCGCCAGGGCAGCACGCATGACGGCGCACAACGGCCGAGAGGTCAAAGGGGTTGATGATGAGAGGATGAACGCTGGCGCCCGTGGAGGGGCCGGAACGGCCGCGACGTAGTTGGTATAGGCGTCTACCGGGCAGATCAGCGGATCCGCCAAGCGCGGGAGATCGACCACGTGAGGGGGGGCCGCACGTGACCGTGTCTTGGTCGATCTCACGTGGATCCTGAGGAGTCCATGCTGGGGTTGTATATCCGCTCGCTGTAGGGTGTGGGGGCCGCCCCACGAGGTCAACGACGGGGATACGAGGTTCGAGGCCCGTAGAAAGGTGAAGTACGCAATGAGTAGTGCCGCCCAGAGGACGAGGGCCGAGGGCCCGGCCCTGGATAAGTAGAGAAGCACGTGCCGGAGTTCTGGAAGGCGAACTGCAGGGGCGGGTGCCGGGATGTGGGTGGAGAGGCGTCTGGTACCGCGCTGAACCGCGAGGACCTCGTCCGCAAAGAGCGGTGCCGGGTCCCCGCCATGGCGGCGTATCCAGGTCCGGGCTCCTGATAGATAATTGGCGGCCGTTGCCGGGGCCCGAAATGAATTGGCTAGGGCCTGGGTGTAGAGGGCCCCGTAGGCAACGGTCGGCCAGCGAGGGTCGAATCCTGATGAGACGGCGAAACGCACGTAGGCCTGGGCCTGAATGAGGTGGTTCTGGCGCGTCGAGGGGGCCTCAGCCGACGCCAGGGATGCCATCATCTGGGCATGCAGGGGGGTGCCGGTGCCTAGATAGGATGGAAGCAAAAACATCTATGTCAAATACGGGGTTGATAATTACAGAGGAACGGCCGCCAGGAGCGATGGCTTCCGCAACGGCCGCGTACACAAAACTGACATCAACATCCCACAAGGCGGCGGCCAACCAGATCTCGCGGGCCACGGCCGAGACGACTGGGTCGTTAGTTCGGCCTGAGGCGAGGGCCTCAACTGGAGCCATGTCATCCGTGTGGACGACGACGGCCGCCCCTGGTGGCGCCCTCGCGCCGAGGGTAGCAATGCCCTGTAGAATGGCTACCGCGTGGAACCGGAACCCGGGGCCGAGGGCGGCCGCGGTGCCGGGCGCCTCCTGGCGCAAGCTTGCGGTGGCCGTTTCAGCGACGATGACCGCGTCCCTGCTAGACACGAAGATACTGAACGGTTCTCTGTGTGGGGCGACCAATACTACTCCGTTGGCGGCCGTTGCATAACGTGTAAACCAGCGAAAGTCCTCTTTTACCGCCGCTGGGATGGTCGCCACGCCCACTCCCGGGACTCGAGGTAGGAGGGCGAGAGCACGGGCGACGAACTTGCGGGCTTGTGATACGCAACGGGCGACGTATATGAGGCGGCCGACGATGGACTGGAGGCGGGCCCGGGTGATGGCTTTACGGGCGATCCACGCCTTGCACTCCCTTACCACGTCGGCCAGCCGATCCTCCGGGATGCGCAGGGTCATCGCGACCGTATCTATGTCAATGCCTAGCCATTCCATTCATTGGGCCGGCGGGCTACACTTATCGGCGGCGAGGACCAGGCCCAAGCGCGCCGCGAGGCCCCCAAAGGCGGTGTAGGCGTCCGTCGCTTCCTGGCGCGTGGCCTCGGCGCCCGCGAAGTCGTCGATGTACGACAACGCGTGGTGGCCCCCGCGGCCCAGGAGGAAGGTTACCGCCCGTGTGACTCTCTGACATGCCGAGGCCGAGAGGCGGGCGCCGAACGGGCAGCACGGGTCAATGTAGTACCTCCCCTCGGCCGCGACGACCTGGAGGGGGAGGTCCCGGGGGTCCACCCGTAGTTGGCGGTAAGCCCTGGCCATGTCGGCTTTCCACAGCCACGCCCCTTTTCCCAGTGCCCGAACTCTCTCCGCGAGGTCGGCGACCGTAGGGAGGGTGCATGTCTGGGCGTACGGCAGATGGGGGCCCATTTCCACGCCCGCGTTGACCCCGCCCCCGGGGGGGAAGGACATGTCGACTATTACTCTCCTACTGGAGGAGCCCCTCTTTGGACGAGTCATGAGGGGAGATACTGCCGACCACGGGGTGAAGGGCAGGTCCCGGAACGGGCCTACCAAAGCCCCCTCCCCGAGCTCCTTCTCCAAGTAGGCCGCGACGTGGCGGGGGTAATTCTCCGCGGAGGCGTGGTTGCGTAGCGTGGAGGTGGGGGGGCTAGCGCCCGTGAATCCCAACGGCCAGCCGTACTCGAGAAATTCGACGACCTGATTATCGTGGTAGTCGACTAGGGCCGCCCTCCATGCATCGATCCGCATGCCCGAGGGAACGGGTATCCGAGCCCCGAGGTAGTTCGGGAGGCCCGAGACCCGGACCTCGCTGTAGGCCCTCTCAATTGCCTCGTGCCCCCCCCACACTCCAGGAGCAGGGCGCGGCCATATGGATTTCACAACCGTTGCGTAGGCGGCAGGCCCACACCGTAGGGGCGCAACCTGAGGAACCGGGGGGGTACCTGCCGCGTCCTCGCCGTCGCCTGCGGCGCCACCTGCCCTATCTGGGGTCGCGCCTGTGGCGCCCTCTAGCGATTCATCTGCTGAGGTGCTGAACGCGCCTCCGTCGTGGACATGGAGTGTACTTTCAACATAGTAATCAGTGGGGGGGGGCGCGCCGGGACAGCGACGGCCACGACCCCCCGTAACACATTCATCGGCCGTAGGCAACGTGTAGGCCGTAGGCGCAGGTAAACAAACAAATAACTCTTGTACATTATCGGCTGAAGTGAGGCGGGACGGGTGAAGAGTCGCCTCGCCTATCGACGAAAAACCTGGGGGGGGGGGGGGTGGAGACTTGATCCGGGATCCGTGAAGCGCTTGCGGGACTTGCCGCGCTTAGATTCCTCTGTTTAACTCTGCATGCTACCTCCGAATGGCCGTTGGATGCCCCCGTATAGACCGAGCAGTAAGCGCAGATGTGGTTCATGCGAATGCCTCCTTCCACGTGCCCGGGGGGCTTATCACACCCCCCCGGTTTGTTGAACGGCTGGCACGGCCTGGCTGTGTCGTCCCTAGCCTTTTTCCCCTTGACATTATCGACTGCATAAGCTATGCGGCCTGCATAGACCTGCGAGATCGCGACCCTGAGGAGCTGAATACGAGTGTCCTCGAGCCAGCCTAAGCGTAGGCGGCCCTCACTGACCATTGCAAATACGCGTTCTGACCACCTCCGGACCTGTGCAAAGTCGAACTCCCGGGCGTCCTCGAGGACCTCCTCCAGGTGTACCACCAGCGGTGCCACGTATTGGGGGGGGAAATCATCGTCATTAATAATTCGTAACAATGCCCATGCATACTCCGCCAATGTGAGTTCGTTCAGGCCTGTCTTCGCTCTCTCCGGGCCTCGATGCACATATAAATGTGGGAAAAACTTATATTTACCGGCTTCTGTGACCCTCGAGGCCGTGGTCTCCAGAATCTTGCGAACTTGGTCCTCGACCTCGTCGTCGGGCCTACCCGGCCTAACGGTCATAGGTGGTACCAAGGCTGCGGCCCGCCTCTGCTCCAAGAGCGCGGCTTGGAGTGTGGTGCCCTGGGATGCCGGCCGTGCGAGCGCTGCCGCCGTGTTGTCGGGTGCCATGGGGCCCAGCGTAGCGGCTGACGTTCCCGCGTAGGATGCCAAGGCAGCCGGGACTCCTCCTTGCTGTGCGGGTGCCGAGGCCACCACCTTTTCGATGAAAGCATTCTCCATACCGTTATTGATGCCCTGGAGGACTCGAGGCTGGAGTGTCTCGGCCGTCGGCGCTTGCATCGAAGGAGGCGAGTTGGCTGCATTTGCTGAGGTGCCTGGATCTGAGCAGGCGCCATTGCCATTGAGTTTTGCCGCTATCTCCGCGAGTGCCGTCTCCAAAACGCTAAACCTCCTGTCAAAGCTCGCGAACTTGTCGCTAAAAACGACATCGTCGTTTTCCTGGTCTTCAACTACCTTCGTTTGATCCTTCGTCCTTCGCTTTGGAGTGTTTTTACCCATCTTTGCGAGTGATTTGAGCGATGTCTTAAATTAGCTTCCGAAGCAAACGCTGTCTTGACGATCGCTGGAGGCGCCCTCTGTGGAGTACTGTGCGCATCTGCGACGGGATCGCGTAAGCGCTAGGTGGCGCCTCACATTCCTCCCGTATAATTACTGCCAATTTCCAATTAGCCTCAATTGGCTAACATTTGTGACATCATCCCCCATTGGGTATTTCTTTCTAAATACTCGATGGGCATTGAGGTACGAGTTCCTAATGTTAAATCTATAGTGAAAAAATACAAGGGGTGAGGTAAAGGGAGTTATCCGAACCATGTTGATCAAACTATAAGGTAGGGGCGGGGCGGATATAATCCCAACATTAATACATGATCTGGCTATTTATCGGCTGTGTAATGTCACGATGCTGAAGGTTCTGTCATTTATATCCCCACTCCACCTACCCAGAATCTAGCGACAACTGTGGCCTCCAACGTATTGATTATCAGTAGGACTGTGTGTGAGACAAAACCAGTTACCCAAAACATGAGCATGTGACATAAACGTAGGATGGTATTATTGGTGAAATGATAAACCAATGTAGAGAGTCAGAGGAGTGGCAGATTGGAGGAGAGAGAAGGGTGTTGAGCTGGGTAGGAGTGTCAGGCAGCGTTTACACCAGACGGTTATAGGCTGCGATTCTTGAACGACTTTCAGCCGTAGTAGGTCTGGCGTCCACCTACTACCATAGAGATTTAGACCTCCCGATGTGGCACTAATACAAAAAGTCAATATCGGAGACATATCGGGAAGGTGCAAAATCGTAGACATATGTCTAGACATGCCAATCCACCACGCATCTTAAATTGGTTTTTTTTCGGCGCCTAATCGCAGAAACGTGGTCAATTGCCCCGATATTAGGTGAACTTCCGACGCGATTTAGATTTTCTATCGGGAGGTGCATCGTAGGCCATATCGGAGCCATATCGTAGTAGGTGGACGCCAGGCCTAAGGCTAGAAATCCTCTAATGTAAACGCAAAGCGCGTGGCGACTACAGATCGTTTGATCACATAAGATCCTGCAATTTAGCACCACCTGGTAATTATAATTATGTAGACCATTTGATGGCTAATGACTATTTCAAGCCAGCTTGAATTAGTCGTCTAGACAGCTGGCGATTCTGTAAAATCCCAGTCATCGAACACCTCTCGTTTTAACCAAATGAGCACGACTTTTTACTTAGCCCTTCTTTACCTGCAATTTTATAATGGGAAATAGATTCCTGTGCACCTGATGTTTAGGCAGGGTTAGCCTTTAAGAATCGCCGCCTATAATAATCGTGTATTATAAAGGCCGACTTTGGCGGACAGCAGGAAGTAATATGTAGAATGAAAATAAATCGGCTAGCGTAAATGATTGACGAAATTCCTGGGTTGACAACTATTGCGGCCGATATTGTATAATAGAGCACCACCTGACGACTATTGGCCAGACGATCTACAGTCTTCATGTTCTTAGTCGTCTGGTGTAATCGCCAGGTTAGATGGTAAAATACAGAAACATGCAAATGAGAAAGGAGAAATGGAAAGAGGAAGTTATAACAATGACTGATGAAAGACGGTGGAGAACCAGTATAAGAGGGAGACTGTGAGAAGTAAAATAGGACGACAGTGAAGTCTCCTCTTGGACAGATGACCCATAAGTTTATAAGACAGAAACTCTTCCCAACCACACCTTCCCACACTCTTCCCAACCACATCATCGTCGATTGGGTTGGTAGGAATCGGTGGAAGATGTCGCTGTCTTATGGGCTTGTCATATGAACGATTCTGACCGACCCGACGGATCCGTCAGGCAAAGGTGTGATCGGCAACAATCGGTGTGTCGCTGTCTTATAGGCTTTACAGAACTTCAATCAAATGACCCAATAATGATGTTCAAGATCTCCACTTTGACCACAGTGTGAGAACCCAACACCTCCCCGACCCCACCCCAGCCAGGGGAGCAGGGGGTGGGGTGGAGGTGGGGCGTGGCATCATAATATAGCTCGGCCCAGGCATCGATCATTAGAGTTCAATAGACAGCTCGGCTAGCTGGCGATGTGGTAATTAATGCAATCAATAATGCAAGATGCCATTGATATAATGAGAACGTATGCCTAACAAACGCCATTGGCTGCGTTGTATGGAAGCGGCACGGGACGGGTGCAAATGAACACAACCCGGTGCGCGGCCGTATCGATTTGCGTTGTCATTGCTTCCATAATAACAAAGAAAAAAATATATATAAAGAGAGACGTGTGCAATTTATACGTGTTCTCTGCGCCGTTAATTTTTTATTATTATTTTTTTTTTTTAGCAAAAGCATCTCTCAGTAACCCTCAGTATTTTTTTCAGATACTTTTTTTCCTCTCGTTATTTGCGATTTTGTGAGGCGCCTCGCTGACGTTGTTTAGACAGTTTCCCATGAAGGGCGCCATGTCAAAAGATTCGTTTTGTAACTGGTTGCGGCGGCGGTTTTACCTGCGTGTGGTAATAAATAATGGGTAAAACAGTGGTGTTACGCGCGCGATCACACCTTGTTTATTGCCGCACAGAGATATGCATGGCGCTCTGTGCTCGTGATGCAAACTGGATCAAGGTATGTCACGATATGGCGACGACAGTGTCACCCAGTTCAAACTCTGCTCTATTATTGATACTTCATCCCCGCAGCTAAACGGGCGAACGATTTCCGAACATCACCAATGGTTCCTTGGAAGTGCTCTCCAGTTTTACCAATGTGGACCATATTGAGGTATCCCATAATTCAGTCTGTTTACAGGATCCAATGTTAGCTGGTTCCCGTCGTTGTACAGTGATTGACACTTGACTCATATCCCACAATTCATGCGGTTAATCGGTTTTAACATATCTTCAAACTGGAAATCCTATGCCAGAAATGGAAATTTCAGATAATTCTACATGTACATGCGTATCTATATTCAGTTTCTCTAATTAGAAATTGATAAACGGTTGTTTATCAGGGGATGGGTGGTCAAGGTGCGGCCAGCCAGTCAGGAGCGGATCCTTTACTTACCTGGGTCGATATTAGGGAGCTTAGTTATGTCTAGAAGGTGTATAGTTATCGCAATAAATACGAGTTTTTGTACTCGAAACGTAGCCTTCTTCTCAGAAGTAAAAATAAGTATCATTTCGTCGAAGCTCTATCATATCTATTTTGATAATAGAATATCTCTGTAGATGCATTTCTTATCCACCTAATACAAAGTGTTCATAGAAAACACATAGGGAGTGTGTATGGACATACCCGACGCATACGGATATGTTGTATGCTCCGGGGGAACATACGGAAAAATAGTGCGTAAAAAAAATAATGCATAACTAAAACGAACTTATGTTGACATGCCACTTGTCCAGAAAAGGTGGTTAATAAATACAATATAGACTGGTTTCAGATAAAGGCGTTTGTATGCTTTTGGGAGTTGACGCATACGCTTGGATATTACTGTGGGTCAACCCCTCTGAGCATACAGCTGCTTGTATCTGAAGCCAGTCAATACTGTGCATATGTATATGCATCAGAACATAAACATGCATATCAAAATGAGTCCTGCTTTTTGGGTAATCATAGTGGATCAACTCGGATTTGACGATACGCAATATCCTTACATACGCTCGGAAATTACTGCATGCCAACTCCTCGGAGCATACGGCCGCTTGTATCTGAAACCAGTTAATACTGTGTATGCATATATGCATCAGAACATAAACATGCATATCAGAATGAGTCCTGCTTTTTTTGGTAATCACAGTGGATCTACGGTCTGCTTTTGAAGAGTTACAGTTCGTCCTACTTCCCATTTATCACAATAGTTCCTACTTGCTATTTATCGGAGCACGTCCAGCAGGGCCCAGGTGATTAAACAGACCAAAGACACAATGGCGAATTTCTGTAAGTGATATACAGTGTATAGCCAGCGGACTGATTGTCAATAAAACTGAATTTTGTGAGGGTCGTAATTTTGTAATGGGGTTCCATGAAGGACGTTTTCCCGCGTTTTTATGGAGGAGGAGAGGGTGCCACTGCTGGCATGTGGTGGGTTGTTTTTCCTGATTTCGTCTCGCTACCGCTACCCTCATAATCAGTCCTAGAAAAAAAATCAAGTGACATTTCTCTCTCACCCTCCCGCCTCCCCTCCCGCTGCCCCCTCCCTCGTTCCCTCTTTGCTCTGTGGCTATATACCCAACTCTCACAGCCTCACCCCACCCACCCACCCATACACACATCTGACCATCCACACACCTAGTAGATCTCCCGCGGCACTACCACTAAAATCTGCCTCAACCCAAAGATATCATACGCTGGTTTCCCGGGTACCTGCCAACAGCAGGGGAAAGCAGCCAACAATTCAGTTTCAAAACAAGGCATCTGTATAAAGTTATGAAACTCAGACAACTCATATATTATAAGTTGGGAAATATAGTAATTGCTAAATGAGTTTCGCTCAAAATCCAGCCGTTTCTTTTTCGGCTTAAAAACCACTTGATAATGTGTATTTGCATTTGATTAGACTACCTCTTCAAGTGAGCACATGGGACATGTTGACAAACAAAACTTTGCAACACATGAGGTGCTTTCCACTGAAGAAAGTAATCCCTATGACTATGTCTGATTTGACATCACAAATAACAGAAATGAGTGTATATTATTTACCATATAAATATGTACATCTCTATTTATAAGTAATACACAAAATTCTCCCCAAAGCGCTAAGAATTTAGGATATTCTAAAAACTGGCTTTTGGGCCAAATTTGGTCCCAAACAGGCATGTTGGGGTAGAGATATAAGCGGCCACAGGAAGTAGAGCGCAGGATCTCTGCTGGGAGAGTGCGAGTGTTTCCTGTCGCCTGTGACTGGCAGGCGGTGGCGTTTACTGCGCAGGCAATCCGGCACCGGCGCACCTGTCCAAAGTTATTTATCCAGTGATGAGAAAATTGCGGTATTCATTTTGAAAAGTTTAATTGGAATGCACCGGCTGGAGCCGAGGCGTTGCATGCCCGTCGGGGGCGGGCCGATGGAGCCCGAGTGAGGGGCTTGCATGTGTCGGCCTGGAGGGGCTCGGATCCCCGCCGACTCCGGGCTGGGCGGGCGGGCGGGCGTGGGGGGTGTTGACGGGGTGAGGAGGGGTGGGGGCGGTAGGGATCGATCGCCGGCCGCGCCCAGACGATCCCGGGGTAGGCGTCGACCCCAACCTCACCCCCATCCAACCCCATTCCACCCCGAACTCGACCTATTCAACCCCCACCCCTTTTTAAACCTCCTGTAGTCCGAATTATGTACCCCCTGTGCTCCACCCCCAAGTCACCCCTTCTTTATCACATAGAAATGACAGAAGTGTCACCCAGTACCCAGAGATCTGTTTAATTGAGAGTACGAGTACATTAATCAATAGCATTAGATTAGGTTATGCAAACCCGCCCAGATGTTGTTGTAGTAGTGCGTTTCAAAGACAGCATATTATATCAAATGGAAGAAATACACAACAGTTATATACATATGGATTGCAATATCAAAAATGGAATCACAAATATGGAATTGGTGTAAAACAAAAACTACTAATCGCTAGAAACAGAACAAAAATTAGTATATAACATTTATCAAATAAATGAGTCCTTCTTTATTTACTTGGAGAACACAAAATACCCCCAAAAGCGCCCAGAATGTAGGATATTTGAAAAACTGGCCGATGGGCCAAATTTTGTCTCAAACAGGCAGGTCAGTGCATTGGCTGAGTCCCTTACCTCAATTGAATATGGGACAGGTAACGCCCGCCGAAAGCAATGTACGATCGCCCTTGAACTTTCGTTCCCCGCTGATCTCCAGTGGCAAGGAAAACCAGCACAACCTCTCTGTATCATAAAATTCTTAAATAACCCATCTACACTCGTGTGAAATGCATGGAAAGATATGACAAAGGAATGGCAATGTTTCCAAAGATAGATGGATACTTATTAAAATATTTCTTTAAAAAATATAACAGATTTCGCCACGCCTTCTAGCGGGTAAACCAGCAGAAAAATGGCGGCCGTTACCCATCATGCGGCAGAAAATGGCGGGGTTTACCTGCTTTATGTGAGTGAGCACATAGGCCAGGCTTCCAGACTAGTCAGTGCAGAGATACAAGCTGCCGGGGAAACTAGAGCGCAGGGTCTATGCTGGGAGAGTGCATGCATATATGTATGATATACTTACAATCCACTGGTCACTGGTGCCAGCCTCTCAGCATTACCGCAGGTTACGTAACACAGACACCGGAGATGTAACCTTTCAGGTCGTGACCTCAACTGACCGCGACCCACCTCGTTCTGAGATCGATCCTGGCGGACAGTCTGGTGACATCACATGACGTCACATGACGTAACTGGCGTCTAGACCGGAAATCGGTCATTATACGTAACAGGGTGGGCGGGGCTTCGGTAGGTAAGATGAGGAAAGAGTAGAATATTATACAGGTGGATCTAGGTAGCTGAGAGTATTGCGAGAGAGGTAAGGAGGAGCGTGGTGGGAGGAAGGTAGTTGTGGCTTAATGAATGTGGCGGAAGGAGGGGTTAGCAGACTGAAAGGAGTGGTCGGCAGACACACAGACGTGGTAATATGGGGATTATCGCATGTATGGAATGTATTGTTAATAATGTTGTTATGATAACATTTTTTCACTTATTGTATACATGGACAAGGAGAAGGAGGAGGAGAAGAACAAGAGGAAAAAGAAAGAAAGAAGAAGAAGAAGAAGAAGAAGAAGAAGAAGAAGAAGAAGAAAAAGAAGAAGAAGAAGAAGAAGAAGAAGAAGAAGAAGAAGAAGATGAAGAAGAAGAAGAAGAAGAAGAAGAAGAAGAAGAAGAAGAAGAAGAAGAAGAAGAAGAAGAAGAAGAAGAAGAAGAAGAAGAAGAAAAGAGGAATAAGAGGAGAAGAAGAAGAAGAAGTAGAAGAAAAAGAAGAAGAAGAAGAAGAAGAAGAAGAAGAAGAAGAAGAAGAAGAAGAAGAAGAAGAAGAAGAAGAAAAGAGGATTAAGAAGAAGAAGAAGAAAAGAGGATTAAGAAGAAGAAGAAGAAAAGAGGATTAAGAAGAAGAAGAAGAACAAGTAGAAGAACAAGAAGAACAAGAACAAGAAGAGGTCGGGCATTGACCTATCTGAATGTTTTATCTCACGAACGCAACTCCATCACAACAACCGGATGCGAGTAGAGCCAAAGCCTACACCCCGCAGTAGTCCCCAGGGAGCGTTCAGTGCTCCCATCACCATCGATCTGAGTAAGGGGAGCGTTAATTGTTGCTGCCCGGCGATACTCACCATTGGCACCGTAGCTCTCCGTTACAGGACCGTAGTTGCCGTTGGAATTCTGGAGTTCGTTTCATAAGTTAGGAATTATCTAACGTTAGTGTAGCCAAAAGATCTAACGGTTGTTCCCGACTGCAGATTGAGGCCAATTGTTTGGCCAATGGAAACGGGCTTCTAAAGGTGTGGTAGGTTATGGGAAATGTTATGCAGATATACCCAAACTGTCCCATCTAAAGGCTCGTTTCCATTAGCCAACGAAAACGGCTGAGATTTTTTGAGTCCCCCTAAAAGCTACTTTCCGTTCGCCATCACCGATCTAAAGTCGGGAACCACCGATGGACCTTTAGCACTGCTGATAAAAAATTTGTCACTGGAAAGAGACCTTATGGGGAACTGAAAGAATGGACGTTTTTTCGTCGGCCAATGGAAACAGGCTTTATATACACTCCCAAGAAGCTAGCATTGGATGAGCTCAGAAAATTGATGCATGACTTTCTTATTGTTATAAAGTGAATCCCTAGTTATTGGACTTTATCTAATACTTTGGACATGTTATGTGGAATTCCATGTCTCCAATTACTAGGAAAATACCTACCCTCTGTGTATAGAGGATAGATAACGAATCCATGAGAGAAACTTTCCCGAAATTGCCTTGTGTGTAAATTCTGTAATCCTCCAAATAGGAGTTCATTGTTTAGTTTAAATTGTGATTGAATTATAGATTGGACCTTTCAACCTAGGTGTATATGTGATTCCTTTGAAATTACAAGGTTATAGTTATTATGATATTTCAATATTGTGTAATCATCTATGCAGATTAAAGTTACTGTTTTGTATTTTATACTATTATCATACTATGAAACGATATATATTTACTTGCAAAAACTGATGTTTACAATAAACAATTTTGAATAAAAGAAAATTCACATCACACGAATTGGTCAGTATCCCTCATCGGGAAGGTGTGTCTCTCTCAGGTTGTGTAACTCTGAGTAGCTCACGTTAGTAGTAAACACGAACAGACATCGTACAAGACACAAGTTGTAACGGGTATGAAGGCATGCAGCCGAGGATCAGACCCGCAGCTCTCTACACCTCCATTGATTCCTTTGACTCGTTTCGGGGCAACGCGTGCCACGAATCAAGACTAAATATTCAACAGCCATGCCAAATGAGAATTCCGATTAGGATCGCTTTGTATCATGCTGCGGATGACATCAATATTGCAGGACTCGCTATCGAGCGTTGTCATCTTAACGCGTGTATAGGTGGGTGGGTGGGAGGGGGTTCAAAGAGGGGGTGGGTGGGAGGTGGGAGGGTGGCGATTTGATCGGGAGGTGAAGTTAAAAGATTTGCTCTTCAGGCACAGCAACTCCCATGTGCCAACTATGAAACTAGGGAAGGGTCCTGGAAACTAGAAGTGTTCAATTTATACAAATAGAGAGACATGAAGCGAGACGGGATGGAGAGAATGGGAGAAATATATGGAGAAGAGAAATCTAAACCTAATAACCAGCTAAATTCTTCCTTGTTAGAGCATACTTGCCTCACACGGACTTCCAGCTTGCTGCAAAAATAATATCCCTTCACTGTTTGCGTGCTATTTTCTATGTTATTATGAAGGAAGCAAAGGGCCAGTGTCTCAGGGTCTTAGAGGTGTGTCCAGTTGCCCAAGACCAATCACCTGAGACTGAAATGCCTCATTGACCTACTAGTGCATGATATGTTCAGAAAGGGCAAGTTGACCGGGTGCAAGTGGGTTACAGAAAATGGTCAATGGACTGAATATATCCCAAACCTTCTAATTGTTATCTATTAGAGCGTGATCGCACGTACTATAGGCCTATATACGTGGCCTAAAAGGTCAGAGTAGTCACATATAGACTTCCAGCGTAAAGCAGAAACACTATCCCCTCAGTATCTGCATGCTATTCACTGTGTTATTATAAAAGGAGCAGAGGGCCAGTGTCTCAGGGTCCTAGAGGTATGCCCCACTGACCATGGCCATTCACTTGAGACCGAAATATCTAATTGACCTACGATATGTTTGGATCTTAGTTGACTGGGTGCTATAGTGGGTTAGAGAAGATGAATATATCCAAAACCTTCTAATTATTATTGATTTATAATTGCACGCTAATTCATCAATGATGAATATACTATTTGCTCCTAGTTTTGATTCTGCTGTGTGTGGAAATGTAAAACCACTTTGAAAGCTCCAATGCACGGGACAAGATCCACCAGAGTAAATTCTTTCATCACTTTTAAAGTTAGGCTTTATCAATTATAAGAGAGGGAATGCTATATAAGAGCAGTTAGAATAGCACAATCCAATGCAGTTGGGTTTAAGTGGTTATGGGAGGGTGATCAATTCAGCAGATGCATGAGAAGGAGTGTATTGGCAGTCGAGAGGGCCCTAGGGGTTCGAGTTAGCAATGGGGCGGTTAAGAAGTGGTGACAAGATCAGGCAAGAGGGCTGAGCTCGGGAGGAGTAGCTCACAAACATGTGTTGAACTTCCTTGAGATCTGTGCTGCCTTTATTTATTCATTATCTGCGCGTGATTTTACTCTATCGTGCGAGTCTGGGGCCCGTTTAATAATATAGGATCGTACATGTAAACCCTTTTCTGTATGCCATAGAGACCCAAGGACGATGTTTATTCAACACTTACAGACGACCTTATGGACATATAATACAGTCTTAGTGAACAAACTTATATATTATTATGCGATAACCCTTGTCTGACATACAGAAAAGGGTCTTCATGTACGGTCCTTGATTATTAAACGGGACCCTGTTCATGATGGGGTGGGGATGATGTGGCGAATTAAGTAGGGGCAGGGCTGAGGGCATAGAGATGGTAATCTATAGGAGAGGAGAGTTTGAGATGCCAAAAACTTGGGGAAGGACTGCAAAAACTTGAAATCGGGTATGGAAGGGCAGTTGGACAGCCAAGGGCCTGTTGAATGATCTAGGCTCGTACATTCTTTTTTCTGGTTGGTTTTATTTTCTATTTTTCATCACTTTATTTATATTGAGTGGTACATGAATGAAGTATACCTCTCAGTGCATTGTAGTTACAAGATATTTCAACTTACTTTATGTAACTCAAACAATTCTGGTCTTTTTGAGACCGTACAACAGACATGGATTTCCTAAGCACTATCCTTGCGCACAAGGGTTTTCACTTGATAATATCTAAGTTTGTTCGCTAAGACAGTCTTAGCCATCCATAAGGTCGATCATAAGTATGATGATACTGAGAGGTGGTTTATAATGATGTTTATTTTACTGTTATTTGTATTATGTTTAGCCAGCTAGTTATAGTCATGGATGCCTAACTCTCTATGAGAGATGTGTATCACGAGTACCATGTGCCGGATATAAATGTAAACAGGCATGTACCTGCCTTTTCTTATTCAGGATAAATAAATCGATCAAAAAGTAAATTAAGTGTTGAATAAAGTTGATCCAGATCGTCCTTGGGTCTCCTTGGCGTACAGAAAAGCATTGACATTTATCTCACCCCTGGAATAAATGTCCATAGGCTTAACATTGGGAACTCATTCTCCATCCCCGTACAAGTATTGCAGTCCGTTCTCCATGGTCTATGTCCTGAGTGTTGTCCATGCTTTTAGTGTGTACAGGGGTGAGATAAGTACAGAAAGAAAGTCGTTTTGGTCAAAGAAGTCATTCTCTAACTCGTTTGAACACTATGTGATATTCACTCGGCTGTCGCCTCATTCATATCAATCCGCATCAAACTCGTGAAGAACGATGACTTTGACCTAAACTTGTTGGTTTCTTCTTTAGTACGAGCCTAGATTATACGTGCTCCTATGATGTCAGAGTCGTGCGTGTTACCAACGCCTCACACGTTTCTTAATTGAGTCGTAGAGAAAGACACAGTAAGAGTGGGAGTAGGGCAAGGGTGTAAGACAAAATAAGATTTTTGCATGCAAATTATATCATTCTTATATCATATGTGCATTTTTCAAAATTAATCTCATTTAAAAGTTCCAAGATTCAGGAAATGAGCTAATTGTTTTATCCTAACAGTAGTGACAGAATCTAACCAGACATGTTGAATGAGATTCGTCAAGTTTTAATCTGTAAATGATAATAGGACAGGAATACATCCATTTTGTTAAATTGCCATTTGGCGATGGCTCTTAGAATGACACGACATTTCAATAACTTACATGTATTTCAATGACTTCCATGTGAGCTAAAAGCAGAATGTGTCTTCCCATAAAAGGAGATATTGTGGTAATTGTACCTGTGTATGACTTCCATGTGACAAGTATATCATTAAATGATGAACATATAGGGCCTACTCTGTCAGGTAATTAACCTCTTTTTTTTTAATATCCTCCGCTTTAATCGACACTCCTCAAAACTGAAATTGCCAGATAACATTTCACCACAAGTTTTACTTTGACGTCATTCGCTTATATGTTCTGCTATGCTCGAAGTAGACATTGACGTGTTTGAAGTTCATCAAACTCATAAAACGTTGCGCCTTCTTAAAAACATGCCATTTGGATTTTTTTCTATGACATATATGATCTCCATTAAGAGGTGACTCAATTTACTTCCACTTTACAGCTTAAATGAGATTTTTTTTGCCGAGATTTTTTTTCTGACAGAATTGTCCGTCCTGTTCGCAGAGGCAAGGAGCCTCATAGCAATCATTAAAAAGTAATTGCAAATACAGATCATGTCAAGCATATGAAAAGCGGAGATGGGCCTTATATGTTTCTTGTTACACCTGTATGGGAGATGACAAAATCTGTATTAGCTTATGAAAGAGCCCCTGCCCACCACCACCATCACCACCACACCACCACTACCGTCTCCAGCACAGGCCACTGTCATCATAGGTGGACAAGGCTGCAGAGACCAGTGAGCAAACTGTGTGCTCTATGAAAACGTCATGTAAGGAAGTGACCTTGGAAGGGGTTCTCTGTTTGATAGGTCTCATTGCTTAATGGACGTCCAATGTAGGCAGGCATTGAGTTACACCATACGATATAGCAGCCCAACTAGCTGCCTGTGATTGGGCAAGGTGATATGACCTGAGATTTCTCTGACAGGACAAAAAAGCCGGCCGACCTCAAGGTAATTCTCATTAAAAGCTGTCACGCCACAATGTCAACATGTGGTTGATGCTTTCATTATTTTACCGTGCCTGCCAGTGGCAGTATTATGTTTTCCCATTAGGGACTCAACCTGTTAACTATTCTGTTTCGGCAGGATGTTAATTGAAGTGTCATGTTACCCAGTCAGATGAGAATGTCGTGACATAGGCAGGGGGATTTGCCTGTGGGGGAGGGGGCCAAAGGAGGGGGAGGGGGTTCAAATGTGCGGAGGGGAGAAAGAAGAGCAAGCAAGGAAAACATGTACAGTCTCTTATTCATTTTTCTCTTCTTTTTTTATAAAGGTTTGGCAATCATATTTCACGACCATTATTGAATAGATCCGGACAAAAGAAATATGATTCTTGTTTTGTCCAATCTCAGGAGAAAAACATCTTAAAGTTGGTCCGTGTTTTATTTAACCTAAGGTTTTTACTGCATTTTGTTTATAGACACATATTCTGGGCTGTAATAGGCATTGCAGATTGGGTAAAAGTTCAGTTGGCACTCCTGTATTCAATTTGATTTAAAACAATATGAGTTCTGAAAGGTGTGGCATTTAGAATGTTGAAACCGAACCTTTTAGTATATCCTATGAATATAAAGCCAAATCTTTTGTTGCCAGTACTTTTACAAAAGAAATAACCTAAATAAAAAAAATTACCCAATGAGCACATGTTACATATTACATATTGCTCAATGACACCTCCAGAGATATGTTTTTAATGTAATTAAATCAAGTAGTCCATCTACATGAATCCTCTTTAACCACACACTGGGTTCGCAGGAAACCTCACCTGGTGTTACGCTTTTAGGCTATTAAAAGACCAGGGGCCAGTTTAATAATCTACGATTATACATGTAGACTCTTTTTTGTATGCCATAGAGACCCATGGACGATTAGGGTCAACGTTATCTATACTAACACTTATGGACAACCTCATACTGCTGATACTGACTTAGATATCATTAAATCCTTATGCAAGATACAGGAAATGGTCTTCATGTATAATCCTAGATTATCATACAGGCCCCTTGATTTTACATCGGAGCGGTCAATGAGTAGCTTTCGCCAACTACTGTGCTTGGAATACGGTGCAGGAGATTACTCTGATAGAGGGAAATTTTTTCGTTCCGAGCAAATCGTCCCCTTACGCGGGTTGTCCCGGAACCGTGGTTTTACTGTACTTATTAGTTGTCATTATATTGATAGGATCATAATTTCTTTCATTTATTCATTTCGGGTATTTCATTGTTTTTTTCCCATCATAGCGGTAGGTGCAAGTTAAAGCGAGTTCTGTGAACTCAGAAATTAGTCAATAATTATCTTCTACTCTTGTATGCTCTCCCATTGATTTGTATGACGTTTGACATATAAGAAGCCTACCCCAGCAGACTAACCCGGTTTATTCTGTGTATAGAGGGCTGTGTGATGGGACAAGAAACCTTGATGACTAATAGGATCTTATATTGACCACAATGGTTCACTGGATGAGGCGTTGGTGTCTATGCACTCACAACAAGTAAGGACAAAGCTAGGATTGCTCGCAGCGAATGAATCTCCAATACACACGACCTGGTGATGAACCCAGAAAACAGCTAAAGGACAGTTCACACTGTGCGACTGGGCCCCGTTTTTCTAGGATTACGACAGAGCTGCGGATCGCAGAATAGCGATCCGAGGGCCAGAACGTTGCTTCTGAAATTTTGCGGATCGTGTCGCAATCGCATAGGCGCATCGCCGCGTAAAATGCGGCATTTAGCGATACTTTTTACGCGGACCTTCACTGCGGATCTTATATCTGTATTGCCCTACCTTGCCTATGGACGGCCTATAGTGTCTTCGCGAACAGACTTTAAAAATTATTGTATGATACCTCTTGTACAAGGTACAGAGAAAGGTCTTTATGTTCGATCTCAGGTTATCAAACGGCACCCATATTCCTTGTGACTGGACGTACAGAATGTACTCCCAGTTCCAAGAAATGCAGTTCACAATGTGCGCTGTGTTCCTTGTGCTTCATTCCCTTGTGACAACCCCCCCCCCCCCCTCCCCCTCTGCGACTGGAGCGCTTGCATTTTTAGGTACAACAGTATGTCCAGTCTCAGACTACCTTTAAACGCATGCGACTGGGCCTACCTGAGGTTCTTCCAGTCTGAGACTGGGCGTTCCTGATACACCCAGTTTCAGACTAGCAGGAAACTTGTAGTTCACACTGCGCGTTTTGCCACATTGCGCACCTGGGCCCCGTTGCTCCAGTATTACAACAGAGCTGCGGATCGCAGAATAGCGATCCGAGAGCCTAAACGTTGCTCCAGAAATTTTGCGGATCGTGTCGTAATCCCATAGGCGCATCGCTGCGTAAAATACGGCTTTTAGCGATACTTTTTACGCGGACCTTCACTGCACTGCGGATCGTATCGCTATGGGTTAAATACAGCTTTGTCTGATATTTCAAATAACGATCCATGGTGGCACCACCAACCCCCGCCACTTGTTCTTCTACGTATAGGAAATAGCGATCCACACCACCAGGTGTCAGATCAGTTTTAACTGTGACGCCATCTGTATCCAATTAATAAACTAATGAATCTTCCCCTGTCTCATTCAATATGTGCCCCTGAATTGTTGTATCGCTATCGCATCGTAAAAAATAGCGATACCGCGGGGATATAGGGATACGATCCGATATTACAGGAGCAACGCTTTTTCAGTCGGATCGTTAAAGTAATCATAAAAATAAAATTGCGATCCGATTATAGCTAGCGATACCACAATAACAGGAGCAACGGGGCCCTGAGGGTTAGATTGGCAACCAACCCCTGTCTGCGCTGAGCTACGATATAGGGGTTGGTCGGGTTAAATCCCACACCGTATCCCTCTTTTGTTCTATGTAGGCTCTAAAAGCAGAAATACTTGGTTAGAAATATTCATAGCTAACAGATTGATAAAGAAACAAAGCTTTATGTTCATTATAATTTGAAAAAAATACACAGGAAAGGAAATAGGAAAATGGAAAATTGGCTTGGAGATCATGATGCAACACACTCTCCAAGCAGTACAAAAAACCTGGTAGGAGAGGTCCCACTACTGGGTCAAGGCGGCCGCTTATTTAACCCGACCAGAGCTAATTTTGTGTAGCTCTGGTTGCCAGTGTAACCTGATAAAGGCGGGCGTCCACCAACCACAACAAGGCTACGACAATGGCTTTCCGACAAGGTCCACGACAGGCCTATGATTGGAAGCCTTGACGTAGCCTTGTCGTAGTTGGTGGCCCCCAGTTCTGGACAAGAGTCTATGACAAGGCTGCGACAGGCTGTGACTGGAAGCTTGTCGGGAGCCTTCTGACAAGGTTACGACAAAATCCAACATGTTCGATTTTTTCCTACGACTGGACCTTTGTCGTGGAGTGCCATGGCCTGTCGGGGGCGTGTCGCAGAGGTCTACGATAGTAAATTTTGGTGGAGCATGCACTTCCCGAAACCCTCCGACAACGCTGTCGTTAAGCCCCCCCCCCCTTCTTACGACAGGGCTGCGACAAGCGGCGATTGGAACTTTCTTCTCGCCACTTGTCGTAGCCTTGTCGTGGTTGGTGGACGCCACCCTTTAGCCTAGCCTCAGACTGGGCGTACCTAAGTACCTAAAAACGCACAGTGTGAACTGGCTATAAGTTTCGTCAAGCACAGGACGCAATGGAGATCATATTTGTAATGCCCTACCTTGCCTCATCCGTGGCCTCTCTGTGATGTCTTTTCACCAGCCTCATGCCATCCACACATAAAGAGCCATTACCCAGCTAGGAACAATGCTCTGTACAGAACCACCAACAGGCAAGAGCTCTGGCCCATGCATCATAAGACAGAGACCACCCAAAGTATGCATGATCTGCTCCCTAATCGCAGTACTTAATCACACTCATCTCCTCCAAGTACTGCTTTCTGTTTGGGAAGTACATGTACACTCGAATAGGTCGTGTGTAGGTAAATAAGCAGGGAACAAAAAGATGGGGATGAACATTTATCAAAGAGAAAGTAAGGCTGGGATTACTGGGAGGAGGCAGGGGACAATTCAAGTACGACTTCTGCACATTTTATACTTGAAAATAAGTAGAAAATAAACATATATAAGTTGTTTTTGTTGTTCATCTTTTCGTTCCTCAAGAATTATAGTTTCGTGGGTGGCATTTTTTTCCATGCACAACCTTAAGAATTTCCATGAAATCGGGGCCCGATTTACGAAAAAAATCAGAGGCCCGATTTTTCCTGGAGAAAGTCCTAACTACAACCTTATAAGTTGCCTGAATTATTGTACATATCTGGAGAAACAATATCTAAAGGCATTTATGGTCAGTTTTGAGTAAATGAAACCTTTCTTTTACTCCACAAAGCATAACTGCGAATGTACCGAGCATTTCAAACTGCAAATAATTCCACCAGTACCTGCCTTTGCCTTATTCATTAAAACCACGGTAAGAGCTGCTCTTGTCTGCCATGAATGAGGCGGTTAAATGGAACTGCTCTAGGCGTCTGATAGCGAAAAGCAAAAGTTAAACACAATAACCTCGGGTAAAAACCCTCTGGAATAAGTGCTCTCATTCTGACGGCTGCCCTTTCTAAATGCTCCCACACCTAATTTACCTGTGACACTGCCGCAAACACACTCAACATATTGAAGGTTTTTATCGATTCCCTCTCATAAAATAGCTTAATTCTTTTATCGACGAGAGGTGGAAAAAACACACCAAATGCCAATACAGCGGTTCTGCTCTGAGGTAAATTCTTTTCCAACTGTAATTAAATGGTTACCCTCGATTTGAAAAAAGACGCTTAATTGGTCTCCAGGTAACTGCATCCCAGACACAGTAATTAATGGAACTGCCACGAAGATTCCTAAAAACTAGGGCTATTAACAGCATTTAGCTCAATGGACAAAAAGAGGCAATCTCACTTAATAAGATACGAAGCTGGGAGTCCAGTGCGAGACTTCAACCCCGGCCAAATTCATACGGATAATTCTCCGAATAATTATATTATTAGAGCGCATAATTCAAAAGACCACTGTGCCGAACTGGCGTCTACCCAATATCCTAAAGATCAATTGATTTGGACCAATCCCATCTCTACATCGACAATTACCATTCAGATTAAAATGATCAGTAGAATATTCCGTTTGAAGTCATGTATTTATAGATCGATCGATGTATGAGAATTTGGCAGAGGTCCCTGGGCCATAATGGTGGAGCACCGTTGGCCTGTTTGTATGCCTTAGTCGCTAGGTGCTCCTAGTCTCTGTCTTAGCAAGTATGCTGATGATTAGAGAGGCAAGTGCTCCCGATTAGGTCCCATGAAACATTCAGGGAGGGAAGCGGGCATGATTAGATAATGGCTTGGTTGGCATGTTTACAGCAGAAACAATTGGGTGATCTAATGAGAAGAACACTAGCAGGGCGCCGGATGGGGCGATAGCGTGGAGTATAGGGGTGGGAATGGGGGATCTGGGAATGGGTAAAGTGCAGAGCCTGCGCTGTCTCTCCAATTGTACAAACTACGTGTGATAAATAGTACCACATATACATCGTCTAAATACGTAAACACTTACCTCCCATGTAATTACCCCTCCCGATGTGAATTCTACTGTGCTTTAACACAAATCATAATTTCTTTATTCTTTATGATGTTAAAGGGGCTCTTCAACCAGCATACAAGATGCAAGATTTTTCATGATTTGGTTGACTTGATAAGTCTTGCTATGTTTTGAGTAATCGCGCGCATTTTTGCCTGCAATGCATCGGCACGATTTAGCACCTTGGCAATTCTTGTCACGATAGATAGCAGTATGCAGCGGTATGTCAGACAATAGATCGTGAGGCCTCGCGGTGTTGGAGCACAAAAATATAGACATATTATAGCGAAAAAATACACATATTATCACACTGACGAAATAACGCAGCAAAGGAGGTAAGACATAACATGATACTGTAAGATATAAACAAAAATCGATGGTTTTGTGGATAGGTGGCCGTAAACCACGAGAGGTTGAGGCGTAGTAATACACGAGCGCTAGCAAGTGTGTTACACCGTCAATCTCGAGTGGTTTACAGAGCTGCCTGTCCACATTACCATCGTTTGTTGCATTTATTATCCATCTTTTTGAATGAATTAACCCCACTCATTGCAATATTAAAGGGTATAACAAGAGGGACTATTTCTTTGCTCTACAGCACAAAGGGACTATTTTCCCCGTATACCATGGTTTCGAGGCCGTTACCACAGATATGAATCCGTATACCACAGTTATGGTAACTGGCAGGTTTTATATAATGGGTCGTGGTTTACTAAGTCCCCATTCATTTTCAATGGTGTCTTTGTATACGATGGATAATAAATAACAAGACTTTATAATACCAAGATATGACGCGGCAACGCTAATATGATGGTGGAACCAACACTTCAAGCAGCTCCACCTGAAGGTTATTTGGTGAGCCATTGCTGTAAATTATTCATAACAGTTATTTGTTCAGATTCTTTGAAAGTTACATGAACCATCTTCATGCTCATTCAGCGAAGACGTGTTTGTCATCCCTGGAGTAAAAACAAGCATTAGCACTCGCTTGACTCTTTAAATATTTCAGATGTCTACAGAATGTTCTTTCGATTAAGAGGTGCCTAAAAGGAGGATTTAGTCTTCTAACTCAACACCTAGAATTTCAGAAACCACTCTTATATAAAGTTATACCTTTATATGTAGGAAATTCACTTTGGGAGAAAATACCAGCAGAAAACTGAAATCTTACAATAGGATATGATTTCAAAAATAAAGTTAAAGAGAATATATCTAAGGTAATATAATCTATAAGTTGCACCCACTGTAACATTGTCCTGTTTTAGTTTAGTCCCTGTGTTCAGTATGTCTACGTTTGTATCCTACCCCTAATATAAAATCGCATAGGCTGAATATTGAGTGTCCGTATGCCACGCTAACTGGCATATGGAGTTTTATATGCTACTAGTGACATACAGAATTGTTATCAAGTAATATTCCAAAATCGAAGAGACGGGGTAGGATAAAATCAAAACCTAATTTGTTTTAATCTTGGCCACCGCATGCCACTCCTGGAGTTTTGTCCCCGGACTTCATTTTTGGCTTCGCCTCCTGAAGTCACTATGCCAAACTACAGTCGTGGCATACGGTGGACAAGATTAAAACTCATCCAGTTTTACGATAGTATTGAATGTACCTGTTCAGTATATGCGTTGGACAGACTGAAGATCAATGTGTTTGTCCATTGAATATCAACTGTCTCAGGTCAATACACACCCCCCCCCCCCTAAAAAAAGAGAGTTATATATAAACATGAACAATACAATCAGTGAATAAAATCAGAGACACATACATCACAAGGAGAGGGTAACACATGAATAGACACACCCACCCACTTAACTACACACAAGAATGTCAACCAACAATAAAAACAATAACATGGTTGATATCATATGACAACAACATGTAGGTAAACACACATCATGTAAACACAGACGACCAAGGTATCTACCAAAGACAAGGCACGGGGGGAAGGAAAACTAGAAATCAGCGAAAATATTGCGGGGAAACCTGAGATTCAAACGACTTACCTGGTCAGTAGTGCAGTCACAGGCCTCGTCTCACGTGATATACTTTATCATACTTCAAATTCATAATAATTTACCTTTTTATCGCCATTTCTCCCCGTTTTTTAAAATGGTTATACCGTAAATATATTCATAAAATGTTGCCCCATTACCTGTATGATTTGTGTCCTTCATACTCATTTAATTTCCTGCATATATTCAATTTCTGTTTGTTTGATCCAGATACGCAGCTGCAGAGCAGACCGTACATGTCACACTTAGCCTGGGATCATGGCCTATGTCTCCACATAATAGGCCAGGTAACGCCGTGATTTTCTGGTGCACCATAGTCAACAGCGGGATTGCATTCAGCTGGTACCATACTGATACTTAAGGGGGTGGTGAAATCTGTTATCCTTTTTAATGAAACATTCAAAAAAGTTATCTTTTATATTTTGAATGATTGATATTACTTTATTTTGTATCATCGTTCATTATAAATAAGTACTAGTAAGTTACTTGGGGAACCTCTCTAAGGAAAGAGGTTGTGCTAGGTCTCCTTGCCACTGCAAATCGGCAGGAAACTAAGGCAAGTTTGAGGTCAATCACACGTTTCTTTTGTTGGGCGTTACCTGTCCCATTGTTGATTGGGGCAGGGAACGAGTCTAATGTCACACAGGCCTGAACATCATATTTTTCGCACCCCTCTCATAAGATCTCACAATCTCTAAGTCGTATTCTGTACAAGGTTCTCACTGCGCTCTATGGGAGAAAAATTCCTAGCCTTGAGAATCCACTGGCACACAGTATTCCCGCTAGGTGGCATTATTGAGATTACGGGAATCTATGGGTTGCATTGATGTACATCTTTAGCACGGAAGGCAGGCCAGTGGATTCTCAAGGCTCTAATCTTAGTTCGTATTCTGTACTCTAACTTCTTCATAGAGCGTAGTTAGAGTACAGAATACGACTTAGAGGCTGTGAGATCTTATGAGAGGGGTGCTTTTTCCATCACTGTGAAATTTGGATTGGTCACCTTATACTGAGCATAGGTCAGTAAGCATAGCACTGACGTGCACAGGTGTATGATAAAGTTTGCTTCAATGAGTATGATCTTATAGAGACTTCTGACAGTGTACCCTAATGTAGTTTACGATCAACAAACCCGTTCTTAAGAATGCACAACTATAATTGCGAGATTTACTTGACAATTATTCTGTAGGCCACCACCATGCAGGTATGTTCACCCCTCTTATAAGATCTCACTATCTCTAAGTCGTATTCTGTACTGGGAGAAGAATTCTTAACGAACTAGGCTTAGAGCCTTGAGAATCCACTGGCATGCATCCCGTGCTAAAGGCGCACATCAATGCAACCCAAGATTCCTATAATCTAGTTCGTTAAGAATTCTTCTCCCATAGAGAATACGACTTAGAGAGTGTGAGATCTTATGAGAGGGGTGCACCCGCTCCATGCCTTGAGTTCCGCTCTACATCTCAGACAGCCTCAACCCTCACCTTCCGGGTCAGCGCGGGGGTGTGGGAGTGCCCACCTCAGCAGACGGTAATTAGACATTCTTGGACAAGTTGAAAGGTAAGCAAGCATGGCATGCGCCGAGCAATTAGCTACAGCGCAGGTCGCTGCGGTCGGGGCTTTCATTCACCAAGCAGGGGGCCAGGGAGATGGGCCTCCTTTGTTTACTGCCGCCCGGAGACTAGGCTATATCTCCCCTACCACTCTTTGTATGGTTGGAAATAGAACAATGACACGTTACTGGTGACTTTTATAGGTTTATAATCGTTGGTGTAATTGGCGTAATTTCAACAAGGTTTTCCGGGTCACCCCTCGTTCTGATGAAGGGACAGGTGTGGCATGTTAACCACAGCAAAGACTGCACCTAATTTATGCTGGTCTATATTATAGACTAACAAATTTTCGTATTCTTTTCAGATTTTTATTGCAATTAATAATTTCTCATAGCTCGTCCTTGCAATATATCTTGCAAGATAAAAAGGTATAACTTAGATGGTAATGGCAATGTTTTCTTCTCTACATTCACGCTGTTGCATGTGTTTTTAACATTACTTATGACATGGGTATTATGTCCCTTACAGATCAATCTCATACTAATCATATTTACGTATACTATAGCATAATTACGTACGGGGCGCTTTAGATATTGGTCTTGGAGCCGTACTCTGTTTTTCACTAACAATATCTGGTAGCAAGTGTCACTAACTTGAATTCAGCTTGATTTTGATATACCATCCACAAAGAAATAAAGAGTACTGTATTTGGATTTACTCGGAATAGGGCATTGAATCGCCACCAAAATAGTAGCCTTGGTGGTAAGCAGAAACATTTCCATGATATATATATATATATATATATATATATATATATATATATATATATATATATATATATATATATATATATCCAATAATAATTATATCATTCTATGTATAGACAAGTGAATAACTATTGGGCCAATTCAGTTATAGCTTAACGATCCCAATTGAGTGAGTGCTCTTGTCGGCCGAGTTGACATCGGAATTGGAGACTTAGGGTCGTTATAGAGACAACACCTTCAGTGATGATTATCGTAGGAATCATTGGTCATCAGTGAGATGAACATTCACCGGAGAAGTACTCATTAGAGGATCGTGCGCCTCCATGGCCCACCCACCTGTACTCTCCCACCATCGGCACACTCCCACTCTCCTAGCATAGATCCTGCGCTAAGCCTGGAAGCCTTGCCTATGTGCTTACTCACATTATAGGCCAGGTAAAGCCTTCCATCTTTTTGTGCACTATGGGTAACGCCGCCATTTTTCTGGTGTATCATGGGTAACAAAGTTTAGCTAGTACTACCTTGGTTTTTAGAGAAACATTCTACTAAATTACATTTTGAAAGGTTGTACTCAATTTTTTTTTATTATCCTTTATTATAAACAATTAGAAAATAAGGTATTTGGGGAATCTCGTGAGGGAGAGAGGCACTATCCTTCCAAAGCTCCCACTGGGAGAGTGGGAAAGAGCTTGTGCTGGATATCATTGCCACTGCAAATAAGCAGGGAACCGGCAAAAGTTCAAAGTCACTTGTAGTTGGGCATTACAAGTCCCATATTTCATTGGGACACGGAACCAGTCTATCCTGTGTTTTGCCTCCAGCGCCCGCTTGTATCACTGCATCGACCTGCCCATTTGAGGAAAAATCTACAATGACTCCAAAGATAAACGGCATCCTGGACGATATTTTTCCATTCAGTGTTGTATGACACACCAGAAGACATTTTCTAAATTAAACTACTTTTATACAACACATTGTAAGACCTTTAGGTTCTCCTTATCATCAAAACATCTTATGCTTACAACACATTATTTTATACACCATTATAGCCCCAAAGACAATTATAAGATACTCTTTTGTCGTTCGTAGTTTCTTCAAGGCCCCCAAGTATCGGTTTGAGACAGAGATTCTAGTTAGCGCTGCTAAATATCTGCTGGGAGAGTGGCACACTCTCGCCTCACATGATGAATGTCAGTTGGCTTTATCAACACGCCAGAGGCGACGCCAACGCCCTCTGTGGGGCTGCGGCGTCAACCAGGTGAGAGGTCAGACAGACATGGCTTCGTACCTGAGATAATTGTTGCCGTAATCAGGTACACGGTAATCAGCCGCACTAATTGCCTACCTGACTTATTACCACCTGTCAGACTTGTTTTGGATTCGGCTCACACCTTTCTGCCACACCTGCACTGCGCGAAAACCATCAGTTTATTCCTATATATACACCATCGCGGAAGTGGATTTATCCTACCCCTAATAAAAAACTCCATAGGCTTAACATTGGGTTACTGGGGTTCAGAAAAATGAAAAATATCCCTCTAGTGGGATACACTTGACAAATGACGTCATTTGTTAATGTAGAAGTAATCTTGGCTGTATTTCACACCTGGCGTATATGACAGGAAATAACCTCTGCGCAATATATACACCGGGCGTATATGTGTACCGATAGAAAATAAGAAAGGTTCGACCCCACAGCCCCTTCCCCCCTTTGTTGGCAGTGTTTCTCCCTCCCTCTCACTCATTTATTCTTAAATATATAATTCCAGCTGGAATTATGTATCTAAGAATAAATCGGTTCTGAGATTTAGCACGTTGTATTATTGTTGAGAACCAATATCACAATACACACTTTTTTCTTCTTTTTTTTCAACTTTTATTTATCCTGGGGATACGCATAACGGATTAAAATCATGGTAATTCTAAAGATTTAGCACGTCGTATTGTTGAGAAGCAATATCCACTTTTTTGTCCTTTATTCAAGCTTTTATTTATTCTGGGGATACGCTCTTAGGATAATTCATGATAATTCTAAAGCGCTGATTCCACCGTGCCACCGAAACCTGCCGAAATGAAGATCGGGAATAATCGGGAAAACTCGTAAAAAGCATGGCTGGTGGTGAAAGAGCCTTTTTTCTCGTTACTTTCGGGCGCTAATACGATTTATATCTCGAGTGCATTCACCGTGTAAAGATGTCCTTCATATATTTCAAATAGGCCAGAAACTGTCCGATGAACCTTAGTCTGTTTGAATTAGCACTTAATATACGTTGCATTATCAGTATACATGATGAAACTCATTTTTGATTGTATCCAAATAGGCAAGGTGGAGTCTCCACACAAACTACAAATGGATGACAACCCTTGAGGTGAATTTGTTTAATAAAACAAACAAAAATGGATATCATGTTGTATTTTATTTTAAATTGTTAGATAAGCAAACCAAGTATACCACAATGGTAAGGTCATACCTGTTCTACTGATAATGATTCCATGAATTCCTTCGCTTTGGGTTTTCATATTCTATTTTGAAGTAGAAACCCAGTGAATATTGTTTATTGGAGATATGAATAAGTTATCATTGATTGTTTTGTGTTGGCAGCAAATTAGGATCCATCTAAAAAAGATCAAATCACGTCTGTGTATTAATAAGAGTATTTAATGTCCACACGTCAAGAATGATTTGCCCCTGGAAGTGATTGAGGAGAAGACAACTATTTTCATTGGCAATTCTTATCATAGCCTATAAATGATGAATGATCCCTTTATTATCCCACCCTAGTGTTTTTCTCTATGGGCTTAACATTAGGAACTCATACTCCATGGATGTGAAGGTAGTGCACCCAATACTCAATGGTTAATTTGGTGAGTTATGTTATTGATTAATAATGTTCCTGATCATGTATATATGGGGTGAGATGAAATCAGAAACACACCCGATGAAAAGAACTCGGTCCAGAGTACACTTCATTTGACCGCTGTATGTGATTCACTCAGCCTCACTTTGTGACTTACTCTGTAGTCAAACTCGGTGGGGTACGGACCAGGTTATTTTCATCTCATTATGTCCTTCTCTAAATATGACAACCATGGCTGTCTGAGTACATAACAACTTCATACAAAATGACATGGATAAGCTGAGATGTTGAAAATGTTGTTCAAGTGAAGGAAATATAAATGTAATACTGAACACTGCACGAAAACCATCATTTTACATATGAATGTGCCAGGCGTATATAAGTAGGTATTTTGCGTCTACAAGGTCGTCTTAATCCCCGTGTGTATACACCTCATCTGTAGGCATATATAAGCATCCAGTGAAGAGGACTTCACTGAGAGCGGGCGGGGGGAGGTGGCGGGGGGTGGGGGGGGATGGCTTCCTACTGAGGACACCTGTACTTCTACCAACACAAAGGGGCGGGGGCAGAGGGTATTTTCTCTCATATACGCCGGGTGTGAAATACAGCCAAGACGCGTCTGTCGTATATAAGGCCTGGGCATATATAAATGAAAACAAGTCAATATTCAGCCAATACATGCACTTCCGTGATGGCGTATATATATGAATAAAACGGTGGTTTTCGTGCAGTGGAAATTACTTATATGTACTTGGACTGACAAAGCAACATTCCATGTACCAGGCTATGTCAGGGAAGTCATCAAATGAGTTAATGCCCGTCTCTTAGACGTTAAATACTTACAGTTAAATTGCTTGGCCTTTCCGCCCTCCACCCCAGGGCCAGCCATCACGACCACAAATGCTCTCATGAGAAACCACCTTTGCCACGGAGGCTCCTAATTCCTTAATGAGTTGTATTTGCGTCCCGTTAGAATTACCACCAGGCTAGAACTTTAAGTCACAACGCCCTCTCGTAGTTAAGTCCCCTTTAAAAGTGATATCGGATGATGTTCTTTGATCATACATGTACTTACAAAAAAAAGAGAAGAAAAAAAGAGAAGAGCTTGAAAAGAGACTACCATGAATATCATTAACAATTGTTAAACCATGTTTTGAACATTTGTATTACATGCTTCATATTCCTTAATCTAAATCATGTATCGAGAATGTTAATAAACACTGCTCTTTATATAAAAAAAAGTGATATCGGACAATTTGACTTGAAAATTAAAACCCATGTCATTTACCTGGGGCTTGAATATGATGATCTCTAAGTATTTTGAAACACATATCTAACTTATAACTCGGGGGCATTGTACTCGATTTTGATTTAGAGCTCAATATTATGACAACTTTATAAATGAATAAATAGAAATTCTAAGAGATTGTTTTTCATATAGTAAAACTCATGTCAATTTCCTCAAACTTTCACAGGATGTAGTATATGTATGGCACTACACATTTAAGTTTTAAAAACCATAGGTCATCCTCCTCGTTTTGAATGAATTAAGGAAAACTATATTTTTCAGTATATTTCCTATGTAAATCTAGCAAATGTAAATTAGTCTATAATACCTATTAAAATTGGATAAACTGGATAAAACATTGAATTTACTGGTTTAGAATGAGAATAAATCCCAAGAAACCATTTTTGACTAATGATTGACAATAATTAAAAATCACCAGTGGTGCCTGCGTAAATTGTAGGATGTACCTTTAAGGCGGGCGTCCACCAACCACGACAAGGCTACGACAATGGCTTTCCGACAAGGTCCGCAACAGGCCTACGATTGTAAGACTTGTCGTAGCCTTGTCGTGGTTGGTGGACCTTAGTTCCCGACAAGAGTCTACGACAAGGCCATGACAGGCTGCGACTGGAAGCTTGTCAGGGGCCTGTCAGGGGCCTTCCGACAAGGTCACGACAAAATCGAACATGTTCGATTTTTACCATGACTGGGCCTTTGTCATGGAGTGTTGTGGTTTCCTCGATATCATTGTCGTAGTGTGTCGGTACCATGGACGCCTTTTTTACAGCAACCAGCGACGTCTACGACACACCCCGACAACACTTTTTCAGAGCCCCCCTTCTTACAACAAGGCTGCGACAGGCGCCGATTGGAACTTTCTTGTCGGCTCTTGTCGTAGCCTTGTCGTGGTTGGTGGACGCCCGCCATAAATAGGCCCTAATCGTTGCCGTGCAAGAAATGGTGGGAACCAAAACAGTGGAGCGATAGGGGGTCATTACCAACAATTACAAGAGACTTCACCTGCAAAGGGTTATATCTCTATTATTGTATGCGCAGTAAGTTTCGTGACTTGTAAAACCATTAGTCCGCTTCTATGTCTGCTATTTAGTTTGAAACACATGATGAATAACACTCAAATTGTATACCCTCAGGGAGGTGGCTTTGTTCCTGACTTCTTCCACTTTAAATGTAATTGGGAGCTAGATGACTGGGGACAACTTCTTCAGGGTGATTCCATTCCTGATAGATGTGTTCCTATTTCTAGCCACACACTATCCAGGCCCTCAGGCACTTGCTCCACGATCATATCCTACCTATGATTACGAAATAATAAAAGATACCAGTGGATTGTATTATTAAAGCATCATACCTAGGTGTACCTGTCAACAAGGTGAAAGATTTGTGCTCATCCCCATTCAGCATTAAGGTTGGTTGCAGAAGATCATCCATCTCAGAAAAATGCAGAATACGGGTACAGGAAGACTATACACCTTCCAGACGTTATACCCATGCCGTATACTGTAAATATGCACCGTTTTAGCATATGACGTAAAAGATACTGTACGGACCGCCGGTCCGTACACTAAATACAGACCACCTAGCCATACACATTTATTAAAATTTTGGTTGTTAAGAATAATATGAAATGATTTTTTTTTTAATTTCGGGTATAAAGTAAATATATAACGTCCAACCATGCTTGTACAAGTCACAGAACTCGATGCTAATTTACCGTTTGTACGGAACTTGGCATAAATGCCTCGGTCCGTATAAACGGTAAATTAGCATCTCGTTCTGTGACTTGTGCAGCATGGTCAGGACGTTATAAATAAAAGTTTAGAAAATAAATTGTCCAGTCACAACTGTTAACAAATGCTGGTTCATATTTATAGCTTTTAACAAAGGGAAATTTACCACCTTGATGAAACACACAATTAGGTTAGGATAATCAACTTGTCGCGACAGTTATCTAATTCGTCGAAAATAGTTCCACGTAATTTGCTGTACTTACAGAATGATACAAAGAATTATCCAATTTAGAGGAAATAATTTGTTATGAAATCAGGCACAACCCAAGACAAAGAAATATTTATAGGAAATAGTTCCAGATAATTTGTTAAACGTAGTTAATAATATAAGGAACCATCAATCCTGGACAAAAATAGACGGCTGAGACAAACACATTATTCAGTAATTTTGACTATCAATAGATATCTGGACTTCATGGCACACTCTACGTGGCAAATTGCGCGGATATATCGTGAGGAATTATTACCACTTATACGTCCGAGGCGGAAATGACCTTCTTATTTAGAGAATCAGGACAAATGTGATTATTAGTGTCTGGTAACTCAGCACTACCGACTCCATAGAGGCCCTGATTTACAACACGAACTACGTGCATTATTTCTGGCTGCCACTTATATAAAAATAGGTACATTAGTATACCGATTATGCATGTTATACCAAATCTGGGATATGATAACTTACTGTTGATGATAGTTACACATGAATTATATCATACTTTAATACCAAGAGATGCATGTTTAATTGAATCACTATGTTACGGTGGATGTTATACAAGTGCTTAAAGCTTGTCTAATATCAGATGTCTGCACATATGTTGCTACAAGGCCATCATACCAAACCAAGAAAGAAAGGATATTGTACGAACTAATGAAACTGGACGTACATTGAAACCAGTCTGTGACTGAGTACGCTTTCCAGTATAATTAGATGTCTAAAAAAAAATCAGATTGCAGAACAGGTCAAATGGACATATACAAAGACTATGTTTATATTTAAGATTTACCAGTTTTGTTCCTGACATCGGGATTTCTATTTCAACATGTACAACTTATTCAAAAATTCATTGATAGAAATTATTCAGTACTGATAAGATATATCGATGAACATTAGATATGGTATGTAATAGCAAATTCTGAGGTTTTAAGAAATCCCTTAAAACCTATACAGGCTCTGTGCAAGTCCATGACTTTCACGTATAGAAATAAAGTCAATATATAGGTGTGGCTACTCATGTTCTTAATGATGTACTCTATTCTCTCTATTTATTTTTATTAAGGTCACAATTCAACAAAGTTGTTGATTTTGGATCATGGCCCTTCAATTCTAGGCTTTTTCAAGAACCATCCATGTTATAACAAGAGAAATAAATGAAGAAAGATACAAAATCTATATGTACGGTGATAACTGAAATCGGATGAGACGAAATATGCTAACTGTGGTAGTAATGATAATATTCATATCAGTAGAAATAAAATGTCGGTTCTATAGTCCAATCAAATGCATACATCCAGAATCATATCAGTTTCACATGGGTAATCTTACGTTGTTATCATGTCTCCATAAAGTATATATGTCTCCATAATGTAAATACAACCATCTTGAATCCCAGCTAAGCTTCATATTTCATGTGTACCCAACTATACTTTACAGTTGCGGGCCTAGTTTCAATCCACAATCCCCCGTGCACTGTACCAGGGAGTTAATGCAAGTAGCGTGTGTTTTGGGCCAGAATAGTCCACAAGTTCTCCATCTCAGTCAACCGAAAGCATACGTGTGACTTTGTGGAGACAAGGTCGTATGAATCACATTTGGAAATTATGTGCGCTTCTAATGCACCTATAGAAAGGAGAGCGGTGTATTCTCGAGCACATCCGCGGCTCGCCAATAACCTACACTCATTTGCGTTGATGTGCAGGGGGCACGCATTATCACGGCCGGCAATTTTTTTCTTTATGTGTCCATGAATATTTCAGCATACATCGCCAGTGTACGCGTATGTTGTACTTATTTAGAGCAGTGTGCTGCGAGTAACTGAAAGAGTCACTCACACCCGCTCACACCCGCTCACACCTGCTCACTCGCGCTCACACCCCAACGGGGGCCTTGCATTGCATATACAGGTTCGGGGGCCACGCTGCTAATGAGTTATCGAGGTCTTCACGTGCGTTTCTAAATCAAGCAGCAGAAATCGATGGTCGACCCTGCGCTGGGCGCATTCACCAAGCGGAGCCGGCACAATGAAACCACCGTGCGACGTCATTTCCAAACAGCATTTGATGATCGTGAGACAAAGGCAGTACTAGTATACATATTGCACGACTTTGTCACCCAAGGTCATGCTTGATTTGATACGCTCCAATCTTTCTCGCCCGCTGCACCCTATGCCCCCTTGTGAATGGGACTAGCCTGGCGTGTATTATAGAGCCATATATTTTTCATTGTTATCTTCCAGTGGGCTTCTTGGCCTTTCTCAGCAGGCATGGGAATAATGAATTATTTGATTGCTTGCCCGTTTGTCTGCAGGTGTCCCCTAACAGCGCTCGACTATTTTGTTTTCTCTCCGTGCCTGTGGCAAGACACGCAAAGTAGAGGTTTGTTTTACAGGGTCATATTAGAAGATGAATATCTCTTGTCGCAAGAGAATTAATGGTATTCCTTACCGGTTGATGCAGTGAATATGAACATAATAGGAAGGTACTTATATAGAACGACCTAACCATGATGTACATGCTACCAAACGAGATGGGGAATTGTTTTTTTTTTACGGAACGTGGCTCAAGGCCGAGTTTCGTAAATATCATAAATTCCCATCGAGTTTTGTAGCATGCGCAAACATGATGGGTCGTTTTCTATTTATTATATACCCAAAATTAAATAGATTTGGCATATATTGGCATAGAAGACATATCAGCATATTAACAGTGCACTGCACAGTTCAGGATACAATGTATACTGCATAAGGAGTAGCAGTACATGATTGTCAAATATACTTGAATAAATAAAAAGTACTGCATGGGTATATGATAATACTATATATACACCAGTAATTCAGGACCGGGTTCAACATGTTATCTCGCCCCTGATAGACCTATCCGCATTGGGAACTCGTACCCAACGGCCATTGAGTATTTAGAAAAAAATACTCAATGGGGGATTATATCACAAATATTAGCCCATTAGTCAATGTGAAGGGTAAGAAGGGTGACCGCTGGTCCGTACACTAAAATACGGACCACCTAGCCATATACATTTATTAAAATTTTGGTTGTTAAAATAAATGAAATTGATTTTTTTTATTAAAATCTAACCATGCTTGTACAAGTCACAGAACTCGATGCTAATTTACCGTATATATACGGAACTCGACGTTAACGCCTCGGTCCGTACAAATGGTAAATTAGCATCAAGTACTGTGACTTGTACAGCATGGACAGGACGTTCTATATAAGTACTTTCCTGACTACTGATTGTTAATGAATTCCATAGGTTAGCACCTCTTATATAGGGGCTCATCAGTATGCGATTACTTTTCGTTTGAGGGGTCTTAAAATGTATTTCATCAGCTTGCCTGGTATGTCGAGTTTTTAGTTCTATCCACTCGGTCTTTTGCTTATTTTTGAACATGATGGGAGCAAGTTGCTTACGCCTCCTTTTCCACGGGGGTTCTATTCCCATTTTTACATACAGACTGGTTATTGTTGATCCACGAATTGGTAGTTGAAGAGCCATTCTCATTACCCTATTCTGTAGCCTTTCTATTATATCGAGATCACATTTTCGGAAACTGTCAAATAAGTACCCACAATATTCCATTATCGGAAGTATACTGTAATTATATACTAATATTGCTGCAGACATTGTCAGGTTTTTACGTAGCTATTATTTAACAGGAATTATATTACTTGTAATTCACAGTAAGCATATTAGATTTCTTATTATATTTTTTCCATTTGCTTATCAACCTCCTTTCCTCGTAGTCAAAAACCACATTTCCCTGTTAATGTGTCAATGGATTCCATGAAGGAACATCTATTCGCAGTTTGAAAATGAGGTAAGAGTCATTTCCTTTGTCCTGGAATAGGGTCAACTCATCTTGACATTACTTTCTGTACAGAGTTCATTCGGAGAGACTAACTGCCTATTGTAGCAGGTATTCAATCTCCATGAAGAGATTTTAATTCTATTCTACAATGAACAAATATATGAATGAAGGTTATAGAAGGGATGGTTTTCCTAAATGGACCGTTGTTCATCACGGCTGCTTATTATATAGATTGTGGGAAGCAGACAAGACTGACGCTCGCCTGAAGGTGTGAAGACGATGAATTAATAGGATGCTTTCTCCTGAAGCGTGATATTCCCTTTTCGCGCCGCCATATTAAAGGCATATCCTACAATTCACACTGGCGCCACCTGGTAATGTTCAAATATTGACAATTTTCAATCCAAACTGTTTCAATGTGAAAAGTTCTAATGCCAAATGAGCAAAATATAACATATTGTCTGGTTTGATAGAACCCAATAAGGTAAAATAAGTTTATTCAAATTTGCTTGACTTAAATTGGAGATGTACTAATAAAAATTGGTTTTGCTCAATTCCATCAAACATAAGGATGGTGCCCTATAGTTTTTAAAGCATGGATGTGTAATAATACATTTACTACCCCCAGTGAAAGTTTGAAGAAAATGACTGGGTTTTACTATATGAAAGAAAGACAACCTCATAGAATTTCTCTAAATTCTTTCATAATATCATCATTATATCAATCTCTAGATCAAAAATGACCTCGATGACCCCAACCTTTAAGCTAGAGTTGTGTTTTGCAATACGTCGAGATCATCATATTCAATTTTCTTGATATTGACATGGGTTTTAATTTTTAAGCCAAATTGTCTGATATGCCTTTAAGACTTGCTGGTAGTGATCCCAATTTACGTATTTAATCTGAAAGCGTCCTCCATTTTCCCGGCCACCACAACCTTCCACACACACACACACACTCTTCATGCAGACTGCAATCAATGAATCAGAATCTCCGTTCACTAGACACCCTTTGACGGAGGTGAAGTATGCGCAAAAAAAAAGTTGATTGTATAGCTGAGTCCATTCTTCCTGCGGGCGACCTGGGCTTTATGGAGTCACGGCCTTTGTGTTTGTGAAACCGTCGAAAGGAGCCGTGGTCAGGCTCGGTCTGTCATGAACAATGACATCAAATTAACTCCCACAATCAGGCGCAGTTCCTTTTGTCCGGGCTCGTTCTGATTAAAAAAATCTAGGTCCCGTGTTGGTGGTGGGTGCTATATGTCACGTCTTGGTTTATTATCCTACCCCTCATAAAAATCTCAATAGACTTACCATGGTGGGACTGTATGCCACAGTTATGCCATAAAATATTTAAATGCCACTAGTCACATATGAGGTTAATAACATGTGACGGGGTAGGATAAAATCTAAACATCACTAAATTCCATGTAATTGTTTACATGTCGTTTGTTGTCTTCTGCTACAGATATTACTCAGCTCCGCTTCGTGATATCATTTCGCAAAGACAACTCATACCATATGAACAATCATATGAAATTTCGTGATGTTTCATGATATTACCTCACTCCTGGTATTTTTGTGTAAACGTTATGAACTCTCAGGCCCTATGAGTATTGCAGTCCATTCTCAATGCTCTATATCTTGTGCATCGTCCATTATTTTAGCGTGTGTTCACAGGGGTGAGGTAAATACAGAAAGTAACTCGTTTTGGTCAAAATCATTGTTCAACAACTGGTTTGAACACTACGTGATATTCACTCAGCTGTCACCTTGTTCAAATCACTCTACATCAAACTCGTGCAGAATGACGACTCTGACCAGAACCTGTTGGTTTCTCTTTTTATTCATACACCAACATTGACGTTTAGATTCAGTAGCCACTAAGGAGATGTTGACATATGTCAGTCTGCTTCCGAACATGGTGATTTGCTAGATGAAGGTTGGAATACCAGGGGGCATCTGTCCGTCCTCTCTAACCCCCCTCCTGAGGTGGTGTGATAAGAAAGGGTCATTACAGGGACAGGTGTTAAGGTCAGAAGAAGGTCAAGGTCATGTCAGTCATAGGTCATCATCGGCGCCACTCCAGGAGATATGAAAGGTGCACGGAGGCGGTATTACATATAATTGCAGACTCATAAATACAATGCCTACCGGGGGAGACTTTCTGATAGACTCGAACCGGTCATGACCCAACGCGAAAAGCCATTCAGGGACACTTGAAGTATTTTTTCAATGTCCCCCGCAACGTGAGCATTTGAAACGCACCCGCCGGTGAAATCTGTGAATAGGGGGATGAGAAGTAATTAAATAGGAATCGCGGCGGCAAGCCACAGAGGCAGATATAGAGGCAGAAAGAGGCGGGGGTGAAAAAAGTGGAGATAATGACTGGGTTTTGTGAATGCGGAGCTGTGTGCGCTCGACTGTGGTTTGCGGGTTTGGATCAATGGCTGGGATAATCAAGGTATTGTGGAGTTGCTGGCATGACACTGGGAGGTACTGCCTGCAATGACGAGGAATCACTGATGACTAGTTTAGTCTCTGGTGAGGACAATCAGACCACTGCTTTCCGTCAGCCGCCAGTAAAACCTAAAGCCCAATGCACATCTACCGATTTCGGAACATTTATGTACCTTTGTTGGCGACAAACAGACAATGATTTGTCTCAGCCAAGGCATCCTAACGGAGTCGGCCGTAGTCGGTAGATGTAGGACAGCGAGGCAAGGGTGTGCCACCGATTAGTGAACCACCTCCTTCAGATGTCCTTTCATTGCCGACAGGTTGTGGTTTCTATGTTCCAAAATCGGTGGTGAAAAGTTTATCAACATGTTGATAAATCTAGTCGCCGATAACGGAACGTTGGTATAAATGGGGCTTGATTGGGTTACGTAATTTGCCTGCGACAAGTTCGCCGACTCATATACGATTTGCGAAATAATCATTCAACCCTGAATCAGTAGATGGGCATTGGACTTGATGCACATCTACTGATTCAGGGTTGAACGATTACTTCACAAATCTTATTGTAGTTGGCGAACTTGTCGTAGGTAAAATATGTAACCGGTAAGCTGGTATTTGGCCACCCGATCAGGGGCCATTTCCAATGTTCCGTTGTCACCGACTGGATTTATCAACATGTTGATAAACTTTTTCATGAGCGATTTAGGAACATCGAACGACAACTTGTCGGCGACAAAAGAATATCTCAAGGGGGGTCACTAATCGTTGGCTGACCCTTGCCTGGCTGCCCCACTTCTACCGACAGGGCCCGACACTGTTAGGATGCCTCGCCTGAGATAAAGTATCATTCCTTTGTCACCGACAAAGGTACAGAAATGTTCCAAAATCGGTAGATGTGCATTGGACTTAACACTGAAATACTCGAACCTATATATTGCGTACTCGTTTGGAAAATGTGTTTAATGCCAATGCGTGTCGAACAAACTCACTACCACTGTGGACTGCCTCTATAAGTTTGGTGTGATAGTCATAAAGGTAGTGACCCGGAATGAACGGCAAGCAACGCGGCTGACAAGAGAAAACATTGAGTTCATATTGGAATGCGGTGGGATGGGGAGGAACAAAACAGACATAGATATAGGCAGTGGTGCATTTTCGGTTTTAAGAACGGGCAAATATTTCCTCTTTTTGAAAGGTGATGTTTATCCGCTGTGGCCAGTGAAGTATGTACACAAGCCTACACCATGTCTAAGCATAACCTCAATACATATACATAGGCGTTGTCCTTGCCCGAATGAAGGCATCCCAGCCTCATTTGGTCTCCAGCTCTCAAGTCACCTGATCCCACTCGGCCTATATTTGAGTTAAGCACACATTTACGAGACACCCATCATTATTGGACGTTAATTCATCATTCCAGCATGCCCTATGTCATGTGTGCAGAGGTCTTGGCATTTGAAGAGGCCCTTCAGAAATTAGCATTAAGTATGCGGCTTTAATACGAAACTCCCGAGTGGGAGCTACGGTTACATTTGAACTTTCACTGGGAATTAGGAATAAGTATGTTCGAGAGACTGAGCTACATTTGCAAAGTTTCAATAGTTACTTCTTATGTTACTTTTCTCAAAGTTCAACATAATATCCGTTCGATGCAAGACAAAGTGACAGTTATTGCTTATGCTTGATGAACGTTGCGGTTCATTGTAGCCCCTCAACATGAAGAACTCTATCCCTGAACCAACCTTTTTCTACCCATCATACACAGACCGAAAGATAAAAAGCGCAGTACCCCTCACAACCCCAGGACTGCAAAATTAATACCACCGGACACTTATTAGAAAGCACCTCATATTTTCATATTTGACTACCTGTAGGTAGAGATGGAATGAGATGTATCTGCCATCTGCTCCTCCCCCTACCCTCACTCCCACCAACAAAAAAACTATGTGGTAGGAGTTTCTGCCCAATAAATCCTGCCATTATGTTTTGTCTCTGCTGCGTGTTTTTGTCGACCTTGCTGGAGATGGTTCTTGTAGCAGGGCCCCATAACGCCGTCTCATTTTCCTGTATGTGTCAACAGAAGCCGGCCATTGACCCAGCCCAAGTGACCCGCCGTATTTGCTCGGGCTTTGTAGTGGCGCTAGGGACCAAGTCAAACAAGACCAATCATGGCTTTAATTTCTTCAGAGGCTTCTCAGAAGTAGGTGTGCGTATGTGCGTGAGGTGTGCCTGCCAAATAGCGCCTATAGGTGCTGGTGGGAGGGGATGGGGGATGGGGGTTGGAGGGGGTCCGGGGGGTGCGCGTCGCCCCTATTAATATTATGGGAATGTAGGGGGGAGGATAGGGAGGTGGGGAAGGCAGTGAAGGGGCTGAGGAGGGAGGGAGTAGGGGAAGCAAAGAGAAGGCTATCTAAGGGCACGGAATCCTACTTTTATGGTTCGTTAGAGGGGCCGCTGCCTGGGATGATGGTAAGCTAAACCTCAGCTCTACACTGTGGGTTTATGTCAATAGCATCGCCGGCGACTGATTAAACTCGGTAATAAGACACGCCTGTAAATTTGGCAGGTGAATCATGTACGAGATCCGCTTCAAAAACAAGACCCCGCTGCCCTCTCACATGCTCGTACGTGGAGAGCCTTTTTATTGCCCGAAACACTCGCGCAAAATCAGACTGAAAAACAACGAGGGAGGGAACATGTGTTGTGTATAGCTTAAATATGTTATTGGAGTTTTCATTTAAATAGAGACTTAGTCGGTCGTGTTTGCCTTCTCACTTGTTGCTTTCATGAGTTCACGGCTCAAGACTGTGCAATCACTGACAAAGGATGAGAAAAATTCTTTGTCGAATGTTATTAGTTTTTTTTCTCCAATCTAGTTCGGCATATGACAAAGGGAATAGCAGGTTAAAGGGCTCTTGGTAGGCAAAGACGACTGTGTACATCCATTATACAGTTGAGGATTCCTGCCGTTACAGATTTCCCTTTCACCGTGAGAGTTTATTCAGCTTGACAAGGTTTGCATCTCTTTACTTGCAACTGTATGACAAGCCATCTTTCATTTACTAGTCACTATCCCATACTTTGTAGGTTTCTAGTTTTTAATATTTTAGCAGCCTCATTTATTTCGGAAATAAACATACATCTGTGCATACGTGTGTGTGCAAAAGTGTGTATTATGACGGATAAGATGTTCATAGATATTATCAACCTACCGAAACATAATTCCGATTTTGCCGTGACGTGACTTTAACAGTTGAGTAAAACAAACCAAAAGAACCATTAAAATCCCCTTTTGTCTCAAATTCTCAAGAGAATACCAGGCTTTCTGTGAACCAAGTCGAAACCTCATCTTCTTTTGTTTACTTACTACAGTGGGAAATGAGCTTCACCACCATAGTCCTGATATTATTTAATCAAGGGAAATACTTAGCGCCTTTCTCTGTTGTATAAACAAATAGTTTATGACTTTTTTAAAAAGTGGTGCTGTTGTGTCGTGGACAGTTGATAAACATTGTGTACTTGGGAAATACTGACCAGGTCGAGAAAATGCACTGAAATAATTGTACTAACACGTAGTATTTACAATGCAGAGTTGGTAATTAGAGATTAACACTATTTATCAGTTAGGTCACCTATGTATTTGTATTCCTTTTATTAACCGATCACCTTCATTAAAATTCGTTGATAAGATAGCATACACATATACTAGTGAATTGAAGCCGTACAATTGAATAGGAAACAGGTTCTTTAAGCCGGAGACACACCAAGCGAGAAACCCAGCGATTTCCGGAATCGCCAACACAAAATGGCGTCTATGGAAGATACTATTTCATAGTTCACCTGATCATTGGTTCAAAGACGCTAAATTATTGATGGGAAATATTATTCTGAAGTAATATTTTACATTTATGCCATTTAGTGTTGGCGATTTCAGAGATAGCTGGCCTTTCTCGCTCCAGTATCACCTTTTCAGTGGTACATCAATGTCGCCTGAATATACATTGACCTCTCACCATCTTGCGTCATCAGATGGCCAAACGGTGGAGTTCTACAATCTAAGCTCACGATATAGAGTCTACTGGAGGTATTATTTCGACTCATGTCATGGATCTGATTCCATCATCCATTCATCATGATATATTGTTATTAGATCTCACAATTCTCTGTGTGTATTTCACCCTTGGTATTTTCCCCATAGACTTAACATTGGGAACTCCTATCCAACTCCCATTGAGTTGTTTTTAAAAAAATACTCAATGGGAGATTATGGCCTAGCGTCCACCTACTACGATAGAAATTTAGACCTACCGATATGGCACCGATACAAAAAGTCAATATCGGAGATACATCGGGAAGGTGCAAAATCGTAGACATTTGTCTAGACATGCCAATCCACCATACATTGTATGAGGTTTTTATCGGTGTCTAATCGCAGAAACGTGGTCAACTGCCCCGATATTAGGTGACCTTCCGACGCGATTTTGATTTTATATCGGGAAGTGCATCGTAGACCATATCGGACCCATATCGTAGTAGGTGGACGCAAAGATGAACCCATTAGTCAATGTGAAGGGTGGGATAAATTCAGGAACCTATTCAAGATTACGGTCAGAGCTCGATCCCATCTCCTATGAATCGCTATGTAATCCACGCTGCTTCGCCTTGTGAATTACTACGCGATTCAAACTCGATAGGAAATGACTTCTGACACTAAACTTTTGGTCTTATATAAACCAGTACATTGCATGGTCCTTCCAGGCAAAAGACCTTAGACTTAAGTTAGGGTCTACTTAGAAAAGTATTAACCACAGCAGACTGATAACAGTTAATTATGATTATCGGTCGTTAAATCAACCAAACCAAACCAAGATTTTGGTCTTTCCTCCCTATTTCTCTGTCTGGTATTGCCATACCCTGGCCATTGAGCCCCACCCGGTAACCCCGGTAAGGTTTTCATGTTGGGGGCTCTTGTTTTGGCTGGTCTCCCTGCCCCGGGGGTGGGCGTGTGTGTGAGGGTGAGGGTGGGTGGGTGGGAGGAGGGTGGGTGGGTGTCGGAGGTCGTTACGCAGTGCTCCTCGTGCCGACAATGACTATCCCGAGGTGGATTTGGTCGCCGTGTCCATCCCTCAGCCCGGGGATACCTCCTTAGCCCTCCCGACACTCAGTCTCTAATGGCCGCCGAAAAGAGTCCAAAATGGCCGCCTGTCGTGTCCACGGCCGCACCACTAACGTGTAGAACTCCGCCGCCGGTCGGCTAAATGTCTTACTCCGCCAAATGCTTTAATGTTGGCGTCCGTTGATCACATGGTACAGGGAGGAGGGTGGGGGGGGGGGGTTAGGGTGGGTGGGTGGGTGCATGAGGGACCAATGTACCCACTGGGGTTATTCACGAAAAAAAGGGCCGAGGAAACCGGTCTAGTGTCGAGTGGCGGGCAGGCGGGTTATAAAGTATAATAGGCGGCCGTCCATTTTGTTTTTGGCGTAAGAGCCGCATTAAGCACCGCAAATCCGAGCTGCTCATGGGAGGGTAATTCACACAGTACCGTGAGGCATGGCTGAGCGTGATGTAACTCATGAGTTGTAATCCGTCTTAACATTCGCATAAATCCCTTGGCCCTATAGCACGCAATGCTAGTATTTAAACACGCCCCGACTCATTTGTTTTAATGCGCACGCACGTGCTAATAGTAGCAGTGTTTTAATGTAGCCGCAAGTAAAAAAAACATAAGAGAAAGTCTCCCAGGTCGACATGCCACCATTGCCATGTCGTGTCTGGTGGGAGCCCCGGCGTCAGCCTACGGACCATATAAATCATCTTCCCCTTCCGTTGCTGTGAACCGAGAGAGGGAAATGCACTCAGCTTCGCAGAAATGCACGTGAATGATCTGCAGTTAATGAGTGTAAAGTGACGACCCCGAGGCTGGAGGTAGTCGCGAAAGGGGGAGACTTTGGGGTGTGGGGTGGGGTGGGGTTAGAGGGTTGGGGAGGAGAGGAGAGAGGAGGGTGTGTGGGGCAGGAAATGGCAGAAGGCGCAGGCTCGATGCTTTTTACGGCCGCTTTTCTGAGGTAACTGACCCCACCCAGAACAATCCCATAACGACATGAGGATATCTGATTCATGTCCAAGTGGGCCGCCATCCGCTCTCAGGCCCACTCTCCCGCCATCATACGAACCCCTACACCTCCCCTCCCACACCCTGCCAGCCCCACCTCCACCCAGGGTCGTTTTCCTCCATGGCTTAATGGCACTGAGCACACATTATTTTAGTTTTAAAGGCCGCTGGCCATTTGTGGGGTGGTGATTTCTTTGCACGCTGCAAGTGGTTCTTGTGTTTCTTTTTGTTCCGTGTTGGGCTTGATCTCCGCGGCACGGGGTCACCAGTCGACGTCAGGGGAGGCGTGCCCCCCGATCCCCACCACACACCCGCACTTTTAAGCTACACCCTCTTTTATTCCATTACCTCGTGCAGCCGCCACAGTTTTGAACCACTCCGCCCGTCGCTCCTATATACACACACCTATTCCGACTCCCGTTATCAATATCTATCAAAGCACGCTGCCATTTTCATACAGGCTTGAGGTGAGGGTTTGAACCAATACTATGGCACTATTAAGTGTAGATTGGACCTTTATTTCACCCCTGGAATAAATGTCCATAGGCTTAACGTTGTGATATCGTTCTCCATGCCCTACAAGTATTGTAGTCCGTTCTCCATGGTCTATATCCTGTGTGTTGTTCATTCTTTTAGTGTGTACAGGGGTGAGATAAATACAGAAAGCAACTCGTTTTGGTCAAAGAAGTCATTCTCCAACTCATTTGAATGCTATGTGATATTCACTCCGCATCAAACTCTTGGAGAACGACGACTTTGAACTAAACTTGTTGGTTTCTTCTTTAGTAATAAAAGACTAAGAAAGAAATTGATGAGTGTTTGGTCTCGCACACCATCGAGTTTGGAGAGCACAGTAATATGAACGAGGCGATAGCTGAGGGAATATTATGAAGCACTCCAAATGAGATGGTGAATTGGGACTCAGACCAAGCATGAATAGGTTTCTGATTTTTATCTTTGCCTCAAAATATTTGTCTGTTTATTACCTGTTGAGTATGAGTTTCCATGATAGGAAGCCTGTTGAGTACGAGATCCTAATGTTAAGCCTATGGGCATTTATTCCAGGCTAAGATGATAAAGAAGAAACTAACAAGTATTGGTCATCGTTCTCAATGAGTTTGATGTGAAGTGTTACGACCAACATGACAACCGAGTGAATATCAAATGAGTTGGAGAATGACTTCTTTGACCAAAACGAGTTGCTTTCTGTATCTACCTCACACAGTACAGACTAAAAGAAAAGATGACACACAGTATATAGACCATGGAGAACAGAGTGCAATGCTCGTAGGGGCATGGAATAAAAGGATTTCCCAATGTTAAGCCTATGGGACAAAAATACCAGGGGTGAGATCAAAATGATAATTGGGATAACAAGTAGGATTGGAAGCCATCGCCCATGTCCCATTTTATTGATTCTACACCCATAATTAGTACACACCACATGAAAATGTGAATGATTGTTCAGAAATGTGATATTTTGTATTCAGGCTATTTTTGTGTTTGTGTTGTACCTCTGAAGAAATTATTAAGATCCATGTTGAATCAGCTAAGATAAATGACATTATCGAGATTTTGTTATCAAGGAGAAATGAGCAACTGTTTTGTATGATATACAAGTTATCCCATAAAGCGGACTTTATAGATAAAAGGCCCAGGGGTACACGAGAGGACACTTAAGTCAGATTTAAAGAGTTCAGATACAAAGGTAAGTCATATAAGAAATTACCTACGTTCCGAGGTAGAGCCTTATGGAAAAATCTTGATGAGAACACCCAAAAGGCTGAGACTAAAAACCTATACAAGGCAAGCCTAAAGCGACCGTGAAATATTCTGAGTGTCCAAATTTGTTACCTTGTTCGATTCATCTCATCCTTATAATTTCATTGATATATGCATGTATACACTATGTTAGTGTCAACTATAATTCCCATGGAAGAACTGTCTGTACTTAAACAGAATGGCGAAATAAACATTATTTAAAAAAAAACATTTTGAAAAGGAATATGATTCCTTTAGGCATCATTTGGCAAGCTATGGGACTGCCCTGATGCATCCTTTGCACTATCCACGGGAGTGCCCTGAGGTATCATTGGTCAGGAAAGGGTTAAAAATTGTACTCGTTTATATTAAACGTATCCTTCGTAGTCCAGAAATGAATCTGACGAGACTGTGTATGCCTTGGTTAGATGTCTTTTGAAATGGTGATTTTTATAGAAACCCACTTCATGACGCATCCCTGACATATCCGACGAGGTTCCGCACCCATGAGCCCTCCTGAATCTCCTGTCAGGCCTTGTTATCTCTTCTGCATTTAAGAGTTCACCTGTTCTGAGAAATGGCCACCTTGATATTACATGATGTATGGTAATAACAATATCATTATTTGGACGTCTATAACGATGACTATTCTATGATAGAGGAACACGTACTAATACTGTTTTGATACTCAACGAATTGCGATCAAATGCCACTTTGGTAATTCTAAACTAGAATGATTCAGCACTAGAATATTTGTTCTAGGGTGTTTGTCTGAGACAAATCCTGCTGAGATTATGTACTGGAACACGATCTCCTCGTCTGAACTGTAGGGTTCCATTTCTCTGAGACAAGTATTTTCCTCTGAAATTGTCAAGGTACAGAAATTTTGATTTTAAATATAGGGTCATTTTGGTGAGACAAATTGACCTGTTGCAGAATCGCTGACTAAGTATGCCTACCTGCCCTCGCCAACAGGAGGCCAGGAAACATGATTACATGTTTGGCATACCCCTCACCTCAAGTGTACTTGAGTCCTAGGGTAAGTGTTCATTGTGACTCTGTCTGAGATTATGTACCAGGTATGTCCTTCCATGTGAATCAAATTCGCCATTTTCCCTTGAGACTTTAATGGCACTTTGCCTTGAGAATTCTGTACCAAATGAGAATTGTCTGAGACTAGAGGAAAGGTGTGAAGTACACCTGTCTCAGGTACATTAGTCTCTCCGTGTGAATCCCACTTCAATAAGCCAACCATCTACAGAAGGCGCTACTTTAATAATAGTTCTCATAAGAAATTAATATCAACCAACACTTTCCAGCGCTATTGCGTAAAAGAGATTGTCCTGCATCACCAGATGCCACCTGCTCATGACAGGATAGCTATTTTAATTTATGACCTCTTCCTCAAAAATCTATATTAATGATGAGGCAATCCAATTGCCGTCCTCAATTATCTTGAGGCTAATCTAGAAAATGAATTACAGTTCAATAAACAGTTTATACGAGAATAATTCAAGATATCACCGATTTTCGCCCTCTCTCTCAAAATAATTCTTCAACAATACTACTCCTAGCACAAAAGCTAATTTATATAAATGTTTATATAAAGATTTATATATAAAAATTCCCGCAACGCTCGGCTGAACCCGAACGGGGACAAGATTGTCAACATAGTTTATATAAATGTGTATGATTAGAAAGAGCACATAGAAAAAGCACCAAAACACACACATGAATGAAATGAGAAAGAACCACGGGAGTTAAATTCCTGTGTGCCACCAAATGATAATGTAGGTAGAAAAACACGTCTCCGTTCAAAGCAACATTTTCACATCCACGCCAGGATAAGTTCTTCACATTATTTGACAACATGCGACTAACACATTGCTATAAATATGCAGTACATGCTCTGATGGTCGTGGGTAGGTAGTTTTGATGTCCATGGGAAACAATTGAATACTTGAATCATGCCTGGTAGGTGGCTTAGATGGCTGCGGTGGCTTTGAGACTACAAGAGGGTGTTGTAAAATGTAAAACGGTGCCCCCCCTTTCGTGTGATGCTAAGTCACGATCGTTTCTCAACCCATGCGACGCTTGGCGAAGGTGGGAGGCGCTTAATGCGGGCTACCTGGGTACAGAACTAATTAGAAGTGCATGCTTCTAGTGGACAGCGCGCGCATTGAACGACCAGGGAGAGGATTACCGCACGCACAACGCTCATGAAGCCTCCGCCTCCAACCAGCTGCCGCCACCCTCATTACTTAAGCCAGGTTAATTATATCTTGTCTGCCTCCCAACTGCTTTTTGTTGTGACGCCTTTCACTTTGGCCAGCTTAATTGTTCTTATTTACGACGTGTGTGGGTAGAGGTTGGAGCACGGTGTCATGCAAGTGTTTCTATTGTCGGGGCGCTGAAGGCACAGCTCCACTGGTTTATGTTAATTACGAGTTATTATCGCCCCAGTCGCGTGAAATATGGACGGCTCGCTCGGTCAAAGTGTCAAGTTCAAGCAACCTTTGCGTAGTTAGAAGAAGCCTGGGGAGCCTCTGAACTGCCGAAAAGGGGGGAAAACAAACTCGAAACGGAGATTTTAAATAGTTTATTCTGTGTATTTCGATTAGAGCTTTTCAGTATTATTTGAGTTTTTCAGCAAGATTTGAATTCAAGTGGCATTGATTATTATAGAAAGAAGAAAATTAAATACGACTGCCTGAAGGTCTTTTGGAGTGAAAACACCATTCATATCGTTTGAGAACAATAAAGATTTTTTCGTTTTGTTTATTGACCACAGACATTTCTACCATAGGTACATCTTCCAATGCAGGGTAACCAATCGAGGTGATAGATTACAGCAAGATAATTCTTCAAAATGAGAAATACAGAGAAACAATGATGATGAGATGGGTTACTGGTCATACACAGAAAATATTTTAAACGAATTTTTTTTCAACCCATTGTCTGACTTGTTTTTATATACATATATTTGAAAGCAGTATTTGTTTCAACTATCAGCATGAGGTACATCGAGCTAGAGTAGGTATTAAATAGAAGCAAGATACATTCTGTATAGCATTTCACATTGATTTGCAATATTGGTGGTAGATATAATTTACTTCCTGCCGCCCTTTTGTTTAATTCTTTATTGTTATATTTGTTTTAAACAGAAAACAAGTTACTGTGATTAGACAATGCATAGTTAGTTAACTTGACCCGGGTTAACAAATTATTATGGATACACACTTGACAAAGTTCCAACGTGAAAAACCTATGTACCGTTTTAAGTCCGAGTTTAAGTCTTGGAGTTCATCAGAACTACAAGGCAACACGAGGCGAGACAACAGTGGCCATGGTCGGGCGGAGGACCTAATCATCCGAGAGAAAAATAGATAGCCCATGTCATCAGAATGCTGATTTTCAGTTCATAAAAAGGGATATGAGCAATGGAGCATGCCCCGCTGGTCTTCTTTGGTGGCCATTTGCAAAAACTTATTGGATCTGAGCTCGGCCCATGCCCGCTTCTTGGACGGAATGACATGGCGACGCGACCAGCTTTCTGATTTCCGATCGACCTGCAGTGTATTATTTGTCTGCAGGTTGCCAATCGCCGATATTGCTTTGAAAAGGTTATTTGCGTAGATGAAAAACTGATGAGAACTGTGGACAGGCGGAGCAGGCTGCCCTCTGGCGGGCACCACGTGGCCTGGAGGAAGGGGGGCAATTATTGTGCCAAATGTGCGTGGAATGGTCAGGGACGAGTGTCAGAGGTCGGCAGACGGTGAGGGTTTTTGTCGGTTGTAAGTGCACATGGCTCATGGCACATCCAACTGTCAAGATTTATACTTATATAGAACGTCCTGACCATGCTGTACAAGGTACAAATTGAGATGACAATTGACAGTAAATACGGAACGAGACGTTATTTACTATTAATTGTCATCGACTTTTGTACCTTGTACAAGAATGGTAGGGCGTTATATATTTACTATATACCCAAGAAAATCTAATTTCATTTGGCTTAACAACCAATATTTTAATAAACGTGATGGGGAAGGTGGTCAGTATTTTCCTGTACGGACCACTGGTCCATACAGTATTTTGACGTTATATGGCGAAAAGGTGCGTATTTACAGTATATACGGCATGGGTATATAGTAAACAATATTATTATATACCTGTGGCTGTGTGAACTACGTATACTGCCCATTCCTAGCCATGGCGTATTCATATACATTCGTCACACTGAGACGTATGGGGTAGGTGATCGTGTGACCAGGTACAATTTCGCCATTTTTAGGTATAATAATATGAAAACAGGCTGACTGTCTTCATACGTCAAAATACTTGATACGATGATTGATCTCTAGACTCCATAGGTGTAGTATGGAGACTCAGTATTTGGTGGGTAATAAAATTACGTGGCGATTTAAACGAGATGGGATCGAGTTCTGATCCTAAACTTGGATAGGTTTTTTAATATTTCTCACCCTCCACATTGACTAATGGGCTAACCTTTTTGACATAATCCCCCCCCCCCCTATTTTCTTCTAGATACTCAATGGGCACTGGTATTGCATACATCAGAACAAAAATACATTAGAAGAGATGCAATATTTTTGGCTTTTGAGGATTTCCATACGGAAATAGTGAACTATATTATCTTAGGTTACAAACCTCGTTCCTTACTAAGTACCTAAAAGGATTTAAGGACATTGGACCCTTGGACATTTGAGAGTTGACATATAGGGACAGAAAAAGGGGTCCAGGAATCAATATAAGGCAGATAGACACACATCCCTCTGTCATGAGAGGCTCCCTGATATGTGTGAAACTGATGCTGAAATCCATGGAAAAATATTTTTTCTACTGACATTTATATATGCTACTTCTAGAAACGATTCAACGTACATAGTTATACTGCATGAAGGCCTTATGGAAATTGAAGTCTTAATCATACAGCAAAATTGCTGTAAACACATAACCTTTTGTTTCATTTTGACATCATTATGGACACACATAAAATAGGATTTAACAATCGAGGAATATGCAAATAAACACCCGATAAGCAAACTTTCTTATTTTCCGGGTAACCATTTTAGGATGTTGGATTTCTAATAGATGGTAGGTATTCATTTGATACTAAATTTGACGCAACCCTAAGGCAAGGATCTATGCACTTAAGGATTCAAATAACATCCCCTCAGTGTCTGTAATTATTCCACAGAAGCTCACAAACCCTTTCACTTTAAGTACATAATACACGGGCAATACACGGGAGTTTTTATTGACTTTCTCTGGGGTGATGCGGAAAAGTCACGAGACAAGCTCGCTGTGTGATGAAATCCTGGTGTGATTTCGTCTGTTATGAATCTTATATAGAGGAAACCTATGAAAGGAGCTAGCTAAAGGCATAGAGCGAACAATGTCAATTTTGTTTATTTTCAGTCATGTTTATTGTAATTCTCGGGTTTTGGCGATTATTTTCTTGTACTTAATACTAGAGTCACAGAAACAGCGGTATAGTCAGCAGTTATCACATCCAAGAAAACGGAAAAGATTTAATCACAGTAGTGTGATTGTATGAGATGAGATGTGAAACAATACATTGTTTATTTTCGACCTACATATATGGAATCAGCTATAATTGATTTTTTTCTTTATAGATAGTTTTGGAAACTCTCAACATCTTTTGCACACTGATGAATTTCCATTTTTTATGGGGTAGGGTACAACCTGTTTGTATTTTTCCTTCTACCCTAAAAGAATTTTCCAGCGCGAAATTCGGTCAGTTGTCCAGTCGTACCCGGACAAAACGCCTCGTCACAGCCACTTTATCTTTTGCACACTGACACCCAATTGTAGGGGGTTTATCCATAATCGCAGTCCCCTCAGGTAGTTAACCAGAAATATATGATTACTTCTCGTTGTATAGGTTCTAAAATTGACATTTTCTACTATGCTGGTGTCCCTATTCTTGTGTTCTATTTAGTGATCGTTTTGCTGATTTTTATACAGAATAGAGGCTAACCGTTTTCTGCGGCGTTTCCACAATGGGTAAATTCCAATTTCTCATGGAGTTTTTAATTGAGTTTCCTCTACAAGGTAACCTTAGAGCCATATGTAATCCTCTGTTAAAAGGTTTAAGTCTAGGTCGTATTTTCTAAAGCAAGCATACAAGATTGAACACTATGAATTCCATCAAGGGCAAAATACTCGTTAGATAGATTAATTTATCAGCTTCCATAGTAAGATTCTTCCGTAATTTAGAGAATTTGAACAATTTTGAACCACATTCTTCACCTGCGGGGTCCAGGTTGGCTTGCTATCCATTTTAATTCCAAAATAACGGTAATGCTCTCGGTATGAATTTCCTGATCGTTTATGTCTACCTTTAAAAAAGGTCTATCATTCATTTTTGTTGCACTTCCAATGTGCAAAACGTGGCGTATTTGTACTACCGTCTCCCACTGCTTAGCGACTATGCTTATTGTACTTCCAAACCAAAACACCTTAGTTTAGGAGGTATATATGGAATATACGGTCAGGGAGTGCATGTTATACAACTGTACAAGGTTATTCAGATCATAATGCAGGTTAGACCAACGAGTATAGAGAAAGTACTCGTTGGTTAGACATAGCAGTGCATGGGTCAGTATGGGCAGTATACAGGACATGGTCATCAGCATATAGGGGACAGAGCCATTGTTAGTTCACGAAGCAGTCACCAGGTGGTCGGGGGACAAACCTGTATTCTGGCTCTTTGTTCTTACAAAATTCAACTGCCTTTCAATATTTTACTATGGTTCCCTTGACTCTCTACACCCATCCCAAAGCAGGATGACATAATGATTAAACCAAAGACATGATATTTTCCATATGGAACACTTTATATAAATATGTGAGCAAGGCTAAAGTTATGACATTTCCCAATTATCACTCACTTTTTTTCCACCTCCTTTAGTGAAGAACACCTACTTTTTCACCTCCAATAGTGAAGAACACCTACTCGGGGGGCGTCATGGCGGCCCCCATGGATCATAGGTTATATGCCGTATAGTACTTGCAGTTCTTAATGCAATTTCCATGATCATGGATAAACAGGATGAACAGCAAAAGCCCTAACACTGAGCCTTGGCAGGTGATATGGGTCTAAAAAGTGAAACGTTACAAATATTTACCATCTCACAACGGAGAATCCATGCAGTGCCAATGTGCTATGTTTATCAAATCTATTGATAGCTTGGCTAGGATTGAAGTAGAGCTTCATACGTAGGATACTTAAATACAATCTCAAAGTCGCCGGCCTTATTCTGTTATTATCCATCGTATACAAAGCCCCCATTGAAAATGTATGGGGACTCAGTAAACCACGACCCATTGTATGAAACCTGTCAGATACCAAAACTGTTGTATACAAATTCAAATCTGTGGTATACGGCCTAGAAACCATGGTATACGGGGAAAACAGTCCCTTTGTGCAATAGAGCAAAGAAATAGCCGCTATTGTTATACCCTTTGATATGGCAATTACTGGGTTTAATTCATTCGAAAAGATGGATAATAAATGCAACTAACAATGATTTTCTGGATAGGCAGCTCTGTGAACTACTCGAGGTTGGCTTCGTAATACATTCGCTTGGGCTCGTGTATTACTACGCATCAACCACTCGTGGTTTATGGCCGCTTGTCAACAAAACAATCGATTATTGTCTATATATATCACACCAAAGATATTACATGTACAGGAGACTTTAACTTTATATGCTCGAATATATTGCCTTTATCCTACCCCTCATATAAGACCCATAGACTTAACAAGGTGTAATTGTATGCCACTCTTATGCCATAAAATATTCCAATGCCACGAGTGACATATGAAGTTAGCGACATGTGATGGGGTAGGATAAAATCTAAACGTCATTCAATTCTATATGATGGTTTACTTGGTGCTTGTTGTCTTTTGCTACTGGTATCACTCAGTTCCACTTCATATTACACATTCCATGAAAACCACTCATGCCATATTAACAATCATTTGAAGTTTCGTGCGTTTCTTGATATTATTAAGAGCTGCTTCCATTGATATAATAACACAAAAAATACACCGAGAATTATATATGCAGGGCATATGGAGATAAAGCCCAACATATATAAAATAAGATTACTAGAATTTAAACAAGTACACATCAACAGCTGCCAAAAAGGCTTTTAATTGATGGCTTTATTCAATGTGACAGCTTTATATGTACAAAGTTCCGGCAAAAGTAGCCTTTTTCAAAAGTAGTAAAATACGGCGGTGGAATGAACACATGTATCTCAGAACTACGATTAATAAAAAAAGACCGAAGCTCGAATTATAAAGAAAAAGAGAGTAGTAAAATAAATATAACCCAAAGCCTTAGTTTCTAATCTCTGTATGACCAATACGAACTGGAGATCAACCTTTTATTTCATTGCCCGTGGGCGTTTTGGGGATGAGTCTGAGGCAAAATCAAGTCTTAATATTTGAAGGCACCAACTCCAGATACAATAAGTCACCACAGACTTTAATGAACGTATTATGAACACCTACCACTGGAAACAAGCACTAATTTGAGCCATAGAATTCCAGCCAGATGGAAAATACCCCACAGTTTGTGCGGTCTCGGTTCCGCAGAAAGGATTGGCTAATTTTCTCTTGATTACCTACATTATAACAAACTCCACTGCTACGTTGAAAAAAAAAACCATTTTTTCTATATTTCAAAAGCTCCAATCCACCAAGTAGGGAAGAAGAAGCCATGCCTGAAACAAGTATTGCGTGGATATTATTGATACTGCAAATGCTTTCATCGCGTCTGAATCAATTCTAATTCTACGACAGCATGGGAGGAGAAGAAAAAAAAGGATGACACTGCCTTGGGGTGTTAATTGCGGCTGAGGAGGCGGATTGAGGGTGATGTGCGGGGCGGCACGCGTCGCCGTTAAAAGCCTGTCGCCGCATCGATTAACGAGCAGCTCACAGTACGAGCAGCTCGCTGAGCCGCCAATGAAAAGAGCAATTAAACTCAGATTAAACAGCAGAGGAACCGCGATCAATTTCAATAGGATTGCCGTCCTGTGAACGACTTGATAGATAACAGCAGCGACGATCCTTGTTTTAGGAGGGTTTCTTCTAAGCGATCTGCCCTGAAGAGGATGGTGTCAAATGCTGTGCTGGTGTTGGATCAGTTCTGGGTTACTTTCGAGGAGGACCGTCTTTTGATGCATGTAATGTTTTGTTGTAATCAGAGGTCACGTCTTGACAAATATAGAGATATGAGAAATACTCAAACCATACAATATGATGCACCTGTATTTAGAACTCCCCAACCAAATCGTCACGTTATATCTGTATATAAATACATATATATATATATTGTTAATTCTACTCCTGAAGCAGACTGCTACAGTTAATGTAGTATGTCTTCTGTATTTGCCACACTATGTGTTGTTCGACGACATGTAAAAGCGCCTGATTTAAGGTGAATGTACGTCTTATATCGAATGAAATAGATATAAAAAAATATATATATAAAAAAAAATATATATATATATATATGATAGTAAAATATATAATGATATGTGCAGCGTTGAGTTTGTAGGGGGCAAGGTATGGAATAGCCAAGCTGCAATTACTAGAAATAAACCTTTGTATATTCTTTGTATAAAAAGCTCACTAAGACCATCATGATGGAGAGCATACCAACTTAAATCATAGAATGGTGATGTACAATATTATTGAAACTTATATATCACTTGATTCACAGAGGTCACGTCTTGACAAATACAGAAATATGGGAAATTCTCAAACCAGATTGTATAATGCACCGGTGATTATAACTCACCAACCAAAATGTCAATTTATATGCGCAGCGTGGAGTATTAAAGAAGAAACCAACAAGTTTTGGTCAAAGTTGTCGTTCTCCACGAGTTTGACGCGGAGTGATATGAATGAGGCCGAGTGAATATCACGTAGTGTTCAAATGAGCTGGAGAACAATGACTTTGCCTTAAACGAGTTGCTTTCTGTATTTATCTTACCCCTGTTCACTCTGAATGAATGTAAATCGCAAAGGATATTTATAAACCATGTAGAACGGACTGCACTTCTTGTAGGGGGGCCAGGTGTGGAACAACCAAACTGTAATCACTAGAAATACACGCACTTATTATTTGTACAAAAAGCTCACTAAGGCCATCATGATGGCGAGCATACCAACTGAAATCATAGAATGGTGATGTGCAATATTATTGAAACTTATGTGACGGATCGCATAGAACCATTATATGAGCTTTATAATTTGTAAATCAATTTATTTGGAATATCTATTATGATACCGAAAACAGGGACTTGCTCCTAGTAGATCTTCCAGGATAAATAAAAACATTAAGAAAATATAGAAATAATCTGTTTTGATGGATAATAATGACACCTGATGAAAACCAGCCACAGGTTATAAAACCAAGGCTGATGGTACGTCATCTTTGTTGGCGGAGCAGAATTTTATATTGTACAACAGAAAAATGTTATAAATATGGAAGACCAATAAAGAAATTTGGAAAATAATGAGTACAGTGAGAACACGCGAAGGGTGCTTCTATTCCCTGGCATTGTGCCTGCATCATCACGCCTGATGGGTGAAGAGGGGCTTTATGTCACCTTCCAATTGTATGATCATCACTGTGATGTTTCGTAGTTTAGGGTGATTCGGGCATCTTGCTATGGAGACGCCTAAATCGAAGTAAAATTTCTCCCCTCTCTATCATTTTATACCTATGGCCGAACGTCTATGAAATACTATAGAGGAAACCCATGAAAGTTTAGGGTCTGAGCCCGTATCCCATCAAGTTTGAATCACGTAGTAATTCACAAGGCGAAGCCAAGTGAATTACTACGTGATTCAAATGAGATGGGATCGAGCTCTGACCCTAAACTTTCATGGGTTTCTGAATTTATCTCACCCTTAATATTGACTAATGGGCTAACATTTGTGACATTATCCCCCATTGCATATTTTTCATAAATATCTAATAGGCATTAGATACGAGTTCCCAATGTTAAGTCTATGGAGAAAAAATATCTGGGATGAGATAATACCTGCTACCGGGTATGCAGTATGAATAATGTTCGGGCTCACTGAGCCCTTATTGAATGTTCGGGCGCACTGTGCACGTAGTGTACCTCGTAAGTACAATAATATGGCATTTTCTCATGAAATGTATATATATATGATAAGAAGAAAACATAGTGACTGAGCCATAGGGGTATCATTACGGCCTTTTGTCCAAATACAATTCCGACGCCGGAGACGGAGGAACGTAATTTAAGAGACGAAAGACCTGGAACGGACATCCCTACGGACTCAGTAATCATGTTTTTTTCTTATTACTATATACTTGTGCGTGAATGTATCACACGTGCGGGTCGGCTGTGCAGATTCTGTTCGTCACTGTGTGACGAACTATAATACTACCCTCCATCCCACGTGACCTGCTGTCATTCAATGAGTGACACACAATGGCGTTTTTCATGATTTTCAGGTATATAATGATAAGAAGGCAGGGTGAGGGTGGGTGAATCGATTCGGTTCGGAGATATTTAGGTTTATACGATAGATAAGCTACCCGTTATATTCTTCGGTCCGATTCTTTAAACCGCTGTATAGGATTTTGGGGTGCACTCTATGGTAAGTGTTGCCCTTGTATTAAGGTCGTCTTGAGATTTTATTTTCAATTTATAATTAAAACGGAACGAGTCTGGTTTTGTGTGGTTAACACCCTTCATACAAAAATACAAAATTTAGAAAAGGGTACATTTCTTTTGGGTTTTTTCTTGATTATAATAAGTGACGAATCTCTGGATACACGGTGAAGACACAGTGTACTTTGCCTGTCACCCTTCTGGGTGTCACTTTCCCCGCATACCACAATGACAGAGATGCCAGAGCTGACACCCGTCACGCCTGGGGCAGTTTCCGCCTCACTTACCTCGAAGATGATGAATGAAATTGGCACACGAATTATATTCTGAAAAACGTCCTCCAACGACGATCTTTACACATTAGCAGCAATATGAATGCCCCCTGATGAGCATGCGAAGAAGGACATGGACAGAGGGAGTATGACCTTCAAACGACCTTGGGGGCGTTTTGTAGGTCAGATATCTCAGATGGGGAAGAAGAGTGTGGTCGGCCAATCTCATCAGGTCTGCAACTCGGGGGCATGTCGACTGAGAGATGGGAGTGCAGTGGACTGGAGAAGACAAGGTACAATTTCGCCTGGCCACCACCAGGTCTGTTTTGTATAAAGAACATCATTTTCTTCTCAAATAGCATGCTTTGCCTCTAGGCAGCCTCCCGTTGATTTGCCCTGAAATAAGGCACTCATAACAACGGCCAGTGGGTGCTGGCACACACCTAATGTCCTAATTTGTCTCGGCTCCAGCCTGGCATGAACATCATCAAATAACAAGAGAACCAGAAGTATCCACCTCGGGGGGCTATATGGGGAACCTCGGGTGCCTGAGAGGCCTGAATTGGCACGGCAGCGCTAATTAGGTTTGCTCGAGTGTGCCTGGCTGGTGAAAGCAAGCATAGAGGGCGCAGATCAAGTTCATAAACAGGTTTTCGTGTCTGGGAGCTCAGGCTTTATGCAACTTGTAATTGGCAGTGCCCCATCACTACTGGACCTCTCATAATTTGCTTGGCATATTTCATAACGCATGCTTAATCTAACACGAATTGGATCAACTAGGTTCGGGGCATAAGTATTGCCACAGGGCATTGGCCCTCTTTCCCCTAACAGTGACTAGCGTAAGTGAATATAATAGAGCAAGACGAACAGAAGGGCACGAACTTCTATATTGGTCGCACAGAAATTGGGTCTGACCAAATAATAATTCCCTCCAATACTGCCAGCTATGCATTCTATGATCAGCAAAAGTAATCCCAAAGATCAATCCCATGTATGATAAATATCCAAATATGCCATTCATGAAGTACATTTGAAATTATTACTAGGTGCTTACAATTTCCAAAGAGCAATCTCATATATGGTAGATATCCAAATATGCATTGATAAAGAGTATTAAAAATGTTTACTAGGTGGTTCCAATTCCCATAGAGCAATCAATCCCCTATATGATGAATAACCAAATATGCCATTTATCAAGAGTATTTCAAATTATCACTAGGTGCTTAAAATTCCCAAGGAGCGATCCCATATATGATATATATCTAAATATGCCATTTATAAAGAGTATTTGGAATTATAACCAGGTGCTCACAATTGCTGCAAGTACACCCAATGGAGTAGATATGATGTACAATATCACTGAACGTTTTCCTAAAGTCACTCATGTTCAGGTTTACTACAAATTGGGCAGATGTCGCTCAGTATTCGGATGTCATATAATATATGGAAAATGGCTTACTGTCTTCATGTATGCGTCGAAAATACGCAGTGAAATTATTGATCATGTACAACCCTATGCCGTAGGAAGAGGCATGTATCTGACGTGCAAAAACAGTCAGTCTGTTTTCGTATACCTAAGAATTGCAAGATTTTACCTAGTCACATGGCAACGTACCCTATACGTCACAGTGTGATGTACGGATATAAATATGCCATGGGTAGGGGCGGGAAGTATATGTAGTTGATACAGACTTAGGTATATGCATGTAATATTATAAAGAAATGTCGAAAAATTTCATCAGATTGTTTATATGGCGCCACTGCGCGAAACTAACCACTTTACATATGAATGCACCCGGCGTATATAGGTATGCTTTTGCGTATATACAAGGTCGTCCTATTCCCAGTGTGTATACACCTCATCTGTAGGTGCCTGATTCATATATACGCCTGATTCATATATACGCCAAATTCTGTTGTATATACACCACTATCCAAAAGTTCGGATCTCTTCCACTTGGGTACACTACTGATAGCATATTTCATTTGCCATTAGTCATTAAGTCCTTGATATATGGAAAATCCAATGTTATATTATCAATTTTGATTATAAAATTGTTCTAAAGCCCTATTTATTATATTTTCATTAAATTCATGTAATAAACTAAGCGTTTTTGTTTTTTTTAAATGTATTTCTAAATAGATGTTACTTTGAAAACACCACTCTGCTGTAGGGTTCAAGGTGAGTGTGAATATAAAGATATAACAACAACCAACACTGAAGTCCTCCCCCTACACGTGTGAATGCGGCTACCCGGTGCCCGCCGTAGCCACTACCAACACCCACAAGTGCGTCGGCGGGCTGTGGGGGTGGCTGTGAAGGTGGCTGTGAGGGTGGCTGCCGGGTAAGTCCTAGTCCCAGGCCCGCCTCACCCTAGCCTACCCCTCGCCTCACCCCCGCCTATAGTGCTAAAACAACACACTGATAATTCGCGGCAACAGCGGGGACTGGGAGAGGAGGACATCCTTTTTATTTTCTACCAGTACACGGTATACGCCCGGCGTGTATATATCGCCCAGAGGATATTTCCTCTCATATACGCCTGGCGTGAAATACAGCCAAGACGCGTCCGTATTCAAAAGGAAACTGTCTTGTATACGTCTCACACCGGTGCGAAATATGGACGTATGTATGTATATATGAAAAGAAGTCGATACATGCACTACTGCGATGGCATATATAGGAATAAACTGGTTAGTTCCGTGCAGTGCATGTGTTGTGTTCGCGGAATGATTTCATGAAGTTGAGTGATATTAAGATTTTATCCTACTCTGTTAATTGTTATTAACTCCATATGTCATGCATGACATATAGATTTTTTATGGCATACCCATGGCATACAGTCACACCATGTTAAAACTATGGAAATGTATATGAGGGGTAGGATAATAAAGAAGAGGGCAAAGGTATTGATCGTAAGAACAATCAGAGTGTGTTACCCAATGTACACAAAATATGGATATATTTGGCAAGTTCATGGTACAACACATACGAAACCTTTGAGAAATCGGGGAATGAGACCAAGTGATCATGGATATACACGGTTTGTTTAGAAAGGTTTATTGAAACAACTCTCACCTGTTAAGGTGATATTCTGACAATTGTCTGACGTAACACAAACATTTGAAAACATGAACATATACGATTCAGGGTGTTTTTGAACTATTTCTTACAGCTCTATTCCTCCAGGCAGTTTGCACCGATGTTTTTGTAGATTATCCTTATGTATTTGGTACAAACGCAGCCTCTGGCTGAATTATATTTGACAAAGCTTAATAAGCTATTATAACCAATAACCCACTTTTAGGAGGTACAATCTAGATAACAAGGAACAAGTTTTGACCACCATGGTGATACAAGTCCAAAAAGCATTATGCAAGTCAATGTAAATACTAAAGAAGAAACACCGGAATCAATTTTTATCTTTGTTCAACATATATACATCTCTTTGGACTATTAGATAACACTGTTTATAACCACTATGATATGAATCTCGAATATAACCCGATATGTCTTACTCATCAGGTATATATATATATATATATATATATATATATATATATATATATATATATATATATATATATATATATATACCAGGTTGATATGGTCGAAGGTCTAAGTATCTGACATGGTTAGTGTGCCACAGGATTCACACGGTGGGGATCATGTCCATGTACCTCACAGGGTGTTTTTTTTAGACAAATCCTGCTGAGATTCGGTACTCCTACATAGCCTCTTCTTCTAAATTGTAGAGTTTCATTTCCCTGGGACATGTTTTTCCCACTGCAATTGTTGCCGACATTTACCCCTATAAAGGAACAGAATCCCATGAAATTTGGACCCTGTGAGGCACATGAATCCCATGATGTGAATTCCATTTTACTAATAGACTGTTACTTGTAGTTGAAGCCTGGTGTATTACGCACTTCGCCGAGTATTCTGGTGTCCAACAGGAGTTGAAGGTGACCGGGGTTATTTCTCTTCAGGTAAGCTTCCATTTTACCTGGAATTCGTCTCCCGCTATCCAAGCCTACAGGTGAAAAAGGACAATACAGGTATAGGATACGTGCGGATGTGTCAGAACGTAATCGGGTTTTTATGATATTTATGCAAATGAATGGTTCTTTATTTGTATCTTACATCTAAATGTTAATCAAAAGTAGATAACACGAGCTGGATCTAATTGGATAACTGATATCAAAAAAGAAACCAGAAAGTTTTGATCAAAGGAGTCATTCTCCACGAGTTAGATGCGGAGTGATATAAATGAGGCCACTGCCGAGTGAATATCACATAGCATTCAAACGAGAAGGAGAATACCTTCTTTGACCAAAACGAGCTGCTTTCTGTATTTATCTCACCCCTGTACACCCTAAAAGAATGGACGACACACAGGATATAGACCATAGAGAATGGACTGCAATACTCGTAGGAGCATGGAGAACGAGTTTCCAATGTTAAATCTATGGACATTTATTCTAGGGGTGAGATAAAAAATCTTCGTCTGTTAACCCTTTCCTTACTAATGATGCCACTATGGCATTCCCCAGCCACGGGCGAATGATGCCATATGGCATTCCCCAGCCACGGGCGAATGATGCCAAATGGCATCATTTGACATTTTATAATTTAGGCCCATAATTCATGAAATAATTAATATTATAACACCATTTTTACACAAAATATGTATTTAGATATGACCAACATAATTATTGAAAGAAATATGAAATGGTTGCCATAGTGACAAAAATCACGTCATGTGACACCATTTTTTAAATTTGGTGCTCGCCCTTACCAACCATACACATGAGCTGGCATCGCCGCCTACACGATGCATCACAAAATTCGTTCGTAAGGATTGGGTTAAGACTGCCTGTTAGAGTAGGGAGAATTATCGTTTTAATTTTTGTTAAATTTGGGGGGGGGGGATAACTGACTCATTTCTGCAGTTGTTATCTCATGCTTGTCTTATGTTGTGGCTCATAAGACTCACGTGGTAAAATGTATGCTCCCCCGGTATACTCAATGTTATCTCTAAACACGTGAAACAATGTTAAACACAAACACCTGCAAAAATGAGAGGGGTTCAAATCCTAATACTAGCAACAGTGAGCAAATGCAGTTACAAGGTCCAGTGCCTGTGAGAATTCCAATTTCATGAGCTTTAGGAGAAATCCTCCACAGTATTCACGAATACTCATGAATGCTACAAACCCCATGATTTCATCTCACACCCCACGCTCCCCTCACTACCCCTCACCCTTTATACGTCCCCACTTACGCTGTCACACGTCCCACTTCCTTTGGCGTCGACAAATGAATTGATGCAGTACAGAGAGGAAGGTGAGGGTAGGGACGGTCCATATCGATTTTATTTCATTACCTGTGCCCAGGTTTGATCCTTTGTTTCACCTGTTCTCTACCAGTGTTAGGGGAAGGGGGTGTGTCACCCCGGTCCACAATACGTCGCCACACATGATTTTGCTTTTAGCCCCAGTGCTGCAGTGACTGCTAGCCTGGCTCTATGAACAATGGGGAGTGCTCCCAATAACTCCTCCTTCTCCACAGCAACTGTCTCCCCGACTCACCCCCAGATGCAAGTGATATATAATCCCGCAACCATCTGCGCTTGGCTTGTTCTCTATAGCTTTATCTCTATCATCTGAATTTACCCTTGAAATACGCTACATTAAACATTGTAGTTAATATCATTCGGAAGCGTGTTACATATTACACTTAATCAGATGGTTTTATTTCAGAAATGCGATAATTATTATCACCAAACTTAGATTAACAATGTTGTTGTTTATCAACAAGATTACCTCAGCTTCCCATCCCCCTGAATGGCAAGATGTCAAATTATAACCTCTTGATATTTTCTATAAGTACCGAGTATATATACTCAGGGTATTATAGAAGAAACCAACAAGTTTTGGTCAAAGTCGTCGTTCTCTACGAGTTGATGCAGAATGATATGAACGAAGCGAAGCCGAGTGAAAATCACGTGTCATTCAAACGAGTTGGAAAATGACTTCTTTGACCATAACGAGTTGCTTTCTGTATTTATGTCACCCCTGTACACAATGAAAGAATGGACGACACATAGGATATGAACCATGGAGAACGGACTACAATACTTGTAGGGGCATGAAGAATGAGTTCCCAAAGTTAAACCCATGGGTAAAAAATACAAGGAAGGGGATAAAACTGGAGGAGTACATTCTATTTCTTTGTTTAATTTCTCATATATTTCCATCCATAAATGTATTACGAGTAGATTGAGGGGAAAGACTAAAATAACCACAAAAAATGCCAGTAGCGTTGACCAAGTTCCTCCTGTGCTAAACCCTGGCATTGAGCCAGTAGGGAGACAGTGAGCGTCAATGGAGCAGTCCAGCAGAGTGAGGCATATACAGTGAGCACCTCTCTTGTTAGTTGCTGAGTAACCATGAGTTGCTCTTCGCGGGCTCCTCTTGAGCTGCTCCTGTGGGAACAGAGAGCCCTCCTCCAGGTGATCGCAGGTGATGACTGTACGCAGCTACACCTGGAGGCGGTAGTACTGTGACCGATGCCCCAAAGCGCCAATTTGTGGGGGAACCTTCATTTCTGCTTTTCTCATGGTTATTGATATTGAACAAAAAGAATAGTTTTATGAATAACACATACCATGGCAACAATGAAAATAGAAAAGGGCATATTTTCATAGTCTTTCATTCCTGGTAGTGGGGCTTGAGTGGAGTAATATCAAGAGACGTCACGAGTTTGAGTCTGAGTTTATTTATGCCACGTATTTTGTTGGCTCCATAATTTCACGAGTCGAAGACGGGTGACATTACGGAGCCAACAAAATGAGTGGCATAAAGAAACTCAAACTCAAATGAGTGGTGTCTAGATTTGATCCTACCCCGTTTCCATATTTTTTCAGTATCAGAAAGTAGTGGCATAAACAATTGTCAATTAGGTTATAATGCATAATGCTTGGTATGGCAGGTTCCCAAAGTAAGTTTCTGATGAATTGATCATTGATGGAGACTTAAATCGGTGCCTCATTCTTTCCTGCTCGTAGATGGGGGATGAAACAGACACCCCCCCCCCGCCGGTCACAACCGCTGACTTTGCAATCAGCCCCAGACAAGGTGACCCGGGGCTAAGTCCTAAATTATATCTACCCTGCAACGCCAAGGTGGTGAAAGTGGATTTAGGTTGCTGCTCCCGGCTTGTCAGTGCCTGAGACAAACCACTCTTTGAAGTTGTGCAAACGCTGACACGAACTTGATGGCCGCGCCCCAATGGTTCCTCATTAGCATATCGCTCATTAATATTCAAATTACCCCCTAGTCACGCCCGGCTACAAACAGAATCTATATCACCAGAAACACCTTCTATGCCTAATCAGACAATCAGCCGACCACTGTGTATAAGCCACGTATTGATTGGTTGAGCTGTGTTATTATGGGGCCAATCAGAGGGCCCCTTTCAGATGTATATTTTATATAATGACCGATGGTCCCTGGCCGGTGATTCAATGATCGTTATCAATGTTTAATTATTATATTTAGCACCTTTCCCGGCCCTTTAATGTTGCCGCTCGCTGATGAGGGATAATTGATACGTGATCTATTTATAGTGTAGGGAGCACCCGGCGGCCTGGCCAGGTAAAATGTTATCGGACAATGAGAGCCGTGCTTGTATAGTTAAACCAAGGTGTGTGCACCGCCCACTGGCTTTGATCCTGGGACGTTGTTCTCGGCGCACAATGGACAGATCGAGATCGAGATCATTTGTGAGAGTGTGAACCGATCGGCGCGGTGGGAACGGAAACGATTTTTCATAGATTAGATGGTCGACCCAGTGTTAAGTTGCTGGTGGGTTGGTAGTTCATGGAGCTGCCGATGGTTATGGATCTAGGGGTGATAAACATACATGATGCAGTCAATAGTAACAGTGTCTTAATACACGAAAACAGGGTTTCATTTTAGGGGGCGTTAACAAAATGATTTCGGATGTATATCTGTGTAAGATAAATTACACCAGGGCTGGGTTGCATCTGATGCCACACCACAGCCTGCATCATCTGTAACTCATCAAATGGTATGCAAAGGCTGAGCTCCTGGACCTGGATATGCAATTCTGTAAAACGTTATGGGATGGCTCCACAGTGGGTTTGCCAATTATTAATCAGATTAACTTTCAAAGTTTGTTTACGCCCCTGTTTAGAGTACCAAGCTACTTCAGTAAGTGATTGGCCATTGTCAGCTTGGCACGCCTCTAAGATTCTGAGACACTGGCACCCTGCCCCTTTCCCAGTATCACAGGGAACAGTATGTAGATAGTGAAGGGATAGCTTTTTGACAACACGCTGGAAGTCCATATGTGACCCCTCTAGCCTTTAGGCAATGTATATAGGGTGTATGAGCACACTCTAGAAAGATCCTCAAGGAAGGACCATCTATTTCCTTACTACTTATTTCCTTCCTTAGATATTATCTCTTGGGACTCAGTACGCAACATACTTTCGCTCTCTTGTATAGAGCCAATATTTTAAGCAATGAAGAATATCTAAGATGGAAACATCTAGATTTCTTGTATTTATGAGTAAACTACCAAAAGTGATATGCCAGTCAACGCGACTACAATGTCTTATTCTTATATACATACTACACATTGGCATATAGTTCACTATGAAAGGGGCCATCCATAGAGTATCTACGCACCAAGTGGGGTGGGGGTGTAACAATTTTCGGAAATTTTGCGTATGCTCCTTCTATTGCGTACAAGATTGAGAGTGAGGATGGGGTTCAACATTCCCGGAATTTGTTCGTACATCCTTTATGGATGGCCCCAAATCGAGTATACATATAATAATTGTACTGTGTGTGTTTATATGTGTAGTGATACACATGGTATGCATTGTAGGACCATATCAATATGTATATATGATGGAGAGAGCTGAGAATGTGACTCAGAACAAAGCGGTGGTCTACACAACACTGAGAATAGACGATATTCGTGTCCACCACTGTGGATAGGTCCAAAGGTCTGTCAATGGCCTTCTGCCCTTCAGGTTGGTGAAGGTAACAAAAAGTGGGGGCGCGCCAACGGCGGCGCACGTAATGAGATTCCTATGATTGATTGGCGTCTCAAGGAGCATTCATTAAGGCCGGTCGCGGCCACCTCCATCCCTCTCCCCTCGGCCCCTTGATACCATGGCAACGCGAATATCGACACCTTTCAGATTAACGATTCCCACAATTAAGTCCTTCCGAGGAACGCAGCCGACAGGGTGTGATGACCTTGACCTAGATCAAGGTCAGGGGTGGTCATTAGAGGTGGCTGTCCACCAGGGGTCGTGCCGGCGCTGACCCCTGACCCCGGGGGGTCAGGTGACTTCATATCGGGGCGAGGCAGTGTCAGGATCAGGGGCATCCGTAGCGACGGACAGGGACGGGGCCCGGGTTATGGGCCGGGCCTGGGATAAATGAAGCCGGGCTTTTACACTATTGATTTTTATAAGATGAAACATGGCCCGGCCAGGGACCCGGGCCGCTCCGGGCCGCGCCGGGCCGGCCTGCGGGTTAGGCCGGTCACCGGAGAGGGGGCGGGCCGGGGCCCATGGGGTAGGGACGGGGGTGAGAGAGAAGGGCGGGGAGGTGGAGGGTGAGGACAGCCCCGCGAGCAGCTAACGGCCTGTCAGGGCATTCCGCCGGAGCAGCTCGCCAAACAAGGCCTTCCTGTGGTCAGAGCATCGTTTCCGGGGCGATGGTCGTATACTTAGCGCGGCACCTTTCACCAAGGCGGACAGCGTTACGATAGTCTGAGGAGGTTATCACCTGGATTTATCATCACCCTTCATCACCAGTACCTGCATAGTGCCAGGTGCGGCATAACAAATATACATAAACCTAACACCACTCTTGGCGATATTTATTCTGAAAACTTCCTCATTGGTCACTCTGTGGTGTACATACACGTTGGCACACCTGCGGGAGGGGCATTGCTCCACGTTTTGCAGATCGCAGAATAGCGACCCGAGGTTGAAACCGTTGCTTGAAATTCTTTGCAGATCGCATTATAACTATGTGGCCATCTATATTCAATTAAAAATCTAAAGAACCTTTCACCTATATTACTGAAAATGTGGTGTTGTAATAAGTAGAAATACAACCTGAAAGTAACAATACCACACGACACGATCTTATCTTACTGGAACAAGGCCTTTCACACATTTCTAGGAGCAATGGACCCCTAGACACTTACATACATTAGAACCCCATGTAAGCAGACACTCTCTGTTCTGGGCGGAATTGTCTGCTTAAGTGGGGTGTCAATTTACACGGGTTAAGATATACAACTTACAGAGGGATCCTTTCCGAGCAAAGGTGTCTGTTAATGCGAGGTGTCTGCTTACGTCGACTGGCCATTAGGCGAGGTCCTACTGTACTATACAACTTCTTTGCTCACCTCACCTGCCCACCCAACGTCTGCCCTTCGCTGTCTATGCCCAGACCATACAATAAACACCCACATCTGGCTACCCCAGCGCCCCCTGTACTCGCCGATGGCGCTGCCCGATACACACAGAGAGAGTAGGCCGCGCAATAATTGCACTGCCCAGCCAGGCTGTCCACAGATTTCAGATTGAGGTCCGATAGCGTCGGTCAGCATGTCCAGACCTCGACTGCGAGGAGATCTAGATAAACATTATCTGCGCCCAGTTCCCATGTCGGAAAGCCCGCCACCGACGAGATAACGCGTCATTCCGACCTCAAGGTCAACCCGGGTCAAGGTCACTAGGGGGTGGACATGGCTGTTGCATGCTGGGAGATTGGCGCTGGCTTGATGACGAACCTGAATTGACGTGGCGCTCTGGTAACCATGGCAACCATTTTATTAAAACAAAGTATCTGAGAGATTATAAGTAAGCCCCACTTGATTAGTTATGGAATGAGTTGCAATGGTGAGGTTTCATGATGATAGTCTCCATGGGGTCTTGGCTGTTATGTGAGTCCCAGGGTTATGTGATTGTGTTACACATTAGCAGATGGGTTTGTTAGCAGCTCAACCTGTGAACTTTGTGACCGTTCAACCTTAGCTAAATTCATTTATCTCGAGCCACGCTCTTTCCATGTATTGAATTCGCCGATTTCACAAGTTCCGGTACCATCTGATCCACTCTCCTAGCAGATTAGTACTCTCCCATCAGTGACAACATGGAGACTAGAATTAAAGTCGCTATAGTCACACACACTCCATAAGAGTAGCCTACTTGTTGTGTGAATCATTCCAAGAAATTCTATGCCCTTTTGATATCGGGAATGTGGATAACATTGGCAGTGCTCAGCAGAGTGTATATTTCACGGTTCAATATGTTGATTAGAAGGTTTGAGCTTTAGCATACTTTATCCTACTCCTCATACATCTCCATGGACATAACATGGTGTGACTCTATGCCACGGTTATGCCATAAAATATTTTACGCTTGACATAAAAAGTTTAAGACACGTGACGGAGTAGGATAAAATCTAAACAGCACTCAATTTTATGTGATTGTTTACATGGCATTCGCTGTCTTCTGCTACAGATATCGCTCAGCTCTGCTTAATGATATCATTCCGTGATATCTATCATATGAAATTTAGTGATGTTTCTTGATAAAATGCCGTATTCTAGCTATTTAAAAACTCTTGTTAGTGGTAAACGATGCACCTTGCACTAATCTAAGTTACAGACACTATCATCAGTCAAATTTCACGGCTTTCTGGTGAAAATATGAGACACACATGTAGCGACTTATAAAGCCAATAACAATTCTGACCTAGCATCGAGTATGTGGTAGTACCAAGCGAATTACCTAGGTAGCACCAATTCGTCGCAATGGGACGAATAGGTGCTCTCTTGAATCTACAGTTGTCGATTGAATTGCCCGATATATATCATTTTACATTTTTAAAATTTTTTCAATATTTGTTATTTTTCTATTATTCTGGTTCCTCACTGGTAAATGGTGAAGAGTGGACAGCCCCTCTCTAGACATCACATGGTACTACTGCCCTTTGCAGCGAGAAGAGGCACCCCTGGGGATTGGCCAATGAGGGTAGAGGGTGCAACCCCTAACCCCCCTCCCATCCCCTCGTGCCATCGCCCAATCTGTGACCCCAACTGGAATCGCGACTTTTTTTTCCTGTTTGACCAACGCGTTAATGAACAGTAGGCTTTTGTGCAAGCAAGCAGTGAGGAGTTGACCTGCAACTCCATTGGGGTTGTGGCCGTGGCCAAGTGGGGGTGACCGGTGGAGGGGTGGCTGGGGGATGGACCGGGTAAGAGTTGAAGGTGTGGACCTGGACTCAGGAAGGTAGTTTTTCCACCGGAGGAGGGTTGGTGGGTGGGTGGACACCCCCAAATGATCCCCCTACGGGTGTGAGTCACTAGGATAAACACTAGAACGTTGTTTTGACACTTTGCTCTGCGACCTATTACGGTCGCAATCTGCCACCCCGGCTCCTCCAGTGTTCATTGCCGGACTCCTGGGTGTGTGGCCCCAGGGGGGGAGGGCCGCCCCCTTGGCTCCCACCACTGCCCCGCCTGGCGACTTCACAAGCGGCCACAATTTAATAATCTCTTTCATTTCGAGCGTAATGTCAGAGCTCGACGCTTTCATGTGGTGATGAATGCACAATTTCTGCTCATTTCCACCGCTTGTCGGGGGGCGTAATTAGATGTAGCGATGCCTCATTTCTGACCAGCGGTTGCCCTGGGCTGACCACTGACCGGCGCATTGCCCCGGACAACTAGCCCCGGCCACTGACCGCCGTTCCCCCGGTGGCTGCCACTCAGGCGGCCTGACAATGGAATCTTGGTCATATAGGTGGGTGTCAGGGGTGCGCAATAAGGCGCCTCCACGGCCCTATCAGCGCTTGTCTCCGCCACCCATCACCTTCCAATTACACCGGCCGAGGCCCCGTCACCTCCCCTGATTTTCTCAGAAGATGACCGGTCTTGTTGGTCATCTTGACCGGTGGTCAGGGCCCTGCGGACCCCATCACTGTCGAATCAGGACTTCATTTTTTGGCAATGCCCTCCCCCCTTCCCCTTCCTCTTCCCTTTTCTATCCCGCCGTGCGTGCCCCTCCCCCCTCCCACCACCACCACCACCAGCACTGCCCACTGCCCACCCCAATAAGCAAGGCACAGACCTGGGAAGGTGGGGGGCCTTACCCACCCCCCGGCCACCCTTGGCATGGCATACCCCCCCCCCCCCCCACTACCAACCGCTCGGCGAATCACTCCCATCTCACCTTTTTCCAGTTGGCAATTAGCAGGCCCAACTCGGGGTCCATCTTGTTTGGTTTGCAGCAAAGGGGAATTCCTTGTCGCCCGTGGCTATCCAACTACTTGCATCCCCCTCCCATCTTACCTCCCTGCCTGGGCACGACTATTACTACTAGGGGCCATCCATAAAGTACGTATGCACTTAGGGGGCTTGGGGGGGGGGGGTAAAAATGGAAATTTTGTGTATGCTCTCTCTTTGTCCCATTGCGTACATGATTGGGAGGGGGTGAGAGTGGGTCTAAAGTTCAGAAATGTTGCGTACGTACTTCATGGATGCCCCCTACTACTACTACTACTACTACTACTACTACTACTACTACAACTACTACTACTACTACTACTACCGCAACTACTACTACTATTATTATATACCAATAGGCGAATGTCTTACTTTGACCTTACCAATCATGCTGCTATTTAGTGAGTTGCAGAACGGCATTCTTAATGATTTCGAGGTACATGTATATGCTAATAAAGAGGCACAGTGAGTGTGACTGAGTTCCATCTGTTCCTCGATATTTTGGCCAGAAATACTCACCGAGTTCTTCAAAATCGGTGAGTATCGGTGAGTAGCTCTGAACAGATTCCAATCAGTCACAAAAACTATGTCTCTATATACTACTACTACAACTCCAACTACCACAGTCCTCTGCTCACTATCCCACTCAGCAAAACCACTGAATTCTCCACTACTACCACTACCACCTCCTCCTCCTCTTCGCCATCCCACCCAAGTCCGCCGGCAAATTTCTTAATATGTCACCACTATTTGGACAAATTCCTACTTATTTCCAATAATTTCCCTGGGCCGTAATTAGCATAAGCCAGTTTGCGCCGGCCATTCTGGCCTGATGCCTGTACCTCTGGGTCTTGAATGACCGTTGATGGCCCGCCGCCGCGCACCGGGGAATCACATTTGCCACAAATTCTGCCGTCTTAGCATGCAAGCCCACGGCCCATCCGTATAGCTGGCCCTCTGGCCAGGCCGGGACTTTTCCATAATTGTCTTAACATATGCCGTCAGTGGACTCATTTCAAGATGAGCAGTTCGACGCCCGGGGGCCGCCGTCAGTAACGACCTGCAGTGGAGGAGACAAACTCCCGCGATTGAATAAGAAACCAAAAAGTTTGGCCCCCAAATTGCAGGCGGAGGCGTCGCTGTGTTTTGAGGCTGCTTTATATTCACAGTGTGGCTTCTTTCGGCTTCTGGACGCATCATAGTGGGCGCACTCTATCATTCTGAGCACTGCTGCCGCATAGGTCGCCATCAAATAGCGTTTGCTGACTATATTTTACTGTCCGTCTAATAACTGTGTGTTATTTATGAAGGTATATTCACCTGTTACGATGATGACTTTGACTTTATCACTCAAGTGATAGATGGCTACTTCGAGTAGGTTCTCGAAGAAAGTGAATTGAAAAGATGCGGACTATATAATAGATATAATTACATATATATATATATGTAACTGTATATTCTTAACTCTAAATCCGAAGTGGAAACCAAATAGCATTCTACATATTATCAAGAAACGTCACAAATTTTCATTTGTTTGTTTTGCCTTGTCTTCACGGAATGACTTTACGAAGCAAAGCTGAGTGATATCTGAAGCAGAGGAAACCGAATGCCATGTAAACAATTATACGAAATTGAGTGATGTTTAGATTTTATCCTAACCCGTCATATGTTCTTAACTTGATATGTCACCAGTGGCATATAAACATCTTATGTCATGATAGTGGCATACAATTAAACCATATTAAGTCTAAGAAGATTTATATGAGGAGTAGGGTAAATATATTTATCTACATAAAGCTTCATGCACTGAAAGGAAAATCCCCATGTGTTCTGTAATTGAAATTCCGCACAGAATAGCAGTGGCCAGTTCTCCCCATTGTCGCTGCCAAGACTAAGAGAGATGCTCTGTTTAATTGCGGGTGACGGGCCGGTGGTGGACTGGCGGAAATGACTTTTGGCTGGGAGGAAGCTGTGGCGGGCGGCATATTGTTCCTGCATGGATAGGGAGGCGCGAGCCATCCAGTAATGACCATGATGCCTGGAGGTGAATCAACGATTATAAAACACAGTTATGGCGATAGGACGCCTGGAGGCACCCAGGAGGAGGAGGCTGGTGTGAATGGGGTGAGTGACATGGGGCTGTCTTATAGAGACTCGGGGTAAAGGAATCGTTCTCGGCGAATCTCACCCCAACGCCGCCTCTACTCAGCACTGATGATGCCAGCGTCATCAGCCAGTCGGCAAAGCGGCGCTGCCGGCATGTCTTTTGGAGACATTCCATTTTTTTTTTATCTTGAATCTGGATCCCCCCTCATTCCTTTGCGATTAACTATTTATTGCGGACACCGATTGACATGGGCAAAGGCGGTGCTCCGGCGGTAAATCCTCATTGAAAATAATTGTCTTGGTCTGACCGGAAGTAGGAGAAGAACGCTGCTGATTGTGTCGGCGCGAAAAGGCAGACGACAAATGGTTAAAAGGAGGCAGTGGGAGATCGCTGGAGACGCCTGAGCGTGCATAGAGATTGGCCGGCGGGCGGTAGTCTTATACACAGGGGGTGTCCCCATCATCTTTGTTTCCGTCAAGTGGCGAGGCAAATCTGTGCCCCACTCATCAACATGCCTCGATCCCAATAAGATCCAACACGGGCGCCCTCCCGTGTCGTTGTACATTCAGGCACATGCAGGGCAAACTTTCATTCATTCATCAATTCGTTTAATTTGCTCCCCTCCCGGTGGACTCCTCTCACTCTGCCGAGGCTGGCGGTGCTTAGAAGGCGATTTTTATTCATTTCTCCGCCCGCTGTTGTCAAAAGACCACTACGCGGGGCTTGCATGATAAAGCGACCTCGAGTCATGCTCGCTTCGCCTCCTCCGTCTTTGGGCAAGTTGATCAGAAAAATAGCTTAATTCTTCACCCAGGCCCCTTGGTCCCAGCACGGAAAGGCCAGCTAGCCTAGCAGCAACCCCCTCCCCCCCACACATCTCTCCAGACGTTTCTCATTGGTCAGTGCGGACCACGTGGTCCGATTTTGGACGCCCATCAACAATGAGATTATGGCGTTGTATTAATTTTGATGGGAGTGGGCAGGAAGGCCCCGTCCGCTCGAGGATCCACTAGGATTTCGCGTCCCTAACTGGCATGGTGTTTTCAATTTGCCCTGACCATAAATCACCAGTGAATATGATTTGTCAGAGTGTCCGGCCGACGCATCTCTGCGCCGGTAATGATTGCTGGGCGTATGAGGGATGACCGCCAGCCGAGAGCCCGTGGTCAGTCTCAGGCCGAGCCAAACAAGCCCGATATTGTGGCGCCTTAGCATTTCAAACAAAACCTCTGCATGTCCTTGGAGCTCACCAAATCCTTATACATTCACAGGCGTCAACGACCTTCACTCACGCAGGTTACGCATGCATGTGTATACATGTGTCAGTGTGTGTAGGTGTATTTATCTCATCCTTTATATCTGTCCATCATCCATTCATCATGAAACATTGACCTTAGATCTCAAAATTTGCTGTGTTTATCTCACCCCTGTTATTTTCTCCCTGTATACTTAACATTGGGAACTTGTATCAAACGCCCATTGAGTATTTAGAAAAAATACTCAATTGGGGATTATGTCACAAAGGTTAGCCCATTAGTCAATGTGAAGGGTGAGATTAATTCAGAAACCTATTCAAATTTACGGTCAGAACTCAATCCCATCTCATTTGAATTGCTACGTTATTCACGTGGCTTCGCCTTTTGAATTACTCGATTTAAACTTGATGGGATATGAGCTATAACCCTTAACTTTCATAGGTTCCTCTATATTGTATATATATATATATATATGTATATATATATGCTTTTTATGCAAACTGATGTGCAGATTTATGAACATTACTTAAAGAGGTCGTTTTCAGGTAATATAGGGGTTGTCAGTACATGTAACATATAGGGGGGGTTGTTTTGTAAAGGTAACCAAAGACTCCCTAATAAATATCAATCTGTATCATATTTCTCTGTAGGCGTACATCAGATATAAGTAATTACCAAATCCTGAACAATCTAAATTCATAAGTATTATACAAGTTTACTTGCAGAAATCCCTGCAGAGCATGCAGCAATATAGACACTCGCATTTACAAAAGGAACGTAATATTGCCTACTTTGGCAATAGCAGCCAAAGTGAATATCTCCAGGAAGGTGGGTGGGTGGGTGGGTGGGTTCTGTGGTATTGGGTGTGTGTGTGTGGTGGGGGACGAAGAAGGAAGTGCTGGGGGTCTGCTTGGAGGATGCGGTGGGTTAGCTGTGTGGTAGGCGGTATAGGAATGAAGGGGAAGAAGAGGAGGAGTGGGGGAGTGAGGGGGTTGGTAGTTTGTGGCCTCCTCTGATTGGTCAATGTAATCAGAGACGATTCTTCATATGAAGAGAGGCGGTCAGAAATCAGGACCGAGCGGCTTAGGGTGGTGCCACTCGCCCGCCCTTGTACGCGGGTGGGTGGGCGGGAGGGTGGGTGGGTGGGAGGGGGTACAGGGGTGGGTGGGGGGTACATGGAGCCTGCCCACAGCAAGCGAGCCCCCTCACGGCGAAATGGACACTGTCCTTCGCTCGCGCCTCTCGCCATGAAATATCATTATGGAATACTATGGAGTCCAGATGATCCCCCAGTGCGCGGGTGGCGGCATCCTAATGGCCAGTTCTGAGATCAGATTAGAACGCAGAGTCCCTCCTTGTTTTTCGAGCATTAAGGCCAGATAAGGCAGCAGCGTTGTGACCTCCTTGGTCCCCGGGCATTAAGCATGGGACAGCGGGCCCTTCTCCCCCCACACACAAGGCCCCCCGCTTCACCCACCGCTGCCCGCTCTATGACTGATTGTTAATATGCCCAACTGTATCACAGTAAGACACCCCTCTAGCGTGGTCCGGCGGGCGCATTAAGATGGGGATAGGGATCTCCGAATGGCCAGGCTACACTCAGAGGGTGCAGAGAAGGGATGTGTGCATAGGCAAAGGACGATGGAGCAGCTCCAATATATATCGCGCAATCAGCTGCCATCGGCATGTTTTTGCGCCTGGGATGTCTTATAAATCTTGATCCATAGATGATTTATTTTTGGAAAGTAGAGGGAAAGAAGAACGCACGCCAGATTTATTCAAAAAGAAATGAGTTTGATATATTAATTTATCTCACCCCTAGTATTTTTCTCCGTAGACTTAACATTGGGAACTTGTATCCAACACACATGAGATATTTAGGAAAAATACTCAATGGGGAATTATGTCACAAATGTTAGCCCATTAGTCAATGTAAAGGGTGAGATAAACTCAGAAACCCAGTCAAGTTTAGGGTCAGAGCTCGATCCCATCTCGTTTGAATTGCTATGTAACTTCGCGACTTCGCCCTGTGAATTACTACGCGAGTCAAACTCAATGGGATACAAGCCCTGACCCTAAACTTTCATAAGTTTCCTCTATATTATCTAATTACATCCCATATCTTGTAAACATACATGTACATGTACATGTTAATAGAATACCTCTTACATAAGCATGATATTTTACATTCTCTGAGGCGATGCCGTAAAACACAGACCAAACTATGATGAAGATGTGAATCTTAAAATATTTATCAGTTTGTGTACTGCCGTGATTAAAATTCACTTTCAGTATTTTATATCATTTTTTAAATTTAAACCAACTCCATATTACCAGCATCCACGTCTTCATTCTATCATGTTTCAGGACACTTAATTAAAGTCCAAGCTGTGAAATACTGTATAATGTCCATACAATAAGTTAACTTTGAGGAAGGCGATAGGATGGCCGTTTTATCATCATGACAGAACTCGTTAAAGGTTATGCAGGTACTGGATTTCAATAAGAGTGTTCATTGGAAATTAGAGCGGCCTCAACTGGGGGCATGTGTACCTATAAAGCACATAACTGTTGTGTTATGGAGGCGACCATTTTACCAGAGTGATTGCTAGTTCCACCATCATCCACCAGGAAATTGTTGGAAAGCGCCACTGTAGTCAGGGAACAACTACTATTTTCTGCTGTTATAATCTATAGATAATCGTGTGACGAGGATAAAATCCCTTCGTGGCAAACAAAAAAGGCATTGTAAACAAAATCCATTGATAACTGGACCCGCCACCTGATATCTTGTGTGGTGTCGGGGGAAAGATGGCCGACTCCATAACAATAGCTTTGTGCCCTATACTTCATTTATGGTCAACAACATGCATCAATTGATCCCTAACGGTGCAACGTTTAATTCCGATTTAAGTCACTATCCATCAATGATGGTCTCACACTAAGGCAGACCAAAAATCATCTTATCAGTATAAATTGTCGTAGTGTTACATTTACCATAAGCAGTCTAATGATAGATGATGCTTTGGTAGCATAGTTTCAACAGGGGATGGGAGGGGAGGGTAATCATATATGATCCCCATAAAATGTAAACATGATTACACACATATTTCTGTTGGGAGGAGTGAATTCATGTTTATTCCAGAGAAGGAAAATGCTGTTAGGACAGTCCCTCACAGTTTCAATTGACAACCTGTGCCTTTGGCGTAAACATAAAGAAAGCTAGGGACCTAACTATTTATAAGTTACAGTCCATAGTGGGCTGGGTACCAAGCGTATATTAGAATGGGAGACTGTGGATATTCTCATCGATCCTATTTTCCAACTGAATATCATTATTATCATTATATTCCTATAAGCGGATGTCTTACTTTAACTAACCAGGAGGACAAATTCCGTTTCTCTCAGAGTGACAAAATAATAATCATACGTCCCTCCGTACCATGTGAACATTGTCATTCTGTCACTCTGCTATTTACTGAATTGTAAAATGGCGTTCATAATGATTTCCAGGTAGATAATAACAAGGAGACATAGTGAGTCTGACTGAGTTGTGTTTTCCTTGTTGTTTTGTTCAGAAATATTCACCTCGTTCTTCGATCTTGGTGAATATTCTGTCCAAAAGAACAAATTTCATTCAGTCACACTAAACCATATCTCTATATATCAATACTCTAGCAGTATAGTCACAAAAAAGCCACTACCACTAACAGTCGTAGGAGGAGAATACAACATGTACTTTATCTCAAAGGAAGGCTCAATTAGCCGCTGTTCACTTCTCTTTGCGCCGCTAATGGCATTCTTGCTGCTGTGTTGCCACAGAGACAATTAACCGTGAGGTTTTTTGCACAATTACAGACCGCAGGCTTAAAGTGGCACGTCTGCTCCTCGCCAGACGTTTATAAATGAACATATGTCTGATACGGGCGTGGAAGTCTGCGCTCATCCACCGGGAACAGTCCCAAAAGGCGGGGATAATTTACGATAATTACGGATGACATAAATTTCGCTCTCCGCTTCTTGTCGCGCGATAATTGGCTGTAATTGTCACGTGATAAGACAGCGCGACGAACATGCCCCCTGGTGGAGGGTTCGGGCGTCAAAAACTGCAGCTGCCAAAAGGCGGCGCTGTGCTGTGGTGAAGGTCAGGTCAAGGTCGAGTCGACCGTCCGTGGCGCGTGTTGACTTTTGGCCAGTAGACGGCGACACCAACAATTCTCTCTAGAAGTCGTCCACATGTCCATTTGACGCGGACTGCGCATGCACAAGAGCCGCGCCGCCCGTAGTACGCAGGAAAGCGTGACGTGGCATCAACCAGAGCGTAAGCGTCCGCACAAGCGTCTGACGTCATGAGAGGCCATGTTGATTTGTTGATTTGTCGTCTGCCGCCCTTATATGCTGATATCATTGCTCTTTAACACCAACTACCAGGATGTGGAGATGTCCATCCATTATTTTGATGATACATACAAAATATTGGAATATACAAAAAAAATTCCAACCTCGGAGCGCTCAACGAACTCTACAGGAACGAAGAAATTGCACCATACATACAAAATATTGGCTAGTTTCGGATAGAAGCGGTCGTATGCTCCGAGGAGTTTGTTTGTTTGTTTAATTATTGGGGTAGCCTAGTTTAACGTACAATATATTCTGTTAGACTTCTCCGAGGAGTTCAGGCGTAGTAATATCCGTGCACATTCGAGGCTATTGCGCAGAGGCAACTCCGAGGAGTATACAACGGCTTTTAGCTGAAACTAGCCTATAGTGTATTTATCATCCACCTTTTGGGAACTGATATTAATTCATTTAGGTACGCACTATATTTTTTCATACTCAGTATTTCTCCGTATGCACCGACTTTTGCACCCCGAGCATACATCATATCCGTATGCTCCTAGAATATAGATACACGCTGCCCATGTGTTTTCTATGGACACTATATATTAGGTGGATAATAAAAGTGATAACCCTATCTAGTCGGAACGGGGCGGGTGTAAGAAATCAAAGTGAAATGAATACCAAAGCGACATGCTTGTAACAAAACCCTTGCTGGGCCCATGTCTTCATGCGCGGAGATTCCCGGCTTTGTCTTATATTTAAAGACCCCTAGGAACTTCTACTTATAAGCACACGATACTTTTCTATCCGTCTGAGCACTGAAACAAAACCAGCCCTGCTCAAATAACGCATGTGTATGCCTCCCACCATCCGCCAGCCTGCCTCCCTTTCCAGCCAGGGCCTTCCGCCTTTTTGGCTTGGCGCACCCTACAGCACACCATTACCAGTGGAGGACCGAAATGAACAACTTATAATTATCAGATAATTATTGGTTGCCGCCACTATGCCTGCCTCGCCTAATTACTACCTGCCAGACTCATGCAACCAGCAAAAAGGCAGTCACCAAAAACCACGGCAGGCCGAAAACGAACACAGCCGGTTTAGCAGGCGTGTTATCGCAAATTGTGGGCATGGCGGGCGCGGACGTGCTGGCGGTTTCAAAGAAAAGGACCCCCTCTCCAGGCGCAATTTTCCTCTCTCAGACCCACACCCGTTGGAGCTCTACCTCCTGATTATCCCAGCTAGTCGGGCAGACAAGGCGGGGGGACTGGGAAGCGTATGACAATTATGTCCTCTCATACTCCTTGTGTTACACGGACCGCTCCGCACACAGTTCCTTACGAGAATGAATGTCATACAACGTGTTATGTAATATATGGAAACATGGTTAGTGTGATTGAATGGAATGTGTTCCGAGTTGTTTTGGGCCAGAAATAATCACCGAGTTCGAAGAACGAGGTGAATATTTCTGACCAAATCCACAACGAAAGGATGTAATTCAGTCGCATTGACTGTGTCTTCTTGATATTCTATGCATAAAAATGATTAATAAGGCCATTTTACAACTTATCAAATAGCAGAATGACAGAATGCAATAGTCACATGGGACGGAGGGACGTATGAATATCTTTTCGTCACTTGGAGACGAATGTGATTTGTCCTCCTGGTCACTAAAAAGTAAGACATTCGCCTATAGGTACATAATCATAACAACAACCAATACAGCATCATGCATCGTAGGGATCTCGTCTTAGTCGTTCTAACTTCTATGCATGTTCCATATATAGCATCGAGAATTCTCTCATAGCCTCAGACTAGACTCCACAGTCGCAGTAAAACGCCACCTCTGAGTAACAAAATACTGGTAGGTTATTTCATTCTGAAAGCTAATTATGTTATTATATGTTATTCACCTCGATTCTAAGCAGTGAAACCTGCCCCTGCTGTGCTACAGCCTGTCCATAGACAACCTACTGTTCTGTAATATGCCTCCACATAGACCCACCTGCGTGTATTCCATCTGAATTATTCCATCTAAATTTCATGATCATACATGTACTTCGTTCGCGCTACAGTTGTTAATGTAGCGACGGCGGATGTAAGTATCACATGGTTATTATCTGGCAGAATCACAAATGCCCTAATATCCTGTCCAGTCATCAGGGCTAAGCACGCATGTGGACTCCTGTGATTATGTCGCACAGCAAACTGTGGGAGCCTCGATATAGTAGTTTTTATGTATACGCAAATATACTGCACAATATTCTACATATACATTATATACTGTGATGTCCAGTGTAATGTCTGATCATATATGTTAGACTATATTGCACGGAGCCTTAAATTATGCTGATGGCTACGTTGAAAAGCGCCCTAATCGGGTGAATGTAGCTCTTGCTTCCTTGAATAAAAAAAAACACAAAAAAGATATATATATATATATCAGAGAATACACAGCCTCTTCATTTATGTACATATAATCTGAAATGTTGTATAGAGGTCTGTATGTATATTATGCACATAAATGGATGTAAATATGAAATGTTATGTGGCAGTGTGTCAGTATGTACCGACATATTTAACATGTCTATAGGCCGTGCAACCATATTGGGGACTGAAAACTAGTTATTTTTGTCTTAGTTTACAAAGTTTCTCATAACTTAGGTTTTAAACAATATACAAATTGGCAAAAGGTAGCATATTAAACCTAAGATTATGGGCTTTATTGTCATGTATACATTGAATTTTTTCAGGCAGTTGATCTGTTTTCATTTTTTATGTATATTCTCAGAAACCATGTTAAAAGTTAGGCAAAATGTTTGACTCCTAGAATATGAGTGAAGATTCTATAGAATTCCATGTGGAACAAAAATCTAAACCTAGTTTGATTAAGTAGAGAATTATTTTACAATCATTTTGATACCTTGACTTTTTTTGTACTCATAGTAGAAGTCAAAATGGACTGTTTTGTTATGACAAAATAAAAGTACCAAAAAGCCCCTTTTTGTGATATCTGCCATATATCAAAGCATTGTCAAGGTAGGCGAAAAATGGAGAAAAAAGGCTTGGTTGGGAAATTTGCAATATTTTGATATTGTAATTGCAATAAATGTTTTTCCTTTAGTTGTTATATATAAACAAATGCTTACTTAAACCAATTAGATATGCAGTACAAGTAAATCTATAAGATCTTTGAGGGAAACACTATTTTAATTGACATCCCACCATAGTCCCTAATATGCCTTCCTGACCTATAGGTGGGTCATACCCTACCCCCATTACACGTGCATATATATATATATATATATATATATATATATATATATATATATATATATATATATATATAGATATATATAGATATATATAGATATATATATATAGATATGACAAACTTTACCGCATATATTTTCACGTAGGTATTATAAATACTACTCTCCTTCGCACTCTGTAATAGTATATATATATATATGTCTACGTTTCTCATATTACATGCATTTCATATTCACTTTACATCACATTGATAGTTACAGATATATATGATGTCTATAGTAGCCTAGCGGTAAAATAACCCAATTCGGGGCTTTAAGTAGGAATCACACGATGGGATCCATGTACCTCATAGAGTGTTTATCTGAGACAAATACTGTGGAGATTCTGAACTGGAACACAATCTCCTCGTCTAAATTTTAGGATATCATTTCCCTGAGACATGTTTTCCCCCTTCAATTGTTTGCGGCATTTATCCCTGAAAAGGAACAGAATCTCATGAGATTTTGAACCCTGTGAGGTACATGAATCCCACCGTGTGAATTCCACTATGAAAAGGGAACAGAATCTCAGGAGATTTTGAACCCTGTGAGGTACATGGATCCCACCGTGTGAATTCCACTATAAAAAAGGGAACAGAATCTCAGGAGATTTTGAATCCTGTAAGATACATGAATCCCACTGTGTGAATTCCACTTAACAAGGAACAGAATCTCATGAGATTTTGAACCCTGTGAGATACATGAATCCCACTGTGTGAATTCCACTTAAGAAGGAACAGAATCTCATGAGATTTTGAACCCTGTGAGCTACATGAATCCCACCGTGTGAATTCCACTTTAAAAGGAACAGAATCTCATGAGATTTTGAACCCTGTGAGGTACATGAATCCCACCGTGTGAATTCCACTTTACATCACATTGACAGTTACACATACATGCTGTCTATAGTACTAGTAGCCTCGCCGTAAATTTACCCATTTCGGGGCGTTAGATTTCAAGCATGGCGCGTGCTCAGGCTTGACCCCCGTCGTACACATAGCGGCTACGAAAGCGCTGATTGTTTAGCATATAACACCGCACCTCAATGCAGCAATAAGAGCCGAAGGGGACATTATTTTTCGGCGGTCCCTGCATGCAGTCGGTTGATATTGCAGCGGTCGGCGTAACGCGAGAGCTGGCTCCTGCCCCATTCGCGCCATTATTGTCATTACAGACGTATCAAATCAGGGACCCCTAGCGGCCACGTCCTAAATAACCAATGAACGCAGGGGCAACTATCTTCCGCTCGTTTGGCGTCCCCTTCCGTGATAATGTTATGGCTGAGATTCCCACTGTACAAATACAGCGAACATGCCCTGACTAGATCTAATTGACCATTGTCGACCGGGGCCGGGTTGAGGTCAGGGCATGAGCGGGCCAGGGGCAAGGGGAATGAGTGGGGGGAGTTTGTCCTTTTGCTGGGGCCTATATAATACACCCCCTGCGCTCCTATTCACCCCTCAGTCCCACCTATCTCCCACATTAACAAAAGGGAAATGGGTACATTAAAGAAGAACCGCCAAGCAGAATCTGATTTCTAATTGAGGTGCTAAGGGACTTCACCCTCTTCACTCTAAAGAAAGGATTCCCTTACTGAATTCCACTTTCTTTTTATTCTCTTTTTTCTACCCGCTTCCCCCGTCTAGTCAGCCGCCAGCCGACCAGTCTACCGTCGTCGTCGGAAGGTCGTGGCCCAGTGGGGACTCTTTTCATAATTTGGGATAATATCCCACATGGTTCAAGTGAACTATTATCGGGCTGCACAATGGGTGACGCAGGGGCGGTTTTGTTCTGGATGTGGGTGTTGGGGGGTCAGGCGTGCCGTGTGGGGGCAGCCCTCACTACGTGGCGCTGCGGGCTCAACCAGATTCCAACACCTTTTGATATTAATCTGCATGGCAGTTGACTCGCAGCCCGTGGACAGGTTGACAAGGAGGGCTTTGTCCCTACTCGATCTGGGTCAAGAGCCCTGTGGACGCCCAAGACAGGGACGGAGGCTGACAAAGTACCGGCCAGACATTATTTCATATTGTGCTCGCTGCCCAACGTGGTCTAATGTGTAGCAATGCCGCGCGAAACTGGGTGCGCCACTAGCGCCTGACTGCCACCACCACCACCACCACCATCACAACCTCCTCCTCCCTCCCCCAACACCATCATCCCTACTACTCCCAGATCTCCCAACTGTTTGACAATACCGTCTTGCCAGAGCCTCCAATTTGAGATGAATACAATCCCACTGCCAGAGGCGAATAATAACGCTCCACTGACTGCGCGGCCGCCAACGTTTCTTGCTAATAAAGGCAAATGCTGGGGTGTTTTGCCTCCTCTTCCCGCACCTCCCACGTGCAGGAGTCGTGATCAGGCTTGGCTGTAGTGCGCATTAGTGCCCTTTCTCATTTTGGCGCTGTTGTCTTGCCAACACCGCCGCTGTTTACCCCCCACACAACCAGCACATTCCCTTGCTCTCGTATGTATTTTTTTCTCTCTCTCCCTCATTCTCTCTCTCTTTCTCAGTCAGGAGTGGGTGGGATTGGTGGGGATTTAATTCATTGTGATCAACGGTTTGTTGTTTGATCCGAGGTGGTTTCGATCATCAACGATTCAAGGGGTGGTGAAGGATGAGGGGAACTAACCCTAAAACCCACAAAATATAGAAGAGTTTGTGCAAAGAGACCCCGTCATAAATGAGTGCATGTGTTATTCAGCTCTGATGAGACCGCTTCGCCCACATCCCTCGACAATGCTGGTCTACGGCCAAGCTATGATTAACACCAATTAAAATTACAAATATTCTCCATTTCCTGCAGGATGCGACGCCCAATTACGGGTGTATTGTGTGAGCGGCTGTAACCGCCTCCAAATACTGGCTATTGGTAGGGGGGTGATTTTCAGGGTCGGGTATTGTTCAATGGCGGAGGGGCTCCATGGTAAAATTGCCAACCGCCAAGGTGTCCTTGGAGTCCTTTATGAGCTGGGAAATGATACATTATCAGGCAGTGTATTAAACACGCATCCGCCATAACTGAGTTTTTGTAATTAATAATAGAAAATGAAGATGAGATTTTTACGATAAAAAGGATGGAGAAGGAGGGGGAAAAAATATCACACGAACAAAACCCAGTCTTTTTAATTTGTACTGTTTGTGGGAATCGACTCCGAGTACCTATTCCAGTTTGGAAATTGGCGCTGCAGCATTTCATCCAGTGATTGTCTTTCAGAATATTCTTTTTTTTTCCAACGCGGGAATGAGTAACAAAACATGTGTATTACATGTAAATTGATCCATTTCGTCCGCATAGAGATCTAATTTAAATTCTCAAACTCCCCGTACCAAGCACTTAATTGCCAGTGAGAAAAATCTCCTGAAAATGACAACTGCTGAGAGCGAGCCCGAGAGTGGCACGCCTGTGAGATGCGTTTTTAATGATGTCACTAATTTGACATATTCATTCTATTTGCAAATGAGCATGGGTGACAAGATGTGCTGAGTGATACAGACGGCAGGCCGACCTAAAAGAAAGCTGTGTTAATTATGCAGAGAAGCGCGATGATTAGGAAACCAGGAGCAGTCGTCTTGGGGGAAAAGATGCCTTTCAAGTGACATCTCCTCCAATAGAACTAATTTTATTACTAGGGACCGCGGAGGCGTTGCAAATAGTATGCATTATTTTGTTTACGACGTTCAGCAGAGCGGAATAGGACTTTTCAAAGGTTCATTTCCAGATGTGCTCTTTGTTTCTTTTCTCAGCACCTGCCTCGTTTAAATATAAAGAAGATAGCTATGAATACACCATTATCTCTCACATGCCCCAATAGTCAATAGTGGATATGGATTCTTAATGTCATTGATCTGGGGAATACCCTAAGTATTCAGCATACAGATATTTATCACTTTTCATATAACTGTCATTATACGGGGCTCACTTAGTGTTTTTTTCTTAGGGGCTATCCATAAAATACGCACGCAGAATTTCTTAAATTTTTTACCCACCCCACACCACCTCCCAATTTTGTACGCAATAGAACATATAAGGAGCATACGCGAAATTTCAAAAAAAAATTGACCCCCCCCCCCCCTTAGTGCGTACATACTTTATGGATGGCCCCTTATATATCTATTGTTTCCTTTTTATCGGAATCATACCAGTACTATATAAAAATGAACCAAACTTATTGTATGTATATATATGGTTTTCAATACATCTACGAAATCCTACACATACCCCATACACGACAAAGACAACCTCTTCTTGGAAACCTCTCTGGGTGGTCATCGCGGAGTAAACTCAGATCATATTCGTGTAATTAATCCTTTATTTATGAAAGCTGCCCAGTGACAGGCCTTGGCTGACATAGCCCAGCGTGGACATGGCTTCCCGGTGCGTTGTTTACATGGCCCAGCTGCCTGCCTCACCTCCCCCTGTCAACTCTCTACAGCCCGGTCACTGACCAACCGTGTGCTGGCTCCACCTCGTGGGCTAGCGGTGAACTATGGCTCATGTCGCAAACTGTGGGTATATAGAGGATATAGAATGTACATACATTATACATTTAGGACCCAGAATAGATGTCACTGATAGGATTAACAAGGTCTGTTTGTGTGTCGCGATGCCTATGGCGGGTTTTGTTGGCGTGTTGTTGAGGGTAATGGATTCTTTGATAATATGTTTAATTTATTCTGATGGCCATAAAGCAGCCTGAATCGAGATTCTCCTTGGTTAATATATCATATAGAGACATAGTTAGTGTGACTGAATGGAATCTATTCAGAGATATTTTGGTTAGAAATTCTCACCCAGTTCGAATAACGAGGTGAGTATTTCGAGGAACAGATTCCATTCAGTCACACTCACTATGTCTCTTTATTATTATACACATTTAATCATAAAGATTGCAATTCTACAACTCACTGAATAGTAGAATGACAGAATGATAGTATTCACGTGGTACGGAGGGACATATGAGCATTATTTCATCACTCGGAGACGAACGGAATTTGTCCTCCTGGTCAGTAGAAGTATGTTATTCGCTCATAGGTATACGATATTGTATACATTGACCTCGATTTCGTGTATATATTGAAAATAAAAAGCAAATGGTCCAAAACTTCCAGATATTCGTACACACAAGGGAACTTTGCAACCAAACATGCCATAAATCTACCTCAAACTCGATGGTGACTATGTGCTACTGAGTGACATGGGAGGCATAACACCCCCACCCCTGAGCGTATAGAGACGGGGGGAGGGGGGTGATTACATGGAGTGGTTAAGAAGAGTGACAGTTTGTGCATGTAACCCTCATAACGTTGATGACTGATCCCCTGTCTTCAAGTTACTTACTAAACACTACCGCTAACCAGATGCCACGGCCACTTGTTTGGGCTGGAGTCCGGGTGAAATGCTGTCAGTTAGTTACTCGGACGGGGGTTACGTCTCAGCGGGTAATATTGTCTGTCATATGAACCGGCCCAGCCAAAGCGGTACTCGTATTTGGCCATGGCTAATTGTTCAGCTCGGATGAGCGGGCAATGTCATAATGTTGTATGTATAGACGATCGATAATGTAAAATAATCATCACAGCTGTGAATCACCAGTATCAGCTGATGATGGGGGTGGGTGGGTGGGGGGGGGGGGGGTGAATGGGGGGTCTGCCAGACCTAGAGCATTCCATGGGAAAAATTCCATGAGCGACTGATGACTGTATTATTCGTCATTAACACGTTGTGTAAGGTTATGTATACCTTGTACTGACTAGCCACAGTCTGGTATTGCCCCTCGGGCTATACTGAACCCCGTACCACCCGCGTGGCAGTGGTGATGGGTCACATGCCGTGGCGTTACGCATTTGCTCAGGGTACGTATTATAAGTGGTCTCTTAATTCTAGATACCACCCATTGTAAATTGTAGGTTTGCAATGTTGAACGAGACTAGCTTCCTGAAATCGATATCAAACCAACGACGCTGTGTGTCATATATAGTCAGTGTTGTCAAGTCTTTCATACATAAAGGAAACCTATTCAAGTTTATGGTCAGAGCTTGTATCCCATCGAGTTTGAATCGCGTAGTAATTCATAAGGCGAAGCTGCGTGAATTAAGACAGGCCTTAAGATTGACTTCCCGACTGGATAAGAATTTCATTGGGAGGTCAGACAAAATCGTGGCAGTGGACAATGTTTCTATGATTTGCTCTATGAAAGCCCACGATGGATACTGATAGGTGCCGATTGGATACGCCAACAGTAGAGCTCCCTATAAGATCCAACATGTTGTACTTTTCGTAGCCTATCTTAACCTATCGGTAGCTAATCATAGCCATGGAGCATGATTCACTGATTGGATCACACCAGAGCTCTACGATTCAAGGTCCCTTCCAATTACCTCCCGATAGGATACGATTTTGTCATTTCCAACCGTAGCCTATCAGGAGCTCTGTCGTAGACCATCGGCGTTGGTGGGTTCTTAGAAGGAAACCCACGAGATGAAAAAAGTTTAGTCCGTAGGCCTACTCCACCGAGTTTGACTGCAGAGTAATTCACGAAGTGAAGCTGAGTGAATTACTCTGTGGTCAAACGAGGTGGAGTACAGACCAAGTTATTTTCATCGAGTGGGTTTCTGATTTTATCTCACCCCGTATAATATTAATTATTGATGAAATGAATCACCCAATTAGCCATTGAGTATTGCGTACACGAACCTCACGGCCGTGGAGTACGAGTTCCTAATATTAAACCTATGGAGAAAAATACCGGGATGAGATAAAAGGCCTTACTACACTGCACCATCGTCGCCTACCTCCCACCAACGAGTACTTATACTCGTTGCTCAAATCCATACCCCAACCGCCCAAGTCGTCGGTATGCGGGACTTCCTCACGCAACACTCTAACGCCTGTTCCACCACTCCTCATCTCACCCAGCTCACAAAAGAGGCTACACACGTTTATAAAATGTAAGGTCTTGAATGGGCACACAGTCGAGTGTCTCCATATCCCCTCCTTTCTCTCTCCTTCCCTCTCTGTGTCTCTCTCTCTCTATCCTCCACTTCTTTCACAAGCCTCGCGTTACCTTTTAGAACAAGCATTAGTTATCGCACAACGCTGTATACACAAAGACGTCGGTGTCAAGTGTGTTTTTAAAGGGTCAATACTACTTGGTTCCGAAGCATTAACCAATACGGTCTCATCACAGCCGCCTCAGTCGCCTATCCACTACCATATGCCACCTCTCCTCGCAGTAAAAGCGGCTGACATAAGGCAACCTTCTCTGTTTATGCCCACCCATTCATCAACAGCCGTCTTAATCTTTTGCCTCTGGTCACAATTTCCGCGGGTTGTTTACCAAGCAACCGCTCCTCCTACCAAACGGCTTTAGTCTCTCGCCCTTCATCGTGTTGTTTATCTTTATCTCTCTGTAGATTCAACATTGGGGATTCGTACTCAACGCCCATGGAGTATTTAGAAAATAATACTCAATGGGGGATTATGTCACAAATGTTGGATGATGAGTCAATGTGAGAGGAGAGATAAATTCGGGAACCTATGAAAATCTATACGGTCAGAGCTCGATCCCTTCTCATTTGAATCGCTACGTAATTTATGTGGCTTCACCTTGTGAATTATTACGCTATTCAAACTCGATGGATATGAGCTCTGACTGTTAACTTTCATATGCTTCCTCTATAGTATATCAACAGTGTCATGATAATACAATCATGTCATATTTGTTTCACTGGTGCAAGGTTCTGGTATGTTTCCTTTTTCCAGTTATTGTTCATCGTTGGAGTGAGCAAGTGTGGTCTATTGGATATACAATTGTGCATCGATGGATTGTTCACTTGTTCATACAGAATAGACAAGTTACTACTTTGACTATGTACCTGCTTTTTTCTGGATTAATAAACGGAGTTCAGCTCTCTTATAAAAAAAATACAAGCATGTCAGTATAGATCTATATAATGTATATTTTAATAAGCGTCTTTAATTCTATGCCTGTTATAATCTACCTCGCTAGAGTATGAGAACTACTGAGACTACAAACCAACCTCTTTGGCCATGTATACATGTACATCTTTGTGTCTGATCCTCTTTCTGATATCTCTATATAAACATTATGGACCGCTCTAGTATTCTTTTATTGTATTGCTGTATGCAGTGATTAAGAAAAGTTTATGTCGAGGATTCCGTATGTTGAATGGTCCGGGCTAGTGATGGCGATGCATTCCGCATCAAAAGTGACTAACAATGAGGTCTTGTATAAAACTTGTTTATCCCACATGTCAACATTCAGAGCTCGAACAGGCGTTGGCCGGCACACAAAGGCAGCGCTGTATAATTTTAGGCCGGCGTTAGTATAATTCTCTGTGGGGATGAAACATCATAGGTGTGGGGATCTCAGTTGGGATGTGTTTATTCCTCTGTGCGAGTCTCTCTGTCTGTAGGCCTCACTCTCTTAGCAGATCTTTCATGGCACTAGCGCTTAGTAATCTCTGCCTCAACCCAACACTGGTTCCCCAGGTATCCAAAAACATGGTTGGAACCAGCCTACATTTTGGATTCAAAACAGGGTAACTGTCAAAAGTCATTTAATTCAAACAACTCGTGTATTATGAGTTGGGAAATACTGTAATTGTTAAATAAGCATCACAGAATTCCAGCTGGTTCTTTTTGAGATCTACACCACTTTATAATGTGGAGCCACGGTTGATCACGCTGCCCCTTCGAATGAGCACATGTGTCATGTTGACAAACAAAACCCTACAACATTCTTTCCACTGAAGAAAGTAATCCCTAGGACTATGTCTGGTTTGACATAACAAATAACAGGAATGAGTGTATATCATTTACCATATAAACCTGTTCATCTCTATTTACAAGTTAAAACACAAAATACTCCTCAAAGCGTTCAGAATATAGGATATATGAAAAACAGGCGTATGGGCCAGATTTTGTCCCCAAACAGGCAGTTTGTGGCAGAGATACAAGCGGCCACAGGAAGTAGAGAGCAAGATCTCTGCTAGGAGAATGTGTAGGCCTACGTTAGTGTGTATGTGTGTGCGTGAGTGTGAGTAGATATGTGGGTGTGTGCGGGTGTGTAGATGGGTGTATGTGAGTGTGTAGGTGAGTGTGCCTGAGTGTGTAGGTGGGTATGCCTGAGTGTGAAGGTTGGTGGGTGGGTGCGTTTGTCGGTCCGTCAACGCTCCGCGTCGTAGGTCAATGAATGCCGAGGTGGGCGCTGGGGGGCGCCACTCTCGACGTGGAGGCATTGTGGGTTGTCTCACATCTCCGACTTGGCCTGGTGAGGGTCCCTGTGATCACCGCCTCCAGTGGGTCTCCAGTGTTAATTACCCCAGCACTATCAGCCCCCGCCAGGCCTGGTCAACACCAGGTCATGTATGAACACCCACCCCCCACACACCCCACCCCCTGCCACCCTCAACCCGTGCCCCGCCCACCCATGGGATAAAGATCCAAAGCCTGCTACCCACCAGCTACTGTTCCCTGGTAATGACAACGACTGGGGCAACTCTTCTCGCATTCGTACACACGCTGACCTTGGAGATAGGTCATGATTAGGGTGGGAGGGGGTAGGAGCCTGAGGTGGGGGATAGAGTGCAGTGGGTTATGGAGGTGGCTGGGATGAAAGCCTTGTCTTCCGTGGCACTAGATGCTATTGTATCCATCTCTCCTGGGTTGCCATTGTCTGCTCTGTGGCTTTGTCATTTTGGCGACAGGCGAGAAATTGGGGCACGAGTTCTGATTGGTTCTAAAGCAGAGTCATTTTAGGTCATTTTGGGCACCATTTTAGGGTCCTAAATATGTTCTGCCTATGGAATCTTCTCATCTATAAATGTACAGCAAATGTTGATGATACAGAAATTTACTCTTTACACCTTGCGGCAAATTCTGTATTTCTTTTGGTAGCCTGTCACACAATTTATTTTCTAGGTATAGCGACGAATATCTAGATTTCTTAAAGTTCGGTCTTGATATTATAAGTTTCACTCTCTTTGTACTTCTTGTCCTATCATCTCCTTCATAAATACTTTCATCTTGAGCCCACCATTTGATTCAGTCTGAGAGATGTCCTATTCGCCCTATAAAAAGATGCCTGATTTCACACTTACCATGCAGTTCTTCATTGTGAATCTCCCTAACACTATATGTTTTCCAATTTCAGTTCTCGGGTTCCTGTTAACCAAGGTTAACTTGGCTCTCATATCTTTGATCATAATACAAAGCATTGCATCCGAGTATTCTATGACAGGTAGTAGCATATAGTTCAGGCTATATGCTACTACCTGTCAACTTAAGCAGCACAACTTCTGAAATTCATTTAGATTACATTCTCTCGTTATTTTGTCAAAGTAGTGTTTACGATGTATTTTCTCATCTATTACTAACCCAAATACTCATATATTCATTGTACCAATTTATGTTTATCTAATCCTTTCTTATAACATACCCACATTACCTTTGTTTTATCACTATTAATGTGCATTGCATTTCTATTTATTCACTTATACAGCAATCTCAGTCCCCTATCGGTTTCAGAATATAAATGTTCCACAAAGTCTTCTCTTTAACGCTAATAAATCATAGATATATATATATATATACGTGTGTGTGTGTGTGCGTGTGTGTGTGTGTGTGTGTGTGTGTGTGTGTGTGTGTGTGTGTGTGTGTGTGTGTGTGTGTGTGTGTGTGGGTGGGTGTGTGGGTGGGTGGGTGTGGGTGTGGGTGTGTGTGGGTGTGGGTGTGTGTAAGGCCCGGCGTCCACCTACTACGATATGGCACCGATATGGTCTACGATGCACCTCCCGATAAAAAATCAAAATCGCGTCGGAGGGTTACCTGATATCGTTTCTGCGATTAGACACCGATAAAAACCACATACAACGCATGGTGGATTGGCTTGTCTAGACATATGTCTACGATTTCTCACCTTCCCGATATGGCACCGATTTTGACATTTTGCATCGATGCCATATCGGGAGGTCTACGATTCTATCGTAGTAGGTGGACGCCGGGCCTAATACAACGCGAGTCTACTGACGCATGTAGAAGTCCTAGGAAAACTTCTATAGATTAGTTCTCTTATGTTTTATTCTGGAAGGGCGTCATGACCGACAAGAAGTCGAAAATGACGGAGGCAGACGACAATTTCTATATTTTTGAATCTGAAGCGAGTCAACACTTATAGTAACATGACACTCTTACTTTATCACGTGTTAGGTGGAGACCCCACGTGAGGCCATACATACTAGGACTCCTCCAAACAGAATCGCGAAGCCTCAGAGGAATAGGTCGCCAAGACATTGCTTCCGATCCAAACAAATGAAATACATGTAGGTGGTATTCTTTCTACAAAGGTGTCTTTTCATGAACATCTTGTGACTTTATATCGTATTTCATATAATGATAGAAAGGTAATTCCAATCGCCAACGATGTAGCGCGTGCAATAACAATATTAATACACATTGTATATTGCTCTTCATTAACGGTTAATAGGCTAGAAAATACTATATGTGGACTAAGGACCGACATTGGTTGAATAGGGCATATAGCTATTGTGCTATGGAGGCAGCCATCTTGCCCCCAATGCCAGAAAAAAACACCAGGTGGCTGGTCCAGTTATCAATGGATATTATCAAGATTATTTTCGGGGGCTTGCCATAAAGGGGTTTTAGCCCTGTGTCACAATTATGATATGATTAATTCGGTTGTCCCCGTACTAAAATGGCGGTATCTTACAATATCCTGGCGGATGATAGCGGAACTAGCAATCACTCTGTGTCTCTATGGTATACAGATAAGGGTCTATATGTAGGATCCTAGATTATTAAACGGGCCCCAGTTATCTGACGAGTAGTCCACAACTATACAGGAATGACACGCTGCTATTTCATACGTGCAACCCTGCGCAAGAGCTTCCACATTTCCTGAGTCAATTTTGATCCTGAAATGCGAGATAGTAGACAATTCCAGACATGTATGATTTGCAGATATATATTTCCCGAGACAAAGATGGTCATTCGTCGAGGACGCGAGTATGTCTGGCTGATACACACTGTATATTATACGGTGTATTACAAGGTGCAATATTTATATAGAACGACCTGACCATGCTGTACATGCTATAAAACGGGATGGGAAATTGTTGCTTTTTACTGAACGAGGCCCCAGGCCGAGTTCTGGTAGGTCGTTTTATATTTATTCTATACCGAAAAGTAATCACATCTTACCATATATTGGCATAGAAGACATATATGTGAAAGCCCACACACTGCTGAGGTTTAAGGCCTGGCGTCCACCTACTACGATATGGCTTCGATATGGTCTCCGATATACCTCCCGATAAAAAAACAAAATCACGTCGGAATGTCACCTAAAATCGGGGCAGTTGACCACGGTTCTACGATTAGGCACCGAAAAATATCCATTAAGATGCATGGTTGATTGGCATGTCTAGACATATGTCTACGATTTTGAACCTTCCCGATATGTCTCCGATATTTACTTTTTGTATCGGTGCCATATCGGGAGGTCTAAATTTCCATCGTAGTAGGTGGATGCCAGGCCTAAACGTGTTCAGTATAACAGTGTACTGCACAGGGTTCAGTATCTAATTTATACTGCACAGGGAGCAGCAGTACGTAATTATCAAATATACTACATGGGTATATAATAAATACATGTATATAACTTATAACATAACACAATTTTTTATTTTGCAATGCATGTTGTAACAACAAAACATCGCGCAATTCAAATTAGCCAAATGTATCTTGGTTCTGTGATAGATAATCACAGATACATCATAATGTCTTATTATTATTGCTCATTTTCTGACTATTAACTGCTTTTGATTGTTTCTTTTTCTAATCTTAAATTATAGCTGGTCAGAGTTCAGTATATTGTCCAACTGGTTTTCCTACACTGATTCAGCAGAGCATTTCCTTTAGCTCATTTGGTATGAATACATACAAAATGAGATGAAAGCAGCAGTAAATCGAGAGATAAAATTACTACGATAGTATAGAGTATGCATTACTTATTATTCTCGTGTTTGAAGGAAGTGAGCTGAAAATTGCCAACGTAAGATATACATATTACTGTACAGCTGCTGGAAATTGGCCAATTATGGACGATATTGTAATTCTGAATATATTAAGACTTAACTCGGCCTGGCTTGCTAATCAGAAAATCAGATAAGGACCATCTGGAGGCCTAAGAGAGAAATTGATGAGTGTTTGACCCGTGTCCCCGTTCGCCATCGAGTTTGGAGTGTGCAGTAATATGAACGAGACGATAGCCGAGTGAATATTCCGAAGCGCTACAAACGAGATGGTGAACGGGGGACTCAGACCAAACATGAAGACATGCATGTTTCTGATCTTATTTTAGCCTGGAAATGTTTATTTACCTATAACCCATTGATTATGAGTTACCATACTCGCAAGCCTGTTGAGTACAATTCCCTAATGTTAACCCTATGGACTGGCAAAGATAATAGGAGGCGAATTAGACTGGATGTAATATTAGGGCCGCCTGGAGAGATAATAAACAGAACTTGAGCAGCCGTGGTCGTGTTTACTTATTCTACATTGTGTTAAACTTTCCTTCCTATTTAAGAACCCGTTAAGAAATATTTTCGGGGATTATAAATCATGGCATACTGTCCTCAAAAATTATTGATAGTGGTTTGTGAATTCATACTCATAACTCACATAATGTTTTATTGTCTTGAATTAATTTATAGTGATAAATTCTAATTAAACCCTATGTGAATTTGATTTTTTTAAAACCGCTTTCTCTGAAATCTGATATAACTAGAGTTTTATATATTGCACATACATTATCGACAATATATCTGGTTTTGTACTGATTATCTAAAAACCACTGGGTGATACACTGAAAATGATGAATATCATCTGTGAAACAAATAACGTACATAGCTCATCTCCACATGACAGTGTATACCGAGGTTCTAGGCGGGCCTTCCTCGCCTGAATGGGCATGCGCGCTGGTATGGCGTCTCTGGACTAGACGCGGGTGAGACGCAGCCAGCCGGGTCCCGCGTAGGCACCATGGTAGACTGGCTCCAGTCCCTGCACCCTATGGCTACCCCTCCACCTACATCACCCCTCCTCGCAGGGATACATTCCTGGGCCTGTCAGATGTCAGGGGAAGTCCCAATGTTGCAAAGTAGTTTTATTTCTTAACAATGTCCATACTCAAAGACTCGAGCAAGTCTAGCACCATGGGTGTGTGCCAGTTATGGAAAAGATTGATCACTGCGGCTGATTCCCAGGGACAAATGGAGCGCGGCCGTAGGATGCACCGCTATCCCTTCACCGAACCAGATTTGTCTTATGCCCAGTGCTAGCGCCAGGGGTCGCGCAGGATGCTCCTCGGGGGTCGCCCAGCCGGCCGGCGCGGTCACATGACCACGGTCGGGGTCACGTGATAGAGGATCAATAGCTGGACCGTTTATCAGAATTAATCGCGGCGATCAATAAGTCGGCTAATGGATGCTGGAGGTGAGATTGACCACTGCTCCTCTGCTGTTCCGACCCCCTGTACACCACCCCCTTCCTCCTATACACACCACACAGTCCCCCACCCCCATGCCTTATAGCAGCCACCCACCATTTCGTCCAGTGGCCAGTCATCGATGAAACTCTGATGAGTTGGACAACAAGAAGCATATACTACTCTAACTGACCATCTCTTCTCCAACTCACTGTACGTCAATATATAGAACTCACTGCTACGACAGCACAAGGAAAATGGGAGATATTATAATACAATAACTATGAGCACTAGTCTACATACTAGTCTACATATATCATTTATATAAATATATATATATATATATATATATATATATATATATATATATACATATATATGTCTTTCTCTCTCTCTATATATATATATCTATATATATATATACATATATATATAGAGAGAGAGAAAGAGAGACCGAGAGACAGAGAGACAGAGAGAGAGAGACAGAGAGAGACAGAGAGAGACAGAGACAGAGAGAGACAGAGAGGGATGGATAGATAAAGAGATATTAAGGTTATACTCTATTAAGCTTTAAACTCATATTCCCAAACTTTCCACAATATAGTGTCTCGCCAGAGTGGTTGATATTGTGGGAAATTGAATCATATGATTGAGAATCCAATAGCATGTTCCAAACTAACTGTTTAGAATCTACCAGGAAACCAATGCTTATGAGTGTCTAAAGCCCATATACATCATATATGGATACTTACGACAGATTCATAGCCAGGTTACATACCACCCAGCTTTGTCTATAGTGTCCGTATATTATACCAAGTATGTCTTGTCTCCAGTTGTCATGACCTGTGCTGCGGATATCAAACATATTTTAAATCCAGACCAAAGGGACTGCCTTCTCACCTTCCTCATTCCCTTACAAATAGGTAGAGCATGCGGTCATGCCACTAGTCCATAACTAGGAGCAAGTGGTATAATCATCGTTGATGAATGAGCGTGCAATTATGAATAAATAACAATTCAAAGGTTTTCAATAAATTCAGTCTATGGATCATTTTCTGTAATCCACTTGCACCCAGTCAACTTGCCCCTTCCGCAACTGTCTGGGTCCAGGATCCAAACACATCAAGCACCAGTAGGTCAATGAGGTATTATCATTCCCTGTATGCTGAGACGAGACTAGCATACTCTTTATCTAACCCCTTACCACAAGATTATCCACAGGAATAACAGAAAAAAATACTCAATGATTACCCAAGTAAAGTGACAATACTACACCACGGTTGTGGCAGTGTGAACATCAGATGACGTCATATGATTGACCAAACAGCGGCCAGGATTTCAGATAAAAGGCAAGACATCAACATGAAGATTTAAACATTCCTAACTGGATTTGCGAATGATATGAATTATTCTCATATTGTGATACTATTTAATGTCATTGAAAGGGGTGAGATAAATCCAGAACTGCACTCGTATCATATGAATACACACTACTCCACTTGTTTGGATGTGCCGTAATCGTCACGGGGCTTCACCTCGCTGACGATTGCGGCACATCCAAATGCATGGAGTATTGTGTATTTATACAATTTTCGATTCAGTTCTATATAAGTACCTGTGCGTCTTCTCAGCTTATACTGATAGCTATCTATGGTTACACACAGTAAAACAAGTGCAATGTATGATAATGTGTTCAGTGAAAATCTATAAGTCTAGAAACCAACTCTTTCTAACTAACATGCTGCTACCGTAGCAATTATGATGCTGAGAACTACAATTGATTCATGTTTGAATATTCGGTTCTAGACTCACAGTAACTGTTATAGAGAAGATGTACAGTGATCAATTTCTCCCTAAGTACAACTTCACATTATTCATATATGTGTTGAGAATATGCAGAACGGCATCACTCCTTTCAAACCAAAGCCATTACCGTTTGGAAAGCAGTGTGGGCAATGACTATAGCGAACGTGCGAGCCAGCCGTCAACAAATAACGAATCCCTCTCCCGCGGCCATGCTTTTTCGCTTTCCTCCAGTGAGCATCACTATAGATCATATCTAATGACGTAACCAGCCTCCTCTAACGACCTTGACCCCGAGTTTGACCCCCAGAGGTCAAGGTCATTGTCCAGCCCTATGTCCGGCCGAGGACTTATGACGCATGCGTGGAAGGGGGTGATGGATGTGGCCTTACCGTGGTGCAGCTATTCATTCCATTAGGGGAGAAACACCCGCCGCTCGCAACGGGCCTCACTACATTGAATATGGTTAATATCCATCTTCCGGCGCCGCCGCCATTAGTTATTCAGGCAGAATTACGACCAGCCACTCGCAGCCAGCCGACCCCTGCACGGGCCTTTGTGACCCGACCGGCCCCTGAAGGTCGGCCCGCTTTTGTAGCGGCCGGATGTGCCGGGCGAACAAATTAAAATTCATATCAATGGCCAGTGAGAGTGAAGGAATGCCCCATGCAGTTGGGGGAGCAGGGTGGGGCTGCTGGGGCGAGGCAAGACAGGCTTAGGCGACACGGCTGAGGCCAAGGTGGGGCTGAAAGGGCTTCGTCAGGACTAGGTGGGGTAGGGCCAGTTGGGGTAACGCTATCGTATAGGCTGTAGTGTGGGGGAAGTCGGGGTCAAGAGGAATTGCAGGCCCAGCATTGGACTTGCTAGGTGGGGATGGGGCAAGAGGTAATTGTTCGGGTTGGCAGGGCCATGTTAGGGTTGAGTACATGGTGTGGTCGGGTCAGGTCCAAGTGGGGCTGTTGTATTGTTGTTGGGGCCAAGGACTTGAGTTAGAGATTTGAGCGGGGTAAAAGATGAGACACACTGAGGCTACTATAAGTGTCTGTGCTTATCTGTATACTGCATGTTGGTTACATGATAGGGTAGGTACAAGGTGTGATGAGGTGGGATGAGGAGACTCTAGGTAGGGACAGATTGAATGGCCAGATATACGAATAAGTCAGATAGAATGAGATTAGACAAGGTGAATGTCAGGTGGAATGAAGAGACACAGGTAAGGGTCAAGTGGAATGAGGAGCCCTGGTCAAGTGGAATGAGGAGACACACGGTGAGGTTCAGATGGAATGAGGGGACACAAGGTGAAGGTCATGTGGAATGAGGAGATGCAAGGTGAAGGTCAAGTGGAATAAGGAGACACAAGGTGAAGGTCAAGTGGAATGAGGGGACACAAGGTGAAGGTCAGGTGAAATGAAAGGACACAAGGTAAAGGTCAGGTGGAATGAGAGGACACAAGGTGAGGGTCAAGTGGAATGAGGAGATGCAAGGTGAAGGTCAAGTGGAATAAGGAGACACAAGGTGAAGGTCAAGTGGAATGAGGAGACACAAGGTGAAGTTCAAGTGGAATGAGGAGACACAAGGTAAGGGTCAAGTGGAATGAGGAGACGCAAGGTGAAGGTCAAGTGGAATGAGGAGATGCAAGGTGAAGGTCAAGTGGAATGAGGAGACGCAAAGTGAAGGTCAAGTGGAATGAGGAGACGCAAGGTGAAGGTCAAGTGGAATGAGGAGACGCAAGGTGAAAGTCAAGTGGAATGAGGAGACGCAAGGTAAAAGTCAAGTGGAATGAGGAGACACAAGGTGAAGGTCAAGTGGAATGTGGAGACACAGGGTGAAGGTCAGATTGAATGAGACAAGATAAAGTTCGGTGAAATGAGTTACACAGGTAAGGGTCAAGTGGAATGGGGATGTTGAGTCAGGTGGAATGTGGGGGATGTGTATACAGTATAAGTCCACGTCCAGGGGTGAGTAGATTCAGTGACCACCCCTCACTCCATCCACCCCTCGAATATGATATATCACCACACCCCACGACCTAAAGACACTCTGTGACCTACCAGACACACGTTTATGACAGATTTAAACCCCCGCTCCTTCATACGACCAGCCCTTTTGTTGTGCCCTTCACACCAGTCTCACACTCCTGTATTGGACCAGAGGTCTGGGGGCATTGATAGAGAGGGCAATATGTATGTACAAGGGCGGGGGTGATGCCTTCTTTACCACGAGCCCCATGCAGCTGTACACATACACAGACCAACACCTCATCCTAATTAAATACTTTGAAAAATTGCGACGAAACCTAATACACCGGACCTGGGCCGAATCGACCAATAGAATTGAGACGGGGTGCCAGTCGATGGGCGCACTGTCCCTTAGTGTAATACTAAGCGGGGAGGAAGGCGGTAGCAGTTGGTACTTTGGAGGCAAAGCCCCATGAAGGCACACACTCACACACATACAGAAACTCTCCATGATACTGCAAGGCATGGAGTATAATGCCCTCCAACACCAGTGAGCACTACCGCCACCACCCCTCAACACACACACACCTAACCCCCCCCCCCCCCCCCCGCACAGACACAGGAGTTGCACCAACAGGGCCTTAGACACGCACACACAGCTTTCTCCTTTTCATAATCATTAGATTAAGCTTGCGCCTTCCACATGGACCGATCCCACAACCTCACAACACCCTCCTCTCTTTTTAACACCTACCCACCCCACCCCTCCCTCCATCCCCAACCATCCCTCCCTCCCTCCCACTCCCATACCCCACCAACCTTTAATAATCACCTGTGGGGTCCGCTAGGTGGCGTGACGTTACGTTGCCATGGCTGCGCGCGTTCCTACTCGCAGGAATGTAACCTGATTGGCCAGTCAGCCCTTCCATTAGTAACTCAGGCTACCAGCCGAGGGCGCCCTCGGCCACCATATTGATGGCCCTTCTGCTGACCTGTCAAAATTAGAGGCTTCGGCTCAAGCAGCTAATGCATGGGCGGAGGCGAGGGCACGGGCAGGCGCCTCAGCCATGCTAATATTCTCTGCACAGTCCTGCCTGACAAGGCTCCCTTGGGCTGCCCCTAGTGCACTGCGGGTGAAAGGCCTTCTTACCACGGCCTCCCTGCTTTGTATCTAGTTAAGGAATGAAGCGAGTAGTTATGGCAACAGTACTATGAAGTAGATTGTCCATCACCATTGACGGATTGGCGGGTTTGCTGGGGTGCAAACACTGGAGCTGTGCACGGGAAGGGTGGTCGGCACTTGCACGAAATTGCAGTTATTCTGGGCGTAAGGAAAGACACGGAAGCCATCTCCAGTTGGTTCAATATGTTACACAGTGATGTATTAAAGGGAGTGAGGGATTTTTTTTCTCATAGACTTAACATTGGGAACTCGTATCCAACGCCCATGGAGTACATGTATTTAGAAAAATATACTCAATAGGGTATTATGTCACAAATGTTAGGCAATTAGTCAATGTGAGGTGTGAGATAATTTCAGAAACCTAGTCAAGTTTACAGTCAGAGCTCGATCCAATCTTGTTTGAATCGCCATGTAATTCACGCAGTTTCGCCTTGTGAATTACTATGCTATTCAAACTCGATGGGATACGAGCTCTGACCGTAAAGGTTTGCTCTGATAATCAGTAATTCCGAAAAGCAGAATAAGAGACATCATAAAGAATACTTTAAATACATCGAGCTATAGGATATTTCTCTCCTTTTTTTAACAACATCTGCGAATGATAATTTACTTCCCACCGAAGACGATGCATCAAAGAGTGAGGGTAGGCTGACACAAATAAACCCCGGACCTGATAACGGCATATTCTGCCCATGCAGCCCCTCCTTCAATCCCCAGCCCCACCCACCGACCAGAACATTTTACGATAGCTAAAATTTCACGCTAAATACAAATATCGACAGGAAATAACACCGGCTGACGTTGCGTATAGCCATCATCGTTAAGATCCCCTGTAGCCCCTCCAAAGAGAAAGACGTCGGGGTCGCACGACGTGAACCAAATTGGTAAATTTCGTCGGCAGTAATGACCTCCACCGAATTACGAGTGAGTCATGACAATATTTCCAAATTAACGCGACATTGCCCACGGTTGATATGTCATTAGTAGGCGGGCGCTTCCACATGCCCGGCCGTTTAGCTTTATTATTAGTGCTAAGTCCCTTATCACTACTGTTATGCTCTGTGATTTCTTGGCTTCATTAGTGACGACAATTTCACCGGCTCCGGGCTGCTATTGTGACAGGCAAGGCCTTCTCGGCAGGCCCGAGTGACGACTTAGAGATGCACTTACCCCTCCGACAATCGCCACATATTGTCAGCCTCACATGCCGGCCCTTTTATTTTCTGCAATTCTTGATAGCTAGATGTATTTTCTTTCAGCCTCGCTGACAAGGGGAGAAACATCTCTTAGCATCATGGAAGTTGAAGGGAGGAGGGGACGGGGTAGTTTTTGTGGAGGGGAAAAAGAGGGAAGGAGGGCATATTTTTAGGCACAAGAAAAACCGTCATGCAAGTGTCGCCTATAGCTGTGGGAGGCAGGGGTGATGTTACAGGGGAATGGGGGTGGGGATGGCGGGGTGTACTGTGGCCTATAGAGTGTGGCGGGTAAGGTTGAGGCAGGGTGAGGTAGTGCAGGATGTCGCGAGGACCGCTGCTGTCATAAGGAAATGTTATTTGAGTTGGTGGTCGTTCTGGACTGCGCCATGAGCTGCTCATGTGTGTACACTGAGCAGCTCGCACAGAGGCTCACGGGTCAGCGGAATTTACATTAATCAGCGGCGCACCGGGTGCCTAGGGCCGGCCGCGGGAAACTCGAGTCGGACTGTGGCCACTGCGTGTTTGCCCGCTACAAGTTGTGACAATTAGCAATATTAAGCCGGATTGGGTCAGGGTGGATGCTGTTACATTCGGCAGCGGGTGTGTGAGTCACTCAGTGAAGCCCGGCTAGTCGGTCGTCCATCCACCGCCGCCGCGTATCTCCCCCTACCCACACACACTACCCGGACAGGGCAGGGGAGCATACTGCAGGGCGGGCATGCAACCCCCACCCCCTAAGAGCAGCTCAGTGGCAACTGCTCTCGTCGCCCCAGCTAATCACCCTCAGCCTCTCGCACGCGCAGATAGATGGCATTGTCGCGTTTCTGCCGCCCTTTTTCCCAATGCGCCCGTGTGGGCCGCGCGTTTTTACAAAGCCCCAATGGCATGCTGGAAGCTCCATCATTTCCCGCGCCGCGCAACGCCAGTGCTATAGCTTCAGGGGAGCACTGTCATGGAGAGGGGTGTGTGTGGGTGTGTGATGGGGGGTGCTAGGGGGTGTGAGTGGGTGATGAGTGGGTAGTTACCCCTCAGTCCCACCACTCTCTGCACACTGATTGACTTGTCTGACACGCTTTAGTAACCCTCACCCCCCAACACACACTTGTAAAAAAAATAACACATTAACAAAAAAACAAGCAGGGGGGCATTTAAAAAACACAGTAGGGTAAATCCCCTGTGGCAAGCATGCAGTCGGTAATGCACGTGTTTGGCTGGTTTTTACCCTATGTTAACACCCGGCCTTAAATGCACTCCGGGGATCGCGGTCTATAGGTGACAAATTGTCTTTTTCCCACGGTCCTCTATCCCCCGGGGGTGGGGAGCGGGGGAGCCCGCTTCTCACACCCTGCTCCCGGGTGTGCTGTTTTATTCCGCAGAGATCCCTCCCTCGTTTTTCACTCCCATGAAACAGAAGCCCGGCAGATACACAAGGGAAAAAAGAGAAGCGGTTAATTGAATCGTCACAGACAGATTTCCTAACAAAAAAAAAGAAACATGTTGCTATACCATCTGGTAGGCTTCCGGATACTAGAGCTGATACCAACAATCATGCCCAGGAAAAAAAGGTCTTAATAAAGTGATGAACGATGTCTGTTATCTAGCCAGGGGCCATGATTTATGTTTTTGAAACACTATGACGGTTTAATTGTTACTTGACGTTTCGAACCCGGCCGGGTAACTATTTGCACAATTATCCAACATCCAATATGGTGACAGGCGGTAAAAATGGCTTTTTAAATGAATATTCATCAGACAGCACTTAATTTCATGCCTGTCTCTGACAATAATGAAGCAAGAAAGATTAATTCTGCCCGACGGTCTCCAAGGAACTAATAGTTTTAAAGTTCTTATTGTTTTTAATATGCCGGAGAAATGGGATTTTCTTCATCTCCAGATCAACTTCAGTCCCAGGATGGAGAATGAGTTAAATGCTAATGAATTTTTACGCGCAGTGTAATTTCAATAATTCCATCGAGGCCCACATGAATATTTATATCGCTTTATGAAATTAAAGCAATAGATCATTTTCGCACGTTCCCTGGAATTTACAAACGTTCCACCGGCGCGACGAACAAATGAAAATAATAAAACGGGCCGCTTGCTTATGCAAATTTCCTCAAGTTCTATTTGCTCTTTTTTTGCCTTTCATTTTCCTTGGCTGAATACTAGATTGAATGCATGACAGGCTGCAATTAAAACAAGGTAAAGGATGGCGGCAGGCAGAGGCGTTAGTCTTTGTTTTCTTTTGTCAGCAATTGTCTCGCTCAGCGTGTTGGGCCTCACCTCTCCTGCTCCTCCAATACATCCGTCATCCAAGCGCTCTATGGACGCCAACCAACAGGCCCTAATTGGGTTACCTCCGTGCTGAGCACATGATGTCTCAGCATGTAAGGATCCAAAGTCTGAAAGGATCCAGCCGTAGGCACCGGGGCCAATGTTTCACCCAAACAACCACCCCAGTGTGCATTCAGATAATAACACGCCCCTAACGCAAGGCCCAGTAATCGTCGCCCGCGCCCTGCTGACTGTGGCTCATCACCCTTCCATCTGTCTTCAGGAATCAAATATTTGTTTTAAATTCTGCCTATTTAATGCTGAGGGGCGACTTCGTGCCTTTTTTTGTGCCGATTTAATTGGGTGGCGACGGCCGCTGGTCGCATGGAAATCAATCGACATCTGGTGGTGATTGGCGACAATCTCCATCTGTTTGCCTGTCGTCGCTGCGTGCGGCCCCTCAGGGAAGGCGTGACCTACGTGGCTTCTTTCGCATGGCTTCTTACATGGCTTCACGCCTGGCTTCTCACGTGACCAACTTCCTGGCTTCTGACATAGCATACCCGCAGGGCCCCGTCGTCTATACCATACAATAGTAGTATATAGCCACCGTATAGTGTCTAGCATGATGCTGAATAGACTATTCTCTTAGCCTGGTATAGGCATCCATAGGCTTAACATTAGGAGCTCGTTCTCAACAGGCTTGTAAGTACGGTAACTCATACTCAAAGTGTGATTAATAGATACGTATTTACAGGCTAAGATAAGATCGGAAACATATTCCTGTTTGATTTGAGTCCCCGTTCACCATCTTGTTTGGAGCGCTTCAAAATATTCACTCGGCTATTGCCTCGTTCATATTACTGCGCACTCCAAACTCGATGGCGAACGAGGACAGAGACCAAACACTCATCAGTTTCTTTCATACTCTCAGAATATTTCCAATTTCAATTTTAATTCAGTATATCAAAACTAAGCTTAACTAAACGTATGGCCTGGCATTGCCCTGTGATATCAGTTTCATATCTGGAAATTTACAATACATGGCATCTGAACATAATAGCATAGAATAGTATAGAGTGACTTATGTTGAATCTTTTACTGAAATAATAGCTTTATGCAGCATCCTTATTACCTGTCCTGTGAACCATAACATGTGTTGTTGGTGTTTCAAAATTGAACATGCAGAAAATGCAGTACTTCCCATGACCATAACCTCACTGATGGCGACAAGTAGCTTGGTTTATGAGGTCTGGATGAAACTGTTATAGTAATAATCAGAGACCCCGGGGTGTGAGCTGGCGCCACAGTCAATTATTGTCCGCTTTTTTACAGGTCTGTGTTTACATTAACCAAAAGTGTGGTCCTAATAGAATCTACATTCCTGTTATAGACGTTTCTGTGTGGACTTTCCATGTGAAAGTTATCACTGATGGAATGATGTCTATATTATCTCGGTAGCAGAATGGTTTTAACATCATTAGATGTGAACTTTTAACAGTGCTATTTAGATGTGGTATTTCCGTTAGGGGAACTGGGTGGTGTGCTGTAGGTATTTAACGTGCTCCAGATTTTTCGCCAAGGGGCAAAGTTCCCGTCACTCATTCATGGTTGGTCCCTAAAACAGGCGCAATTAAATTGATCACATATGTCTTTGTCACGCAAAGAAACATGAGGTGAACGTTCATTCAGAAAACAAATCCGCCGGCCTAGCGAAGTTCAAACATGACTCAATTAGTGCGAGCTAAGAGATGAAATTCCAGCCTTCACAGCAGTGGTGGGAGTACTACCACAGAGGAGAGAGAGGAGAGGAAAAACAACCACCCGAAAACATCACTTTTCCCTTGGCGTCAATGGGCTATCTTCATAATGTAAACGCTTTACTGATGCCTCTCCACTCCAACGACTGTTGAAGCGTTGAGCTTTGTTTTGACAGCCAGTCTATCTCAAATACTCGCCATCTCACAAAAGTTGAAATGTCAATATTCGGGGGAAGGTGCTAGGCATCATGGGTCGTTGCATCCACTCGCTGCCGACACATTAAGCCATGCGTGCGCATAACAGTATTTTATGTTTTATTCCAGTTTTGTTCATCCTGGCCCAAATGCCCAACAACCAAGCCACCGCAGCCGTTATGCAAAATGCACAGACGGGGAACAATTCATAAAGAGAGGCTTTCCCTTGTTTATCCTGGGGGTGGATGAGAGTCGCTAAAAGACCCCTTTCCCCCAGCTGGTAAAGTTTGGGTGGTACACAAGGCTTAAGCACTGAAACCAAGAGGATGTCACGTCACTGGGAATTGATAATTAGGTACTCCCAGTGTCGCCGTCTATTGTCAAACACATGATAATTAATTAATGTACCTTTTGTCTCCGCTCGAGTTCAACACCGGTTACATGTTGTCTACTTAAATCCTCCACCATTCTTTAATAATGGATGAAGTTAACGCTTCTATTGTCACGTGTGCATGTCGTCAATATAGGAGGGAGCAACTATACAGTTTGTCTTATTATTACACACCTGTGTGCGAAAGTCTCACTTTTACTGACGAGAAGTATGGATTCCGTTCGTCACTAAGTGACGAAACAATATCTATACGTTCGTCCATACCACGTGACTTGTTGCAACATGTCTTTTTGATGATTTCCAGATTTATAATAATAAGGAGACATAGTGAGTCTACCTAAATTCCATCTGTTCCTCGATGTTTTGATCAGGAATATTCACCTCGTTCTTCGAACTCGATAAATATTTCTGACCGAAATACCTCTGAACAGATTCCATTCAGGTACACTAACCATGTCTCCGTATACCATCTCACGCCGGTATTTTTCTCCATAGGCTTAACATTAGGAAGTCATACTCCACAGCTGTGACAGTAGACGAGTAGTGTACCCAATACTCAATGGCTAATTGGCTGAGTTATTTTGTTAATCAATAATGTTCCTGATCATGTATACGGGGTGTGATAAAATCAGAAACCCACTCGATGAAAATAACCTGGTCTCGTTTGATCACTACGTAATTCACTCAGCTTAGCTTTATATATCACTCCGTGGTTAAACTCGGTGGAATACGAACCAAGTTGTTTCCATCTCGTGATTCTCCTTCAAATATTGTCATGGTTTGTTAAAGAGGGGGCAACTGCAGTATGGACAGAGTATGTGCTTGGCGTTTTCACTGCAGCCTGATATTATGACGCGCGTTTCTCTCCGGGGCGGGGGTCCACATAATGGCCCATGGCCTGGTAGGAGGGCCTTTAGCTGTCCGGATAATTTGGATAGGGTTGAACAGGTATGTGAGGGGAGTAGAATAATAGGCAGTTTTTCTTGACGCGGCGACTCAAGTGCAAATCTTTGCACCTGACACAACAGATGACTCCTCGTCACAGCTAAGTCTACACACGGTTCAGCTGCTAAGGTATAAATCCAAACCAAATATGATTAAGATTTATTCCAACCCCCCACCTATGCATTCCAGATATACTAACCACGACGCGAAGTGGAACATGAAATAAAGAAATTTGGACGATAGTGCCTTATTCTTTGTATCGCAAGTCATTAGCAATCAGAATATCTACATTTCATCTTGTATTGGTACACTTACTACACTCATATAGCACAGTCCAGGGAAAATGTATTTTGATAATTTTACCACATGGCTGTAGGCCTACTAACGTTTATATGTGGTGGGTAACTATGTGGTGTGACAGCAGATGAACACCTATTATAGAAACATATCAAAAGAGAAGAAACACATCTAAGTGTAGATCTACAAAAACAGAATAGCAGATTCAAGTTTTTTCTCTCCACCAGATTCTCACTCTCGTGGCTCTTCACTCTTCATTCACAGTTCTGGTTACGGTGAGATAAAGTGATAACAATCATAATCAGGAAATTGGCTAGCATATAAAAACAAAAGTTTCTTTATGCTACCCTTCAAAATAAAGAATATTTGTGACAATGTAAAATGTTCAGTTGGCGGAGAAACTCCAAGCAGATCCGACAGAATTCTAACGTTATATATGTGATAGGTAATAACAAAATGGCGGTCGTGAGAACCCCATGGCAGGCTGAGGGCGTTGACTGTGGGTCCGTAGCGTTGTTACCGTCTGTAGATATCCACATCTGTATCAATGGTCCACGTCTGCCTTTGGATCCCTCCAGGCTCGGCGACTGACGGGGGGAGGTGAGACTTCGCACCTGCCGGGATCCACGGCGGCTGCGGACACACCTCCCCCGGCCCCACACCCCCGGCTGCCGGCCCCTTCCGCGCCCCGACGCCGGGGTGTCCTCCAGCGTTTCCCGCCCATTGTTTTCCCGCCAACTGGCATTGATGGATGGGTCTCGCGCGCCACCTTCAGGCAGGAAGGGACATTACCCCGCCCGCCCGCCCGACCGCCTCGAAGAACAAAAATAACCGCGCAATAATAACAAAAAAAGAGGGACCGAAATCCATGCAAAGAACAAAATTGAGCATAGAATTGGTTTGTTATCCAGCTGAAAGCCACGGTTTGGATTACTACACTTGGATTCTAAATTTGATCGCCATTACGTGGCTTTTATCCTAGGTTGAAGCAGCTCGTCCATATCACCTTATACCACGCTGCAATGACAACGGCCTCCAAAGGGTTAATGGTTCCCTCGGTCCGTACCATTATTTGTGGTCACACTAGTTGATTCCTTTCATGGGCACCGATCCCGAAAGATGCGTTTTTCCATTAAAATTACAGGTCCTGGACACGATAACAATGGTGATTTTTTCAAACTAAGTGTTTGTCGCCGCACAACGGAAGGCCTCTGCACCTGCTCTTAACCTTTTGTTTTGCGGGACCAGTAAGTCCTACATTCACCCCGACCCTCCAACCCGCCCCCAGTGTATAATAGGGCATGGTGCTCTCAACCACTGTCCAAAATTCCAAATTAAACACCGAGACACTTGAGGCATGTCCATATGCTGTTTATTTTGTGGGTGAGATATTTATACTGGAATCACAGTGAGGCAAATGGAGCATTGTGACTATTTATTCTGTGCCCTGTAGTAATATAAATCATCCTGATGCAGGTAAAGAGGAATATGTGAAGTAGCAACTTACAATTACACATGTCTTTTAACTATGCTACATTGGCCGGAATTTTCATGCGTCAAATGTTGAAGCGAATCATGGTAACGCATAGGTGTACCGGATAAGGGTTCAGCTATCATGTGTCTACCCGTGCATAAAGGACTAACTATGTCAGAGAATTTTACTTTTCGTCTGATGAAGATACACTATGATCCTAGCCTGCTTAAGTTGAAACTGAGCATCCTTCATGATAGCAACTGGGATCTTATATGGAGAATTTCTCTAACTATGACAAGAAGAAACATAATCTTCAATTCGCAAAAAGGGAAAAATCTTCTGCTAAGGAGTGTGATGATATAACTTCTGCCTGGTGAAATTTCTCTTTTCTTCTATGGCATCCTCTTAGATTGTAATTCTAATGGTATAATAGTGATTGTTATATTGTCTGCATCTTTGGACGGACCCACACTGCAGTATATTAGTCTCAAGCAACATTCCTAAAGAGGAAATACATGTACATGTACGGTCGACCGCAGTGTTAAGTGCAACTGTATACATTCGTCTCTGACTGACAGCTTTATATATTTCAATCTCCTAAGAGTGTTTTCAAGGGGATCAACTTTGAAACAAATCTTTATTTCATGATCTCATTTGTTGAACTTGGCGAGGCAAAGCGGCGGAAGCATCACTGTTTCCGACCTTCTGATCCCCCCCGAGTGTCAACTGAGTCGCGTACACCGTAAAATACTCACCGAATTCAGGTTAAGCCCAAGGTCGGGCTTCCTTACCTCAAACACCGTTAAGTTTCCTTTTCCTGTCGCGGAGTTCATGGGTGGGTGTGGTGATGTGTGGGAGAGAGGGAGGGGGTAAGTAGAGGAGGATACAACGGCGACCCTCCTGGCCAGCTCCGGTAATAACACAGTGAAACTAGCTTACTTTGGGTGTTTGGCATATATTACGAACTGGATGGCCCAACATACGGGCTAGATGAAAGGAAAGAGGGCTTGAATCGTGGGCAATTCTGGTAATTATGTACGCCATACAACCAAGGTACACCCGTGTTGTTTGTTTTAAAACCATACACATAAGAGTATTTGAAATTATCACATATTACCTAGAATAAAAAGGCTACCATGCTGATTAGTTCAACTTTAGAGTACATATCTATGTATATGTCGTAGTTTTCGTTGGTATTTTTTCAAATTGAATAAGATCTCAGGAAAGCTCAATGTAGTTCAAAGTTGGGCGTAACCAATGGAAATATTTCATTTAGTCATTTATCTCACTCCTGGTATTTTTGTCCCATAGGCTTAACATTGGGAACTCGTTCTCCATGCCCATACGAATGTTGCAGTCCGTTCTCCATAATCTATATCCTGTATGTCTTCTATTCTTTTAGTGTGTACAGTGGTGAGATAAATACAGAAAGCAACTCGGATTAAGCAATAATAATCATTATCAAATAACCGAGAAAATTGGCTAGCATATAAAAACAAAAGTATCTTTATGCTGCCCTTCAAAATATAGAAAATGTGTGACAATGTAAAGTGTTTAGTTGGTGTGTACACCTCATTGTATGAATGATGTAACAACATCTCCGTGATCATATGTAAGGTACATGGTTACTGATCAATTCCTAGATTAAAAACTAGTTGAAATAGTAAAATAAGGCGGGATTCACGCAATGTACCTCATACGGTGTTTCCCTGAGACAAATCCTGCTGGGATTCTGTACTTGAACACAATTTCTTCGCCTAAATTGTAGGGGTCTATATCCATCCCTCAGACATGATTTCCCCCCTGCAATTAGTGGCAAAATATACCCCTAAAAAGAAATAGAATCTCATGAGATTTTCAACCCCGTGAGGTACATGAATCCCACCATGTGAATTCCACTTTAGGTGATTTTGAGAGCAGCAGGAGAACAGGTATGTGATAAGGGTATATTTTTCTCATGACCATTTCACCCATAGATGTTTACACAGTTTGATATCTCTGTATAACACCTGGAGAGGGGGAGGGTGTCAGATGAGACTCGTGTCTACGTCCTTACCGGCCTTCTATCTAATCAAAGGGAACTAATGTCTACAATCCACCAACTTGAATTATTAGTTATAGACTTCTTCCTTTCTTTCTTCCAAGTACGGGAACAAGAAATAGGGGAAAACGTGTTTTCTCCTTTCTCAGCTTAGATCTTCAGGTAGAATCCTTAGTTACTGAGATTATTACTTTGCAGAGGATAAACACATGCTTCCCGGGGGACACGGTAGGAGTAACCTAACACCGAGGTAGCTGTATCCAGGAGCGGACTGGGTCCCCTTCCTTCTCACCACACCACGCAAGGTTATTCAAAGCCCAAATAAATGCAACTGTATCGCTCAGAGTATAATGTGGAAATCTGTGTGGAAACCATAGATGTGTTTTCTTGGTCTTATAAAACAATTGCAGTGCTTGGAGGGAGAGAGGCATGGGGTTGCAAATTTGAACGGGTCTAAGCTTCTTACACCTCATCTACCCTGGCAGATGACTCTCCCAACAGCGTCTTGAATACTAACTAGGTCGAGCCCAGACGAGGCCAGTTTGAACAAAGAATCAGCAGTTAAGCCTGTTTGATCATTGCAACTTTTGCTTCCCTCCTCCACAATGGATTTCAGAACGTGGGGATAAGCTCCCGCAATTTAAGGAAGGTGGGCGAAGGGATCAGGGAGCTGATCCCTCACGTGACTTAATCCCACACTGCTTATCCCTGTATTATTTTCTGTATTTTAGTCATACATTTTCGGGGGGAAATCGTTATAATTCTTACATTTCGTGTCCCAGATAGTAATGCCCTGGTATATATGGAAATCAACACCTTGGATGGACTGTGTACACTTGGGCTTGGCTCACTTCTATATATGTATGGATGTACAATGGCCATACTTTAAAATGGAAATCTTATGGAACTCTAACTTTTTCGGCGTTGGCAGTGGACTGAACAAGGATACATGTACATGTATACACAATATTGACTGGTTTCCGATACAAGCGGCCGTATGCTCCGAGGAGTTGACGCGTAGTAATATCCGAACACATGCCGGGATATTGCGGAGAGTACGGCTGCTTTTATCTAAAACCAGTTTATATTGTATTTGTTATCCACCTTTTTTTGGACAAGTAGCATGTCGATATTATAATATTTTAGTTATGCACTATTTTTCCATATGCACTATTTTTCCGTATGCGCCTCAGGAGCATACAACATATCCGTATGCGCCGGGTATGTCCATACACACTCCCTATGTGTTTTCTATGGACATTTTGTATTAGGTGGATGATAGACACACACACATTATACATATATGTCTGACTAGGGCCCTTCCAGCCTCAAACACTCCCCCACCGTATGGCATAAAAGTGACAGCCTACCATTTACACACGCCACTGCCTTTCAAGTGTATCAAGCCCTTATCCCCCAAACTATTATACCATCCACTTTTCGTCGTTTAGAATGTCAATTCGGTGCAGTTTGGTGCGGATCTTTGGATCTCACAGCCCCGAGGTTTGGTGAACATTGTTGCTCAGTGAATCATCCCACACCCTTCTTGGTGAAAAACAGGATGTCCAGTTTACACGCGGGTTAATTGAATATGAGCCACCAGCATGAAGGGCCCATTGTGTGGCTTTGTTTACTTAATTTCTAGCCGTGCTCAGCTGATATAGTCCGCCAGATGACATTCTCCGAGTCAGATTTCATCACTAAGTCATCGGTGTAAGTCCGCATGAACCGTAGGTTAAAACCCAACACCCGTGACTAGACAAAATCATTTCTACATACACAAAGCACTCTAAAAGATCCCACTGTGTTATACCACCAGAGGGAAGGCTCTTACTGTATATTCCTCCCAATCTTCACCGTCACATCCAACCCCCTTGAGCTTTAATATTGTTCATATATGTCGGTTAACAGTTCCCTCTCCCAGTTTAGATCTTACTTTGAGTCGGAGCGTCGGGTGTAAGTTCACCCATTGTCGCTCAAATTTGCAAGTCAAAAGGAAAAGGGGTGCCAGTCCTCACCGACGGTACCGCCACCTGTCGACTGAATCTACTTGTATAACATAATAAGCAGGTTTTGTGTTGAGGACATTCCCTTGCCGAATCTGTTTTTGTGGTCCCTGTCTCAAACAGTGGGGTACATTATAGTCCGGTTCTATTATAATTGGAAATCACAGTCGACGGTAGATGCGGGGGAAGCCGGCTGAAGCTACACACTGGTATAATTGATATCCCGCCATTTTACTGTTGGGTCTGGAGCGAGACAATATCAGAAGCCCTCCACACCTTGCCAGTCTCCTTCAGGCATTTAGGCTGGAGCTCTATAAAAGGTGCCCTGACAATAGCAGGTATTCACCTGGATAGAACACGGGAATACGCCACTCGCCAGGGCTAGAAGAATCCACGCCGTTTTAAATTTAACACCTCATTGTATGAAATAGGTTCTGCCCGCAACAGGTCGTTCACAGGCAATTCAGCCACATTCTTGAATCAGGCTGGATTAAACATTGAGTTCCCAATGTGGGAAAGAAACCGTACCCGAATATTGCTGCAAATGTAGATTATTCGGATGAACAAGCAATTAAAGCAGTTCTTTGGCTTATTATTTCACAAATTGAATGGGGTTATTGAGTGTAGATTGTACATATCTGTTATATATCTATACCTATTAGCGTGTTATAATGTGGTGCTAAGATGTTCCTAATGGTTTTCACATAGAAAGGTATGTGAATAATGGATCGACACAAGAAGGTGAGGAAACGTTTATTATCTAGGAAATTGGCGACATAACATATTGTATTAGCACCTACATCAATGTTAGGATCCCTTATTCTTCTATTATGTCACCCATGAGAATGAATCCATGTAGTTATTTTATTGTTATTGTCTGCGTAGTTTAACGTCCAATATGTCCTATTAGATTTGCTTTGGGTTTGATGATCGAATCCATGAGATGAACTGAAGCAGATATCATACCCCTACATATTTAGAGGTGAGAGTTCGTTTAGTTCCCACGTCATATAGATATGGTATGAGAAGGATTGGCCTTTGATATGGTAGTAAATCTACCACTGCTGGGGGTGAAGGAGAAGAGTAGGTGTAGTGGGACGCGAACCCATAAGGCCCTACAACCCCATGGCTACAACTCAGGTGCCTTAACCACTCAGCTAACTCCAGATCGCCAAAGCAGGCACATTTTGAAAATCCATCAATACGTCGATAGGAAACAGAGCGGTTTGGTGTGGTGTCACAGGGCCCCAGTGTACACACTTTGATTGCACCGATTGAAGCATCTCTTTAACCATTGGCAGTCGGTCATTTGCAGCTTCTTGATTGTAAAAAATTGTCGTTGACTGGTTCCAAACATACCGATCGGAGACGGGATAATGTTACCACCAATGAACAAACCTCTGACTTATTATCCTCACCTTAGAGAGCTTACCTTGTCGTGATTTGTCCCTCGGGCCCATTTTATAATCTAGGGTCGTACATTTAGACCCTTCTCTGTATGCCATAGAGAGCCAGTGAAGATGTGGGTCAACACTTATTGACAATCTTATGGACGACTAGGACTGTTTTAGCGAACAGGCTTGAATATTATTTAACAATAACCCTCGTACGAGTTACAGAAAAAGCTCTTCATATGATATACGATGCTAGATTATTAAACGGGCCCCTGGTCGATGTCCGCCTCAGTCCGTTCTGATATCATATTTGATTTACCTTCTTAACCCTGGTATCCAATTCCCAAATACATAGAACTGCATCGAGAATTGTATAAATAGACAATACTCCACGAGTTTGGATGCTCCGCAATCGTCATCAAAGCGAAGCCAAGTGATGATTACGGTGTATCCAAATAAGTGGAGTATTGTTTATTTTATGATTCATTCGAGTGCGGTTCTGGATTTATCTGACCCCTTTCATGGACAATAGAATAGCATAGTAATATCAGAATAATTCAAATAACTTGGCAAATCCAGTCATGTCTTGTCTTCTCTATGAAATCTTGACCGCTGATTGGTCATTTACATATGTCGTTATCTCGCATTCACTCCCCCACAAGCGTGGCGTAGTATGTCACTTTACCGAGTGATCATTGAGCATATTTTCAAAATTTTCTTCCGATGGCTAAACTTGTACCAGGGTGAGATGATAGTCATGGGCAAGCATCATATCATGATACTGTGATGATTTTGCAAAATATATTTGAATCAACACTGAACAATTTGCTTTAGGACAATTTATGGAATTTTGCATCCACCACATTTGCAGTCTGTGATTAATACAATCATTCTTTTGTTCGAATGGGCGAAGTGCTAGTTAAGTCATTCTTCTCTAGCCATAAGTCGAGAATGAATTATATATTCCCAGAACCAGAATTAAGAAAACCTCCCATTACTCCTCAGACGGTAGGTACACCGTTTAAACCAATTATACCAATGGCAGTAAACCATTTTAACCAATTATTACGGTCTATTATGGTGGAGGTGTACACCCTGCGGTTGTCGGCTCTTACCCCCGGAGACTGTAGAGTGGGGTAAGGAAGCGATTAACCTGCAGGTGTGTAGCCCCTGTCTGGGAGGAAACCCCCATCAAAGAGTGACCTGCAGAGATAAACCATTACCTCCTATTTAACCTTGGTTAGCCTCACCTTCCTATCTCCAGCTTACAGCAGATGTTTCCTCTCCCTACAAGAATATAGATGCGCCTTCGAGAATGTACCTATGGTGCATCAATAGAGAACACACTGGGAAATTACCTTAATGTTCATTATTCTTTGTATTTACCATAGGTTTAACGGCCCGTTAGTAATGTCCCCAGATAAAATCATTCCCCCCGACTCTTTTCAACGGAGCATGTCGCCAAGGCGGTCCAGGCCCTAATTCCGCTCCAATCCTTACACACTCCGTCAGATGGGTGTGATTTAGGAGCAGGCCCCGTTTAGTGATCAGCGTTCCTTGGATCAAGTGGTGCACATTTGTCTGCCACCGCCCGTCAACTCGCTCTCCACAGTTCAAAGGCCTTCATAATTAGCCCAGTGACAACAATTGCGACTAATATTTCAAGCTGCGCTTTTCAAGTCGGACGAGCTACGGGTGCCCCCAGCTAGTTGCCGCGTTCGCCCAAAATGGGCGCCGTAATTATGTATAATTTCGCCGATCCCACGACAGCCACCGCCGTCTTTTAGTTACATACCACGTGACCTCAGAGGAGGGGTGGTGGCCAGCCACCTACTTCTACTTTGTGAAAACATACCGCTCCCCTCCCCACACCAATACTGGAGAACTCGACCCGTAACGAACTCGACCATTAGAAAATTTGACCCATAACGAACTGTTTTAAGAACTCGACCCGTAATGAACTGGACCCATAACAAACTTGACCTACTATGAACTCGACCTGTTTTAAGAACTCGACCTGTTTTAAGAACTCAACCTGTAAAGAACTCGACCCGTTTTAAATCTTGCCAACTTAAGTATTTTATCACCACTGTGGATAAATATTTAGATGTACTGGTATGTATGTTATCTTGGCTTCAGGGAAAAAACAAACAGAAAACCCTTCCCCTAAGCCTATCCCTAACCCTAACAATAAGCCTATCCCGAAACCTATCCCTATCCCTAACCTTAACCCTACACCTAAACTGGACTTCTTTTCTATATCCGCTGGTTTATTTGTCTAAAAGCTATCTAGTCAGACCTTTACTTCTATATGAAAATGTCTTATTCATGATTATCTGTATAACGGGTTAGGTTCTCCAATCAGTTTCTCCAGAACATGTCGAGTTTGTTTCGGGTCAAGTTCTCCAGTAACCCTGCCAACTACAGGTCGAGTTTTTTTGGGGTGGATTTATCCGGTAACTCTGACAACTACGGGTTGAGTTTGTTTCGGGTCGAGTTATCCAGTAACCCTGCCAACTACGGGTCAAGTTTATTTTGGGTAGAGTTCTCCATTAACCCTGACAAATATGGGTCGAGTTCATTTCGGGTCCAGTTCTCCAGTAGCCCTGACAACAATGGGTCGAGTTCATTTTGGGTTGAGTTCTTCAGTAACCCTGACAACTATGGGTCAAGTTCGTTTCGGGTCATGTTCTCCAGTAACCCTGACAACTACGGGTCGAGTTTGTTTCGGGTCAAGTTATCCAGTAACCCTGACAACTACGGGTCGAGTTCATTTTGGGTCAAGTTCTCCAGTAACAACTACTGGTCGAGTTCAATTCGGGTCGAGTTCTCCAGTAACCCTAACAACTACTGGTCGAGTTCAATTCGGGTCGAGTTCTCCAGTAACCCTGCCAACTACGGGTCAAGTTCATTTTGGGTCGAGTTCTCCTCTAACCCCTCACACACACAGGGCCACCATCACCACCACGACCACTATCATTTAACCACCACAACCAGACCTGGTATTTCACTTGTTTTTAATTACACCCCTGATATCTTTTACAGGATGTGTGTTTGTGCACCGGGGCCGACCTCTGAGGGATAATGGCCAGGCTGGATTAGACACCCAGTAATCCGTCTTATCTGAGTATTTAACTCAACACCGGCCACGTGCTTAACCTTCAAGTCTGTTTGCCAGGCCTTTTAACTTAAGGATATATATGTGTGTGATGTTCAGTTCTGTGTGGAGACATTGAGTGTGTTGTTTTTCCCGTGAATTCCATTTTTCCTATTTCATCACATGGAAAGAGAGGTATATTTGTTGTGAAATAAATCCGATTTGACGGTCGGGATTTTGTATCTTGCGCATGAATTCATGTGCCGATCCACCTCTGCTTTTACCATTTAGTAATTCCCATTTAATTGCGTAAACAAAATATCGCTTTCGTGAAATACCACTTTATATTGCATATCGAGCACCTAAAAGGGGATTATGGTATTCCTCCCTACGTGCCAGTCTCAATCTCCAGTGGCTCACAAAGTTTTTTATGATTCTTTTTAGAAAGATATCTCTTGTGCGGATGTTACCGAGAGACAATCTTACCTATGAACCTCCACATTCAATGGCTTGGCATCCTTTTTTCAGATTTTCGGTTTGTTCCAAGGCATTAAATACCTTTTCCATGGATTCCACTTACGTTTCTCAGCAGCTCCCTAGAGCAGGCTGACCCCAGCGTGACCCCAAGGTGACCCACTAGTGACCTCAGCCTGACCCGAGATTGACCTGATCCAGTTGTGGGCCAGCTGTAAGCCACCTGGCGGAGAACGAGAGAAACCACTCGTGCTGTGATAACACGCAGAAGACATGGCGTCCATAAAGCTTATCACTGGAATAGTCGTATAAATACCGCACAGCCTTCTCAGACTGTGTATGCCCCAGCCGTATGTCCATTATTGTACCACGCCTATTTAACAGACTTAGTCTCTACATGGAAACCCAAAAAGAAAAATGGTGCAAAACAAATGTAAAGAGATACAGTGACAAGGTGGAAATGCGTACTGAAGAGGGACACATTCCCCTTACACCTTGTGATCGTTGGTAATTTAGTGAAACGTGTTTACCTTCTTGGGACGGCATCTTATACTGCGTTTGTTTGGATAAAAATATTCCATGAGCTTGTAGAGCGAGTGGAAATTTTCCATCCGTGGTACAAAATGACATCCTAAAAAGGTTAACACGTTTCACTTGTCTCATACCTGTAAATATCGATAATTACTTAATTATCTATCAACATCTGATGACATAGAACTGCTCTTCAAAGTATGCTGGCTGGATGCCACTCGGCACTATGTTCACAACCTCATTTTGGTAAAACAATATTAAAACGCTTTTAGAAGGATTTTCTTTCCATTATCTATCATTATAACATTATTTTGATTTTTTGGTATGGAGTTTTAGTCTGTTTGTTATATATTTTCTTTTATTTAGGCATTTCCATGTTAAGTGCAACCACTCATATTTAAAGTATGGTGGTACGTCGCCATACCGATACAATATGATTTTTAAAATTTTATTTAGATGTGACATCTATCACGTTTCTAGCAGAGTTTGGTATTTACAGTATTTTCTGGCATAGGTATATGATACTTATGCCTAACATAACTCCCGGTATACTTCTCGATTGAATCTCATTTATGTATACATTCTGAGAGATCGCTGAGATAGCACCTGTTGTTAACTACATTAAACCTGCATAAGAAGGCAGAAGTTGCTGTGCAGGAGGTAAATAGAAGCAAATTGATATAATAGTGATAATTCATGCTAAATTCCTTCAACTCTTCACCTAACTATAGGTGGTTATTAGTGTTTCACACTGTATAGGGCTCATACCACCACTCTATTAGAAGAAAATACGGGAAATTCTTTTGCAGTGTGTTGAACTTGATGGAAAAAGTTGCATGTATTCCTATATACCCATAACTAAATAGAGTTACATACCGCTGCTGGGGGGTGCATTAAATATAAGTTATGTGTCGAGGTTGACGGTTTCGTCCCGCTCTCATGTTTTCGTCCCGCTCTGACGAGGAGCGGGTCGAAACAATAGCTGTTGTGGTTACTCGATAAGGGTCGCCATTTTCTTCGGAAGTGTTTCAGGTAAAGAATTAAGCATTTTTATCGATATTTGAAGGTATATAGGCATAGGGAAACCAAGTGCCGGTAAGCAAAAGTCAAAGTTACTCGGTGATGATCGGGAAAATTACTGCCCGCGGCTGATTCCTTGGGCAGTAATTTTCCCGATCCTCACCGAGTAACTTTGAACTTTTGCTTACCGGAACATAGTTTCCCTCTATTCCTGGATAAAGGAATGTGAGTTGTTATTGTAAAAAAGCCAGTAGAATGCATATAGAATAAATGCTAAAAGAGTACAAAATAAGATCGCAAGAAGAAAAGGTACAAAAGCTTTAAAATTGTTGAGTTAAGGTGGGAGAAATTGTATATATGAAAAAGCCAGGAATACGTATAAAGATAAAGAAACCCAATAATGAAATTAAAGAGACTCGGAGAAATACAGACGCTCGCCTTTATACGTAGATAACAAACTTTTGAACATTGGCACTCTTTGTCTGAAGATACTCAAAAGTTGCGAAGCGGGAAACTCCTGAAGAGTAATATAAAAGAAATCCCGTTCGAATCTGCAATCGCCCAAACTTTCAGTGTACGTAAGGTGTGTAACTGAGTATGTCTTGTTTTGTATGTGTCAAATGTCAACTTGTAATGTCCAACTTCGTATCCTGTATAGCACCCATAATAGGGAAAAATGGAAAATCGTTAACTGGATGACGAATGTGGTTTTGTTGTTGTTTTTTTCAGTCAGGTTCGCTACATCACTGTTGCGGTCTACCACCTTCCTAATTATATATGTATGGAAAAGATAGGACATATTTGAACTTACTACCACATGTAGTGTTTGGTTCAATCTAATTTGTACGTATAAAGTACTGTGCTTTACATTGTCCTCTTAGTCCATGCAACAAGAATAGCATACAATGTAACATAACATGAATAGAATCAGTATATAAAGATACATGTGGTCTATACATAATACATAACACATTATAATATGTGGCAATAAACACAACTTTTTTTCTCAATAAGAAATCCCCCATATTACAAAACAGTATAATCATTATTGTACAAGGTTCCATTTGAATGTTCATCAAACGCGTCCCAGTTTTATAGAGTGTATATTCCTGACTGAAGTAAAAGTCGATGACACAATAGGGCACAGAGTGTTGGCTAGTTCCACCATCACCTGCCAGAAAATTGTAAAATGGTACCACTATAGTCGGGGAACAACCACTATATTCTGCTGTCATAATGATAATCTATAGACAATTGTGAGACAAGGTTAAAACCCCTCGGTGGCAAGCCAATAAAAATAATTCTTAGTAAAATCCATTGATAAATGTTTTTGATAGAATCCATTGATAACTGAACCCGCTACTTAGTGTTTTCTTTGGCGTCGGGGGGCAAAATGGCCGCTCCCATAGCACAATAGCTATATTCCCTATACAGTTGTAAAACCTGACAAAATGTGGAAGTAATTCGTCAGAAACAAACTTATGAATTCGGGCAATGGCATGAGTAGACATAATTTAATGATATAGGCCTACCCAATAACAATGTGGATATATCACATACATGTACCATATGGTAAAAGGCTCATGAGACAAGAATAGCTAGATATCTAGCTATATGATGCTCCCTTCAGCATCCATAGGGTGAACAATCTGCACTATAACTGCAAGTGAGGCATTCTAACTCGAAGTGAGACAATCCCTTATCGCAGAAATCAAAATTGATTGGTGCTCCTATGAATAATTGCTCTCGCTGAACTTCGTAAACTGTTTGCCACAATGTCAGAATTAGGGTGCTTAGGGTGCAAACCATAAATAGTTTTGATTATGCCAGCTTCGGTTGTATCAAATGCCACATTGCATGTTTAAATAAAATTCCAATCGGAAAGGCAATAGATGGCACTCTTCAGTGCAGTTAATGTGTTTGGAACTTGAACTAATCTATCCTTACAGGCGAGGTCAATGCGTGCTCTCACCCTTAAAAAACAGCGGGAAAATAGGAGAATATCGACATGGCTGCCTGGGGTGCGGCGCCGTGTGTGGGTTTGGGTGGATAAAGCCCCCTGCTCGCCATGACAGTCGACGTTTGGGCTATCTAATCAAACACCAGCCTAGCCCGGCTATGATCAACACTCCAGGCCATGATATGTGTGCACCCTGTTGTCCTTGGGGTTACAAGGGCCCCGCTCAGGTCGCCTGGTCAAGGTTACCAGTGTCGCACCCTGGCGGGAACGGCCCCCCTTCCACCAGCTGGGGTGCTGCTCCCGTACCCGAGTAGTTTATTTGTTTAGGGCGCTTAGATCTCGAGCAGGCCGCATACCGCTCATCTGGGGGCATGCAGCCTGGGACCAACTCAGAGAGGTATGTGGAACAACTCAAAAAGGAGCTAATTGCGCAACTTAGAGAGGTTTGTGGAACAACTCATAATGGAGCTAATTGAGCAACTCAGAGAGGTATGTGGAACAACACAGAAAGGAGTTAATTGAGCAACTTAGAGAGGTATGTGGAACAACTCAGAAAGGAGTTAATTGAGCAACTTAGAGAGGTATATGGAATAACTCAGAAAGGAGTTAATTGAGCAACTCAGAGAGGTATATGGAACAAGACAGAAAGAAGCTAATTGAGCAACTCAGAGAGGTATATGGAACAACTCAAAAAGGAGCTAATTGAGCAACTTAGAGAGGTTTGTGGAACAACTCATAATGGAGCTAATTGAGCAACTCAGAGAGGTATATGGAACAACACAGAAAGGAGTTAATTGAGCAAGTTAGAGAGGTATGTGGAACAACTCAGAAAGGAGTTAATTGAGCAACTTAGAGAGGTTTGTGGAACAACTCAGAAAGGAGCTATTTGAGCAACTCAGGGAGGTTTGTGGAACAACTCAGAAAGGAGTTAATTGAGCAACTCAGAGAGATATGTGCACATTAGAAGAATGTATGTTGCACAGGATATAGACCATGGAGAACAGACTGCAAAATACTCGTAGGGACATGGAGAACGAGTTCCCAATATTAAGCCTATTGGACACAAATACCAGGGGTGAGATAATAATAAGAAACCAACAGGTTTTTGTCAAAGTCGTCATTATCAACGAGTTTATTGCAGAGTGATATGAACAAGGTGACAGTCGAATGAATATCACATGGCATTGAGTTAGAGTTAGTGAACCACGACTTTGACCAAAACGAGTTGCTCTCTGTATTTATCTCACCCCTGTACACGTGCACACTAAAAGAATAGATGATGCACAGGATATAGACCATAAAATACTCGCAGGGGAAAAGAGAATGAGTTCCCAATGTTAAGCATATATGGGACAAAAATACCAGAGGTGAGATAAAACTCAGGAAGGAGCTAATTGAGCAAAACTCGGAGGAAAGTCGATGTAGATCACAAAGGTTGTCAATCAGGAAGTCGCCACCTGTTCAGAGTTCAAGCTACCAGTTCAAAGACCAATTCAAGGAAATATGAATATATCTGAATAGGATAGAATTAACTAAGCACCATGAAGGACAACATAACCTGTTAATTCTAAGCCACGAATGTTCCATGAAGGTGGTCTTTATAATTAGGACCATTTAAGTAAACATCTGGTGGCCCTCGGCCGACCTCACGTTATTCTGATTTCGGCCGGGTGGGAGTAAGGTTCATCGCCTCCCATCGTGGGAGTTCTGGCTACAGATGACCATATTGTACACTAAAATGTGGCTCCAATTGGTGGGCGCCTCCACTGCACCTTGGACACGTTTTTTGTTTGTCAAACATTACCACTGCTCATCTGACTTCACACACTTTCATGTGGTATGGCCATGTGTGATGTACATGGCCGAGGCAAGGAAATTAGACACGTTCATAAATAAAGGATCCATTTTCTTTTCGTTCCAAAGAACAATTACATCTTAGTGCCTTTTACATGGCGCGTATTTTCTGTTAATTTCGGCATTTCGTTTTTAAAACACACTATTATGGAAGAATGTTAATTTCAGTAATTCGTTTAAAAGAATCACCATACTGGAATTATAACTAGATAAGTACTCCTGATGAAGATATATAGACTATATCGAAACGTTGAGCTTTTACATGATTCACCAATCACTCATCATATTGATTTCACTGTATCTCACCTCTTTATCATCAATAAAACTTTTTAATTTAATTTGAAGGAGCCTGGTTTTGTGTGGTAAACTCTTCCTCTTCAACTAAATAAGTATATTTTAGTATACATATAGACTGGTTCAAGTCTTTGATTATGGATATCATTAAGAAATAAAACTACTTTGTAATATTTGGTCTTCACCTATCGCCTGACATGCCCAGGAATGCCTGCGAGGAGGGGTGAGGTAGGTTGAGGGCCAGCCATAGGGTGCAGTGACTAAAGCCAGTCTAGTAGGCCTATACATACACAATAATGACTTGTTTTGTGTATGAGTGGCCGTAATTTATAAGTAGTTGACGTCATCAACTACGAGGACATTACAGCCACACGTACACAAAACAAGTCATTATTGAATTTATCATCCGCCTACACAACTAATAACCAGTCTATTGCAATTAAAAAAGCTTAGTGCAAAAGGTATGTAGTTCTAGATTACGCAATAACGCCATAGTTCTGCCAAGCATGGTGGTAATTCGACTTACGCCAGTTTTATAGTTCGCTATTTTCCCATGTTCTTAGTGTGTGCAAATTTTTATGACAGTGTTTTCTGATGATAAATGAGATTATTTTGACCGGTTTTAAATAGTTGATATCGAATAAACATCCAAGAAACTTATTTCAATGTACCTGATGACTTGACAAAACTATGGATGGGATTTTATTTTTCCAGAATCTCCTCCTGGAGATTCTTACTTTTTTTTATTTATTTTTTTATAAAATTTTATTTTCGACAATCACTTTCACCCTGGGGGGTGTTTTGCAAAGTAGTAGTCGTTCGACTATAGTACATTTTATGATATTCTTCTAATTATACATCCATATCCAAATACAACACCAAATGTCCAGTGTTCAATTTCTTCATAGTATATCTCGCAAATCAAATGTGATATTTTTGTGTATTCAAGTATTTCCTACAGGTGATTTTCCCTATTTAATCAACAATATTTCTGAATTAATATTGGCCAGTTGGGCACGACCATTTTAACCAAATTTTCTCCAGTCTCTCTACTCTTGCTTATGCCATTTGTCCACAAGTATTTTCAATCTTTAACGTTTAGGATAATCTCCTATATTAATTTATTTACCTTATCATTTTATTAGCAATATAACACTACACAGAATTATTAAACATGTAATATATAACATCAACTACACAACAGTGACACAAATCAGTTGTCCCTTCAAAGGGCATCCAAATAATTTCTTACTCAAAAAACATTTCCGCAATTTCCATGGTTCATCATCCCTCTATATTTAACCATTATATTTATATATTTATACTCTCTAGGCCATGTCAAACTTTCCTTTCATGTATCCTTCTTTCACCTCCATTTTAAATAGTTCTCTGTTCGATAATTTTTTTATACCTGACATGAATGATTTCTAGGTAGTAAATACCTGGTGCCCTATACGTCTCCTGTGAGGAGCATACGACCGCTTTTATATGAAAACCAGTCTATATTGTATTTATTATCCACCGTTTCTGGACAAGTGGCATGTCGGTAACAGTTCGTTTTAGTTATGCACTACTTTTCCAAACACACTATTTTTCCGTACGCGCCGCCCGGAGCATACAACATATCCGTATCCATATGTAAATACACACGCCCTATGTGTTTCCTATGGAGACTTGGTAATAGCCGGATAATAAAGAGCAATAACACGATTCTAAATTCTAGGAACGGCTTTATCATTTATACAAATAGTCGTTGCCAGTTGCTTACTCAATACATGTGTACAATATGGTTGATGATTATGATACCATAAAGACTACTTGTTTTGAAGTCAGATTCCATTCCAGATAAGTACATCTATTATTATATTACGGAAAATGTCTCCATTTCATTTGAAAAAAGTTCGAGGGGATGATAGAACACACCTCTCGGAGGGAATTCATGGAAAGATGGATCCGGCTTATTACGAATTCATCTCAGACTAGCATGGACTTGTTTTGCAAGAAACAACACGTTCACTCTCGTTTCAAAGGTCTTGGCTTTTGAATATGGCAGCCACGTATCGTATTTGAAACTATATATATGTTTAATGTCAATATGCAGTTTTTTCTTAGATCAGTAAAACTTTGTTTGGTGGACATGGAACTATGACCCTACCAGATGGTTCTTATGAGCAATGTCGTCACTATCGACACCAAAATGATGTCACGAACAACAGAGGTGGTGAGTGGGCTGCTGTCAGTGTTGACAAGTATAGGAACTGACAAAAAGGAAGGGGCGTCAATAAGGGCTGGGATGTAACAAAAAGGAAGTTTTCTTCATCGAATGGCCTTCAGGTTCTAACCTTTTATCATCCACCTAATACAGAGTGTCTATAGAAAACACATAGGGAGTGTGTATCACGGTACCCAGAGCATACAGATATTTCCACCAAAATACAAAGTGTTCATAGAAAACACATAGGGAGTATGTATCATCATACCCGGTACATACAGATATGTCTACCTAATACAAAGTATCTATAGAAAACACATAGGGAGTGTGTATCACCATATCCTGGGCATACAGATATTTCCACCAAAATACAAAGTGTTCATAGAAAACACATAGGGAGTGTGTATCACCATACCCGAGGCATACAAATATGCCCAGCTGATACAAAATATCTATAGAAAACACGTAGGGAGTGTGTACCACCATACCCAGAGCATACAGATATATCCACCTTATACAAAGTGCAAATAGAAAACACATAGGGAGTGTGTATCACCATACCAGGAGCATACAGATATATGCTGTGTGCTCCGGGCTGCAAAAACCGGTGCATACAGGAAAATAGTGCGAATGAAAAAATAGTGCGTACCTAAATGAGCTAATATCGGTATGCCACTTGTCAAGATAAGGTGGATGATAAATACAATATAGACTGGTATCAGAAAAAAGCGGTTGTATGCTATAAGCTGACTCTGTGCAATATCCTTGCATGTGCTCGGATATTACTACGCGTTAACTCCTCAGAACATACTGCCGGTCGTATCTGAAACCAGTCAAAAATTGTGTATTTATCATACGCCTGTGCCCGTCAGTCCTATAGTTACTGACCTATGTGTATAGTACGTATATAGCATATGACACAGGGGTAAATAAATATTATATACGGCCCAGTCCGACATGTAGTGCCCGCTCTGCCACTATAGATGTTGAGCTGTGAATGCATATATATATGAGCAAAAATACATAGAATTTGAAAATATATTCCAGAAAAGAAATTCCGGTATTAAAGCAATTTTGGTATCCAAATTGAAAAAAAACACAAGGAAAAACAAAAACGTCTGCATAGGCAAAGCACCCCAGTTACTTATCTCACTCCTTTCAGGAAAAGTCTTGTGGTACCAAGTTAAAATCAAATGAAATAAAGCTCTGCTGCATTTAAGAAAATAAAATATGCAGGACATTAACGCCACCGGAATTAGACGATACTATCAATTCTAAACCACCGTCCAGGTTGCTACTTGTAATGGAGAAATGGACTTGGGACAAACAAAACATGTCGATATTTCTATGATAGTCGAATGCAGAAAAATGCAGTTTCTCACTATAATGCATAAGAGATCAAAGAGCCGAGACCTACTCGACACAAGAGTGCGCCGAACCAGGAGTGATGAACTGATCAAATTCAAGCTTCCAAGAATCAAAGTGTCACATTTATATCAGCGCTCACCGCATTACAGAGGACATTGTTTATGGTTTAAATTGAGTGATGCCACCCAACGGTTAACTTCTAAGAAGGACTTTAAGGTTATTGTCAAATCCCAGTATTCTGTCCATGAGTGGAAGAACGCCGTATAATCAATTCTAACTTGTCTGTCTACTTCATCCCACCACTCTCATCACTTTGCTCAACTGTTAATCCTATGTAAATGAGAACTTGATGTACCAGATATGTAAATCCGGTGGAAGAACTACATTGTGGTAGAACCGGAAACTTTACGATAAATTTAAAAAAAAAAATAAATGTTTTGATAAGGCCACTCAAAAAAACCACTTGTTTCTCATCACCGCGCGCATCAGAAAAAACGATTTTAGAAGATTTTTTTTTTTTAATAGATGAACCTTGATAGAAATTATGAAAGGTATGTGTATTTAGTATCAAATTAAAGCTCCTGATGTCAGGGATGCATTAAATGTATAGCCAGTAAAAATCTGGAAACCCCGTGTAAGCAGACACCCCACGTAAGCAGCCACTTTGGCCCGGATCAGAGGGTGTCCGCTTATGCGGGGTTTTACTGTATGTCTGCCATCTTTGATATAGCAACCAAAAAAAAAAAAAAAAAGCGCCCTCGTCATATTTTTCATAGCTTGGTGATGAGAAACAAGTTTTTTTTTAGTGGCCTAAACATCTCTATGGAGTACATAATCTGCTTGCCTGTCCTTGAGAATTGAGAGTGTAAGTTATCGGATGGTTGGGAGTTATTTATGGGGGTTGCCGCGTAACACCCATGTAATGTCCCACGCTGAAGTTCACCAGAATCCAGCAGAAGCCAAACTAACGTTATAACCACTGCTTAGTATCTGAGAAAAAAAACCAAATCGAATCGCTTAACCTTCACGCTGCCATGGCGCCACGCTTTGTGAGAGGCAAAATAAACTATAATCTCGTAAAAGTTCAACTTGTTCTCGCACTTATTGACCTTTTAGAGTCTGCCATGCCTACATCGAATAGAGTTATCAAACCAAGGGTGGTTAAACTGATTAATCGGCTCAATGTAAAAGTTATGTCATAGACACAAATTTATCAATAATCAATGTGTCTGTAAAAGACTTGGTCACTAAAAACAGAAAAAACCCAGAAACTACATAATCAGAATGGACGTAACCCCCTCCCAACCGTTTCCACAGCTCCACTTGTGTTCGTGGTAGCTGAGAATTATCACGCTAAATATATCCCTACCTGGTTTTCACCAAAAAGTCAGAGATATAGATTTTGTCCGCGAGCGTTGGCGATGGGGTGGATGCTTGGGTGTTTCTGAACGTATCCAGCAGGGAACAAGTACCAGGGACCGGGTGTGTCTGCTTTCTGTGGTGTAATTGGTGTAGGTGGTGTGAAAGACATGTATTGGATAAGAGGTTGCTGACCTTGTCCAAGGTCAATGTCTTCCAAAAAGGAAGTAGCAAGCAGAGCATCTAAAAGTTTTAGATGTGAGATGAATATCAATCATTATCAAATTAGGTAGAGGAAACTCCATTTTAAACCCTTTTTTTCTGGGAAAATCGGTGAAATCGGCGGAAAAATCGCGGGCCCGATTTCCCGGATGGGAGAAGTCTTTTTTCCACATGAACCCTTCCATTGAGCTGAGCTTTCAGGTTTAGATATGCATAATTACACCCCTGGTATTTTTTCTCCATAGACTTAACATGGGGGACTTGTATCCAATGCCCATGGACTACTTTGAAAAATACTCAATGGGGGATTATGTCACAAATGTTAGCTAATCAGTCAGTCAGGGGTGAGATAAATTCAGAAACCTATTCAAGTTTACAGTCAGAGCTCCATCCCATCTCTTTGAATCGCTACGTAATTCACGCAGCTCCACCTTGCGAATTACTACATTATTCAAACTCGATGGGATATATATCAGCTCTAATCGTAAACTTTCATAAGTTTCCTCTATAGTATCTACATTTAATTTTAAATAACAAGCTGTTGACCATGCGCCAACTGGTCTCCTGCCATCCCACCAACACACACTGGTGGTGCATGGAAACCAGCAATGTCTTTGTTGAGCTCTGCCAGTATAAACAAAGTCTTAAAAAACAAAACACTGGCGCCTTAATTGGGTTAGGGTCCATTACCAGGTACCCCGGCTAATAACTCCTGATGAAGCGCATAGCTGACCATGGATCTCATCAGAGTTATAACAATCTTTAATAGTCATTCCTTACACCATGGGAACAGAGGAAATGTTTTACATACGTTGCGAGCTGTGAAGGTGATTGACACGTCTTGTACTTCCTTTTACAATCACACCTATTTGGTTACCCCTGATACGAGGATTTGTTTTTGTTTGGGTAGTTTAACGTTCAATTTGTTCAATTAGACTTGATATGACAATGTTTGCTACTGCTGACCATATCCTGGATCAGTGCAGTAAATTAGGCTTTATTACTGGAGTGCCATCTACAATTAATCGCTATTGCGAACAGTCTTTGTGAGTGGTTGCTGATGGATTTAAGATGTGGGTGTAGTAATTGTGCTTGGTGAGTAAAGGAAGATTGTAGGTTACGTTGGGTTTAACATGTCACAATAAGATTGAATCTGTAAATGACTCTTAAAGATCAAGTTTTGGTCAAAGTCTTCATTCTTCATGAGTTTGATGCGAAGTGATATGAATGAGGCGACAGACAAGTGAATATCATATAGTATTCAAATGAGTTTGAGAACAACGACTTTAACCAAAACGAATTGCTTTCTGTATTTATCTCCCCCTGTACACACTAAAAGAATAGACGATGCACAGGATATAGACCAAGGAGAACAGACTACAATACTCGTACGGGTATGGAGAACGAGTTCCCAATGTTAAACCTAGGGAACAAAAATATCAGGGGTGAGATGAATTGCCGTACTTAGATTACGGAGACATTCTGTATTCAACTTCTTACCCAAACCAACTAGACAGGATTTAAATGCTTCTCCCATCGGAATATGCTGCACTGTAACCCGTGGTCGAGCCAGGTATTGCACTCCCTGGTAGAGTGGAGGGTGCTTGTACTTATATCTTGATCTTCTCCTCACTTCGTGTTCTCTTTACATTTTCTTCACACACATAGTTTTGATCTTTGGTCCATCATTTGATTAATGACAATAAGGGTCCTATGCTTCTTACTTTAAAAGATCTGATTCTATATTATCATTGCAATTCATCTATATGCATATATCTGTTGCTCTTCTGTTCAACACAGAGGCACAGCCAAGACTTGACTGGCCCCAGTCCCTGCATCCACCCCTCCTCCATCTACTTAACTCCTCTATGCTGGGATACAGGCCTGTCAGGTGTTAGTGGATGTCATCATGTTGCAAAGTAGCTTTATTTTTTTAATAATGCCTATAATTAAAGACTTGATCAAGTCTAAGCTGATACCAGCAGGAAGAATCCCATACAATCTAATGCAAATAGTATGAACCAAATCATTATTGTAAATAATGCCTAAAGCTGTATGTAGGCTTTTGAAACGTTTCATGCCATGGCAATAGTAGCAGCAATTGTAGGGCAGTACTAGTAGTAGTAATAGTTGAAGCATTGATGGAGAGAATAGTAGAAGTAGTAAAGGTAGGAGACATAGTAGTGCCAGCAGCAATAGTAGTAGTACCAGCAGTAATAGTAGTGCGAATAGTGGAACAAGCTATACGCCCTTGAGACGTTACTAAATTCCCTTACATCGTCCCAGGTACCTAAAAAATCCATTCCCGACTCGTCGGCTGCATCATGACCGCCTGTCCCCTGATGAACTGCTCTCTTCCTATGTTTAACTGGCCAAACTGAATATAATTCGGTATGTAAATGAGAAATTTCTGAAATTTCCATTTCTGACATTAGATTTCCAATTTAAAGATATGTAAAACCCGTTTATCCGCAAAAATTGTGGGATATTGGTCAAGGGTCTATCACCGTGCAACAACAGGAACCAGCTAACACGCTGAATTATGGGATACCTCAATACGGTCTATGTTGTTACTATGATATCCACACACATAACACCTCCGTTAGATGAAGGTGCTACTGTTGTGGAGGAGGGTTGCCTACACCTATAGCTTGCATTTCATGCCTATGTTATCGTGTCACCTATAGTATGACTGCAAAGTGATAAACGTGGACGATGCTATCAGATGGAGTGACTTGTGTAGAGGGTGCGGCGTGAGGCTGGTTTAAGTGGGGTGGAGGGATCGGGGAGGCAGTGGAGCTGGGTGCATGCACATCTAGGTGTGCGTGGGAGTGTGGGTGGTGGTGTTTGGTTACCTGCGGCAAACGCCAGACACTCTGGCTACGGCTGAGAATAAATAATTCACATTGGAACTAACATACAATGTGAAAGAATGTTGTCATAAACCGGCAGCGGCCTGGTCTAATATCACGACTCGGCAATTAGCCCAGCACGAGTTGTGGCGTCAGTCTGACAGCTCGGCCTCTGATTGATAACGTGCCCTTCCGATTACAGTCTCCGGCCACACGGCTACATGGCCAGCTCAAGGCACGGCCAGGCATGCCAAGGCACTCTCCCAGCATAGATCCAGTGCTCTACTTTGTTTGTCAGAGCGTGCTTGCACGCGCTATATACGTTTCCTATTAACCCTTTATGGGCGAATGATGCCTTGAGGCATCGACCGGCCTAGGACGAATGATGCCTTGAGGCATCAACCGGCCTGAACAGATGGATCATTGCTGTCCTGTGGCTGCTTATATCTCTGCACCGACCTGCCTGTTTGGGACAAAATCTGTCCCATCCGCCAGTCTTTCAAATATCCAAAATTCTTAGTGCTTTTGGGAGTATTTGTGTTCTTCTTATGAATAGAGATGCACATATCTATTATGGTAAATGATATACACTCATTCATGGTATTTGTTATTTCAAACCAGACACAGTGTCTGGAATACTATCTTCAGTGGAAAGTACTTCATGTGTCATTGGGTTTTGTTTTGTCAACAAGACCCATGTGCTCCTTCGAAGGGACAGTCTAATCAACTGTGGATTCTCATAATAAAGTGGTTTAGTGCTGAAAATTGAACAGCTGGGTTCTCTATGAACCTCATTTAACAATCCCCATATTTCACAACTCATAATATATGAGTTTTATAACTTTTGACCGTTCCCTTGTTTTGAAATGTTGCCTGGTTTCCCCGGTCCATATTTAGATACCAGGGAACCAGGGTTGGGTTGAGGCAGAGATTAGTAAGCGTAAGCGCCGCGAAAGATCTGGGAGGAGAGTGATGCAAAGGCAGGCACAGGAAGGCCCAGGGTGATTAGCATGCTGCACGGGAGCCAGTGGCAAGTAATAACCCTCTCTGAGTCTCTAAGAGTTGGTAATGCAAAACTAAACAAAAGATAAAGACAGATAGCAGAGAGTGAGTGGGGACCAAATCTATAGACAGGGGGTTGAGAAGGACCATACAGATAGATAAGACGTGATATGAAGACATGGGTGTGGACCTATGGACGAGTGATGTATGTATACATAGTTGTAGTAATATAGAGGAATTATCATAAATGTGCTAGGCATGAAGCAAGGAGAAAGAAACAAAAGGTATAAAAGGCAATGAAAGAAGACAGGAGACAGAAAATCACAGGAGACAGGAAAGGAGACAGATGAGGATAGAGGATCTATTTATAGAAAGATAGACAATTAGGCAGATATATGATATAGTCCACAACATTATAAATAGTGTACTTTAAAAGAAGAAGGATGAGGAAATAATTGAGAGTATCTCTCGACAGGCAATGGCGTGGACAATGGATAGACACCGCTGTAAATCAGCGAGCAAATAATCACAAAGTAGTAAGGGAAAAGGTAGGTTAAAGATCTACTCTGGATTAAAAGGCGAAAATTAATCAGATAAATAGAGACCTAAATGAAATAGGTCGTCCCTAGGAGAACAATCGTTTACAGCTATTGAATGACAGGAAGGTGGATAAGAGAGACATTAGCATCCTTGGAAATAAAGTTAATAATTCTTTACAGATGAACAGACAGAGAAAATGGACAGGACATTAACCAGACACATCTGAATCGCACACAGTTGGGCTTTGCTCCACGTTTTACGTATCGCAGAATAGCGACAAGAAGCCAAAATCATCGCTCCAGATTCTCTATGGATCGCATCTTAACTATATCACCATCTATATTCAATTAAAAATCTAATGAACCATTCACCTATATCACTGAAAAAATATGGTGTTGTAAGAAGTAGAGATACAACGTGAAAATAACAATACCACACGACGCGATCCGATATTACTGGAGGAACGCTTTTCCCACATTTCTAGGAGCAACGAACCCCAGAACGGTAGTAGTGTTATAAGTATGCCTAACACTGGGCTCGTTTTATCTGGTCCTAACGCAGACTGGTTCGTGCACGGTAGACCCGGCAGCTTGGAGCCGGCTAATTACACCCAGCGCCGATATAATCAATATTTGACAGAGTATTTCACAATAACCACCCCAAGCATACTAGTTAAAAGTTATTGTTTGATAAAGCTCTCTACCCCATTAATCATTCAATTTAGCGAGCACTCGGTGACTTCTATCGATCAGCGCTGCCGCAATCAAATTAAACACACGACAAAGCATTTAGATTAAGCTACGTTTGATGTTTTTTTGAAAAATCGAAGACTGATTGTTTTGATGCTAATAGCAGCAGGGGAGGCCATGTTGACTTTCCACGAAAGGGGAGTTTATGACCAATGCCAACATCAGACGTTTATATATATATATATATATATATATATATATATATATATATATATATATATATATATATATATATGTATGTATACATACATATATGTATATATATATATATATATATATATATATATATATATATATATATATATATATATATATGGGTGCATATGCACGTTTAGAAGGAGATATAAATTGATCTATATATAAATATATATATATACATACATATACATGAAAGGGGGATATAAATACATATATAAGTGGTAATTGAGAAACGACTGTGCAATGTATCGACCTAACTGTTAATGGGGGCCTTGAAAGGCGTGGGGGTGGGGTTGAATCGTTTTGAACCTGAAGAGAGGCATGTGCCCCACCTTCATCTATCAACATTAACTCCCTGTTCGATCACAAGTACTACTAGGCATTTATACCCGAGCTCCCGTGGCTGGCCTGCCCTGTCTGCACTATACATTCGAGGCCAGACTGAACGGCACATTATATGGTTTCCCTGTTGCGAATCCCACCCGGGAACTTCTAAATATAACCAACAAGTCTATAGATATTACAGCATATTCAAGGCTAATACTTGATATTCAGACGAGCCTCAATTTATCACACACCTAGATTTCGTTTTGTTATGTTCACAATTATGAACTCTTTTTATTCATCTGTTTGTTTTTTCATCCAGTCAACCATTACGGGTCCTTTTCAAACCTTCTCAAGGTTCAGGTTTTTCCCACTGCTTTAAGACCACAGAGGTGGTGATCGAATATATGTGAGATTGAATTTTGTAAGGAATGTCATCCCTACACCTTTACCAATATGAGATTTGTTTTGATTCCCACACGACATAGTCATGGTATGAAAGGGACTGGACTTTGCTATAGCAGTAAATCTACCACTGCTGAAGGTGAAAGAGAAAGGTGACTGTAGTGGGGATCGAACCCACAACCTTGGAATTATTCGCCCAGTGCATTAACCACTGAGCTAACGGATGGTGTGAAGTCGAATGTTTCATTCGCTGGTTATATGAACTGTTTTATAGACTGGTGCATCTTATTTGGGAAGCGTTTTCATTTTACCAGATTGAAACATCTATAACATTGTCTATTAATTGTAATCTAAAATCGAAACCTATCTGATGGTCTATTTTCAGAGCATAATGACACAGAATGGGTATAGGATTCAAGAACATTGACACATAGGATAGTGGAGGCTGGGGTGTGAGGGTAGGGCTTCAAAGTTTCATCTGACTCAGACTCTCCAGACATCTTTAGGTTTGGCAGTTTCAAGGCATATGACATTGTCACATTTTAGGGACTACCTGTGTAACAATTCACTTTATGGGAGAACGGATGAATACAGCTGGTATTTAAGCCATTTTCACTCGAAGGATGAACATTTTCTCTATGTAAAAATACCTATTTTTAGTAAGTAGCATCTATTCTCAGTTTCAAAACATCCTTGCCATAGGCAGAATTTTAACACACATGTATTCTCAGTTTCCAAATATCCTTTGCATAGGCAGAACCTGAACCCACATTCTCAGCAAAGGTTTATGACTTCTGCTTCTGACAGGGACATTTAAGAACTGGATATATCCGTGATGCCACTTATAAAAATAAATGTTGTTGTCTGAATGTCTAGCCTAAAACCACTTATATATAGTTTCTACCTGTTTGATAGGAAACCGAGGCATATAATGCTACTTGCAATGATATTCAGTTGCGGTTTGTTATTTGAATCTGAATGTTTTATAATTACCACTGCCTCAGGTATCATTATATAGATTAATATAGGTTTGGCATGTCAAAGCGTAGTCCACAATGGAAATGAGTTGTAATGAAAACATAGATTGTAACATAAACCTGGCACAAAGTACACTGTACCAGACCAATATATTGGGGGGTCTGAAGTCTCGAACTAATCAATAGCGATTTATATAATGACAATACCGATAGGGTGTGTTCTGATAGGTTTAAATGACATTTGATGAGTGTTTGACGTGGGAGGGATTTTGGCGGAAATGTATAACAAAACATATTACCGGAGTCATTGAATTAACCTTTCCAAAGGATTATGAAACATTTCTATGATAACTTATACTATGTGATATATTGGTTCCTGTAGATGTAATGGAATAAATCTGGAGTATATGTTCTATACGAATGAGTCCGAACTGTTAAGAGGAACAAGTGAACAAATATGTATTCCGTGAAGGCTAAAGAGCTAATTACTTTTTATAAAATGTATTTATATCCAGCTCGAGGTTCCGATTCAATAATAGTCGAAACCTTGAGAACCTACCCTGCTTTTGTCACCCTTGACACGAGATTGGATATTGCTCGAAAAGAAACCCTACTTGGAAGCCTGATATCAAAGTAACACAATATTTCTTATATTACTATTGAATGATGGCTCGATCCGATGACACCTGTTTGGAAAGAAATGCTAATAATGTCAATGCTTATTGAACCCAATCGTATACACCTGCAGGTGTACTTAGAATCTCTTCGCTGTAATAATTAGCACGTGCCTGTATATCTTTACTAATTGGTAAATTATATCCATTAGATATATGGGTTAAAATCTAGACCTGCTTTTCTATGTTACACACACTTGTGTATGTTACAAACGAATAGTATATAACCTTATTGGATATTTATATAGAACTGGATCGAGAACCATATAAATAAACAATCATACTCCATGAGTTTGGATGTGCAACAATCATCATTGAGGCGAAGCCAAGTGCTACCTACGGCACATCAAGATGGATTGGGGATTGGCTATCTTACGATTCAAGAGTGGTTCTGGATTTATCTCACCATTAGAATAGCATCACAATTTCAGAAAAATTCAAATTACTTCGCAAATCCAATTAGAAATCTACAAATCTCCATGCTGATGTACTGTCTGCTCTCTGAAATCCTTACCAGTGATTGGTCAATCACATACGACATCATTTCGCACCACTCCACCATGACCATGGCGTAGTATTGTCACTTTACTGGGGTGATCGTTAAGTATTTTTAATGTTATTCCTATGGCTAAGCTTCCACCAGGTGTGGGATAATGCTGGTGTCAATACGTTGCATACTGATCTGCGGCATATATGCATGCCCCGTCTCGCTGTCTATACACGTGTGCTGTATGGGCATAATCCGGGCCACGCGGCACCCACACTGATGAGTATTTAATTGCTGGTGGCGGACGTGAGCTGCTCGTCCTCTCAGCCGCCTCTCGACACCAGAGCAGCTCACCTCCTCCAGGTGAGCCCCTGCAAGTGAGCCCCTGTAGTAGACTTGCACAAATCTTGGAATATGAACATTCATTAAATGAATGAACACAATCAGAATCGAGTTCAGTATAGTATGTATCCTTCTCGGACTTGTCCACTATGAACAGAATCTCCTGTATATGTCCCCCAGTCGCTCCCTGTTACCCTACACCTCCTCCTACCCCTGCCCCTCCCCTCCTCCAGTTCTCTGGCTGCCTGTGTTGTCATAGCAATAAATTTCACCTGCTCTTGACTGTGACTCGATTGAGATCAAAGTGAGATGGCATCAATCTCCCAGCAGATATCCTGACCATTAACAAAGATATCTGTATGGAGAGTGTTGGGAATACTGGAGCTAAACAGCGCCAGAAACCCAACACCATTACCGATTGTACCAGTCCCTGTATCCCAAGGAGGAGGGTAGCCATAGGATGCAGGGACAGGAGCCAGTGCTGTATCTGAGTGAGGAGGGTAGCCATAGGATGCAGGGACAGGAGCCAGTGCTGTATCCCAGTGAGGAGGGTAGCCATAGGATGCAGGGACAGGAGCCAGTCTACTCCTGTAGGTGAGGCCCTCCAGTCCTCCTCTCTCCGCTCTCCCGAGAAAAAACCGTCATAATCAAGGTAGCCTGCTAAATGGCGCCGAGAATCAGGCTTGACCCTGGTCCTCACTGGAGGAATGAGGCGGGGGCACCCTGGAGGTGCGGCGCCTCGTTATAGTCCCATGCATCGCACCGGACGGGCGCCGCGCCCTGGCCATAATCAGTGCACATTATCCGCGGGCATCATTTATTTCTCTGATGAGCTTCACCAATCATAACGGCTGCGAGCTGCTCCGAGCCGCTCGCAGCGAGCTGACAAGCTGCCAGTTTTATGCCATCGTTTGTATGAGTAAATCATGGCCGGGTGGTCAGCCCGCTTCCACCGGTCATCAATTATACAGCCTCCATCCATTAGACCTAGGTTTTATCCGCGCCCAGTGGTCACCCAAATTGACCTAATTAGCGCCCCACTAGGTGACAACTGACCAACACCTCGTCGAGGACACCCTAGGATTGACCCCTGAAGGTCGCGCCTCTGACCTTCAGCTGACCTTGGCCTGACACCTGTCTGTTGGCAGGGGGTCTGGTTTCCAGGAGCGCTCCTCACGTGACCATATTTCCTGGCAGGTTTCTGGCCGGCTCCTCTGCGTCTAACGCTCGGGGCCTCGCCTTATCATTAGTCCTAACAACCCGTGGCGGATAAGGTGAGTGACTCGAACTTCCTTAATGATCAGTGGATGCTGAATTTTTTCCCTGTTTTTTCCTCGTGTTCCCATACCTTCTAGCGTGATCGAGAAAAGGAGAATATGGTTTTACCGTGGGAGAGCTAGGCACTGTTGTTTATCCTACCCCTCATATAAATCTCCATAGACTTAACATGGTTGGCCTGTATGCCACGGTTATGCCATAAAAGATTTATATACCACTGGTGACATATGGAGTTAAAAACATGTGACAGGGTAGGATGAAATCTTAATATCACTCAATTTCATATAATTGTTTACATGCCATTCTTTGTCTTCTGCTAAAGATGTTACTTAGCTCCGCTTCGTGATATCATTCCGCGAAGACAACTCATGCCATATAAACAATCATATGAAATTTCGTGATGTTTCATGATATTTTTCGATATTGGTACTCTCTACGGGAAGTAGGTACACGTGGAAACGTTATTCCAATTGCTAAATGACATAAAAGGAATATATGAATGGAAAAAAAGCCGTTTATAGTACCCAGTTAAATACCCAAAAGTCAGTTTCCCTTTGACCTTCATTTTGCATTTGTGTCCATTTACGCCACAATAGAGCCAGTTTAATCAGATATTTATATCATTTGGCATGGTAGCCAATGTAGCACTATTGTGGTTACCACCGCTTTCTACCAAGAACTGATTGTGTCTCTGATATCAACAATTGTACCTTCTATAAGAGTGTATTAAGAAACCAAGAGGGACCCGACGGAAGAACGGTTTATCCGAGTCCGGACATCTTACTGTTGCAAATGATGATACCTTAATAAACTTGATAAAAAAACTTTTAAAAAGGCTCCTTACAGACAATGTGCTCTATAATAGATGACATAGGTGATTGAATACACAATATTGACTGGTTTTAGATACAAGAGATTGTTTAATCCGAGGAGTTGATGCGTAGTAATATCCAAACACATGCGAGGATATTGTGCAGCGGCAACTCGAGGAACATTCAACTACTTTTATCTGAGATTAGCTTTTATCAGTTTATATGATATTAATTATCCACTTTTTCAGATTAAAGCAGCCACATGCTCCTCTGGGTTGATTTTAGGCAATATCCTCGCACACACTCGTATATTACTACGCGTCAACACCTTCGGGCACACGACCGCTTGACAATATTGTGTATTTATACGCACAGCCTGATATAGCACAAACTATACTAAACTGTCTGCTCTTGGGCTAATTGAATAATCTGACATCGTACATAAAGACCCTTTTCTGTTGACCCAAAAGAGACCCAGGAACGATGTGGGCCAACTTTATTCAACACTTATGGACGACTTTATGGCCGGCTAAGACTGCCTTATTGGAAGAATTTAAAAATTCTATTAAACGATAACCATTGTACGAGGTACAGAAAAGTGTAAAAGGAGATTGATTAAGAGAATAACTAAGAGAATAACTGAATGAATCAGAAATAGGATATGATACTAAATAAAGATAACACACAAGGTTGTCTTACACATTTGTACGATCCTAGATTATTCAGCACATGGGGACGCAAGAGATATTGCAACAACAAGAAGACAGCAAAAAAGCAATACTCAAAACAAATGCACCAAGAACTGAAAAATACAGGAAATCTCCCCTTTACTTAGGTGCCCCATTATTGGACAAACTTCCGAAAGAAATACAACAAACAAACGATGCTTCCTATTTTTAATTACAAGTGAAAAATCTCCTCCTGAGAATGCTAGACCTCTTAACCTGACTACATGCAACAAATGCCGGCCTTGCCAAGCAACAACTGTTTGTCCTGTATGTCTTGTATACTTACCTGTTCGTCTGACTGACTACAATGGAAGAACGCCCAATACAGGGTGAATCTGTATGTCATTACATTGAATAAAAAAAAACAAAAAAAAAGTGCCCTTGGTGACCTCTGTTGTATAATATCTTCCAAACACCATAATATCCTGCAAGCTAACCTCCTCCATTGCCTCTCCTGTATCTTCCAGCGATTGGCGGCAAACCCTCCTTCTCAGAATTTTACCACATTGGAGGAGACCACCCAGCCTGACAAGCTGACCCTCACCCGCGACACCCCTCTCGCCCCGCTCCCCAGCCCCCCGCGCGCCCAACTGCCTTCACCCCGGTCCCTCCTGCGCCCTATCTCTGCAGCCACACCTTGACCATCTCGCATGACTCCTGCAGCACGCTGGAACAATAGCCCCCTGCTCAGCATGCTTACGGCCCGCAATTAGCAGAAGCTTTCGGTCATCATCACCGCCCGCTGACCGGTGGAGGGGGCCGGGGCCGCCCGGAGGACTCGCCGGGGCTCCGTGCAGGGTTATCGGCCCCCGACCAGGCCCCAGGGATCATGACATGCCATCGCATCCCCTTCCCACCTTGTGGTGTAATCATTTTACCCCACACGTGAAGCGGCCGCCAAATAAGGCCGCCGCACGACTGTGAGGTGGTGCATAGGAAGGGGCCGGGGTGCCAGGGAGTTGGAGGAGAAGAGGGTCCAACATGCAGAGCATCTTTCCTATCTGTCCCTACAGAAAAGGGAAATATGCGTTTATACACCCGTTATTGCGACCACCTGAGATTCTGGTATCAAGAAATAGGATAAATGGGTATCTACCATAGATTTATACATATGTATCGAGAGGGGAAAAAAGGTAAAATTTTGCCATCGTATATAAACCTATCGCGACTATTACGTTCAACGGTATTGTAGAAGATAGTCCACAGGTGTTTGGGGATCAACTGACCAGACCTACCCCCCTCCCCTGCTAAGAGAGGCAGGTATCAGGAAGTACTATGGGGTGCAGTGGGTGTTGAGGTCCGCTAAGTACTAGAAATATATTTGAATATTTGGTCTGTGTCCCCTTTCACCATCGTGTTTGGAGTGCGCAGTAATATGTACGAGGCGATAGCTGAGTGAATATTCTGAAGCGCTCAAAGCAAGATGGCGAATGGGGACTCAGACCAAATACGAATATATTAAGATTTTATCTTAGTCTACTGCCCATTGAGTATGAGTTATCGTACTCGCAAGCCTGTTGAGTAAGAGTTCCTAGTGTTAAGCCATGGACGTTTATACCAGGATAAGATAAAGGAGGATATCTTTGTGAATGCATGGAAAGATCAGGCGACCCCATCCCTGGAGTATGAGGGAGGTGGTAAAGGTATGGGGCACAATTGCAATTGTAATCCTTGACCATTACCTTGATTTTCGCCACTAATGTGTAAGTGATCAGGGGGGGGGGGCGGCAGAGGGTGTGTCTTTATGCATGTGGGTTGACAGGGGTGGGAAAGATGTCCTAGGTGAGGTGTGATCGCGGAATTGGATTATCGGATCAGAGGCACCTGGGCGTATGATCAGAGTTGACAAGATGGTATGCACCCTAACATCATAGTAACCAATACCGAGCACCCCCGCATAACAACTATAGACCAGATATGTAAAATAAAGAGGTATTCATTTCAAATGCACTTGCCAATGTAAATGATGACAAATAGTTTTTAGCTTTGACATAATTAACGCAAATGTAAAGGTACTTGCAGTGAATAACTTTATCTTGAACAATTGCTTGAAATTGCAATAGATGTACATGTACCTTTGATAGGAACCAATAGACACTTGTCTTCGGTTGCCAAGGTATACCAACATAATCACAGTTTGTGTTCAGGGCTCGGTACAAAAGCACTCAGGACTGGTGTGATACACATCATGCTAGGCCAAAACGAGACTCCACAACTTTCCTGTATAGTGTAGGGTTGTCAGTTGGGGGTCAGAAAAAAAATTGAAATAGTTTTATTGCAATACAAGGTTTACACATTACATACACATTACAGTGGGGAATCAAAGGAAAAAAGTCTGGGTTAGTGCGAAGGTTCAGTGGGGGATCATGGGTACTTTAGGTTGAATTGGGTAATTTAGCAGGTTGTATATCAATATTACCTGAGGAATAATTTTTTTATTCTGAAAATGAAAACATGGATTTCAATGGAAATATTGAAAACTGGCATCCCTGAATTGTCGGGCTTTAGATTGGGTTGAGGCAATTGCCAAAATAGACTGGCTTCAGTTCCTGTCTCCTAGGCATACTCCTCCACTTACTCCACCCCTCCCTGCCACAATACAAATTAAATAGTTTTATTTCTTAATAATGTCCCTAATCAAAGACTTGCCAAAACTGACCCGAAGTTGCCATCATGATCATCTATAAATAACTATTGCCCTAACGACCCATGCAACACGTCTGGGCAACCCTCTCACACTCTCTAAGTCGTATTCTGTACTCTCACTATGCTCTATGTGAGACGAATTCTTAACAAACTAGGCTTAGAGCCTTGAGAATCCACTGGCCTGCCTCCCATGCTTAAGACGACATCAATGCAACCCAAAGATTCCTATAATCTCAATGATGCCACCTAGGCTCTAAGCCTAGTTCGTTAAGAATTCTTCTCCCATAGAGCGCAGTGAAAACCTTGTACAGAATACCACTTAGGGAGTGTGAGATCTTCACACGTAGTACGCCGCTCCCTGATAACATGCCTTTGTTTCTCCTCGATTATCTTCCTCATGGGTTTGCAAAAGAGGGAAGCGCCGACGGCGGCCGTGATGTGAGTGTAGAGTTTACACCAAGACCTTTTTTGTGTTTTTAAGTTTTTATTTACGCTGGAGTGGACGAGCTTAGTGTTGCAACGCCTATCCTGCGCTGGCTACAGTTGTGATAGTTCCTTGTAGTGTCCAGTGTCCAGGGCCCGTTTGATAATCTAGGATCGTTCATGTAAGCCCTTTTCCATATGGCATAGAGACCCTGGGACTATGTGAGTCAACTTAATTCAACACTTATGGACGACCTTATGGACGGCTAATACTATCTTAGCGAACAGACATATCATTAAACAATGACCCTTGTATGTTGTACCGAAAGGGGTCTTTATGTACGGTCCTAGATTATCAAACGGGCCCCAGATTATGGACTTGCATGGCATCTGACGAGGTTCGTATCAGGTAATTGACAAAAACTTCGATTGTAGGTGCATTTAGGAATAAGTATATACAATTCCTTGTCGAAAATAAAACTAGGGTATGAGTGGAATATCTAACACAGATATGATCAAACAACTAGTTGGTACACTTACAGGTAAACACAAGACAATTTTCATTCTAAATTTTTGTAAAGAGACATGCAAAGTTACATCATGGAGAAAATGTGATTCCACAATGAGAGCATTAAGAGTGAAAACACTAGAGTCTTAGTGATGATCCAGTTTTGTTGCTAGTCAACTGTTAGACATCATTCTGAAGTCTTGTTTTTAGTCTGTGTTTCATTTGTTGCTTGAAATCATCTTTGTCAATTATGCTCCTCTGGTCTCTGTCTAGTGCGTTCCAGTATATGCTGGCTTTGAACTCGACAGAGCCCTTGTACTTGTTTAGTTTGATGTTGTTATTTAGCTTCAATACCGGGACCTATTGTGGTGGAGCTGGGTCGTAGGTAGACTTGCTCAAGTCTTTGAGTATGGCCATTATTAAGAAATAAAACTACTTTGCAACATTTGGACTTCCCCTAACGCCTCACAGGCCCAGGAATGTATCGCAGCGAGGACGGGTGTGGTAGGTGGAGGGGCACCCCTCTCATAAGATCTCACATCCTCTATGCGGTATTCTGCACAAGGTTCTCACTACGCTCTATGGGAGAAGAATTCTTAACGAACTAGGCTTAGAGCCTTGAGAATCCACTGGCACACAGTATTTCCGCTAGCTGGCATCATTGAGATTATAGGAATCTTTGGGTTGCATTGATGTACGTCTTTAGCACGGGAGGCAGGTCACAGGATTCCCAGGGCTATAAGCCCAGTTCGTTAAGAATTCCTCTCCCATAGAGCGTAGTGAGAGTAGAGAATACCACTTAAAAAGTGTGAGATCTTATGAGAGGGGTGGGAGGGCAGCCATAGGATGCAGGGACTGGAGCCAGTCTAGGTCATAGGCTTTTGTTTCCACCGAGACCCTCCCCACCTCTCCGGGCGCCCCCAGGAGCAGAATCCCTGACGACCACGGGCCCCGGGCCAGTCCGCATGGACCCCCCTCATTGTCAGCTCCAGTTATGGTCCACCAACTTATACATTCCCAGGGAGGTGGGTCCCTTGTTTTCTTTACATCATTCATTCATCCAATTAAGGAGATAAGAACGCACAGACCTGACTTCCGTTGCAGGCCAGATGCGCCCCCAAGTGGCCAAAGGGGCTGAGATGATGTGACGCCAACGCCCTCTAGGTGGATAACAGTGTACTCTATAGATTTGGCGTAAATGTGTGTGTGGGAGGAGTGGTATGTGTGTTGGGGAGGGGATTTAGAGAGGTAATGGGAGTTGTGAAGCAATGCACAATATTCTTTCGATTGCGAAGCGACTTATTCTTTTCACCCCCACCAACTAAGGGCAAGCCTTAGGCCCATCATCCGTATCCTTTATGCATCCAATTAAGCGTGCCGTGCTTGGGTATTGAAGGAAGGGGCAGCTGGAGCGATGGTCCTCACCTTTAACCTTGTACCCCAACAGGCACCACTCCCACCCCTCTTTCCTACCCCGATACCCTTGCCATACACTGGGCCCGCTACAGCCCCTCCTTCCCTGCCCTCCACCCCCTCTTGTTCTCGGTTGACCAATGGATCGCCCTCCCGAGCGTGGCGTCTGGCCGAGCTGCTCCGAGCTGCTCCGAGCTGCTCCGAGCTGCTCCGAGCTGCTCCGAGCTGCTCCAGACTCCACCGAGCTGCTCCGCGCTGCTCCGAGCTGCTCCGAGCTGCACCGAGCTGCCCCGGGCCTCGCATGTCGGGTCAGCCGCCATGACACGCCGCACATAAATCAGGGCCTCTTCTAATGTACAAGTTGTCCCTTTTCGACGGGGACCCCTTCGCGCTCAAGTTGCGACCGGTGATAGATGCCTCCAGTGCGCTTATCACCCACATAGCCCAGCGGTCAGATAATGCGGCGTCGCGACGCCTGCTGCTTCCCTCCTCCAGTGTGTGAGGCGTCGGGGTGTGGTACTGGAGGCCAGCTATGATGACCAGCGGCCCCCGAAACTTTTTAGGCACCGCTACTGTTGACGTCATCAATGTTGGCTGACAGAAACTACACAGTTATGGTGACGTGGCGATAGGGGGACAGGAGATACACAAATATGGTGGTGTCATGTCAGAAGCCACATAGTTGTGGCTTCTGTTGGAGGCAGTGTGTGTACATATTCCATGGATACACATGTATATACACATTATTGATTGGTTTCCGGTACAACATTTCAGATTCAAAAAAGGGTAACTATCAAAGTTAGAAAACTTAAACAACTCATATATCATGATATACTTGAATTGTTAAATTAGCTTTTAAAGATAATAAAGCTTTAAACCACTGTATGATATAAATCCACAGTTCATTAGAATACCCCTTCGAATGAGAATCATGTATATGTTATGTACCTTTTTATATTGTATTCATTATATCTACTATGGAGTTACTGCGTTATCAACTTACCGCTCAATGTATGGAAGAGCGACAATTCATTTTGTCGAACATATTTGAACAAATAAAAAGTAATGAATGAATGAACACGTGTCATGTTGACAAACTAATCCTAACAACACATGAGGTGCTTTCCACTAAAAGTAATCCAACAATCGATTCTTTATTTGACATCACAGCTAACAGAAATGAGTGTATATTGTTTTCTATGAGAACATGTGCATCTCATTTTACAAATAAAACACAAAATACTCATAAAGTTGCTCAGGATTTAGGATATTTGAAATGCTGGCGCATGGCACAGTTTATGCCCCGAAAAGGCAGGTCGGTGCAGAGATACAAGCAGGGCAGGAAGTAAGGCACAGGATCTAGCCCAGGAGAGTGAATCAAGATGTCAAAATTACCCTCTGTGCACTTCTCCCTATACTACTGACACAGCTTCATCACCATCATACTACCCCATCTCACACCATGCATTTAATCTGAATCCAGCCACCCCTTATTCTATCTGACAAGCCCAACCCCTTCTGAACTTTAATCATATAGACTACAGCATACATAGCCTCTCTCCATTATACTCCATAACACCTTCCTATCCCACCAAGTACAAAATCATCAGGTATGTTCTATTGAACCTCAGATAATCTAAAGATAAAATCTGCTTACCCATTGTACATTTTCTCCCACACCTACTACAAAGTATACAGGAAATCGATAAAAGTTAACGGTCAGAACTTTCTCATCAAGTTTGAATAGCATAGTAATTCACAAGGCGAAGCCGCGTGAATTACATAGTCATTCGAACGAGATGGGATCGAGCTCTGACCGTAATCTTGAATAAGTTTCTGAATTTATCTCACCCTCTTACATTGACTAATTGGCTAACATTTGTGAGACAATCTACCATTGGATATTTATTTTTTATATACTCCATGGTCGTTGAGTATGAGTTCCCAATGTTAAGTCTATGGGGAAAAATACAAGAGGTGAGATAATATAGTAATACCTCATAAAAACTCTAATCCTGTGTCCCATTACATCTATACCCTTACCCCATCCCGAAAGAGCATCTCATCCTATCACCCAAATGCTGCCAATAGCCTCTCCATACCCACACCCTCAGTCTAACCACCAGTCAGCACCAACCCACACCCACATAACTTTTTAGGCACCGCTACTTTTTACGTCATCAATGTTGGGAAACTACACAATTATGGTGACGTGACAATAGGGAGACAGAAGCTATACAATTATGGTGACGTCACATCAGAAGCCACATAGTTGTGGCTTCTGTTGGAGGCAGTGAGTGTACATATTCCATGGATACACATGTACATGTAATTATATATACATAAGGGGCCAACTGTTATAAATCTACCAACGATATTGGGTAGCCACACTGAAGGAGTTCGACAATAGGGCAATTTTATGAACTATGTTTCTACGAGATGAGATAATATAGAGGAAATCCATGAAAGTTTAGGGTCTGAGCCCGTATCCCATCGAGTTTGAATCACGTAGTAATTCACAAGGCGAAGCCGAGTGAATTACTACGTGATTCAATTGAGATGGGATCGAGCTCTGACCCTAAACTTGAATGGGTTTCTGAATTTATCTCACCCTTAATATATACTAATGGGCTAACATTCGTGACATTATTCCCCATTGGATATTTTTCATAAATATCTAATAGGCATTAGATACGAGTTCCCAATGTTAAGTCTATGGAGAAAAAATATCTGAGGTGAGATAAAAATTAATACTTCATAAAAACTCTGACCCTTTGTTATATACATTACATATATACCCTTACCCCAAACTGGTTGGATGGTTGGTTGGTTTTGATTGAACGTCCAGTTAACCATTACAGGTTCTTACCGGACTTTCACAAAGTTCTTTTACATCACAAGAGTGGTGATCAAAACTACATGATGAATTTAGAGAGAGATCTCACCCCTACACATTTACTGAGGTGAGAGTTCTTTTACTTCCCACATCACATAAATATGGTAGGTAAAGGATTGACCTTTGATATAGCAGTAAATCTACCAACTGCTGCGGACGAAGGAGAAGAGTGGCTACGGTGGGACTCGAACCCACAACCTTGGGATTATAAGTTCAGTGCCTTAACCACTGAGCTAACTCCCGACCCCCTCCCCATACCGGAAAAGCATCACATCCTATCACCCAAATGCTGCCAATAGCCTCTCCACACCCACGCCCTCAGTCTTACCACCAGTCAGCACCACCCCTCACCCACACAACTGTCTGTGGCGAGCGGCCTTTGCCTCCCTGTGTCTGTGACCAACGGGCCAAAGTTTGATTATACTCTGATTAAGTGCGTTGCCCTGGCTTCAAACAGGAGAAATTAATTAAAACCCTGGCCTCCTGTTAGCGGCCGCCCTCCCCCCTCAGGGGTAGGACCCCTTTCTGTGGATCTCCAGGGATCTAAGACGACTCATGTGGATGGGCCGGGTGCGGGGTCGGGGCAGGGCCAGGGTACTCAGTGTGTTATCAGATACCAAACAGAAATCCTTTCTTTCTAATCATTCTTTCTGCTTGGAGAGCCAGCCATTTAATTAGCCTCCGTCGATGGTGCAAGAGGGGACGGGCGCGCTCTGGGGTAGGTTTAGTGAGGGAGGGTAGGACCTGCCCACTCGTCCAATCTACCCTCACCCCTGCCCTATGCACCCACGCACACACCCTACACATCCTGCCCTCCAGCCTGCAGTCTGAGGTACATACATTTCTTCAAATATCTACAGCCACATCTTAAGGTGAGTCCATCCCACATACACTCGCACCCTTTAAAGGCATATCGGACAATTTGGCTTGAAAATTAAAACCAATGTCAATTTCCTGAAAATTTGAATATGATGATCTCCATGTGTTGTGGAACACATATCTGACTTTAAAATCGGGGGTCACCGTGCATTAGTTTTTGATTTGGAGATCAATATTATGATAATTTTATATTAGAATATATAGAAATTCTAAAATGTATTTTTTCACATAGTAGGCCTAAAACCCATGTCATTTTCCTCAAACTTTCACAGAATATATTACATATATAGTACTCCTTATTTAGCTTTTTGAAATCATAGGTCACCATCCTTGTTTTGAAAGAATTGAAGAAATCATATTTTTCAGTACATTTCCTATGTTAATCAAGCAAATGTAAATTAGCCTATTTTACCTATTAAGATTGGATAAACTAGATGAAATGTTAAATTCACTCTTGTAGAATTAGAATGAATCCCAAGAAACCAGTTTTGACTAATATCTGACATTATTCACCAGGTGGCGCCACTGTGAATTGTAGGATATGCCTTTAACATCCCCATCCCCTCAAACCTCTTTTCCAAACCCCCAGCCACACACACACACACCCAGCCGCCCTGGAGTTACCTCCAGTGGCTTGGAAGAACCAACCCGCAGGCTAATCAGGTTACGTCAGACGTACAGAAAATGGTATTCGTCAAAGGACAAGTCCACTGTGTGTTGGCATCTGAAATGCCAGAATGTGGTGGGTGAATGGACACGCATCGGTATCCGGAGAAATGCATGTGTTTGGGACTGGCATGCATGTACGTAAATAGCGATGCGTGATTATTATACACAATATTATCATGATTTTGTTCTGAGAGGCCGTATTTCCGCGTAGTTGACACGCGTAGTACAACTCGATAGAGAGTAGGATCGTGTAGTGTCAACTACGAGGAGAATACGACCAAGCAAATCAAATTCATGGTAATGATGTATTTATTACTAAAATATCCACTAATTATCAGAAAAAAATCTTGTGAATGATTACAAAATCAGCATAGTCGCCATTCATATTTTATATAAGATAGTTCCTTAATCACCAATGAGATGGCAGAAAAAGCCGTATTGAGTAGAATACGGCTTTCTGTATTCTACTCAGTAGTGATCTGTAGGCTCCATAGATTTAGTATCGAGACTCCGTATTAGGTGGGTAATAGAGAGTTATCTCACCACTGGGACAAGTTTAACCATAGGAATAACATTAGAAAAGTATACTCAACGATCACCCTGGTAAAGTGACAATACTATGCCACGGCCGTGGCGTACTGAATTTGCAAAGTATATTCTGATTATTCTGAAATTGTGATGATATTTAATGTCATAGAAAGGGGTAAGATAAATCCAGAACCGCACTCGAATCGTAAAATAGACAATTCTCGACTTGTTTGGCTGTGCCATAATCGTCATTCGGCTTCGCCTCTATGACGAGTGCGGCCCAGCCAAACTCGTGGAGTATTGTCTATTTACACTATTCTCGATGCAGTTCTATGTAAATATATCATGGTAAATGTGCAGTTATGTAGAGTTGTAGGTGTCGATCATGGTATGACATTGTGCACGGGGATTCAGCCTATGTGTGTGGATAAATTACCTTTTCGTGTCGGGCCGGGCATAGACATGACGCTTTGGCCTGAGTTTCATACATTGAGACCAAAATAGTGAATGGTTAACATTAGCACCATCCCTGCACATCAAGGATCAATTAATAAAATCAGTCATGGGGATATTCTCTGCTCACACTCAAACAAAAACCCATCAGGATAACTGTGTTCTGGATAATGAGATTCATGAAGGGACACATTCATGTCATTCTAATGAATTACAATGAGACTAATTGTCATACACCCTCATTCTGGGCGTTGGAAATATATAGATTAAAAAAAAATTTAACAGATCAATCCTAAATGGGGAAAATCTAAAAATGAAGAAAATTATTAAAACATGAAGAAATAGATAAGGCTACTAATTTTCTATACAAATATCTCAAGACTTATTCTTCAGT